>WACJ01000193.1:0-686381 GCA_008973525.1 Stenopsyche tienmushanensis
GGGTTGCCAAACATATCTTCCATGCAATTGAACCCGATAGAATTGCATGTCCAACTATTAAATCGCTGAGCTGCCCATGAGTCAATTGTAGATATAGAGACAATGCGAATTTAAATTTGCCGATGCTTTCAATTAAAAAAATATTTGACTGAACGAAATTGTTTCCAAATGATATCGATGTCATTTTCGAAAGAACAAGTCTTTGAACTTGATAGTATTTAATTTATTGCGTTGAGCTTTGTATTTAAGAATTTACGCAGCGCGTTCAAAAACAAACGGAAATTCCACGATATTAACTTTTTGATCTTATATAGAGAAATTCAATGCGTACTTGCGTGAAATTTACTCTTGAAGTTTCCAACACTTGAGCTGGAGTGTTTGTCTTCGATTTTTCAGCGTCGCTTTATTCTCAATTTCAGATTTGTATGCTTGTTGGGACGGTTTCGTCGCAGAATTTCACGTCGCTGGCATGCTTATCAATTTGGATAAATCTTCGGCGATTGGTCCATTTAAAAGAGGACATCCGGAATTTATCCCTCTGAAAGATAACGAGTGTCCAACAAATTTATACCAATTCAAAGAGCGTTACCCCTGTCGCGTGAATTGGTTCGTAGGTCTCATTCGTTTCCGCTATTGCATGTTGATTTTGTTTACTCAAATATGAGTGTTCAATGGAAATGATGATTGTGCTTTATAAAACACAGAACTCCACAAACGTGACTCTTTTTCGGCGATTGGCTGACTCAGGCAATCGATTGACTCAGAATTCATGGAGATTTCTCCAATTTAATCTTAATAGCCTACATACTAATGGGTAAAACTACTAATGGACCCTTGGAGTACATATTCCCATAAAAGGTTAACGTGTCATCGAAAAGGTTGATTTATCAATGACAGGTTCTGATTGATCTTCGTACAAAGTCTTCGCACAGTCATTAAATAGTTACATACTGATTGGAAATATTTGCCCATCAGCGGAATTATAGAAAAATTATATATATTAACAAGATAAGAATGTCATCATTGAAAATTGGAGGAGTATCTTCTTTGTTTTTAAACAAAGAAAGATATCCTAATAACTAAACCACGACTTGTTTTTATTGTGTTGCATATAAGCCATTTGAAATGTTTGCGCGCCATCTTTGGCTCTTATTTTAATTCATCACTCAAATTATGCGTTTTGTTAACGGCTTCTACACGAATGGCTAATTACTTTGTTGTATAACTCTTTAGCTGAATTTTTACATTTAAATTCAGTCATACAATGCCCACTTGTTGTATCTAAAAATATGAATGATGATAAAAAAATATCTTGAACGGATAAGCCCTTATCTATGAAAGGTCAAGACGTAGTGACAGCTATCTAAATTGGCAATGAAGAAAAGAATATATCAAAACATCTGTTATTTAACTTAAAAATCTTCTTAATAATATAAAAACAAAACGATTTTCGAAGCGACAAAATATTGTATCGAGTTATTTTGCATTTTGTAACGACTGAATTTGAATGAATTTCTGGAATGCAACCAATAAATGAAAATTAATAGACTTTAGGCGATTGTTTTCTTCGAAGAAAATTAACTCTTTGAGAGGTGACTACCACTCACCATATGATTTGATGCCGCAACTTGAAAGGTGACTCTCGCTCACCACTCGGTTTGATGCAGAAACTCGATGCACGGCAATGTTTACGTTTAGTTCCTTTAAAGCGGGCCCCTATGCTCTTCTGTATAATCTTATAAGTGTAACATGACATCCTTTTAAATAGATATAATATTTTCTTATCTGAAATTAGTCCGCACCCACGAACCGGAATGCATGTTCGTTTGGACTTTTGACAGTCGTGGTAGAAAGACTTGAACAGGAAGCAAGCTTGATGGTTGAGCATAGAACAGGAGTTAGGAAGGATTGCAAAGTCCGTTCTCAAAGAAACAAAGCCGGCAAAAAACATCAAACCACATATTATTGTAATACTTGTATCGAAAAGCCGGGCATGTCCAGATGAAATTAGAGTAGGTCACATAAAATGACATTTAAAAGAGGAAACCTATGATCTTAATGATCTACATTTCAATTTCAAATGGATCAATGTCTTTGATTTTATGATTCTGAATTTAAGTACATAACATGCTTAATAGTGAATAACATTGATAATGAACATTTAATTTTTATATTCAAAACCGGATTTTCAGGATAAAAAAAAACCGATTTTCGAAGGTCATAATTTTTGCCTAAAAACCGGTTTTTCAAAACCGACAAATCAAACGGTTAAATTACTTGATAATTTTTTACTCTTCAATCTTAAATTCCACAAACGTGTACTACACGATTGTATTTTTTTACCTTTAAGTAGTTCCACGGTTAAGCGGTTAGATTCGTAACTATCATATTGGGTTCAAATCTACAGGAGATGTGATTGGTGACCTCATTTTGAAAACATATATACGTATGTAATGAAAGACCATATTAAAATGGTCGGCAATAGTTCCATAAAAATGGTTGCTATTGGTCACCTCAAACAAAACGGTTAAGGTATTCGTAGAAGATACAAAACGACCGTATGAAGTGTATTGATCCATTCGGATATAGTCATCGTGCTCGTGAATTGCAATAATTATGAGTTAATGAGATTTTATTTAAATTCGTATTTATAAAAATGTGACAGGCCGTTATAACAACTGACGAAGAACTTAATTCATTGGTAAATTTCAAACTCTTCAAACATCAATTCAATGGAATCCGTTGGCGTGCATTATAAGGTTCGAGGCAATTTCGTAACGTAAGGTTATTTAGCAGTAGAAATATGATTCATGATCTATTGATAATTTCGGTGACTTATTATTGGTCGGAATTGTGACCGACAAAGACGTGAAAAAAAATCGCAGCAATTTTGTCCATGACGAGAGTGAGCAAAAGAACGCTATTGACGTCATATGTTTTACCGGTTTGAAAACGAACGGAAGAAAGTTATCGCAATTGAAGTATACCTCCATCGTCTTCATCAGCAGCGCGAACACTCCATAGTCGATGAGGCCGGATGCAGTCAGCGGAGCCGCGACTATCGATTGAATATTTTCGAGGTTCTCCGGTAGGGCTCCGGGTTCGTGCGAGACGCAACTCCGCGCAAAGTTCTCTATCGTGGAATTCTCCATGCGTGCAAAGTTTTTAGAGTACTCGATCATCCTCCGGTGGTTTATGTCGACCTTGTTTAGGAGGTTGGCCAGGTTGTACAGTCGCAGTTCCACCCTCGTGTCGTGCCACATTCTCATAGTCGAAGCCGATGAGAACGAGCGCGCAGTCTGCTGCTCTTGCAACCGGTTTAGATCGTCGCCGATCGTTTCGATTTGGGCGCTGAGACCTGTCAGGGAAATGCCGCCCTCTAGATTGAGCTTCTCTAACGATATCCAGTTTTCCGTTACTATTTTTATTATGTTAAAGGCTATAGATTTTACGGAAATTGCATCACTAAACGACAGGTAAGGCAAAAGAGCCAACGAAAGCAAAAGGAGGCATGGGCGAACCGTCACCATGGCGAATGGTGCGGCTACTGCTGGCCCCCGACTGCTGCTTCACCGGCAGTCGGTATCGAACTGTCTAAATTTGATGTGGTCGTCCGTATTCTCTCGCCGACCGTTTACACCCACAATCTGATCACAAACAAATATAAGAACTTTTTTTATATATATAAATATAAGAAATTTCTTCCCAACTCCGAACCAGCATGGGTTCATTTTTCCTCGAATGTATTAGGGCTTACCACGCGAAGAGTTGGAATTTCAGTTTGTCAAAGTTCGACTATTTGAAATTGAATTAAATTATCCTTTAACACCTTATAGACCTAAAAACTTTCATGTAGGACCGCACGTTTTTTAAGAAATTCGCACTTTTTTACATACATAGCCTTGATGGTACAGAGAGCACAGCACAAAACTCAAACATATCGAACAAAGAATCGCCTGGAACTGAGATCAATGTTTTGACGAAAAAGTTTCTTTGTCATAAAGTCATAAAACTGTTCAAATGTGATCCAGACGTGTTCGTCATCTATTATGTAGATGTACATCAAAGAAACAAATATTTTACGTGTCCCAAACAAAACAAAAAAAGTCGGATTTTATTTTAATTTTACCGAGAAATAACGTTATACAATACAAAATGCAAACCCACGCTAGCGTGCACAATCACCAAAATGCAGTCAGCCTCCACACTTGTTGGAGGTATCGTCATCAGATATTTAAATGCTAGTTCGAGCTGATGACCGCGTGAGCCCCCATTTTCGTATAGCACCATCAATGTGATTGATGACACAGACTAAAACTCGCAAAATTCCCGATTTCCCGACAAATTATTTATTTCCATCGCTGCAGATGAATACGTATACACTATAATACTTTTGTGTGATTCGTAATTATATTACGAAATAATATAAAAATTCTGAAACCCGTATCTATTATATTTCATATGGATATTCCCATTATTAGAGTCGAGGTGTAGTAAATACATCACCGGTAGGGAAAGGTTAATATAACAATTTGAAAAACATATGTACTCTATATATGTATGTATAGATTAGACAGTTATTGTCCCTAGTCGTCGCCTAAGCTCGCCAATTAGTAGTTACGCCACTGTTTTCAAGCGTCCAGATTTCGGCGGGAATGTCTCGATTTAGTAGCCTTCATCGTGCTGGTGAGGTGTACGATTTATGTTAGATAAAAATTTCAATCCCGAATTTTTCGGGATTACGTTTACTAAACCCGGGATTCATGAGCATCTAAAACTGTCCGGGATCCCGGGATTGGATTCCCTAGTCAAAACGGTCAGTGGGAATTTCTGCGCTTGCGCGGGATCGATCTTAAGGCGTTAATACGGAGTCAGTTTCAATAAATCATTGATGTCAATAAAATATTTGAGACACAAGCAGTAAAAGCAGATAGAAATATCAACAGAGCTTTCGTCGAAGATTCGATTTATGAGAGAATAATTATGAAATAGTTCACAATTTTTGTTTCGGTAATATAAATCTCGACAATGAGCTTCGAGCAAAAATCCAAAATTGTCATGGCTCCAAGCTATTTAAGCTAATAGAGATTATTTTGATTGTATTTATTATGTTCTGTAAATGTCATCGCATTTTAATTTTCACCTGCAAATTCCGAACGTTCACGTTCTAATAATTCATATTAAAAAAATGCATGCGGACGAATAAGTTATGAACATACCCTAGAATCAGTGACAAGGTTCTTATGAAGAGGTTATTATAACGTGGGACGAAAATATCCTACCGCAAAACCGCTAGTCGACTGACGTGGACAGTATTTCGCGGAATTGATGTCCATCTCCTTTTCGCGCGTTTCCGCGTATACTTACGGCGCGGGCGCTCAGATGTGATTGAAAAATGTAGAAAGTTACAATTCTTCCTGATAGATAGAAGAGCCCCAGAAAGCCCTTTCCAATAGAATCAAAAAGTTCATCTAGAGTAGTTTTCCACTGTCTCCCTAAGTAAACTACTCAGTTTTTACAAACATCCCACACTTCCTATCGAGACGGTCGCGAAAGCGTTCATCAATACGTTCATTCAGGAGACCCGCTGGATGAGCGTTTAAAATGAATCTCGGAGGTTATGCTAGCTTCAATATCGAACGAATGAGGAGGTGAATGTATGAAACAGACGAGATGGATGTAACCCCTTCCCGTGAATTAATATGGAAGAGGCCCATAGTTCTGCAGTGGACTGTTTGTGGCTGCTCTACGATGATGATTATCTTTCATTGCGTATAAAATGATATTGTTCCCGGTGTCGATTTCTGAGCTATTTTATCTCATTTCGGAGATGTTTTTTGAGAATTTCATCAAGATTCTCATGAGGTCGTTTATATAAGCCTCATAAAATGCACAAGGAAGCTTATTCTATGTAATAAATGAAGTTTAATCGATATATTAAGTTTAATCGATAAATATTTAAACAAACTCGTTTTTTTTTTTTCAGAGCTTGTTCTATGAAATTTTAAGTGGAATATGGATTCGAAATGGCTTACAAATAAAAGGTCAGGCAATGACATATATCCAAGCGAACTTTTGCAATTCTATGGTGGACATGGATATTTATTTCTTGCAAGTTTGTGCTTCTCATCTTCATCATACACAGTTTTTAGATATATGCATAAATACGTGAGTATTCTTCAGTTTTCTATTTCTTCGCTATGATTTATTCTTTATATGCGTATACAATTTTTTGTTGTTGTAGATTTGGTGTAAGTGAATGGTTAAGTATGGCACCTTTGAGTCCGGCTCAGGAGCAAGAACAAGATGCAATGGTCGAAGGATTGCTAACGTTCCTTGCTATGATTGTTTCATCGAGGACTAATTTAGGTGCAATATTGTCTCAGTCGTTAATCTCAAATAGTTGTTGCATTTCTTTCTTTTATTAATTTTGATTGAACTATGCAGGAAATGATGAGCTTACACAATCTAGATTGGAAATTACTACTCTACTCGCTACAGGAGATAAAACGCACAGTCAGCTTTTAGAATTGATGCCTGAAAGATCTGGAAATGCTCATACGAGAAATTTTGAGACTGTTCTCAAAGAGGTTTGTCATCATTTCATGTTATGTATATATATATTGCAATTTTGTGATTATGATTTTTATTTTTTTAAATTTTAGTTGTCTGATTATCAAGCGCCTCCAAGGGGTTCAGAAACACTTGAACAGGGTTTATTTACTCCTCACGATACTGTTTGGGCTGATCATTATGATCCCTTACATGTTTTGCAGCGTGCTGTGCATAGAAAGGATTTTTTAAATTCAATGGAACGATTTACAAAGTAGTATGTATTTTTGGCATTTAAAAAATGATTTTTGGTAATGGAGTGTGTTAAATTTGATTGATTTCTTTTTATAATATCTTAGTGTACAAAAAGCGGGGTTGGCTCCTACTACTAATCGAGGAGGGGCTGAAGGCCCAGGAAGTGGAGGAAGCAGTGGAAGCCGTACGCCTGCTCTTTGGCCACCTTTACGTTTACCAAAGATACCTATTCCCACAGTAGGATGTGATCCCCGACATTTAACATGTTCGGGTAGATTACACTCTGCATTGCTTGCTGTGTTGCATCGTGCTGCTCATCGAAGACGTCCACCTCCCGAGCATGTTCTCGCTTTGGCTGTATTTCTTTTAGAAGTAGCAGCTGAGGTTGAACGCGAAGCAAGTGATATTCAAGATGCGCATCTTGTAATATATTTTTTAAATTGATATTCTTATTAAAATCTTATGTAACATGCGCTAATATTAAATCTACAATTTTTAATAGGCACCATTATGCCATTGGACATCTAGTCTAGGAGGCAGAGGTCTTCTTAATAGTTTTTCTGCTGATCGACTAGCAGATAATGCTCGTATAACATTAGGTAACGTTGCACTGCCTCCTCCTCCACCTCAATCTCTTCCAAGCGATAACTATCCTACGACATATGATTCTGACAGTGAGTAAAGTTCATGTATTTCTTCTGTTGTGTTATTGAAGTTTTGCATTATTTTATTATTTATATGTTTAATTTCATGTTTAATAGGCGATACAGAATGGGATGCATCAGAAGTTGAACGAACAACAGGAAATCCGAGATTAAATGTTCGCGGTGCTCTTGCTGCACCTGGAATAACTGAGGGTCCTCTAATGTCTATATCACGTCGTCCTACAGATAGAGATCCGGATGATGATTTGAATGATGCTGGTGGCTTGGCTAATAATGCACGCGCTCTTATGGTCCATGATCATATTATGACAGACGAAGATCAGATGAGTTTACAAGTCAGTATTATACTTCCCGTGTTAAATATTATATTGGTACTGTTTAAATCATTTTTTCATATATTTTTTTTTTAATACAGTTGCAGGATGAAACTTTTCAACTTGCTTTACCATCACCAGAATCTCTCAATACGCAAATGTCTGTTGTTATTCAAACTGATATGTCAATGGTACCAACAACACACGATGGTAAAAATATTGCTGAAACATTAAGGCCCAATCCACACTATGGTGCCGGTAACGGTTCGATCTCGCTCTCGGTCTCAGTCCGGTCAAATATTCTCATACAAGAAACGGAATTGGAACGATCCGATAGTGTGAATACTCTGATTGTTTCTTATGCAAGAATATTTGATCGGACCGGGATCGGAGCGAGATCGAACCGTTACCGGCACCATAGTGTGGATCTGGCCTAAATATGCATTTAATTATACTGAGATAATAAACCAACTTATGTTTTGCAGTATCAGAAGTTTTTCCATCTGAAGGAGGATCATCGATTGGTAGCGCGGGAGCTGGAGGTGCTGGAAGTGCCGCTTTATGTTTACCTTATGCTCGGGTGCAGCCAGCTCCGCCGCCGCCGCCGCCTAGACCGGGAATTGATAATGCTGAACCTTTTGCTATAGTTAAAAGTATTTTGAAAGGGCCTAGAACATCTGAGGTAATTATTAATATTGAAAAGGACTTCACAAAAACAATACTTATGGAAATAAATTAAAATAATGAAATTGTTCTTTATTAATCTTTTAGAGCTCAAATGTCGACTCAAATATGGTGCCGATAAATGAATCGATTATATCTCTCCTTCTTAAATTGCATTCACAATTATCAGGGTGTCTGGACAGTTTTAGTTTGGACGATGAGAGTTTAGAGTCTTTAGACGAACAAGTTTCAATGGAAACCTGTCAGTCTGCAAATAATCCTTCTGTTGGTATCCAACAAGAATCTTGTGATAATAGGTCCCGTATGATGAATAGCGATAGTAAATTAGAAGAAATATATTCAAATCAACGAATAGGAAATACTGCAACTGACAGCAGCAGTAGTGATAAACCAAGCCAAAGTAATAGTGATAGTAAACACGGATCTGGAGATCGCAATTGTAGCGAAAGTAGGATAGGTAATTATTGAAAATTTAATCTATTTAGTTAAACAAGTCTTAAAAATCATACGTACTAAACAATATTTTTTTTAGGTGATGGACCATATTTCATAGGTAATCTTCTACGTAAATTATGTAAATTGGATAAACGGAATTCAGAAGAAGTGACTAAAGTACGTGCATCATTGTGGCCCCGCCAACGCGAACGACAAGCTGAACAACGAGCTCGAGAACAGAGAGATCGCGAAGAACGCACTAGATTTGCTCGCGAGCGTCAAAGAATGCTTTTGCAAGACATTGCTCGTCAGCAAAAGAATTTTATGGACCGAGCAAAAGAGACAGGTTTTTATTTTTTTTAAGCTCAATTCGACAAAACTGTTTATTTAGCTATAAATTGTTAAAATTATAAATTTATGTTTAGATGAAGGTATGGATATAGAAGATGAAGAAGAGGAAGTTTTAGAGAAAGAATATGACTGTGTTATTTGTAATACTACTTCTCCAAGTACTGAATCCAACCCTATAGGTCTAGTAGTTTTATTGCAGGTAATTTATAATCATAACATCTCAATATTAAATTATATTTTTATTCAACTGAAAAAGTCACTATGTAATTATTTTATTTTTTCAGTCGACATCAGTTGTAGGTCATAGAAGGCGCGGTCAAGAACGTCCTGCACTCCCACTTAGTGATACCGAAAGAGCCAAACATCTATCATCGAGGGACGCTACACTAGCTGCTGAATATTCTCATCGCCAACATGAAATGGATCAACATTTTGATAGTGTAAAATAAATTTATAAAATTGCCATTTTATAATTTTTAAAATAGCAATAGACATTATAAATGTTTATATTGTTTTATAGGAATCGTGGCAAGTGTCAGTGAATGTAGGTTGGGAAGGAGGAGTACATGTACAATCTTGTGGACATCATGTACATTTAGCTTGCTTACAGGCTTATCTTCGTTCTCTCACTAATCCTCAACGGCCGCACAATTTACATATTGATAGGTAATTTGTTATGCATTTGTATTGTTTTGATGTAAACATTTGCCCAATTTTGATTTGCAAACGTTTTTTAGATTGTAAATGTTTGCTAACTGATAAAATTTTTATGCAAAATATAATCTAATCGATATTATACTTCTTTTTCAGGGGAGAATTTTTATGTCCTCTGTGTCGACAATTAGCTAATTCTGTTTTACCTTTATCTCCTCAACTTGGTCGTGCTAGTCTAGCTCGATGCCAATCTCCTGATTCACCTACTCTAGTCAATGAAATTCTCAATTTTTTGAAAGACTGCCAGCAACCACCGGTTTGTTATTTTTTATTAATTATGATTTATGTAGAATTTTTAGCACGAATAAGTAATTGAACATTTATTTTAGAATACATCAAAGTTGTCGGAAGCTATGGTAAAAGCTATGGAAGACATGGCAAATTCAACACAACTGCGATTCAAGCAGAGAAGTGGAACAACAAATCATCAAACCCTCCTTCTTTTCGTGTCTTCAGTAGCTCGAACTAATTTAGAAGCTGAATTAGTACAACGAGGTGGTTCACTGGCCTCATCTAGCCCTAGATATAAACCACGGCAAGACTGCATAGGTAAATTATTGACATTGAAATGCTTATTAAAATTATATACAATTAGAAGAGCTAATTAATAATTTTATAATAAATTTCAGTTCCTTTATTACACGTGCTGGCTGTGCATGCACGTGTTTTGGCTCAATGGTCAGTAAGCTCATGGTGGAACCAACTCACGACTGCTCCAGTAGATGGCTTTAGATCCGAAATAGCTACTAATTCTAAACACACTCCTAGCTCTCCGTTTCCGGGCGAATTAGTAGTAGCCGGAGCTTGTGGAAATTCATCAGAGGAATCTCTAGGCGTTAGAGAATTACCATTGTTATTAAAAGATCCTGTTGCAATTCTTATTCATTTTCTTTTATTAGCACCATTACATCTTGAATTACGTGAGTAATACTATTTTGAATTTAACCCATCAAATTTTACATGCATTTTGCTGTTAATAAAATTTCATAAATGTGTTTTGCATTTTGATAACTTATATTTTTTTATGTTTTAGCTTATTTAACATGTATGGTAAGAGTTTTATACAATTTAACGTATTATCAAGTAGTTGCGCAGCTATTGTCCGGTATGACTGCAAGACAAAGAGAAGCCATTCGAACTTGTTATGCTAGCGGTGTCAATTTTAAAACTGGATTAGCTCATGCTGCCTGTCTGCTCCTTGATACGTTGCGCAATTCGGAAATATTCGCCGATGACGAATCGTATGAAGAAGCTTCCACGTCATCTGCGCCAGATAACAATGGACTTCCAGACTTTATATTACTCGAGAAAGAGGTATTTTTAAAATATAATATGTAATTGTGTTTAGTAAATTGTTCTTGAATCGCTTTACAACGTGTTTTTTTAATTTTTCAGTTGCAAAAGTTGTGTCTCCCTTATTTGCGAATCGCTTCATTATTGCGACATCATCTTTATGGAGAGACTTTGCCTGAAGTAACAACACCTGAGGCTGAATTTGTTCATCTTGTCTGCTATTTAGAACTCACTACAGAAGGTATTTTCTCAATTCAAAAATTTGGACAAACATATTTTTTTGATTTGTAATGTAATTTTAATATATATATATTTATAGCAGAAGCAATGATGAATTTGCCATGGGAGAATTTTGATGCTTCTCGTGCGTTGCAATGGTGTGGTGGACCCGAAGGAAGTGAAATTGCATTAGTGACGCATTGGGCGACTGGGTTGGAAAGTGCTGCAACGCGATGTCCTGCTCCTACGCGTCGTCTTCTTTTGCAACACCATCATTGGGCCCAACCTGCGCTGTTGCGATTGCCGCGAGATTATGATAGGCTTTTTACTGTAGGATTTCTTGCCTTTTTATTATTTTTTAAATCAGTTGAATTCAAGACTAACATCTTATCTCGTATTTTCAGTACTACCATGAAAGAATTTGTTCCCAATGTGGAGCAGTACCCAAGGAAGCGTCCGTATGTTTGTTGTGCGGAACAGTTATATGCTTGAAGCAGCAATGTTGTCGTCAACAAGATATGTGTGAAGCTGTTTTGGTTAGTATTATGTTTTTATTTTTAAAATGTTTTAAAAACAGATTAAATTATGATACATTTATAGTTTCTTTATGATGAAGAAAGGATTTAACCCTTTGTGGTCGTTTGTCTATTCTCAGCCGCCAAAGCTTTTTTATCGTTCCGGTCGTATGTCTGCTCTCAGCCGCCACACAAGGGACCATACAAATCTTAACTCTATTCATTCATGTATCGGTTTATAACTTCTTTAAATGCTCTTAAGTGTTTAAGCGACCTTATCACGAACCCAAACATAGCTCTGGCAAAACAGAGATAACGAAACTCAATATAAAAAAATGCAATCGTTTCAATGCAAATCGACAAGCTTCAGAGTTACTTGGCAGAATTTCAAATAAAGCTTTACAAATTATGTTTAATTGTAATTAGGTATTCTCACTTATTAAGATATTCCAAAATGATACTCCAAAAGGCAAAAACAAAGTCACCAAAAGAAGTATAGTCTAATATATAAAAATGAATTGGATTTTGTTCGTTCGAAATGCCCTGCCATACCGTTCATCAGATTGCGATATAACTTTGTCCACTTATTGCTAAGGATTTCGCGAGTAACATAGGCATAGTCTAATATTAAAAATCAATGTTTGTTCATATTTATAATAAAACCAACAAACGATAATTTTAGAATTATTACTTCTGTGGCGGCAACGCGCTGAATATCGGCTAGTTTTTAAATAAATTGTCTAAAACCAGCGGCTCTTAAACTTATGCAATCTGCGGACCCCTTCTTGAGCAAAATTTCTTTCGCGGACCTCCGCTTGAATACATTTTTTCAGCGCTCTTTCAATGGAAATTAATTCCGATCATTACGACACTCATGTTTAAAATTAATACGCCCGCAAAGGATTAAATTGCTTTATTTTAGTATGGTATTATTAAATATATTTATGTTTCTTTTAATAGCATTCAATTGACTGCGGTGGCGGAACTGGAATTTTCTTAGTAGTTACTTCGACATATATTATAATTGTTCGCGGAAGGCGGGCTTGCCTCTGGGGCTCCCTCTATTTGGATGATTACGATGAGGAAGATCGGGATCTCAAGTATGCAATGTTTTTATGCTATCCATTATATTGATTCATGATGTCTACAAAGTCGAATTTAATCGTGAATAAATTTGATATTTTTCAGGCGAGGGAAACCGCTCTATCTGTCCGAAGATCGATTTGAATTATTAGAACAACAATGGTTAGCTCATCGCTTCGATCACACAAAGCGTACATGGGTCTGGCATCGTGATTCGCTTTAGTTAACGTATTCGAGTTCTTTGTCCTAGAAGGCAATTTAAATTATTGTTATTTGAAATAACCATATATGAGTAGTGCTTTATATTTCCCCCATTAAGGGCGTTGCACACTGCATTGCCATTTTCAATTTGAAGACAATAAAGAGATCGTACTGATGATTAATTTGAAATAATTAAATTTCCCGAATATGTAAACATGAATAATTGAGAGTTCCTGCACTAAGTGATAAAAAATTGTTGATTTTATTGTATACATTGTTGTACTACACTTCAAGCTTAATATATTAATAATGATTCATTTATCAAACTGCAAGTGCAATATATACGTATATGATATGAAGAATTTTGTTAACCGCTATTATCATAACTTCGGAGGTCACGGCGAGACCAGAGATTGATGTGATTATCTTGAATTAAAATGTGATCTGTTGCTTCAATTAATAATAATATTAATAAAAGCTTCCCTTTCCGATAGCTTAAAATGAATTTTGTCTAGTTATAAGTTAGGTTCTTATAATGAAATTAAATGACAGCGTATTTTAGCCACTTCATTGTACATTTGTATGTATATAATGTAATTCAGCAGGGTTTATTTATTATTATTATTTGTAAATTTGTTTTCATTATTGCATAGATTATTTTTATTTTCTGCTTAGCTTCGGTTTTTGTAAATCAATATGGATATGCAAGCAGTTATGAATATTATCGAAGTAAATATGTACACATATTAACACATGACCCCTATCTATGCATGTGCGTGCTTCCACAGAATGGTAAATGTTTTTTGCCTATTTATGCGAACATGATTTAAGTCATTGTAATTGTTAATTGTGCCCGTAATACTGATGTAAAAATATGTAGTTGATATTTTTTTTATCTATAATTTTCGTACTGCATATTAACATTTTATATTAAAAAATGTGTTAATCGAGTAATTAATGGAGAGAGGTGGTGATGCATAATAAAAAGATTAATAATAGTCTGGATACTTTTAACTGTAGCATCTGTTCGTTTCTTTATGAACCTGAAAAAAACCCAAATTAAAAAAAAAAATTGTGAAGAAATGCATTATTTTTTTAATGTTACGATTGTAGAAAGTTAAAAAATGTAAAATATATAGGAAAATGAATCTCATGAATATAGAGCCTATAACAATTTGAGCAGTATATCCGTACTTATCCGGTAATTTAAGTGCCTAAATTCGTAGAAATAATTTCTAGGGTAATTAATTCCAATTTACAATCATGGAGCGATTTTACATCTCAAACAAATTTGCTGTAAATAAAAGTTGAATTCAATTGTTGCAATGAATATTTTAAAATTATATTATCTTTGTTGATTGATGTGTGATCAATAAAATACTGCTCGAAGAGTTGGTATGCTCAGTTGTATACATCAATATATATATATATAAATATATACATATTTATTAAATGTTAGATGAAATTATGTAAATGTTGATCTGGTAGATTTTTTTTACAGGTTTATATTATCTAGTTTAATTGATATCTAAAAATTTACTCCGGATTGAAAACATGTTTAAAGATATAAAAACTATTGCTTTTTAGACATTTTAAAAGGTGACTTACTTAACAGCATTATTTCCATTTCATACAAATATAAATATTATAATAATTAAATTAAATGCTCTCTTCCAGTATTCAAACTGTGCATGTAACAATGTCTCGTGGAGAGTTCATTGTTTTTAATTTTTGTGTTTATTGACACGTGTTAATTTGTATTAAATTACATAAATTACAAAAAATATTCAAGTATTTTATTTCTTATAATGTTTCTCGTATACTTTTAAACAACAAATTGTAATATTGAAAGGATTTCTCAGAATACAAATTCTTAATATCAGCAGTGATCTTTGGAAAAATCTCTGGGATAATAAATTTATGGGATAAAAAATATGTATGTATAATGATTTTTTAATTTGGAAAAATTAAATAAAGAAATAGTAGAGTTGATCAAGATTGTTTGTAAGTGTTTGATATTTCTGAAAGAACCCTTGTAATTTGAGATCAAATATTTATCGTTTTTTCAAATAGTGGTGGTTTCTAAAAGATCATTTTACAGTTCAGTGGTAATTTCCTACCCTCTAGGAATTTCTCGGAAGCTGTGTTCCATAGAACCAAGGCTGGAGAACTTATAATTATTTCATTTTTATTTATTTCAATATCTTTTTTATAGTTGTATCTTCCTTTTCCAAAAAAGTCTTATTAATATTTTTACGATTTATCTCAAAATAAAACATTTTTACAATTCAATTTCATAATAATAATGTAATAAATTTGATGATTAAAAATTAGCAAACCATAATTTAACCACAGAATGCGATAAAAAAAGCACAGATAATACATATTTTACATAAATAATTATGGTATGTGTTTCCAAGAATCCTATCAGTGATGAACCCTGGGTTTTTACATTAATTCAATTAATAATCAACTGAATTTTTTTCCTACTACCACATATTATAGCATGATAATGTGTTGCTGACCACAAACATCGACGATCTCCGAGGATTATTAACCTTTGCAGTTGTTTGTCTCCTCTCAGTCATCACACAAAGAACCATACTAATCTTAACTTTATTCATTAATGTATAAGTTTATATCTTTTCTAAATGCTCTTTGGTGTCCAAGCGACCTTATCGCGAACCAAAACATTGCTCCGACAAACCAGAGATAACGAAACTCAACATAAACAAATGCAGTCGTTCCACACTTGCCATACAACATACCGTGGCGAGTCAGTCGCCTTTTGAGAGTGAAGAAATTGACAAGATTCGGAGATACTTTCAAATAAAGCTTTACAAATTACGTTTTACTGTAATTAGGTATTCCTGCTTGTTAAGATATTCCAAAATGATACTCCAAAAAGACAAAAAGAAAGTCACCGAAAGAAGTGTAGTTGAAAGCCAGGACTGCATATTGGAAACTGCTTTCAAAGATACCACACAATGAAAAATATAATTTTTAAATAAAAACATGTTATTGAAACACATTATTGTCTAAATCAGCAGTTCTTAAACATATGTATTTCAATCCTCTCCCCTTCCAAACTCAACGGCACTCAAGTCGCCAGACTATTATAATGATAGTCCAGAAACACAACTATTAAATGATCCACATATGTTAGATGACTGTTAATTTATGCTGTCAGCTCTCAACCAAATACAAAATCTAAGTCTTTCCAATTATTTGAATAATTTGGTAGTTATTTTGAAAAAGGATAAATACAAAGGAAGCAATTTTGAAATCAATAAAAACAATGAAAACAGTGACTACTATTTTATTAAAATGTATCTGTGTAAACATAAGTAATTACAATAAAATATATATGTACGATTACAATTTAAGGAGGTAGGATTTTTTTCTGAAATCTTTAATTGAAATCAAAATATGCATCGATAAACCGACTTAAGGTCTGTAGACCGCAATATTGCAATGTAAAAAAAATGGTAAAATTAAAGTACTATGGCAAACAAATTATCACATATATCAAATTTGGTGCAATGCATTTAATACACTTGTTGACCTAGAAGTGTGACCCGCTTGATGAATTGGTTCGGAGCCAACCTCAGAGATAATATGAGCGATACAATATAAATATTTTTAAAAAATGCGCCATTTAATTCATGGCTAGATTAGTTATAATATTTCTTAGAATCCACAAGCAGTTTTTGAAACTATGTCGATAGTCCAAAACGTCGAAGACGCTCACGCTCTTAACTTGTTTATTAAAAGGTGATTTTATTGTGGTTCTCATTGATTTATCTTTTAAGCTGGCAAGAAAATTACAATCATGTTTAACCTATATAATGTGACGTATAAAATGCGGTTAAATGACTCCTGGTCATATAAATGAGTATTTATAAACAAATATCATTATAGTTAACTATTTGATACAATAGGTAAATCAGTATTGGTCAAATCATTTACATAACAATTTGAAGATGCAAAATTACATCGCATTGGATACATAGTAATTTAAAATACAATGTCAGATTGAACACACGTCATGCAGGCTTGTACAAATAGCCTCGGGGGAGAAAAAATAATTCAAAAATTTAAATCCAATGCGAAAATATTATTTTGAATCTCCCTCACACATAGGCATATATTCTAATAACTAATATTTTACACTTAAGTAGAAATTTGATAATATCATCATCAGCCCGGTGGGCGAGTTTATTAACTGTATTTAAAATCATTTATATGCGAACACCAACAACATGATTTATAAGTATTACGTCCTTCATATGCTTACAATTAAAATGTAAATAGCGTTTCTTCCTTACGTTTAACAGTAAATAATAAATGTACAAAGATCGATAAAAAATAACAAATAACAGCATACATTTACATACGCACAATTTAATAAATCATGATGGTAAGCAATCGACCGATTAATTCCTATTGCCTTAACGATAAAATGGTAATATAATGAGTATTAGAAACGAATACAAGCACACATGTCCACAACTTATTTTAATACAGCGTTCGAAAACGCGCAATGAGATTTTCATTCTTTAAAAGCCCGATATTATTAGGTATGGCGCTCGTAACATACGTTAATTAAAATTTAACTCACAAATTTCATAACAAAGATTTTTCAATATAGATAATTTTTACAAACTTAAAATTAAGTCTGTAATCAATTGATCGATCCATACGCAATTTAATAGATACATAACAAGTAATTATTAACCATTTGCAATGTATTATTTATAATACGAACCACGAGTTTATTGGCATCGCAAGCATATTATATTTATGCTGCGGAAAATTAATTTTAGACGAATTTGTAAATCACACAGGGAAGACTAAATTGTTTTTAATTTTATAATAACACTGTGTAGTATCAATTGTAAAAAATTATGACACAATATAAACTAGTCGCTAAATTAAGCTTTATCAATCGAGAGAATTTTTATTGATATCCTTGAAAATAATTCCGATTTCAAAATCCCAGATCAATCATATGACTAAAATCAAGATGCCAATTACTATATTGATCAATACCGAGTAAAAGGTCCGTGGCATGGTAATTAATAGATAAATGTTTAAAAATAAATGATAGATAACATCAAATTATTATAGCAGAATCGAGACGAATCGAACGTGTTGGAATCCAGATAAGCTATATATTTGGTCGTTGTGTATTTGGATCTCAAGGAGTTTACATTTTTACAAATTTTTATTTAAAGTTCTTGATGTCCTTATTTATCCGTATATAATTTGTGTGCAAATGCTGTTTGACTCCGTGGCAAAATATAGTTCGTTACTTGAAATCTTTTTTTTACAGATGACGCAGATGTCTCCAGACTCGTGGAACTATATAAACTGAGGGATGACTGTAAATTTGAAATTATGTCCTATTTGTTAATATACAATAACACAAATCTTGCATTGCAAGTCACGTTAAGCGTAATATCCATCGTAATTCTAGCGTCGTTCGCATGCAAAATTGTACGCGTAGATTTTAAATACAAAGATAACATCGACGGGATTTCAATAGTTCCACGGGATATAATCGTATTTATTTAGTAACGAGTACAGGATATACACCACATAAAAAGATTTTCTTAGATAAATTTAATTTGCAAAAGAAAAGAAACATCATAAGATCACTTTTGAACATCATATTATCGATTTAAACGTTAGAAAACAATTGATTTATTCAACAGGAAAAGAAAATTTATATTACAATACACATCTAAACAGCCTTATAAAGATGAAAATACACTTAAATTCTTAATAAACGTTGAATTCACACATAAATATATATTTCTTACATAGACAAGGACCGACCGCTCTCTCGCCTTGTATCTGGTCACAAATTTACAACCGGATGAGTTGACCACTCATTTACATGAATGATAAGACGTGGCGCGAGTATAGAATTAACGTTTAGATCAATTGCAGATTTTACAATAAGAATGGCTTATAGACTCAGAGCTATTGAAGCCGTCTGAAATAAATTTATTCCCCAAATTATAACAAAATAAAGGCTTTATTAGTGCTGGGTTGTATTTATGTTTTAACGTCCATGTTCAGACATCGACACGAACACCTCCTACGTTTGTATCTCATAATTGGGAGGTCTAATGACCCAGCTTAACATACGTAATATATAATAGTTATAGCCCTGCAAATCGAAGCATAGCTTTTATAGCAAATGCCTTTTGCGCGTCATCAACGTTGATATTGCCGGCTATAATTGCCCAAATAAGTGGCAAACAATGAATAATTATACTATCAAATAGACTATCATACAAATGAACAGTTTTTTAAACACTGACTCTCGATTAAATTCTTTTATAACAACTAAGCAATTTTGATACAATAGATCACATTTTGAACATAGCTTTTTTTTTATTAGCATTATTAATAAAAGTTAACAAAAACACGAACAAATAAAAATATCTTCTATACATATCCAGAAATCGTATTTGTGCATAGATTTAAATATACATCATAAAGTCAAAAATACGCGAATCACAACATCGCATGCATCGTATTGTACTATTTGTATGTTGTAACATTGGGACACACAAATAATTGCTTAGTGGTGGTAATTTTTTTATTACATGGCAATTTGTGTTGGATTTCAATGCGTTGACATAAATTGCATATATTTTTGGCGCTATTTATATTTGAAAAATAATCCAAACGTATTGGGATAGGTTCATTTTTTAATTGAAAATTTATAACATTGAGATCAAGAAACCGTAGATTTTTAAATATAAACTGTCTGCAGTCCTTATAAATTTCATATTTTACTAATGTATATTTAACGAATTTACAATGAGCACATCAGAAAAAAGAAATATAAAAAACATTAATATTCTACATTCGATTTAAACTTTAATAAATGATTGAGGTAGATATAATCTCTCGCGAGATTTACGTGTAAATTTATACAATTATACACACACGTGTGTATGTGTGTGCAAGCATTTTGCGATATGATGATTGTATGACGAGTATATTTCTAATATCAATAGAAAATGTTTATCTGCATTCCTGCAAATCAGTCAGAATTTTATAATTGACTCATTACGGTTGAAAATGTAAAAGAGCATTACACCCTGGTCGTACAAAAATATACCGAGTATTAAAACGCGAACAAACAAAAATACACGCACACGGGTCGAGTATAACAACAATGTCGATATAAACAATAAAAACTTATATAAATACGGTTTCTTAGTATTAACAAAATATATTTCCGTGGAAATTAAATCTATTAACTTTGACAATCATGCACCTCTCTTAATGCTAACACACACTATGGCATATAACCGTGATACACCAAATATTACTATTATATTTTAAAACGTTAGTAGTGCTCAAATCACTGTATATATCATTATTTTATAAATATTTTAATATATATATATATATACCATCACATGTAATTTTATATATGGCCACACATTTTATATGAAAAATATTCATTTTGTCTATTATAGAATAAAACCTAATACAATGTACAAAAATATATAAAAATAAAATATCATAATTTATCACATTCAATAAATAATATTTAAATCAATGAAAACGGTAAACTCTCACTGTCAATCGTCGCATCGATGGTTTAAATAAAAATGACAATGAGAATAATACAATCTGTAAGCTGACGATTTTCATTAAAAAAATAGACAGTTTAAACGGATTTGAAGATAGATATGGATTACATTTAACAAAGAATATATTATCAACCCTGTTTTGTACATTGCCACAGTGGTTTCCAACATAAGAAATTTAACCCTTACGACTCCTATGGCCATACGTCGTGGCCGAAGATTTTTTCCCACCAACTCCTATGGTCACTAGACGTGGCCGATTTTTTCTCTTTTTATGAACTTAAAATAAGATTTTGATATTTTTTTAAATATAACAATCAAGTGAATACTCTAAAAATACCGTCTTATTATCTGACCGTTTGTCATCTGGAATATGGAAAATAATTGGTTCAGACGAATTTAATCGATGCAGGTAAAGAGCATAAAACAATAGTTTGCGTCGAGTTGTGGCGCAGTGAACATTATTTTGATAGTATGTATACTTTTTATGTTTTATTCGTTTTTCGTACTACACCTGTTTAATAATCTACAACAGGCGAACTAAGACATAAAAGGCTATCATATATTTACGGATAGGTTTTATACCAATCCAACGTTTACTGGAGAACTCTTGAAAAGGAAATGTTTTCTTACTGGCACGATAATGATCTACAGAAAGGGTTTACCTAATCATATTTTTAAAAAAACCAAGATTAGCTGAGGGACGAGACAAAATAATAGTCACAATGCTCAGTAGAAAGCATACGTCAACTTCTCAATCAATGAGAAGAATAGCAAGGACTATTTTAATTCGCAATTCTACGAAGTCCAAATTGGGACGATTGTCGTCAACTGATCACGATCAACGATTAGATGGAAGTCTTCATTATATTTATATTAGATCAGAGACTGTATGGCGTGTTCAGACCGTGAAACTGAAAAAGGATGAAAGCTAACGCTATATTTTTGCAACACTTACGAAAACAAACCAGCGCTTCATTCTGAAGATTGCTTCAAAAAATATCATACGTTACATGATTACAAAAATTAATAAATCGAATAAAATGCCTAATATACTTAATAAACGTCCTGCATAACAAAATACTATTATTTTTAATTCATAAACCCCCATTTTTTTCATTTTATTCCATACAAACATTTTTTAACACGCAAAAAATGGCTTGGGAGTTGGTGGAAGCTTCTATGAAAAAATCTCGGAGCAAAAAGGGTTAAAGTTCAATTAATCGATAAACTTCGACGAACACAGAAAATCATCAAATGATTATAAACATAAATTACTAAAAAATTAATAATATACACGTATCGGTTTCAGTTAATAAACTATTAATGCTTGGAAAAATGCCCTCGTTCCCATGTGTAAATGTAATGCGTCGTTGCAGCGATGATGCGCTTTGCAAATCGAAAAAAAAAAAAAAAGAACAAAGAAATAAACGACAATGATTGACGCGAAACAATTACAAACAGGGAAGTATGGTAAATATGACATTCGATTTAATAAAAAGAATTTCAAACAATTGTTCTAAGTTCGAGTTCAACATTCGACTCGATACTGAATTTTATTCATACTTCATTAAGCATAAGTCAGATGATGGGACTTACAGTATCATTGGTCAATCTTGTGGTAAAATAACATAATTAAATATAAATGCTATATACTACATCAATGTAAAAAATCTATCTATTACAGTTATATATTTATTTATTACATTACTATGATTCTTAAAACGTAACTTGAACACTTTAGAGCTGCAGAAACTGAATGACGCACATTCGCCATTGTACAGTCCGTCTGCAACGATTGGATATTAATATTAATTGGCTCTGAATATATATATATATATTTGTAACCTAAAAAGCAATTGCTCAACAATAGTTTTCACCCTGTTTGAAAATAGCTAAAATATGTTATAAGACTTCACTCCAAACGACACCTTCTTCGGCGTCCAGAGACACTTTCTTCACGGGAATAACACTCGATTCGTCAATAATTCCGGGGGAATTATAAAAATCAGTCCTGTAAGCGCGCATTTCTTGATTGAATTGAGAGGGATCGTATTTGATCCCGGCTTCACAGTAACCAGTGTAAGACGTATCATAGTTGTATTCTTCTCCGACGTATTGAGGTTGGAAATCGAAAAACTTCATTTCTGTGTATAGAGGACTGCATAGATCGGAAGAAGAAGAATAGCTGCCGAAATTTCCTTCGATTCCATTTTCAGCCGGTTGAAATTCACGTTCAAAATAATAATTATTATGCATCGTTGATCCTATTTCGTGTGTTTGAGGCATCTGTCCGTTGACAGAATTATAAGGAAGACAGGTATGATCACATTCTTCGCTATATTGGTCTATGTAGTTTCCATATTCATCGGTATAGCAACGATGTCGAGGTCCAGCGCATCTTTCTTGAATAGTAGTTTCTTCTTCGGCTACTATAAAATGACACATTTAAAATATAAGTATACATTTATGTACGCTTACAATGCATAATGTATTAAGATCGTATGTAATTTTACTAACGTTCTATTGTTTCTCTCGAATCATGCCTTTCTGGTATTAAAACAGGAATAGAGTGGGAAGGATTAGGTTCGGTAATGGGACGACCTGTCGCTCTTGAATTTAATACTCCTCCGCTGTAATCGCTGCTATTACTACTGCATTCCGGACTATATGGAGAACTCTACAATTATAAAATATTAATGTTGAACGGGTTATAAAAAGGATTTATTTATAATAAATGTTTAAATTTTAAAATTTACCCTAAACATATGTCCTTTCTTTTTCTTTATAAAACCTTCATCTTGTGAATAATTATAGTCGATGGCCCAATACGATCCTTTTCCAGGATCATCTTTACTGCGTGCAACTTTCGTAAAGCACTTATTCAAAGACAAATTATGACGTATAGAATTCTAAAATGCAAAAAATAATTAAATCAACGCTCCATTAGTACATTTGACGCAATATAAAAATATAAATGAGCGTACCTTCCAACCCGTTCCCGCTTCTTTATAATAAGGAAAACTTTGTACGATAAACTGGTATATCTCCGACAGTGTCATTTTTCCTTTAGGACAATTAGTAATAGCTAATCTGATGAGGCTTGCATAGCTGGAATGAGCATATCAATATAATTTTAAAAAGCACCGAGTAAATTTATGCTGATGAAAGCATTCAAAGAAAAACGATTTCATAACATTTCTGCGCCACTGTTTTGAATCACAGTGACTCAATAAAAACAGGTCAAAGATACATTCTGGGTCAAGGTTGAAATTTGTATGCACATATGTTAAGTCGGCATATTTTCACATTAATATATGGGTTAAATTAATAGGCGATCACGTTGGAATTTAAAAAAATAATGTTTCCGTTAATTTTGTCAGAAACGAGTCTAATTTATTTATTTATAGGAGATGCCCACGCGTTGATGCTGAAATTTACGGAGGTCTGCGAATTCAGGTCATATTAAATGATTACGAGGGGAGCGTTATATATAATACAAAACTCATATCCAAGTACAAGGTTCGTAGTCGACCATAAAATCGCTATATGTACAATTTTTAAAAATCATTTAGACTTGATAATTCCAGTATCCTTATCAACTTTGCGAATTGAATTAAAATTGGCGTTGAAACCAAGTTAGACAGCTGATAGTAGAAGGAAAATTCCACATATCTTTTTTTACAAATATATATATTAATATTTTATGTATAGTTTGTTTTAGATAATTTATGAGAGGCATTAAGTCATCGGGTATGACTTAAAACTGCTCATTTATATAACGATGATCGAATAATTAAGCATACCTGTATGGTGGTTTTCCATCTTTCGCTTTATTGGAAGGTGATCCAGCCGGAATTTCTTGCTTTAAATTTTCAGTGGGAGCTCCGTTTCCAGGCGCAGCAAAATAAGAATCATTTCCATAAGCGTAGCATGGTAATGGTCCGAGAGGATTATGCGGCAAGGTGTTTTGAGTGAAAGGCATCCAATCTACCCCCGACATATCGCCCATTTTGTACAATATTAATAATTGACGCCTCGCGCTATCATTGCATAGTTAGACACAATTTTTTATTTCAGTTTGAAATAAATTGCCTCATACGAACTACAAAAAAGAAAAAAAATACATTACAATTACAATTATAAAAAGATCTACTCAAATATTCGTTCAGCAAACCTTGAGGCAAGTTTTAAAACACAATAAAAACATATCGAAAGCATCTTTAACCTTATTTTTACAACTTGAATATAATTAAATGAATAATATTACAAGCTATTAAACGACACTGAAATCATGAAAATACCCATGATTAATCTACGATATACTGTAACGTATTAAGGAGTAGCTTAATTTAGCTATTTCACGAGATTATATTTTGATTATACATCAGATTGTGTTATATATCCAATTGTGATATCCACAGATAAACATAGTAATCAACAATATTTATAGAACAGATTATAAAGCAAATAAACAACTCCGAATAGTAAAAAAAAAGTATTGTCGTCATATTAACCGCTTCATAATATTTATGAAAGGATTAACTAAATATTTTAACGATGGAAGTCGTCGGCATTTATATGTAATAAAAAATAAACTATAAAATGATAAGTTTATACAACTTACGCGCGCGCACGTCTTTATGCAGAATTTGAAGATAAAATATTGAAACTTTATTGCCGCGATACAGAGCACATTGGGACGATTCAACAATGGAGCAGACCACATGGAAAAGAAGTTAATTGCACAAGAAAATCAATTATATATAAAACTGTTGCAAAATTACTCTTTGATGAATCACCAATATGAGCCGCGGTAAAATGTGTAACATTAGGAAATGTGCTACTTTAAAAATGTAGGAAAATTATAAAAATTTAAATATTAATTTCAGTAGAAAAAATGCCTATATGCTTGCAATAATTCGTCATTATACGTGGTCGGTTATATTAAGTACTAATGAGATACTATTTATGATAACAGTTGATTGCTATATCCGCTATCATCCCTTTTACATATGTTAATGTTAAGATAAGATTATTTGAATAGGATTTTTCATCATTATTTTAATTAAAAGTAAGCGATTGGACTCATAACTCAATCATTTTGAAAGAGTGGCTGGCGACCACATTTTTTTCTACACATATTCGCTATGAAAAACCATGTAAAAATGGTTGGCAATAGACTCATAAAAGGGATTGCTAAAAGCCACTCAAATCAAGCCAATTTATAAAAAAGATAGTATGCATATTAATAACAAAGAAAGTCAAGTTTATGATTAGTGACAAAATTGACATAAGCTTGAATAATTAAAACACCGATCCAGGTAAAGAGAATAAATTAATATCAAAATGGCCAATTCACGATCACTCGCAGTTTTGAGCGCCTCTCCGGTGCGAATCTGGCGTCTGAAAAATGTGGTAATCAAATTGCAGCCACAAAGATAGCAGACCGCCTTGTGTCAGCAAGGAGGTCTACGTTACAGGACTATGATAGGATTCACTGCATTTATCCCAAAACGGAGCCAAGAAGTATTAGAAACAGACCAAGAACAAGAGGCTTGTTGTCTTCCATTGAACTGAGCGCCTCTCCGGTGCGAATCTGGCGTCTGAAAAATGTGGTAATCAAATTGCAGCCACAAAGATAGCAGACCGCCTTGTGTCAGCAAGGAGGTCTACGTTACAGGACTATGATAGGATTCACTGCATTTATCCCAAAACGGAGCCAAGAAGTATTAGAAACAGACCAAGAACAAGAGGCTTGTTGTCTTCCATTGAACTGAGACGGTCAACCTGAAATGGAAAGCACTCAGTCTCAAATTCGCTCAGGTACGTTGCACGTAGACGGGGTGACACCCACAGTTGGTGTAGGAGCGAATCCGAGATGCACTTAAGCATCATCTATGTCTTCACCCTAGCGAGGAAAGGAGGGACTGGACTCTGTACACCAGAAAGCCCTTTCCAGTAGAATCAAAAAGGTCGTCTAAAGTAGTTTTAGTAATATGTTCATTCAAGATACCCGCTGGGTGAGCGTTCGAAATGAAACTCGGTGGTAATGCTATCTTCAATATCGAGCGAATGAGGAGGTGAACGAATGATATAGACGAGATGGATGTACACCCTTCCTGTGAATGGATATTGAAGAGGCCCATAGTTCTGCAGTGGACTGTTTGTGGCTGCACTATAATGATAGAAAGATGTAATATTGGGATGCTCATCTCACTTTTAGGCAAAGGGACTGTGAAAAATTTCACTGCATTTACCCCAAAACCTTCATTCGAACAAATATACTTTTTCTGATGGATTTGTTGAACGCTATAAAAATATAATTGAAAGCGAACAGAGTAATAATGAAGATGTAGTGTATTATTCAAGAAAAGCTATAAATATAATTTCATCAATTTCAAGTTCGGATAACTAGCAAGTGAAGAACTTCAATATTAGAAGAATTGACCGAAGAAGAGGAGGAAATGAGCAGTGCTGGTGGTTCATTGGAAAACATTCAGCGGAACTAGATCACCAACAAACAACAACAATTTACATCCACCAGAGAAAAGTGGGATTCTGCTAGAATTACCTTCCGATATTACCCCAGATAAAGTTCTTTCATTATTTATGGATAAAAAAGCGATAAGCCTTCTTGTTACGGAAACGATCAGCAGAAAGCATAAAGTGACATCGCATATTGCTATTACATTTACTTATAGGAACAACCAAAGTAAATCCTCATATCGTGTATCAAGAAGTAACAAATTAAACAACGAAATAAGAAAATTCTGAGCTCTGAACGCCAGGAAACGTGAAAAAAATGTAAAAAAGACTTCAACATCAATATGTTCAGTTATATAGAATTAATATAAAATTTAACACGTTATTGCGTACAGAAAGTAGAATCTAACCCTACGAAATCACACTCATCGCCTGTATATAAATGACATGGTTACGTACGTAATGATATTAATTTTGACCGCATTGAAACCTTCGAAAAATGTTGAAAATCATCCAAAATGAGAAACTGTGACCAAATACGGATTTATATTACTAATTGATTTTACATTAACATCATGGTGATCATCAATTCCATATACTAGGATGACACACAAAAGATATTATTAGCAATATTGCAATTTTGCCAAGAAACCGAATACAGAAAGGAAAGCAATCTGAAAGATTTATATAAATTTCAAAATGGACCGCATGATTATAAAATCAGAACTTTGTACACTTGTTAATGATGTTAAAATATAAATGTATTTTAAAGCGAATTTTGAGCTCCTAAAAAAATTAAAATACTCTGCCAGAGCTCGTGGTCTCGAAATAGGCCCACTTGATTCTTCATCACTCTTGCTTAAGATTAATGACTTCTGAAGGTCATCATAAATACTTTAATATATCCTAATAAAAGAAATTTACATTTAGAACATGCAACGGTTCAGATAAAAATGTAGAATCGAAAGACGTGGATGTTTTATAAAATGCGTCAGCCGGGGAACATTGGAATTGTTTTGATAAAACAAGATATATTGTCAATTTGATTAAAGTTTATAGCGTTGACCTACAACAATGATAGTTAAAGCGGGCATTTAATAAATGAAAAAGTCTAGGTGGAAAAAATCTAGTTTAATATCTTTTTGCTATTTTTTTCATTAACAATAACTAAAATCGACTAAATTACATTTATTATTTATAACGCATAATATATTTGTTTTATTACAACCAAGTGATATTCTGTACAGGAAGTGCATATGTGTAGATAGTAGATTGACTATTACGTCAAGAGCGTAAATAGTGGCGATAGCAATTTTTGATGCAATTTATTTAGACAATAAAAATGTATACATTGGCTTAAAAAATATTACAATTAATTCACCATTATTTAGTGAAACTGTGTGAAGATAATCGCAATAATAACTCATGAAATTATGAAAACCACGTCATCACAGATGAAATCATTCCAAATAATGAAAAAAATAGAAATTTTACTCAGATATAATTAATAACAAGCCGTTAACTAAGAAATTTAATTGAATAAATATTTTATTGACACGGTTGTTCATATTTAAACGATGGATATAAATCAGTTTTTGACGAATTTCAATAAATTCATAATATATATTGCATATTTACGTTTTCTCCATGTGATAAAACACTATAACGGTAAGACGGTTGTGGAGTATATTGATGTGCGAGGCACTTCCAGAAAGAAAGAGTGCTCGATTTTTTTTTAAATCAAAGAGGCAATGCATTTGTGAAAAGTTTATGAATTCACAGATGTACATAAAATACTATTTTTCGCCATAGTCGCCTATATGATACCTTCGTCAAGACTTCCGTCGATGTTTTGACCCATTATTTAACGACACTTTGGACCTCATTGTCAGCAGAAAATCTTTTACCACCTAAAAAACAAATTCAAGAAGGCAAAATGATGAAAATCTGAAGATGCCAGATCAGAGCCGTGAGTAACATGGTCGATCAACCAAATAAATGCATTGTCATGCAACAAATATACTCCATTCGTTAACATTCTCCTTATATTTTTCTGTATCACCCTCCGTAGTTTTTGTGTTTTAGAGTATTTATCAGAGCCGTAACGATGTTATGATGCACCCGTGGCACATACAGTCGAACCTGCATTAACGAACACTTCAATACCGGCTTTTTCTCTATATAAATCTCCGATTTTTGTGGCGGTCCCTCTATTAACGGACAAAATGGCGTTGTTGTGTTTGGCTCTTTCTCAAATTCGAATGGTTATTTGCGCTCTGAGCGTGGGAAACTAGCTAGATTTATTCGCAACCTTATTTGGTGCGAGCCACCTATGTAAGCTAAGACTCTGAGGGAGCTTCCGTGATAGCAGACCATAGAAATACTGCAAAAAGCCCTAAAAGAGGACAGAGTGGCCACAAAGTCTGCGTGTCCAACTGGTCTTCTTTTCAGACTGCTGACATGACAAATGAATGCCTCACGATTGGACGCCATAACCGAATATGTCTACAAGACGGTTACAAACTCTCATTACAAAACGAAGTTGTACAAAAAAGATTGATTGAGTGGGTTGTTTAAATTTTACAATCGATAGAAAATATTGTTGCCTTTATTTTATTGCAACCTTATGTTGACCCAATATTTAAGCGATAAAACGAAGAAAAGAGCGATTAAACAACTCAGTCTATATTATAAAAACGAACAGAGTCAATCAGTGTTGATTCATGTAAAATAGAATGGTCGAGTAAGATAAAAATCATGTGCAACTCTCAACTCGGTATTTTGCGTTTTGCGCCCTAAGCCCAATTGCGCCTGCTTTATTATTCTGGTATTTATTATTTCCCTATGGCAAAAAATCAATTAGAAGAATCGCGCATTTCCTTAAACCGGATTACGCTCCATATCTCGCAGCTGGTGGGACACTCATTTCAACATTACGGCACTACAACAGTTTATAGTCGATTGTGACAAATGACCACACATTCTCATCCCAAACCCTTGGATTTGAATGTACTTTTGTCAACTCTGTCGATAATTAAAACCATGAAGCATCAGTTTATTCTGCGGATTGCCTCGTAATTTATATTTTCGCAGTAGTGATAAATTTGGCAAAAAAATATTAATATAATAAGGACTTTTAATTACAGATAATATTTATATCGCCTTATCAATACATAAACAACTTGTAGATAATATTTAAGTTAATATCTAGAAGCTAATAAATCATGATAATGCAATATCTGAGCTTTGATTTCAATTTAAGCTTTTAATGTCTTCATTCTCTCCTACTTAATATCGGATCTACACGTCAATAAGTGATAATAATATTTATAAAATAAACTCTTCGATATTCAATACTATTTCAATACAAGAAGTGTTTTGTTGTTGACGTTGTTCGTTAACATAAGTAAAAAGATGCATAAATAGATAGTAGATAGAGCATAATTTTAGCGATTTATTTACATTTGTTTTGAAAATTTGATATTATCACATAAAAATTATATATAAAATACTCTTGGCATTTATCAAACATGTCTTTCATATATATTTCGTTGCTTTGATAAGAAGAGGAATTCTGCTAATTAAACTTGAAACTTTAAATGCAATTTTGCAACGATGATGCAGTGGTCCACAAGTACTGATTAGGTCTGTCTCGTATGAGCGCTATAGTGCACTTTGAGCTCCTACCGTGCCCCCTCTTTATGTTTTGATGCAAATAAGATTCTGCCAAGAGGCAAAATTTGTGTATATTAATAGGGATAATGTCAATGATGAAATATTTAGGTCATAAATTAAAATATTATTATCATCCAAGACTAACATTATGACTAAGCAATAATCCTAGAATTATAAGCCAAACTTTATAATAAATTTTAAACAGTATGCGTTTAGATAAAAACTTTATTTAAACCTATTAGCGATCGGTTATTTTCTCAGCAGTGTCATCGCATCTGTTCTTTTTATAATCATGACTTGTTATTTCAGAATATTGTATTTTAGGGTTAGTCAGTATGCATTGAAATTATTTACTGCTTAATGTATAAGACTGTTGATATAATTTGTTTAAAAATGAAAACATCCATACAGCATTTAAATCCTGTTATAATTACAGTATTTGTGACAGCAGCATTATTATTAGGACTATTAATAGATTGGACCATTTTATAAATAGTTATTTATAATATCAATGCGAATAAAATCACATATTTAAATTCTGTTGTATTTAGTGCAATTTCCAAGAACATTTAAACAAATTTAATTATGATAAGAGGGTCATAAAATTTGCATATGGACAAGTGTGTTTTGCATATTTTATATAAGATATTTCCATTTGAATGCCATAAATATGTTTTTTAAATCAATATTTTATGTATAAAAAATATTTTTATGTTTTTTAAATCAATATTTCTGTAGAAAATAATTTTTAATCTGATGATGTATTTTGGTAAAATTTGTTGATAAAAATACAACACCAATGTCATTCATACAGGAACGAAGATCATGCATTTGAAAAAAGCAAAAATGTAAATGAGGTTTGAAAAAATCACATTTATAAATTCAAATGACGTCTAGTTAAATATAAACATGAAGTATGCACAGTGAAGGTGGTTTTATGGAGATGTCACAAGACAACGCAGTTGCGAGGACAAACCTTGAAGGTCCCGCGGGAGATCATTGTACGCACAATGCGATGTCCGAACATAAATTATGGTCGAAAATTAAAATCTCAGTATTATAGAGTATCTCTCGAACGAGAGAACCGATTAAAACGTACCTTCTAGCCGTCTCCGCTGCCAGACACATCCCTCGTGCAATATACCGGTCATTACACGCACATCATCGACCATCTCCTACCGTTTGACAGTTCTACCAACACATCAGCACTCATCACTTTAATCATGATTTATCAAAATATTTGCTTTTCAATCGAGGTCAATACGATAAAAAATAATTTAACGACCATCTCATTCGTCGATAACTGGATAAAATATTAAGATTAATAAGAAAATACTATTTTATTCGCATAGTCACATAATTAAATTAATTTATTTTTAATAATCAATTGATGTATCAACTGTCAAAAATATTTTATAAATATGAAATCATTATTCACATGCTGCATTTGTTGATGGTTTGTAAAAAACACAAATTTAATTATTTTGAATTTGCATCTAAGCTTATTTAAAAAATAACAAGGCGATATTATGTATTAAATCCGGCCATTACCCAAACAGAATATTTGAAATAAATAAAACAAATGTCACATTTCAAAATTTTAATTTTAAAAATAACCAACTTACTAATAATAGGCACATTTTAATTAGGTACTAAATTTATACATTATAATGGCACAACACCATCACCGGTATTTTTGTATAGACAGCAGTTTATTTCCATATACATTTAATATATTTGTTCCGATATAAAATCCACATAATAGGATCATTCTTCAACATGAAAGTAAAATTTATAAACTGCTCTAAATAAAAGATTTTCTATATACAGAAACATAAAACAGTTATTCCTTTTTCTAGAAAAACAAGCTTCCGACACGAAATGTTAAAAAACAGATAAATAATATCACACTGATCGGCTTCCTTGTCGCTAATCAAGATAATATAATTTGTAGAGCATTCGTGGCAGAAGTATCTCTAGGATAAATTTTTATATGATTTATCATATTTAATAAGATAAACTTAAAGTCGATCTGATATCACATTAAATTAGAAATAATACTGAAATCAAAACTATATATTAAATATCTAGTTAATTGATTGCGGACATCTTTGTAATCATCAAAACACAAGAAATTATTAAATGTGATCGAAAAACACATTAGTCAAACGGTTAAGTAAGTACAGTTTTTACAGTTTGCTAAACAATAAATAATAGAAATTATTAAGCTTTAAAAAGAATTAATACTTTAAATGCATAAAAAAATATAAAATATTAAAGTCGTGAACCAGGAACGAAAATTGCTTTCATTTACGTGAATTTCAAATATACACGGCATGAAATATTAATTTAAAATAATAAACACTACATATTGATAAGAAAAATTGCGAAATTACGAAAGTTTTTGCAAAATACAACAATCTTTCCTGGTACACAATTAATTAAATTGACATATAATAAAGCGTATAATGTACTAATAAATAGTTTTTTTAAAAATGAAAATACTACATTAAATAGACATTTTTAAAATGCATCGCTACACGTATATAAGAATAAAATTTCATGAATCGTTTGTTAATCATCACATGATAGCACCGAGAATATAACATGTAAATAATAAAAGTTCCAATTGAGATGCATTACTTTGTGCATTTCAATCTATAACAATGTTTCTTCAATTAACTGCAGAATAAATATTTGAAAAAAACATCAACAACATGTCTAAATCCTTTAAAAACACCATTTATTTCTATTAAGCTATGAGCCCGTTTTTCGCAATCATCATTACACAGTGATGATGATTTACGATAAAATTTAAGGCGTATGATTGCATTCATGTACTTTTAAAATATTTCGCCATGTGTAATAATCATAATATCACTTCTTTATATTTAAAAGAAAATCACAATATTTTACAAATTAGAAAAATGCCAAAGAATAAAGTTAAAAATTAAGCAAAATTCGTTTTAATACTGTTAACAATCTCAGAGTGCATAGTAATGTTTGAAGTCATAAATTAATTGAAACATACAACACTAAATTTATCACTTACGCATGGCACCTATTACGATGAATATAACATTTTATTAAAATACATCATATTTACTAAATTATGGGACAACAGTAAAATTGATGAGTTATTTTGTGATACAAAGGGATTGCGAGAAATTTTCACTAAAATTCTAAACTACTGTAATTTATAAATAGTAATTTGTACAATATTTAATTAAGCATCATGTCTATGAAGGCGACAATTATGAAGTAAAATGTAATTTTTAATTTAATTAGAGAATGTGTTAAATTCATTATGAAATTCTATACAAAAATATACAAATATCTGTTAATATATTAATAGTATTATGAAAAAATATATTATATATACACACGGACATAATAATCGCTTACGAACAAACCAAATTTAAAACCTTTATATATTTGAACAAACATAACGTATAAAAAAATAATAAAACGATTGGCCGTGTAAAAAATGATTGCGCTGTTTGAAAATTTACTGGGAATGTTTAACATATTTTCAGTCCATAGAAATAAATTTACATCGCATTTATGGACGAACACTATATTATGATCCTCAAATGAAATGTTGCATGAAGATATAGGCAGGTTAAAATTATCACAGTTTTCAATGTTGTTCCAAATAATCAACTTAATTTTTGATAGCAAAACGGCAGTTTGTCATTAGCCAGAATACTTCACGCATAAACAGCATTCGGATGATACGTAATTATGTTGTGTGCATGTGAAAATGGTACCGCACCAGCTCCTGGGGTTAATTGCAATGGACGAGACTTTCCGCCCAATATACACGAAGTTGTTTCTCCAGCCTCAACTTCAACAATCAATTCAGTACCTTTCAACCTGTGGATTAAACGGTATCGCAATATTAAAAAATCATTCATTGTGATCGTAAAATACTGATAAAACTGTAAAAATGCATACATGTTATATCGGTTGGCCAACACTCCGATCATTTCTCCAATTAGATCTTGACCAGCAGCAGGCGGTATTAATGCAACAACGATATCATTTTTCACAACTGGTAAACTCAAAACAATTAGTTGAGCGTTGGTGCTCATTACTCGAACGGCTCCAATCTATGAAATAAAATTAGAATATTATATTATGTAATCTTATATATTGCCGGGTTTAACCTTTTGGGCTCCAAGATTTTTTCATAAAACTCCAAGCCATATTTTGCGTATTGAAAAAAATGTTTGTATGGAAAAAAATTATCGAAATAAATTAAACAACTTACCTCAGTAATGGGCGTAGGCTTTTTCAGTATTTTAAATGATTTTGCATCTAATTTCAATATTGAAGTCTCCGTGATCAATATGCATCTTTGAGAGACTTTGTTGAATCGATTCATTTTATAAACACGGCATGAAAATAGTGGTTTTCCGGTGGTGCGTAAAGTGCTCGCCGCTTTTGTATAAGCCGATATGGCTGGATTGTAGGAAGCTTGCGCCAAATAATCCCCCAACCATTGACGAGATGCTCCCCATTCAGGACGCCGCCTTCGCAAGCAACCGGCGGCACATATTTTCATTCTGTAATTAACATTGACAAACGATATTTTAAAAACTAAAATATGACATTCATTACAGTTAGTATTATTTACATATTTAATTGATAAACACTATGTAGATAAATAATTATCATTATAAATTAAATAAAAATATATTTGCTTTTTGAATAATATAAAGCAGTGGTTATTAAACTTATGTAGTCCACGGATAATATTATTTTTGCGGACCCTCATCCCAGCCCTAGACATTTTAAGTCTTCAAATTACTATTACGATTTCACTATTATACGACATATAGAGAACGTCCTAGTTTTTCTATTGAAGGTTGGTATTTTAACCACGATTTCTACATGACGCGAACCACCAGGGATCCGCAGACCCTAGTTTAATAATTCTGAGAAATGTACAATATTAACAATATACAATGGATTATAGAATCATGCCACTATAATGCGTTATGTAACTGTGAAATAATATACTAACTTTAGTTGTGGCCATTGATCTTTGGGAATCGGTTTAAGAACGAGATAACATCGCCAACGTTTGTAAGCCGCTTGCAACAAGTGAACAGGAACTCCTCGTGGTGACGGCGGCCATTTGTTTGGAGGCAGAGGTCTTGCACTTGAATGAATACGTCTTCTTAATTCTTCAATATATTGACGACCTTTGTATGCTCTAAAAATTAAAAAAGCACATTCACAGGCGTTATTTTAAACCAATATATTAACAGGTTAACGAAATATATTCCATGAAATAAAATTACCTATAAGCTCTCAAAATTGTATATGCGGCTTTCAATTTGCGGTAACGCATTCGAGCGAGTGTTCCACGCCAAAGCTTTTGTAATAAAATTACGATACCGGGTAGAAGATTGGTTCGTTCAGATTCTAAATAATGAAGTGTTCGAGCGTTTCTGTAATCGTAAAAGAAAAGTTTAAGCTCAAATAGTATACAAGTATTATTTATAGCATTTTTAACAATATACGTATTCTTGCCTTATAAAAAGTTTTGTGTGTCCAAATTGCACATCACTAATATTGCGATCTTGCAATAAAACTTGAACACCTTGTTTATCATTGCCTTGACGGTAATTTGGCCAAGTAAATTGAGACAGCATTTTGTAACGTTTCAGGAAGCGATCGTAACGTTGACGATTTGCAAAACCTGCACGACGCACGCGGACATTTTCCACCAAACCAAGATATGCCACTTGATGACGTACCTTTAAATAAAATATGGTTAAATCGTTGTTAAAATATAAATAAATAAATATATTAAGTAATTGATCTTTACCAAGTCTCTATCCCAATTGTGAGGACTCTGTAGAGCGTTAGGCTTGACGCAGCGAACATAGAAAGGTTCTTTGGTCTGTAATCCTTGAATAAGAGTTGTCATTGATGCTCTGAATAAAGTAGACGCAGATGGAGGTCGTTTCGAAGTCTATAAATTTAAAATTAGCTTAATAATAATAAATGGAAAAATCACGCAAATAAATTAAATCTTATAAAAAAATACCTCTTTCATATTTGCAGAGCCTTCAGGCCACATATCTTGAAGACTTGAATTGCTTGAATTGTACAGCAATCTTTTAAGATCCTGCCATAATGAATCTTTATTTTTGTCCATAAAACTGAGTATACAATAAGTCACATCTCCAGCATAATGACTATAATATTAAAATCAGCATGATTATACGGAACAATAAATACGAATTTATAAAATATTATATTGCAAGTTTCTAAAAACGTAATCATGAATGCCCTTACGTTATACGGAAGTCTTCTCGGTGTCTTAAAGCTTTATCTGTGGGCAACAATTGACGTGAAGTATAATGAGCATGTTGACCTAATCTCGAGTCTAACGCTTCTAAAAGAACTACATCAGATATCTGCAATTATATTATGTTAATTAATATTATGATAAAAGCAAAAAATTATTAATTAATTAAATTAAATATGTTTTACCGGTTTCGGATTTAAACATGCTTCATCCATGATTGAAATAATTCCTTTATGGGGAGCATCGATCAATTCACATATGACCCTATTGTTGAAATACTGAATTGGTGTCCATTTTATGCCTTCGCGTTGATATTCTTCTTGTTCTTGACGGAGCACAAGTTCTGGAATTCATATTTAATCATTGAGTTACTTTTTCATAATGTTTTTAATAGATATAAATTTTTCTTTTATTCATACCAATGAACAATTGTTGAAGTTTTTCATTACAGTAGTTGATGCAAAATTGTTCAAAGCTATTCTTTTCAAAAATTTCAAATCCATAAATATCCAATACGCCGATCAATAAATTTTTCTCATGTTTTTTGTTAGGGACTTCAATTGCTGCGTTTATCAACTTTACAATCCATGTAAATAATCTGTCGTATATAGCTTTAACCAGCGCATCCCTTGTGTATTCAGCGTCTCTGGCGGTATGCTCTTTGCTTACTAAATCACCACCAGCAGATAGTACCCGACCTTTCATGACTTCTTTAAGGGACGTTTCTGCAACACCCAGAGCACGACAACATATATCCAAAGGACCAGCAAACGTCATTTCTTGTCCATCGCCACTGAATTTTATATCACCCTAATTGAAAAAGAAAAATTTAATTTAATTTGTATAAAAACAAAATATATTTAAATTTATTTAAAAAAAAAATGTATACCAATAATAATACGCCTACTACAATTGTCCATATTTCTTGTATTTGATTTTGAGTAAATCCTAAAGATGAAAAGGCATTGTTGGTAATGGAGAAGGATTTACTGTCTAGCGATGTAGGTTTATTTGGTCCCGTAATATTAAATTGGTTATTACGAGAAATTCCCCAATTTCTACATTGTGAATCACTGGCACCGCCCAATAGCTAATAGAAAAAATATATTGTTTATAATATTTTACAATAAATATATATACATGTTGAATAATTTGTCACGCTGACATTTTTGTACAAATATGTATGAAAATTTTACAATCTTTTAACAAAAAAAAAACTGAATCTTATTAATTCTCGGATATGTGCCGCTAATCTCATATATTATCAGCTGAATAGAGTAAGCTGGTGAGGCTGTCGAGGATGTGTGTGTCCGGATCTGTTAGTATAGTTCGTCGGAGCCTTTCAAAGTAACGACGGGAGTTAGACAGGGGTCCACAAGGGGGTCACTTCCACAAGTTTATACCTGTTTTCGGCCAAACTGTCTGGCCGACGGAGCTACTCGCAAGAATCCTTTGGGCCAGACAGTCTGGCCATACGAGCTGTAAGTGTTAATGACGATGATGACATAGTTATAATGGAAAATAAAAATAATTACTTGATAAAAAGAGTGAAAATTTCTTTCTCCGGATTGTTGACTAACAACTCTCGATTTTTCCAAAAGATAATTGCTTATGTGTCCACCTATCGGATCACCTTTATAATCAAAGTGAATATCCATGTATTTACCAAAACGCGATGAATTATCATTTCTATTGGTTTTTGCATTTCCGAATGTTTCTAATATAGCATTCGACTGAATAAGCACATTTTTTACTCTAAAAAATACAAAAAGTTATATTAAAAATTGCAATCCTTATAAAAAAAACACTGAATAAAGATAAAATAAATACCTTTCGATGTATTCTCTTTGATTCTTTGTTGTATTTGCTGCAATATATTTCATAATTAATTTTGAAGCTTCTGTTTTGCCAGCACCCGACTCTCCACTTATAAGAACACAAGTATCCTTCGTCTAAGAACGAGATAAACCTATTAGTATCCGAACGAAAATATGAAAATATTTTCTTATAAATAGATGATAAAACATATAATACCTGCTGTCTGAGAACTCGCTGGCAAGCATCGGCCACAGCATAAACGTGAGGAGGAACCTCAAACATTTCTCTTCCTTTGTATTCGCTCATGGTATTTGGTCCATATATGTCTAGATTTTTGTACGGGTTCACTGATACGAGTACTTCTCCTATATATGTATAAATTCGATTGTTCTGGAATCTGAAATTAAAGGAAAAGCCGTATTAAAATGCGTGTTTAAATCAATCTGTTATTTTAACGAGTACACACTTCATGGTTATTAATATTATCTTATCAATGTGCATATGATGTTATTGAACTATTTTAACATCCTGTACCATTAATTATGGCAGGAAAATACGTCAAAAAATAAATTGGCACAAAAACGTATGAAAACACATCTGATACTGCGCTTGAGACTAACAAAATTATTTGTGTATTCTACGGGGAGTTTTTCAGCAGTATACTTAAGCTAATGGCTGTTTTTTTTTTTTTTTAGAATGTGATTATTGTGTATCATATGCAGATATATAATTTATGCGCATAATATGCGATGTGCCCAGTGATGCATTTTCTTAATTAAATTGTTCATTAAGAGCTTTTATCATTCATTTAATAGGATAATTGTATGGGTTCTTTGAAAAAAAAAAATCATTAAACATTTTGTCTATTCGTTTATGGATTTGAATTTCAAGGAAATTGACCTCAGTATTAAATTATGCATTTTGTGAGATATTCATTTGGGATGTATGTGTGTGTACATTTGTGAATCTATATGAGGTCGTCACGTGTGCGATTTTTGTTGATAAGATTTTATGAATGAGCAATAATTAGTTGGTGCGGGCGGTGGCATTTCTATACATAGCCTCAATCTGCAGATTATCTAAATCTATGTATGGACAAACATTCATCAATTTGAAAGAACTATTACTGCAAATAATATTTTAATTAAAAATAACACTATCGTTTGCTTTCGTTACATTTATATTTTTGCCAAACAAGGTTTCGCTTTGTTCATTTTTTCAGTGTTCAGTATATCAGTGACATTATAAAGACGACATTGAAAGGATACTGTCGATGACCCAATTTTGAAGTTGCAGGCGTATCAAATGTTACGCTTCTTGGGCATGAAAAAAATTCAACAAAGCGTACGCAGAGACCAGCGAACAAACACCACAAATACCATGTTGGCAATTAAAAAAAGATACATGTAGAAAGCATGTCATGGTGCGGCTGTCCGTCTGCATAATTCAATTGTTAGCAACTGACGTAATGCAAATCGTACTGGAAGCCGATGTGCAATAAAGGAAGCTAACCCGAAGGATAAGCAAAATCGATAACTCTACAGACTGTTGCAGAATAGTTGTGAAAGATTGTGAAGATATTGTTTGCTTCAAAGTGGAATGAAATTCTAATAGACAAAGGATCCAAGATCTGATTTGAATGATATTTGCCCGGTAAAATGTAAAGTCCTTTTAGATCTTGTAAAATGAAATGCAAAGTAAAGCAGTCCATTATAGGAAGGCTTCTGTTTAAATTTCAGACTGATATGTTAGATATCATAGAAAGAGTACAGATCATAGAAAATGCCGCAAAAAGCGCCAAAAGAGAACGGAGTGGCCATAAGGTTTGTATGCTCAAACGGTCCGCTTTTCGGACAGCTGATATCCGGCTCGCGATGGGATGCCATACTTGAACATAACGATAATGAATAAAAGAGGGATTAGACAACTTGGTATATATTATAAAAATGGAGTCAATCAGTGTTCGTTCACGCAAAGTAGAATAAAAACCATGCGCAACTTTCGACCGGGTCGGTATTCTGCGTTTTGCGCTTCAAGCCCAGTTGCGCCCGTGGCGGGCGCCTGCTTTGACACACCCTTGTTACGTCTAAAATTCCCACAAGTGCTGCAAAAATCACTTTTACTGTCAATCCATTTTCATTAATTGTCGTTGATAAAGACAAAGTTGGACGACACGTTATAAATCAGGTCAATGGGGTAGAATGGGGTTTATGATTCGCTTATGACATCATCAATGTTTAACTATTATGCATAATAATTATCATGTACATATCACTCATATGCGAACCTGACTAACATAATCAATCGTCCAAGTGTTTAATTTGTAGGACAAGGAAATTAGACAATAGACGCTATTGAATTGAGCGTTCCCACAATAGAAAGCAAAAGATATAAATAGTTGAGGCATTTATTTTAATATAATCTACTATTGTTTTGCTAACTGGTTGCTAGTTTAGGCCGATATTAACAGAAAATCGTATTCTTCCCGCTAGCGTCGTTCGTTGTCTCGCATCTGGGATCCCTCTCAGTTTAAAATAAAATTCTTGATCTAGACGAGAGAATTTTTATCACCACCTGATCATTATTTTTCTCCTTCTTAGACGTTCCACGATCCGATAGGAAACGGACCCGCATGCAACTGTCTATTTTGAACGCGTACGCGTGAGGCGGGGCGTAGCCTGGGGGCTTCCACCCTACGTTACAAATAGATTTTGGAGAGGTCTTAATACGACCGTTTGCCAAAGACAAGCACATTTTATGAAAATGATTTTTTTTGGATACGAGACACCAGACGTGTGCTAAATATTTTGATTGTATCTTAGTTTATTTTATGAGCTTTCATTTGTACAATAAATCAATAAACGAAAATTGTTTCGCAATAGCTCTGTTTTTCTAAAAAAGAAACTGGATTCAAACATTTGTAAATTGGAAATGTGCTCATCTTGTCGAAAAATAGTTTTGGCTTCATTGTAAATACAAATATTGAATCAATCAATTTTTTGTCTCGTTTATATTCGATCGGACTTCGTAAAGTGAGAATACCGAACACACCAGTAGTCAAATTACAGTATTTCATTGCGGATTATAATTTTTTCATACAAAATTGCGAATGATCTCGACCTTGAATGATGCAGCAAAAATCACCAGCCTCGATTGAGGCTTTTATTGCAATGAAAGTGATAATGGACGATATACTAAATATTACAAAGTCATGCCAACAATACATTCCTCGAGTATTTAGAAAATAAATAATTCCAACGAGAGGAAAATCAATATTTAAGAGAAAACCAGGCAGAAATTACGTTACTTCCATTATGGCAATTTCACCTGTTTGTTTGCCATTCAGCAACCATGCTCTTTACTTGAGTACCGTATCAAATACTAAAAGTGAGAGTGATGATATACGAAGAACCAGCTTGGCTCGTTTCACACTGACCTTAACTGAAATCAGTCTTAAAGACAGAAGGTCTAGGGCAACGATCTTGTAAATTAAGAGCCTTCGAACAGTTCCTGCAGTAAATCCTCAACGATCCAAGAGGTGATCGCGCCTTAATTTTGACAAATCAAAAACGTAATCATATTCACTCCGAAGGTTTCGCGGGCCAGGGGTATTCCTAAAATGGTCGGCAGTCACAATGGACGATGATCTTGATAATTTTGCATGACATCATCTCCCGTTTAACAGAAATAATATAAGTCCTTGCTGACAGGCATGATATACCCTTTACTTTGTATATGCATTAAATTTAATACAAATAATCAATTACGATCGATGAAGTCGAAGGAATGGACACCATAAAGGCATGATATAAACAAAATGACATCAAAAACCACGGGATAGGCAGCGGACAAGGAAAAATGTCCGTAATGTGATTGCATCGATTTTATTAATTACTTCAATATCGTATTACGCATAATGTTTAATTGCGTGGATGATGGAACCACTGAATGATGGAAGCAATGATTTCATATTAGTTATTTAAATGCCACGCTTGATATTCATTTTGAATCGCCTTTGATGGATAGTACATCAGAGCTTATATTCGTTCTTACATCTGCCGTCGCCCGTACCAACTAGCGATCCTCCGCAACAATCAACGTATTACATCGAATCGGGACAAAATTAAAAATATCACACGAGTCGAACTCCGCAGATTTAAATATATTTTACGTCGGTTTTAAGCAATGTATAAAGGTTTGCATGCAATAAATTTGGTCGTTTTATTTTTAAATTAATTATACGTCTAAATTTGCGCCATAAAAATTTGCAACAAAGGCCTTTCAATATTTCGAAGCACAAATTATAATATCGACCAAACAAAATGTGTCGTTTTCGTCGCCATCCAAATACCGATTTGATAGACGAAAAAAAAATGTATACAAATCATCATTATCAGCTTACAGGGTTATCATCATTCATTGTGCCTTATATCTTATGATATCTATGCATCTTTATATCAGTAGATTCCTCCCATGATAATCTTAATCCATTTTCATCAGCATGTATCCGAACACAATATATGCCAATTGCCATTTTTGGAACGCTATGAAAACTATGCGTTGGGGATTAGGGAATCCAATCCCGGGATTCCGTACAGTTTTAGGTGCTCATAAATCCCGAGATTAGTAAACGTAATCCCGAAAAATTCGGAATTGAAATTTTTATCTAACAAAAATCGTACACCTCATCAGCATGTTGAAGGCTACTAAATCGAGACATTACTGCCGAAATCTGGACGCATGGAAACAGCGACGTAAATACTAATTGGCGAGCTTAGGCGACGCCTAGGGGCAATAACTATTAAATCTATGTATACAGTACATATATGTTTTTCAAATTGTTATATTAACCTTTCCCTACCGGTGATGTATTTAGTACACCTCGACTCTAATAATGGGAATATCGATATGAAATATAATAGATACGGTGTTCAAAATTTTTGTATTCTTCCGTGATATAATTACGAATCATATCAAAGTATTATTGTATAAAAGTATTCATCTGCAGCAACGGAAATAAATAATTTGTCGGGAAATCGGGAATTTTGCGAGTTTTAGTCTGTGTCTCAGCAGAAAGGAATTTTATCTGTCACATTGTTGGTGTTATACGAAAATGGGGGCTCACGCGATCATCAATTCGAACTAGCATTTAAATATCTGGCTCGGGATTGGATTCCCTAGTCCTGACAGATAAATGGATTTGTATGACCATAAATGGCGTACAAGCAAACATAGCATCTAAGATTTTGATGATTTTAAATTACATTTATATTGTTCTTCTTCCTCGATTTGCACGTCTCCTGTGCGTTGATGAAATTCGTGGGAAGCTGTATTATGCTAATAAAAATGTTTTATTATGATGACATCTTATTTATGTCGTTTTCTGAATCAAATCTACACGGCTAATTCGTCATATTGGTCATGTAGACCGCACTCCAAGCGTACATATAACCAAAGAACAGTCCGTTGTAAGTAATTAAAATCTTGTAATTCAATCTATCAGATTATATTGAGTGAGAGCGATGTTTAACGTCCTCAGCACATGTGCTTTGAAATCGTTAAAACGAAGACTTTTTTTTACTGACGACGTAAACTCGTCTTCTGGTGTGGGATCCGTCTCAGCAATTCATGCAGACAGAACAAATCGTCATGTTCATCTCCTAATAGCGGCAGAATGACATCATACTCCCTTCGGAGTCATTCTACTCTTCATATTATGAATTGGGATAAAAATAAACACTCAAGGGTTCAGTTATTTTGATGCGAAGATGTATGAACCCATAGAGTGGAAAGTTACTATTTTCATCCTCGTCTAGTCAGACTTTTTATTGCCGACGCTGCTTCCTGGACGGCGAAGAAACTAAATTTTATTATTTTATCGGCGTGACGTATTTTATATCAAGTGTTGGCATAGTGAATGAGATTCTGTACTCTTATTATAAAGGTTCAAGTTCAAATCTAGATTTAGGAAAAAAATCACCATACCAACAAATTTGATCCAGTTTTAGTTTAATTTCCTGGGTCTGAATGAGTACAGAGCACAGAGCTGATCGTCGAAAGAAAAGTCTTCTATGCACTTCACCTGCATTCGATAATGGATATATGTCACTTTATGAAGATTTTATAGTCACGAAGATGGATGAATTACGTTGTTGATAATCGAACATCGACTAAATCGCTTTAGAGGTCGAGTTGTATTTCGTCTACGAAAATAATTAAGTCAAACCAGTCTTCAAAGACGTAAAATGTACTGGGTGCTTCAATTAGCGTCGATAGTGCATGTCGTTCGAGTCATAAACCTGACGTTTGCGAACATTAAATTATGGCGAATCGTCACGCATTGTTATTAAATGAAACCCTTATCGCAACCTGGAGGTAAAATAATTTGAATCGATGAAGGAAACGACACAATGAAATCTATATACAGTGTGATGATGACATTGGGGAAATAGTTTGCGGATCATATTAGAAAATTTTAGACAATTATCGAATTTCTACATAATAAAATCTGCATATTATGATAGCATTTTTAAGCGTAATAACTGTAACCAATGGTGCGTTTTCTTCGATTCATTTTTGAGAGGAGACCATCCGCATCGTTCTGCATTGTTGGAAGACAAGGAAACGACGGAAGACGGAAGCACGCAATTTATTTTTTCATACATTAAGACAACTTTGCGTTTCAATCCAATCCAGTCAAATCTCTCAAATCACATCGTTCCAAGGAAATTAGACCAATATATATTATATTATAGAATACTTCTAACTTCGAGCGTTCCTACAGAAGCACAAACTACAAACAGATGGACTTATTTAATTATAATCGACGATCGTCTTTGATAACTGAATTAATCTTTTGAAGACGCATTCTTTCCGTCAGCATTGCCTGAAGCCTCATAACTGGAGTTTCATCATGGAAAATAATTTTTTTGCCGAAGATGATCGATTTTTTATTACCGCCTGTCCATCGTATTACTCCTCTTTGAATTTTCCACAATCCGATAGCAAACGGACCCGCGTGTGGCCATCACTTTCATTGCCCTTTTAACAAGTGTTCAGAACGAATTTTGTATATTTATAAACAGATCATCGGAAATTCATATAAATCAAAAGCATAACACATAAAATCGAACGGCTCCGGAGCGGGGTCATTCCACCCCCCTATGTTAACTTCGATTTGAGCGCATCTTCATATCGATATTATCACCGCAACGATGGGTTCTCACATCGGGGCCTCGATTAGCATGAAAACAGCCATAAAAATCAATCGTCCATTTATTAAAAAAAAAAAAAAAATCGATTTGATAGAACAGAAAAATATTCAAAGCACAGCAGAGTGGGTGAATGCAAAAATGAGAAGCACGTATTATGGACGCAAACGAGGCACATAATCAGTACCCATATAACTGTTCGCCACGAATAAATAAATTATTCAGTTCAAAACGCTTATCTACTTATTAATAATGGATGAAAGAAAGGTAATACATAGTGGTTTTGATATGCATTCAAAAAAATATGGACCACTTATATTTGAGCGACATTGAATGCATTACATGATATTTTGTTCCGCGGTGTTAGGAAAGGAGACCATTTAGAGTTATAACGATCTTATGCTTATGCAATAAAAATTATTTTATTGGACAATTAAGATAAATAGGAGAACAATTGGTTGTAAAAGATGTATTTGCGCTCTGTGTATAACGCTATATAGTATTATAAATGCCTTGAGTGTGTATAATCTATTTTTTACAAATTTCTATTAAACTATTCTATTTTTATTCTTATATTCCACGGTAGCAACAATCTTTCATCCGCTTGCCTAGGCACATGACCTGGTTACGTCAACATTGATATGACAATCGGATTTAGCTTCTTTCTTCAGATTAAAGCTAATAAAGCCTATTTTTATATTCAAATATATATTATTGCTTCGCCATAATATTTTTAGCCAAAATAACAGATTATCTCCATGATATACAATCAAAAAACGTCACAAACAAGATACAAAGTCTATCTTGCTTTTGAATCTATTCCAAAATACATTGATTGCTGATCGAGTCCATATGATTTTGAGTGCATCCAAATTCTAAAATCCTGCGATGCTATCATGGTCGGAATATTGCCAAGATGATGACGGAAAAAGTTTATTTAAACGTCGGTGATTGGATGCTTTTAAAATACACCAGGAATTGCATCAAGACTATTCGATGAAATCGAATCTCATACACATCAGGTATTTCAATTAACATTGAGCGAGGTCGACACTTCCTAATCGTGTATGCAACTGGAAGAAGAGCTGTTGTTGCATAGTCTAGGTCAGCGTTCTTCGACCTTCCATGGTATTCAAAAGCCTTCCAGCTGATGGCGTTCCTTTAAAAAATCCTAATTTTGACGTAGCCACATATAAATTGGCATAGTAATGCCAATTTAGGAAAGTGGCATCAATACATATATATTGGTTTTAAAATGGTGCCCGCGGGTGCAAGTGCGCCTAAATGAGTTCATTGCGTGCCGTTGCTATTGATCATTTTTAAACATAATGAAAAATTGTAACGGACTTGTGTGTAAGTGTTATTTGAATCGATTTTATATACGATAGTGTTGTTTGTTTCTGTGGGAACGCCTTAAAAATAAAAATAAATCAATGCTAGATACCAAAATTACGCACAAAAATGAATTTAACTACTAAGCTACGGGAGACATTGAACAATATTCCGAAATAGCTTTATATTTCGCTTGGGAGGTCTAACATTAGAACCATTTTTTTGTCTCAATATGTATTCATTTTTCTACACATGTATGTCTGTTTGTTCGCTATATAGTCGCGCGACATTTTATCAATATGTATGTGAACCTAACTCTCAATGGTTCCTGGATTTAATTGCCTCAATCCAGATTTCCTGGGGTTTAAAATTTAAATACATACGATTTAGACAGTCCAGAAGTCCATACTTGTATTGGGATGTCGGACTACAGGGGGTGCCGGATTACCGCGGATCTGTTGCAATCGTATATGAAACTATTACATACTATATATTTGTACAGACACACTCCTCGTATTTAAATAAGAATGTGTAGACGTTTCTTTATAATATTCAATCTGTTTTCTAGAAATAACAAGGAAGATGAGGACCAGATTGACTCGTTAACAGTTGGCAATTACACTTTTTATATTATTATCGCAATTCTATATTAGTAATATGTTTGTAAAGAAGTGACAACTATTGAAAAATAGCAATAATTGTTCACCGATATAAATGGGTATGAAAGTATTGACCACAACAATGATGAATCACATAAGCGTTTCACTATGGGACGATGTAACTAATAATGATTGTAGTTAAAATGTACGTTTTTCTATTGGTTAAAAATCAGCAAAATCTCAAATTCCATGGACTTGTACTAAGCCAAGCAAATTTTAAAAAAATCATTACTATTGATTAAATTAATGTTACCGTGCTAAAAAAACACCAGCGCGCTACTATGATATGTATTTGGTACACCATATGAAATTCTGAACCCTGTATCTATTATATTTCATATCGATATTCCCATTATAAGAGTCGAGTTGTAGTAAATATATCATGGTCAAGGAAAAGTTAATGGATCCAGATGAAAATACAGTTAACCTCTTTGTTGATCTAACATTTTAACCAGCTGTGTAAAAACACTCGATCCAAAAATCAGATAATTAAGAGCTCCCGATCTAGGTTAATGTTATGCTGAAAATATAAACATCCACGCTCGTCATTTAATGAGTTATTGAAACATTGGCATGGCAGTTTTGGTCTAAGCCTCCAATCGAAGGATTGCCCTGATATATTTCAATTTGACTTGAACCTTCGCATTATTGGAAGCCCATTTGTCACATTGACACAGGGCCAACGACTGATTCATTTATTAGTCACGAATATAATAAAATAAAGAATAAAACGATTCGATGTCTTATATCAAATTGGAATTCTAGCCATGAAACCAAATGACACACTAAGGAGAATGACGCGCTTCAGAATGACTCATAGAGGCGTCATTCGTTCGAAAGAAAATACACTTATGATATTCGAAGTTCATTGCGTAAAAGCCGCCTGCTAATAAGCTATAAAAAACGCGGAAGAAAATGAAGAAAAGCCGATATTATTTCGGAAGACTGAGTAATGCCGAGCAAAATTAGACTAATTGCTTCCGTTTCGCTAGGCGTAAATCCATCGCCAGTATGACAACTTCTGCCGTAAATAATCATTTTTTGATTCCGAGAAATATTCTGGCGTGAAGGAAGACAACTCGCTTTGATTGATGACAAGACTGGAGCTAGAGGATGACGTTATGGTGCTTTTGAATGCCATCCGACCTTCGTTCAACTTTTTTGACATCTGAGGTAGGTTTTGTTTACGTATTCGTTTGATGCTTAGAATCATCACCTCGTGACGCTGTTGGTCAAACAAGTACTTCCAAAAAGCATCATCATAGCTGAATTCGGTTCTCAGATCTAGCACATTTGTCTTCTGGATGAAATTTGAAAGAACTTGTTTGCAAACCATTTATGTGCATTCTTGGACTGTCAATATTTCTGCAAACATCGCTCGAGCACGTCTTCTACATTCCTGCGAAGACGTGTTTATCGCTTCATACGGCAATAAATAGTTATCTACTTGCATTGGTAACACTTCTTCAGTACTGAATGTACAAAGCTGAATGATTTTCACTTTTAATTCGCATTAAAAAAAGTCAACATGTCCACAAAAAGCAGAATATTGTGAAGCATACACGGTCCTTTGGCATGCAAATGCTTTCAATCATTAAGACATGGTACAAAAGGGCGTTCACCCTCTTTGGGATAGCACACGTGGTCTGTTTACTATCGTAATGGCGCGAGATGAATATGATGAGATGCTTCGAGAGAACCAACTGCGAGACTTTACGACGAACCTCATCCTCAAGCATCAAAACCATTTTGAAAACAATGATGAAAATACGGTTTTTTTTCAAAACAACAAATTAGTATCATATCTATTTAATAAATCGTACATAGAAGCCACACGAATTGACACTCAATATCACATTTTGGAGCAAAATTTTAGCATCATCTAATATCCAATGCATACAACCGTCTTTATATACGAAACAGGTTTTAGTCATTATCAATGCGACTCATTTCCGTTGTTCTATTTAATAAATATAGATTACCGCCCGAATGGATATTTACATATGATAAGAGAATTCTGATAAAAGGCTTATATTTATTTAAGGATATTCGAAAAAGCATACTCACCGTAGATGTTAGGACAATTTCAATCAATAAGTAGATTTTGATATTAAGGTCGAGGATGGCAATACATTATTTCTTCAGAAGCTCAAGGTTTAAGAGCCCGGTATTGAATGGTTCATAATAGGAAGTTGAATATATGGTAAATTGCATTACAAAAAAAATCTTGCGGAACCACTGATATTGACCTATTTTCTTCGAGGTATTTATAACGATTTTCAAATGTCATGCGAAGTTCTTAGAAGTATGGGTGAATTCGATGAAACCGGCGATGCCATACAGGGTGGACGACCTAGATTCTGAGACCTAAAAAAATTGCAGCAACAAACGCAAAAAAAGTAGTGCTGAATGTGGAATCTAAAACTGCACTCGAACGTGGACTAGGCAAAAAATAAAAATTTCAAAGCGTACATTTGCGCCTCGGGCGCCGATCAAAATCTCGGTAGCTCTTGCTGTCAATCGATAAGTAGACTCGTTTTGGGTTCAACATATGAGTCATTGATGCGAATCGATGTGGACATGTTATATAAAGAGGCGAAGAAATGTATTTATCTAAGTTGACAAGCTGGAAGCACAGTGCGATCAAATAAGAACAAGATGACTGGAGTGTAGCATGCTGGAATGATCGGCCCTTAGAGGGCAGGTCATGTGACAAGACGAACAGACGAAACGGTATCCCAGAGGCGTAAACAGATCGTTCAGCTATAAGGGCGATATTTTCATAGTAACATTGCAAACTTTGTCTACATAAAAACAGACAGCAAAAAATATGGCCTCTACTCTCGTTATGGTCAGACCGGCATACAGATTTACGACTGAAGATATGCTCAATTTTGTGCAATCGCCATAATAAAAAACGAAATTTATAAAAACACCAATGACAGGCAAAAACTTCGCGACCGTGAATCGCGCATCAGCTCGTGTCTGATAACAGCCTTGTCATATCACAGCGTATCGGAGGATAATCGCCTGTCTGCTCGAGTACTTTATCGTCCCACATGGAGGACGTATATGCCTATTTTGGAACTATGAAATAAAAATTTGGATCCATCGTCACACACACGTGACGTGAGATTGGCATTTGGGTTTCGTTTGAAGCAATCTCAATTCAGCCGAATGAAAGCAATCGATCTTATAAGGGTTGCTTGTACGCAATCATCACTGGGATGCAACAGCACGTCGAGGGAATCGGCCAGGTCGTATTTTAACGCACATCCTCCCTGATGAATATGAAATGAATACATAATATTTATAATTTTTTAGGAAGTTAGTTTAGGAAACAGCATACCATAGATTTATTTTGATCTGATTGATCGTGACAAGAATTGTTAGTGTTTGATGACCAATTTCCAACAACGCAATTTATATGCAGAGACGGGAGGGTGAAATCTCCTGGACAGTTACAATCCTGTTTGTATTAGGAATGTATTTATTTGGTCATCTTGCAATGACATACCAAGTGTTGGTATATTGGGTTAAGTCTTAAACTCATATTAAAAATGTTTCAGGTTCAAAACAAACAAAAAACTAGCTTGAAAAGTAGCCTCGTGTGCAACGGCCATAAGAGATTACTATAACGGCAGTAATCCATCCCCAGTCTAATCCGGCGTCCCCTGTAATCCGACACACCAATACAAGTATAGAGCATAGGTGCGGCAACGCTTAGTCAATGTAAAAGTGAGATTCTTGATCGCCTAAATCGAATTGAATCTTTTTGTAAATTGGACGATCCACAATGTGTGATATCAAAAGAACCGTGAGGGCGTTCAAAAGTTCATCTTGTGGGCAACTGATTGTGGGCCAGACAAGAGGCAAACTCTTAAGAAAGCTTTGTTGTGCGATAGAAGCGGTCCGGCGTTAAATCGCACAAAAAAACCATGACTAATATAGAAAAAGTGAAGATGCGTTCCATGGATTTTAAAAACCGCATAACTTTGAAACTTCTATATAAAATATATACAAAATGGCATAAAAAAGTTAAAACAGGAAAACAATAATGAAATTAAAAAATAACATTTTTGGTAACATTTAAAGGACGTCTTGCATCATTAGTAAAATTTTAAGGATGTCTGACATCTGAAATGCCATTTTTTTTTTTTCGATTTTCGATATGACTCAAAATCGCTATCTTTTTCGGAAGAAATAGTATACCCACTGTCAATGTCATCATTGTTCTGTGTAGATTTTCTCTTTCTAATAATATAATTCGTAATTGGTAAAGATGTCACTATAATCCCTAACTCAAAAATAAAAAAAATCATAAAATGGCGACTGCTTAAAAAAATTCAGTTAAGTCATTTTTTACTCTTATTTTGTCACAGTTTTAATTTTTTTTGAATAGTTAAAAAATAAATTTCGACATAAATCTGGTAGGAATAATAGTGAGTTATGTAGAAAAGATTCGTACCCAGTTTGAATTAAATTAATTAAAACTTGAGATATGATGTGAACCGTGTTGAAAAAAGTAGCTTCGAGAAAAACGCGTTAAAAGATATCATTATGGCAGGATCGACCAAGTTGCCGCCTCACTAAAATAGCTATAACTCCGTAAGTAGTTGGAATTTTGGAAATTCCTTTGGCGAATGTATTTTTAATAGTCAAAACATTGAAAAAATGCAAAGAAAACGAAATCAATTTTATCAAAAATAGAATCCAAAATAAAGAGCGTGGTCGTAATTCAGCGATAGCAGATGCAATATGATTTACACAGTCCCAAATTATATATTGATTCCAAATTTCGGTTAGTGTTGATGATTTTTTTCCTATTTTATCCGAAATATCTCGATACGTACTCTTTATGAAATTAAAAATAAATAAAAATTGCTTTAAAATATACCGCATAACTTCGAAATCGCACAAAAAGAGCTTTGAGTGTACATATTATAAAAACATTTTGAAATGCAGATTTGAAAATTGTTGCAAGAAAAACTTTGAATTGATTATTGATCTATTTTTGGCGCAATGGCGCACATGTCAATGCCGTACTACCAAGAGGTTACAAAATTGTTTCTTCAAATATTTTTCTCAAATATCTCATTGCGACTTTTGATCTTACGATCAGAAAGAAGAATCCACAAATGGCATTGATGCATATAGAATAACCATATTCATGTAGTCTATGATTTTAATAAAAATATGTATTGACGTGTCAATTTTAAAATAGATTACTTGAAAAAGATAAGAGCTAATGATGTTAAGTTGGTTTTATCAAGAGCTTCACCTATGGACGGGTGGCTGATTCCAATGCCCACCAAAAATGAGCTAATGATTCATTACATTTATATATCAATGCACGAAGGTCTATTTTCTAACCTGGAAATAGATAATGATCACTTTTGACCAAATCTGGAATACAAGACACATCCTTGATATTCATATGACAGTAAACGATCCATTGATTTTATGATTTTGTGAGTCTCGATCGTCGCCTTGAAGAATGCTTTCCTTGGATTTTATTCTTTAACACCCCCAAAAAATATAGATGTGGTTTGAGAATATTTTTAAAAAATTATATAATTTATGAGTTATGTTAAAAGAAAAATATGTTTTCCGTATTCATAAATTAATAAAGGTCAATGGAGTGAAATAAGCGCCATGGTCACAAACCGCAAAATCTAATCATATAAGCAAAATTAAATAGAATACAAAAAATCCACAGCTCTTGATTAAGGATTAACATGATTGTTATATTTAAAAAAGTTTTAAAAAGTTCTTCATGCAAATTTCCCGGATGTAATACTTGAGCCCTGTTCCAGCTTCTCGATTAACCGGCGAATTAAATCTGCAAAACGGAAATCATTATGGTCTCCCATGCATCCAATTAGTCCAAATTTAAGTTGAATTATATTCAAGAGAATTTATATAGTTCAAACGGTTATCAGGGGTCATAATAAAATTGTAGTTAAAATGGCCATTAGAATTAGAATTATGACATTTCTTAGACGGATGATGAAGGCTAATCCACTAGAAAGGTGTTGAAGGGTAGACTACTTCAATAAAATTGATTTTCACCACCAGTCTCGTTATTTAATAGCCATGTTAAAAATGGCATCCTGGGCTTTAAAATTGAAATTATATACATATTAACCAGAAATTAATAAAAACAATGCCAAAAGGAATACATTATTCAAGGCTCAAATTTGAAATAGATCATTTTAGAAAAAAACGTTAATCTTAATCAATACAGAAATATGATATAGACGTGTTTTTACGACATCATTTATCAACTAATCAGATAGGGAAGATAAAATATAAACGATAGTGATAAATATGGATATTATTTTTGCGTTATTTCACTTTTGGTGCCTATAATATAGCGCATTGTTAAATTATTTCAATTTGGGGTAATCAAATTTTTGGAATAAAATGTTCGCATGCCATCTTTTACCACACTTGTGATCACACCACGACGAAAGAATGTGTAATCATTTCCTTCTGCGAATCAATTTATATCTACAAACCACTTCCTATACCTACTCGATATGAGCTAAAGACATTTCTTTTTCTTATCTAACAAATGGATTACATGCATTATAATTTAGCGTTTAGCACTTCTTCAATAAAGATAAGCTATCAGATAAATAGTAAAATACAAATAAAATAGTTATGACATGATTCAATTATTCAATGTCTTGGCATTTAATCCAACTGCAATTTCATTCTAAATACTATGCATGGAATGAAGATGATTCAATGCTATTTTATATGCTAAAAAATCAACAAATAAATCAGGATGATACAATCTTGCACGCAAGGCATTAAGATGTTTGTTATGGAAGGTGGTGTACATTGCAATAATGGAAGAAGTGAAATTGCTTTAGAAAATGCAAGTATAACAATCAAGATAATTGCACTATTGTTCAACCGTAAGTGAATCACCTTTTTCCATTTGGAGCATCTTCATATATTACGTGATGAATATTCATACATCAAATACAGAAGCTCTAATTGCATTAGCAAAAAACACAAGCACAAGAGCAGTTTTCCATGCCATAATTGGAGCTCATAGCGTTTTCTTTTCGATTCGTCACATCCTGCATGCTTGAGGATTCGATTCCTTTTTTAAATGTGCAGACGAAGAAAAAGGCAGTTCAGAAAACTGCGGTGTCACAGTTGCAATTGGTCCTTAATTCTTCCATTACAGATCATTGTTCATGATAAAAGTGGTCGATGTAATCTTCAATATTGCGAGACCATTATCCAGGCCAATCTCTCCCATTTATTAATTTGAACTCTGTAAGAGTGCTCCATTCTGATGTCGTCTTCTAATTCAAGAAGATGGATTTGCACCATCGCCAATGATTCCGATATTTATTCGAAATTGTTAGCAATTGCATTTGATAACATGTCATTAAATTGGGCGTTTTAAAAGCCATTCTACAATGGGAAAATTGATTGAATATGAATTTTCATATGGTAGCGTAGCGTAATTTCATATGGTATGATGATGTATGGTGAATGATCAATGTGGGTGTCTAGATTCGCTCGGTAAATAAACGCATCCAATATGAACGGTGTAAACAGATTGGAATAATTTCAAACGGAGACAAAATCTTCTGACAATGCGAATCATGATTTTTTTTTAATGTTGTGACCAAAGTACAAAGTAAATAATGGCTTAAAATACCGAAGAATCTCAATAACTACGAGAAGACTATGCATTGATATTGCCTTTCGATCATCTTCAACGGACCAAAGGATCCTTTGAGTTTTTAAATGACGCAGAGGTGGAAGAATTCGTGCACAATTCGCTCTGCATGATCAACCATCATAAAGTATAATTTGGTGCAATTAAACCCTTGAAATATTATTTTACATCATCGTCTGTGTACTGCGAATTTATCTCGAGACTATTGGCATTTCTTTCCGCGAAATAGTTGAACGTCATCGAATGATCGAGATAATTTTTATAGTTGGTAATAATAAAGTTGAGTCACAAAATATCATAATGCATATTTGTGTCTGTATGCCCAAGCGTTCTAACGGAAACACAAAAGATATACAGCAGAGCAGTAACGAACGCAAAAAATATTATGATAGAAACTGTCTACTTTATAAAGCTTACGTTTCAAGTCGCTACGTTGTTTAGTGTTTATTTGGCAGCCATCAATAGGAAACGTTCTTGGAGAATTTGTAAATATATAAAAAAAAAATTGGTCGTCGTTAAGTTATGCAATACTTTATTTGAAAGGTCATGAGCCACCTTTGTAAATTTGCCTCTGAGGGGCTTCTGTGTGGGATCTTACAGATGGGTACGCATTTATTCCCGTAAATGCCGCAAAAAGTCCTAAATGAGGACTGAGCGGCCACAAGGTCTTTGAGTTCAACCGGTCCGCATTTCGGACCGCTAACATGACGAATAAAAATATTGTTTTAATTTTATTGTGGGCTTTTGCCGGCTGTGTGGGTCCAATGTTTAAGCCGTAACGAAGAAAAGAGGGTTTAGACAACAACTAGGGGGTGTATTAATTGAAATGTATTGGTGTGCTGTAAAACACTTTCCTGCGATTTGTATTTGAACTAATCGCTACAAAAAGAGTTCAGGAATCAGCCTACTATGTTAACACATTATTTGCGGGACAACTTCGCGCGCGTCTGCTACCTGTCGCGGGTAATCTTTCAATGCCAAGCGTAAAATACTTGCATACAATTACCTTTAAAATAATCAACATTTTCAATCAATATTTTTCCAAGATATTATTGATCAAGTATTCCGCTATCAGTATAGATATCGAAGTTTTAAAAATTCTTAGACTGGTTTTAAATTATTTTTGATTGCAAAAAATAGCACATCAAATATATGAAAAACATCATGTAATAAAATGTTAGCCGACGTTACCCTAAAGACAGCTTTATTCATAAAAATAAGCTTCCCGCATGCAACCATCAGCTGTTATAGAACATATTAATATTCTTCCCGCATTCAATATGATAATGGTATGAATAAACTGGTAATGGTTGTTGTTATGGATTAAATTTAAAGTTCATCGATACGTTTTTGGGACCTTACCATATATAGGTGGGATGTCATCTGCTATTTTGATTTCGTATGCTGTGTGGGAGTGTTAAATTAATGCTCTTGAATGCGTTACATTCATGGTCCGTTTCGGCATAATTTCGTCCGTCTGCACGTCTTTTAAATGTTCAACTTTGTCCAGTGTTTGTCCGCGATGTTTTACGTAATGGGCACGTGGAGAACGCCGGTGTGAATTCTCCGAAATAAGCATTTATTGTAATTGTTAAAAGTTGCAGAAAACGAAGTTGCAGAACATAAAACGTTTTAGAAGGTGGCACAAAAAAGTTTTAGAATGGAAAATTCACCTTGCTTCGACCATCGCAGTCGGATATCTAGCTGAAATGCACTGTCCAAGAGCACGTCGGGCATTGTTCTTTTATTCTTGGTCACTTCATCATACGTGATACTTTTCGGTTTGGGCACATCAAAAGATGCCCCAAAGCTAAAAGCTTCCCGCTGGCGAGTCAAAGCCTCATTAACTACAATTTGTACGCCAGTTACAGGTCACCGTGTACTAAATCAAACCTAGATGGTGAGTCGTGATGGAAGAAGCAGAAAAAAGAAGCGAATTCCAAACTAACATGCCGCGTCCGTAATTGCGACTACAACACGAAGACCATCACAAAAAAGTTCATTAGACTATAATGTCCTACTTTTTTCCTTTCTCGTTCACATACCAGTATTGCATCATAGCGATTCTCACCGCTGCGAATGGTTCTTATACAACTTTATTGTTTAACGAACGCAATTGAATGGATCGCCAGTAGGATAATTTGAATGAAGCATGGGATAATTATCGATAAGCGTATGGACAAAGGTCAGCAGGTGTAACTAGCGGTCTATGAAAACTTGTTCCAAATAAATTGGATCTGAACCACTGGGTCACAGACGGCGGTGCCCATAAGGATGACATCACGTGTCTTGCTTTTAGGACAAGCCTTCTCGAATTTAACCGATACCAGGAATCTATGAAAAAAACCCTGATACAGAAGTTATAATTAAAATTAGAACAAGAACAATAAAAAATATCAACTTATTCATTAAGAAGAAAGTAATAGACAATCAAATAATTTTCTAGCAAAGTCAATAATAAATATTTTCGTACATGATAAGCAATAGAAGATCAACTAAATTGTGCAAGCAATCTGAGCAAAGCTCTTTCAGTTAGTCAAAAAAATAATGTAATGCATATTTACTATACAAAAAACAAATATTAGTCATAGAATAATAAGATAGTCAATGAATGTGCGTTTGAAAATAGACTCAAAATATTTACTCCTAGGGAAGATCGTACAAAGTGCATTTAACTAAATCTAACAATTTTAAGAAATATTGGCTTTTGGGAACGATTGCGTTGCTTACTGTTGTTATATGTTTTACTTTTTAAAATTTAAATGTTTTACGTACAATTCGTAGTATTTTTCCACTTTCAAATTTTAAAAAAATCACGTTTCGTGATCTCGATATTCTCACGTTCAATGCATGTCCAAGTTAACAACCCCGCAAATTATGTGTTAAGAATCTGCTACAGATCAAAATACTATAAACTTTGTTTGGGATTGGGAGACAAATATTCACGAAGAGTTGAAATCATATTAATTTTTAATCTATTAGGGCGTATCACATGAACGTTCGGAATTCGCATATTAGAATCAAAACGCCATAACTTTTAGAAAACATTGATTCTATCAAAATAATCTCCATTGACTTAAATAGTCTTTTGGCAAACGAAAAATTAGATTACTTATTCCATTTATCAAAAATAGTCTTTCATTCCTGCTTAATTTATGATGCATATTTTCGTATTTACGATAATACGGTTTAGCCTTAATTAGGGTATCCAATCCCGGGATCCCGGACAGTTTTAAGTGCTTAAGAATCCCGGGATTAGTAGACGTAATCTCGAAAAATTTGGGATTGAAATTTTTATCTAACAGAAATCGTACACTTCACCAACACGATGAAGGCTACTAAATCGAGACATTCCCGCCAAAATCTGGACGCTTGGAAACAGCGGCGTAACTACTAATTGGCGAGCTTGGGCGACGTCTAGGGGCAGTAACTGTCTAATCTATGTATATATATATACAGTACATATATGTTTTTTAAATTGTTATATCAATCTTTCCCTACCGGTGATGTATTTACTACACCTCAACTCTAATAATGGGAATATCGATATAAAATCTAATAGATACGGGGTCCATATTTTTTGTATTCCTCTGTATTATTAAATCAATGATTCATTATTACGAATTGTCAACGAAGAACACACACTTTAATATTACGGAAATGATCTTTTTGTACCATTTTTTGTATTGTTCTTTCACAAATAGAACCTTATTTGAAGACTATTGATATTTATATTTAGTTTCGCTGCGTTGTCTCAATTTGTATCCATACAAAAAAATAAGGGTCAATCTTTTGTTGGCGCCATTCTATTGAAAGTCATAGAAAACAACAGAAATAACAACAATGACTCCGTATTGAAAGTCAATTGAATACTATAGTATTTTTGTCAATTTCAAATAGTCGAACATGTAAATGATTGCATAGAATCTATCTCAATGACGGTTAATCTTTGACTAAATGAAATTCCGAATCTTCATGTGGTACTACGTAATATTAGATATCATGAAAACAAGACTTCAATAAGTTATTTTATCAACATTAGAAGTTTATATGCCATCTTATTCAATTTATATATGCATCTCGACATACATTTGATGTTGAATGAATGATGCTAAAAAAACAGCTTAGAATTTGAAGCCAGTAATTGTTCATTTGATAAATTGTGTTCTTTTTGATATTGCAAATTCATATTTGATGATGATAATAAGACTGTTAAAATATAATTTTTTATGGAGGTATTTATAATCCAAATATTGGTAAATTATTTAATAGTGCCAAAATTAAATTTATTCCATAATAAATTCGCATTATGGCCAATCCGATGGGGGAACTAAGGAAAACGGTCTTTTAAAATTAAGACAGGAAAGTAGAAATTTCCGCCTGCAGGAAGTGTTCAATTCGTAGACCATTTACAGTGATCTGCGTTGGTCGTAGAAGCATCTGCAATTCCTTGACCAAACTGCAAGGAATTTGGTCAAGTGATCCAAACGATATGCTTTTGTGTTAAAAAAAACAAGCTTTATGATTTGTACGTTTTGATATGTGATCTAATTTGCATGCTAAAATAGTTGCAATTTTTGTTTAAAAGACATATTATTTATCAACAATTGTCTGCCAGATAATAAGCAACACATGTTACCAGCTACAGCAAAATTTTCATAAACAAAATATAACATCTGCTTCAATGCACTCATAAATAAATACAATGTGTGAATGTTTTATTTCAGTATAGTAACATGTGCTCTACGTTGAAAAAAATAGATGCAGTTCCTCCTCCTTGTGTGTTATACTAATCATAATCGAATGATAACGGGTTTAAGACATTATGTTAAATGAAATATATTCGTGTAGTTTGTGTTGCATTATCTCAGCCTGTGACAATGATAATGATGAGTCAGACAATGAGTCATTTTGAATCAGTGAAGAAAAATTTACTCAGGTTATAAGGCCATGGTCGAGGATAATAGTATGCAAATCGCTTCTAAACACGAGCGCCAATAGATTAAAAATGTATTCAAACACGCTAAACTTAATCAATAGATCTTTCCAATATTAAAATTAGCTAAGCTTCAATCCAAATTATGATTCGTTAATACCATCGGTTATATTGTAAAATTTCTTATTCGGAGCGAGCATTTAGCATCTTTACATCTATGTGCGTCTCTTATCTATGGGGAATATACTTAAATACAGATCAGATCTTAATTTGTTTAGCAGCAATCTGAATGCACGTATTAATGAACTTAAAGTGAATACAATCTATCAGCTGGTCGCTAATTAACGGTAAATATGCTATTATATTTGAGAGAATTTCATATGCAATTGGAATACATGGTGCTCTGACGAAAGCGAAATCTTCAAGTATTTAAATAGTCTTAAATATCTGTGGATTGCTGTAAAATATGTCTTTGAGCGACAAATTTGAATTGTGTGCCGAGCCAGTATGTTGATGTATTTAAAGTTATTGACGGATATAATCAATGATTTAATATGTTCAGACAACATATTACATTATAATAAATATATAGATCATTTTAGATTTATATACAGATTAAATGCATGATAAAAGCAACTTGTTGCATGTGAATACCTATATTTTATCTATTGATAATATTGAAGCTAAGTGAAGTGTTTACCTGAAAAATATGCCGTTAAATATTGTATCATATCTTACTTATTATTGATATCGTTGAAGTTATTTAGAACATCTAGCAGAATATTTCTGCTTATAGCTATGAGCTCATGCATATTTTTGAAATAGCCGGTAGATTTACAACAATTTTCCATTTAAAATGTAAATTAACATGCAGTTTTGTTTTGGTTTTTTGGTAAACATGATCATATAAAAGTTGAACACTTAACAAACACTTATAATACATTTGGCTGATAATGGTACCATTTGTAATTATTCTAATTTAATGGAAATACAGCAAAAATAGAGTATTAACTGCTTATAGTTTAACTGACATTTCCATAAGTAAATATGACCAATGGTTAAAAATAATACACACATTTCATGTTATTGAAACCACATCCTTGGCAAAAACATTGGTAAATTCAAAACCACATTACATTAATGTGGCACACATGAAATGAGAAATCATAAGAACATTAATTTATATCAGATTAAATCGGGCTTGAATTTCCTCACGTGTAATCCGAACTCATACATCGACAAAATTCAAATAAGGACGCGAATTCTTGCCCTATGACTTAATGCTGGTTCGTGTGCACGTTCGAATCATTTGTGGCTTATCGGCTTTGATCCAAGTTTTTGTGAACTTTCAAGGTATTCGAGCGCACATTCGGAGTAAACCAGGCAAAAGTTTCTGATATTTGAATAGTTCGTTAAATTTCAAGCTTGGTAAATAGATTATACCTGAGTTGCAAATTGTCGACGAATATGTCTGCGTCGAGTTCGTCCATAAGGACGAAGTCAGGCACGCCCACTTCAGGGGGTGCGGCCATCGTGACAGTTTCAAGATATCAGCCGGGTAGAACCACACACAACCACACGCTGCCGTTCACGGTAACAAACTGACAAAGTTTATGTAGAAATGTTGCCATACTAGCGAACGGCGCCGCTTATTGCAAGCGCTGAAAATAAACGCACGTTCGCGTTTACGCACTGCGAGCATCAACCAAGGGAGAGACGGTGAATTAATGTTTTTTAAATGAATTAAATCCATATTTTATCTTTTTTATAAATAAAAATAATCTTATCTGTACTACTTATTTTTATTTAATTATTAACTCGTATAATACGGTTATATGGTTCCACAAAAACGTAGTGTAATATAAATTCGTGTTATGCAAGGTTTGAAGTTCATACAAAATTAGGTTTGCGTTCCAAAAAAATATCGAAGGTAGTTTATATATGTAATTTATTTTTTTAAATAAACACATGTACATTTACGAAATTAATTGAAAAAATAAAACTTTAATAACACATAAAATTAATAATCATTCATCATCACTTTTACATATAATTGTATTTGTTTTATTCTTTTTCGAGATCTGCTGTGGGTTTCCATCACCGTCCTGGAGTATATTTGATTTCAGCCTTCAAAAATTTGGTAATAAGCGATTATCTACTTTTAGCGTATAAATATATTTACGTATTTTATTATAAGGTTACAAAATATGTTGTAATTTTCTCCTCAATTTTAAATTTCTTTCCATTATAAGATAATTTTCTATAAAAAAATAAATTTAACTTAATAGCTGTTAATAATGTTTTCATTAACTGTTTTAATGTGAAACATGTAGCTATTTCGCTGCAACTTCTTTCTAAATAATTAATTGTAATAGATTCGTCTAATATTTCGATTTCGTTCAACGTACGATTCTCCAATATTTCTTGGATGTTATGAATATCCATGTCATCAAAACTATCTCCACCAATATTACGACAAATGCTTACTGTCCTTTGGTATTCATCTTCTATTAACATTTTCTCCAGGGATTACGTCTAGCCACAAATTTTTCCAGCAGCAACTTAAAGCGGATCGTTTTAATTTAGGCGGTACAGAAACATACTTTTGCATTTTTTACATTGACGAAGCTTTAGCATACACATGACGGACTACAGGGGGTGCCGGATTAGACTGGGGCCGGATTAGCAATTGGTGGAGATGTATCTAATCGAAAATCTGATTTATCACTGCTGCTGTAAACCTTGAAGGTTCATTTTGCATTTGCATTGCAGGAATCCAAACATCTTCATCAGAATCAGAATCTAATATGAGAGCAGGATTTGGTAGTGTGAAAACAGAACTATAGTTTTTATTGTTTTTTTTTTTGCACTACACTAGAAACATCATCTTTATTGCTATCAACTACCGCTGATATTTCTAATTCAACGTCTAGTTCATGCATATAATCCCTTTCATCAATCACTTTCAAATTCGTTAATATTTTTGCAATATGTCTTAATCGATGTCTCAAACGGGTGAGACAGAGGACCCATCGGAACAAAAAAAACCCAAAAGACTATTCAAGTTACATAAAACAGAGAATTGGCTTTTAAAGATTCCATTTATAAGCGGTATTTGGGTTAATCATAATTTCATAAGAAAACATCTAAAAATTGTATTATTATTTAATTTAATGATGATGCATTAATGTCATCAATATCATTTGCTTATAATGCAATCATTATCATTCATCATTGTGACATATAGCTATGTAAGCAATTAATATTATAAATGAAGTATCATTTGAAAACGCTTTAGATATTATTTTTGATTGATCACTAGTCATTATAATTTTCAAAGGAACTAAGTATTAATAAATAAAATAAATCCATTCATATTTAAAAAAAATATATTTAAAACTTAAATGCAATTGTGTATTTACAATTCTGCCGTCATCGGAAACAAATGGTCCAAATATTTAGGATTATCAAACGATTGTAATGATTTTGGTCTCGTTTTATGAAAGCTCCTTCCGGAGCTCCTGGTAGATCTTTTGGAGCGCGTCCTTGCAAAATTAGGATCTTCTGCTTGATTCGATGGACCTGCCAAATGGGTGGATAGGGGACGAGATACGCTTAAAAAGGTCGGGGGAGTACCGCGCTTTGAGATGGTCACGTCATATTGTACCCGTGGATCCAGGACAGAGTACACGTGCTCTTTTTCAGGTTCAACTGTCTCCTGAAAATGATGTATATTTTATCATACAAATCGACCACGATTAAAAACGATATACATATGTTGAGCAAGATCCAGCACAAAAATAGATCATTAATCTGTTTGTGCTGCGTCCGTAAACATTTGCTAGGAACGACAAACTCATGCATTATTAACTGACCATAGGATGACCCAATTCTGTATGAAATTTAGTCTATCGACAAGTATAATAATTATTTAATGTATTTTTAGTTGAGCTGAATGTAAATATGTCTCCCTCTTAATTTAAGTATGTCATGCTTTGTCGAAGAAATTATTTTTAAAAAGTGGTGTTAATATGTTAGATGCACAGAAATGAATAATTATATACCAAATCTATGTTATAAATATACTCTTTAAACAAATTCCCTTAGAATATTTTAAGCCAGGGCTTCGAACTGCATTTTTCGTTCCGGTTTTCGTTCCAAGAAAAAAAATATTTTTTCGATTTTCGGTTCAGCTCTAAATAGCCATCATATATAACATATTAATTTCATTATAGAAGTTATAAATTTTCAATTTGTTCCTATACATTTATTTTTACAAGATTTTCCAAAATTCCTAGTCAATCCTGTTAATTTTGGTGCTATCATCATGTAAGCGACAAATATAATATACGTTCACGTTTACAATTTAACGCGTTGGCAGACACGTATGCGTCTGCATACCAATAATGACCCATAATGCAGACGTGTCCGTAAAAGCGTTAAGTACACAAGATTTTTGGTTAAATTTATTTATAAAGATGAAAGTTATCTCCGATTGTTAAAATATCTTCCATTGCGTTGCAAAAATCCCTAATTTGTGTTGCTGGAGCTGTACAAGATCGAACCAAATTATCTTTCGAGTAAAATGAGTACCGATCCGAAATAAACCGATATTTTCGAACCGGTTCAGTTCCGACAAAAATAGCGATTTTACTTGCTCTCCGAGTCCTGTTTTAAACTATTCCATTGGATTAATATAAAATATAAAGTTATAGTGCAAAAGAAAGAAAGGTGATTGGCACACACGCACACGTGTCACACGGTGGTTGGAGGTTGAAGAACCAGTGCTGCCCTCCGCACCTTGAGGGCATCAGGGGAGTAGACCCTGGTGGAGTACATCGCATCAGCAGGCAAACCTTCTGTTTTGTCCCTATAAATCAATTAAAAGTTTCACCCTTTATATTATTCAATTGAACATATTTATATGTCTATAAAAACGGGAACATTTTAGGTGTTAAATGTTTATTAGCGGAAATGTTTTAAGAGCAGTTTCGATAAAATTATCTTTTAAAGCTTACCCGTCAAGTTCTGATGCACTATAGTCATTTTTATCTATAATAAACAAAAAAAAAATATTATTCTTGAAGACTAATAGAAAATTGATGAAGAAAAATATTTCCATTAATACATATAACTCAAATCTGTACCTTTAGTGTTTCTACATTTTCTTAAAATACAAAATATTAACAATACAAGCGCAATAATAACAACAGCAGCACCAGCTAATGGTCCAAGTGCAGCATTTTCTGAAATATATCAATATTGGAATTTAAATAGTTCAAACATATATTTTTGAATTAAATTGATTATGTTTTATAGTTGTTACCATGAATTATAAGCCTAGCAGCATGTGCTGTTGCTCCACGCTCATTTTCAACGCGCAATAGATAAGTTCTTGCATCTTGGCGTTGAGTTGCTGAAACATGAAGCACATACAAAAAACATGCTCCCTGACGCACAGCTTCTGCTGATCGATATCGACCTGAAAAGCATCGTTTGTTAATATTACCTTTTTCAATCATATTATTAAATTTTGGATTTAAGAAGATACCTATTTGAGCAGGCACTGTAAGCGTAAGACTGCCCCAGTGCCAGGCGGCTCTTCTTGGTGGTGGTTCAGCACATACAAGAGCACTAACGCGAGCATCAGAACCCAGGCGGGCTTCAGCTACTCCGCTCCCATTCTCACCATCGCCTTCTCCCACAGGTGGACCGACCTGAAGCATTTATATACTAAGAGTATTGATTATTCTTTGATGAAATATATAATCGATTGCAATTAATTACCACAGTTAAGGTCAAATGATCAGCAGTATGCCAACGTTCTCGACCTCCTATTGTGTTTGAAGCAGTACAACGATAAGATCCTTGTTGACGGTACGTGACGTTATGGAGTATTAAAATGGGTTCCCTACCCACTGGCATTCCACCTTCTGCGTCAGTAGCCTCCAAAGGACTGCAAATCCAATGAAAAAATTATAGCCAAAATCGAATATGATTTAGTTTTTCATAAAATTGACTCACGCGTGTGTCCATAAGTATCTCGGTGGAGGATTTCCTTCAGCTCTACATTCCAAAGCAACTCGAGTGAAAAGCGTGGATTGAATCGATGGCTCTGGGCCAACCCAAAGAACTCGAGCTGAATCTACAAATCACGTTATAATTAGTCCTATAAGCATTAAATCATGGTTGGTGTCAAAATCGAAAAATATACACACATTTAACATCTATGTCAATACTGACAGGATCAGATTCGCCGATGGAATTTCTAGCCTGACAAATGTAGGTACCTGAAATAATATGATGGAATTGAATATCTGAATATTGATGTATTTGCATCGTCGATGGAAGCATTTATAACCTGAATGATTGCGCGCAAGTGGAGCAAGCAATAAAGTATCGGTGGCTGCCGCAGGAGGTAAAGGTCGAGGAGAAGATCTGGTCCACCATGATGAAGGAGCTGGATTTCCTTCAGCTCGACATCTCAATGCTAGTGCTCCACTACCACCTTCCTCTAAAGAATCGATTCCTTCCGCTCCTGATATGCTCACAATTGGCGCAACTAAATTTTGGTAAACACATTAACAAGAATTGTTTGGTAAGGACTTCATATTTTTTAAATTTGTAATAACTTACATGTGACATCAAGAACTGAAACGGCGTCCTTGTATCCTGGATCTGGATACGCAGCATGTGTTGCTCGGCATGCAAGACGACGACCATGATGTGATCTAGCACCGACAACTTCAACAGCAGAACGTGCAGCCCACACACGCGGTCGTTCTACTTCTGAAGAATTTGTCTGACTCCATGCAGTTAATTGTTCATCGTCTTTAAAATTAAAATCAACAATGCAAACCAGAATAATGTTGCAATTTGAACGGCATCTGAAGTAAATATACCCAAGAACCAGCTGATCGAAGCAGGGGGATTTCCATATCGTGATTCGCAAAGGACGGACGTTCGTATTCCTTGTGCTGTAGAAAGAGGACGACCTGGTGGCAGTGGAACGCCGCCTTGAAGTAACCTCGGAGGTTGAGGTGCTACCCTTACCGATAGTGGAATCGGTGGACTAGATAATGCATCCTGTGTTTGGGATTTAAATCAATGCTTTTGAGATAAATGATCTATTATATATTCATCATAATTTTAAAATGCAATTACCTGCGCATCATAAGCACTTGCTGTGACTTGACATTGCCATAAACCATCATCTAGCTGTAACGAGGCAGCTCGCACCCATAACGAACAATCTTCTCCACCTCCAGGGCCTCCTGCTTCACCACCAGCCCATTCATACTTTCCCACGTGAATGCCCACAGGCTAAAACGATTAAAAACTATTTAAATCAAAATTAAGTACGAGTTTAAATAGTATTTTGCATATATTTATGGACAGTTGGAAGCTGGAAATCGCTTTTGTAAAAGACGTAACGCGGAAACAAGCTTTAACTTTTCCCATTCAGAGCTTTCCGCCTCATTGGAGCATCCGGTAAATCATGCGATTATATGGATATTCACTCAATCATCATGACATCTGCTTTTTTGATGAGGTGTGGTTCACTTCCTTGAATAATTTTCCCGGTTACCCAAATCTTTCATTGTTAAAGCATAACACTCTAAGATTCCCAAGACGTTAAACATACGTTCATCAATTGCATAGCAGTTATTCCGTTCAGCTTAATTCCTCCGACATAATGGTTTTTTTTTCGAAAGTATGAAGTAAGCAGTGCTATTGTTGAATGACAATACAATTAAATGACAAATTGCCAGATAATCAAGATTATGCTTACCTTATTGTCTTTCTGCCACGAGCATGAACCTCTACGACTCTGTACTTTGCAATGAAGAAGCGCTTCTTTTCCTGGACTTACTTCCGTTGGTGTAGGCGTTTCGATGAACTTTTGAAGTCCATCTAAACGAAAAAATAATTTAAATTTCTGTTTTAAATCCATCAGTAATATGTATATAGCGATTCATCACGAGGGTGCTATAGCCGTGACGAAAATATATTATTTACCCTCCCTTTAGTTCATGGATCGCTGATTAAAGCATATTTTTAATCAGACACGATTGTGTTGCTAATGAAAAAGTGGTTGTTAATGTATTTAAATACAAGTTTCATGATCATCATCATTGTTATTTTTAAACATTTTTTTATTGAAGTATTATAAAAGCATAGATTTTTGGGTTTATAACAAGATTAAAACTCATCATATCAAGGGTTCGCAAACAGAGGATACATGATAAGTATTATTTAAGGTAGTAGTGTTTATTATCAAACTATTGTAGTATCACTTTACTGAAGCTATTGTTTGATAAGTTGACATATAATACTAAAAATTGAAAATACTAATAAACTAAAAATAAAAACTTATATAAGAAAATATATATGATAGGATCAAGCTTTTATATATTATACTATAATATAATCAAAGAGGATGAATATATGCAGAATATAAATAAAAATATATATTTAACTACATATTTTTACTAAACCTCCACTCATAAAATTACGAATATTTTGGAGTTACGTTAAATTATACGGCTGTGGAACTGGTGGATATTTAGATAATTTTACTACAGCAGACCAGTGATAATCCGGCCTCAGTCTAATTCGGTGCCTCCTGTAGTCCGACATTCCAATACAAGTATAATACATATGTATGGTAAAGCTTTCTTCAGTTTTCTTTACAGGTTTCTTTACGAAAGAAATAGGCATACATCTATTTCTAGGCAAATATTGGACAAGAAAGAAAATTAGCTAGCAAGGGATAGTTTAAACGCTTCAAAAATCGTCATGGAATACGTTTGATGACGGTAACCGGTAATTTTTTTATAAATATATTGTGTCATTGTATTTATGATGTTAATTATATAATATGAAACCTTATATTATCTATATATATATATATTTCATAATATTCATATTTTTTCTAATTACGTGTACTCTTTTCCAAAAAAATGCGGACTATACGGGATCGAATCCGGTACTCTATAGTCCGACAAATTCGATAATCCGACACTGCCTTGCAAAACATTTGTCGGATTACCGTAGATCTGCTGTATTTTACAAAGATGTAAAAGGGGCACTAGAAATTTAAAAAAAAGTTGACTACCCTTGAGATAATAAATTCAAATTAAGATTTTTGAAATAATTTTCGCCATAGATTTGGGAGATTGGGAGTGTTAATATCAAGGCTTCAAACCACAACTGAACCGATAACCGGAAAAACCGTTATATTTTCCGGAACGAAAGCCGCAATCGAACCGATATAAATGTTTGAAACTGGAACGAAAACCGAAATGAAAAAATAATAGATCGAAGTCCTAATTAATATATCCGATCGATCATTTCGTTCCAGATTTAACCTGATTTCCTGGACATGAAAAATAAAGCACCGGGATGATTACAAATGATTTTTTTAAAAACTGAAAATTTCACAACACACTCAGGAGATCTTATCTTAACTTAGTCATCTGGAAGGGAATGGGAAATCATCATGTGATAATCCTTTATTCCCAGAAATGTCTTCTATGGAAATTGCCTACATCAAATAACGGATAACGTAAGAATAAAAAACGGTCCATAATGACTTGATATGACTCATAAATATGAGGTGTTGCATTTAAATTCATCAGCAAGAATATAACGACTCTTGATGATTTATGCAGCTATTTAGCAGCGGAAGAATTTATTGTCTTTGTGGAAGGTGGCCAGTTCTACAAAAGAACAACAGATTCACTATCTGTTGGTTTCCATTTCCACAGATTGCGAATAAGCTCTACATCTAGAAATATACACATTCTTCGATTCGATTGTGTCTAGATATGGAAAGTTTCATCATAGTTAAACATGTAAAAAAGGAAAACATGCGTTAACAAAAGAAGAGAGAGGGTTTTGCAACGTTTGTACTGATATGCATCACGAATTGCACTACATTCGACAATTGCAATATATAATGGCAGCAAATTCTGTGGGGGAAATTTCTTAGGATAAGATTTTATGGTTAGTTATTAAAATTATTGATGCAATAATATTCGGTAATAAGAAATGTTCTTAAAAATCAAAGGAAGATAAGATAATATTTCCTACATAAAATATCAATTGGTAAGACGAAATAGTGAACATTGTCTTCTTTTTTGGTTAATAAAATATGAGTGGGTTGAGTGGGACAAATCAAGTCAGGACTCAAACAAGTTGAGTGGGACAAATCTTGGATTTGTTATTGTAAATGTTCTTTTAAAATCGATTCAGATTTTTTTTGGTTTTAAAAAAGTAAATACTGAGACGATTGATTAAATTGGGCAGAGACAACTTTGAGTTATGAATTATATCTTTTAGCTTTAAAAGAAAAAATATAAACGATTACATATGAAGAAGCAATTAAAAAAGATAGAAAGCAATCGTGACGACAGAAATTGAGTAACAATCAAATTGCTCTAAATTACAAAGTGAAATGTAAAAAAGGCCATTAAAGGTTTAGTCACAATTTTTTTAAAATAAAGTACTTTTTTTATTTTAAATGTTTTTTTCGAAAAAAGACTTTAAACTTAACATTATTTATTTAGATTTATCAAATAATTAAAGATGCTGCTAAATTCTTCTAAAATTGCAAAATTGCTATTAATCGAATAAATTCAATGTTAATAAACAAAAAAGGACTCACCAGCAAAATAAATAACAAATAAAATGATCCATAACGATGTGATGCTATGAAAGCATTTCTGAAGACCCAACATTCTCTTTGATGCTATCAGGAGGGATTTTCATATTAGCAAACGCACAAATTGCACAACAATAAATTCGCACCAATCACTTGATTTATGATATTAAAAAATATTAATAAACCATTTGTAAAATAGACTGTGATCAGATTCAACAGTTAGCCGGCGTGGTATATGATCGAGTAACAGTTTTGAGTTGGTTCTGGCGAATGACTCTCCCCACCGGAACTACACTCGACGGCGCGCAACCAAACTGCACCTTTGTATCGGCGCAATTTACCTATCCACATGTGTTTGTGTATGTGTTAGTCCAATTTTTAGAGACTAATGCCAATAATACTATTATGCTTCAACGTATTTTAGATATCATTGTCCCCAAAAGTACCATGCGTAATAAGCAAACGACGAAACGTACTGTTACGCATCCTTGAACTTCTTAATATAATGTAAGTTCCCATTATTTCAAAACGCAGGCAAAGATAATTGCAATGCTCAAACAAAGGAGCCATAAAATTAATGTGCAATGAGATTTTTTTCAAAAAAATGTATGCTTAATATTAAATCTTATCCATTTATATTGGATTTTAATTTTAAATAAATTTTTGCAATATTTATTATCTTCGAAATGATGCATTTATAGAAGCAAAATAAGTATTTCATTAGAAAGGGGAAACTGTCAAAATACAATAAGTGATATTAAAATCTTTCGTAAATGCATATACATTGCTTTAAGTATGAAGATTCAATACAATTGGCATTTTAAAATAAATCAATCAAATTTAATTACGCAATATAAAAAAAAAATCGACGACGAAAATTTATAGTCGTCAATTAATTTAAAATGCTGATCGTGTTTAAAATTATTTCAGATGATTTAACAATGTTATATTTTGACGCTGTTATAATAATTTTATTATTAAATGATTATTAATGTTCGTTTTTAAAGAAACATATATTAATGAATTGATATGAAGACGGTTTATATTTGTGCTCTTAAGACCATATTTGAAAAAACACGTATCGAATGACAGTAGTGTGGTTGGCCGCGAGGATCGCATCGGAGGCCTAGGGCCTTGTTGCTTTTTTACGTTATTGTGTCCAAATTTAAGACTAATTTTGATTAAATTTAAAATGGAGATTCCTATTCCTATTGCCGTCGAACTCCCCGTCTCGTCTCTTCTTCCACAGCCTAACCAGCTGTGCACTAGAACATGTAGAGTTTATGAGTTGGATGCATTTGAAAAATTAACGAAAGAATTAAAAGTGGCAGCTTGTATGATATCGGACATTCCACCAATTAGTAAGAACGTTTTTAATATTATTAACAGAATTATTTAACAATATTACATTTTAAAATTATTTCCAACTATTGTGCAATACTTATCCAATATTGTTTTTTGATTTGTTTACGTTTCTTCTATTAATTAGTGCACTGGAATATCAAAAGATTTAACTATAGACTTTATTTTCTATATTAATTTAGTAGATTAAATATTTTATAATATGTAAATATATTGAAATAATTGTATATTACATAACCATTAAATATTTTTATATTAAAAATATTTGCAAATTATTCTAAATATGCCAGAATATTTGCTTAATCCTGTTTTATTTTTGATAAATGTTAAGTGAATAAATATCACAATCATATGTTTATATTAGTCATATATCCAATTGGAATTATAATTACATATGGCAATCACACTAAAGAAGGGCAAGTTGTCTTAATTGATTTGCTGATCACCCTCGGAAGCATCGACAATGTTTCTTGAACAACTCTCATGGCAATTTGGCCCTGTATCCCAACGTTATCTATTGCATCACATTGCCGCAATGTGATACAATGATCGAAAATCTCTATACTGTGCCATTCAATTTCATAATACAATTAATTAGGATAGGGATTGAAAGATCATAATTTTAAATATAGACAGTCGTTACTTGGCATGTTATATTGTTAAAATAAAACTGGTGCCAAAATAAATCGGTGATATTTTCATTCATTGTTTTATTACATTTTATTCTAGCTGATGAAGCAAGCGTAGTTCGTCGGGCAGGTACTCTTACAGGAGAAGATACACCATCACAAAGTAACGGATGCTCAAGTTGCCAAGCGGGACCTTTTGAGACCCGTGCTCAACAAACTGCGCATTATAAACATCATTGGCATACGTACAATTTGCGACGTCGTCTTCTCGGCAGGCCGCCACTTACGTTTGCCGATTTCAATTCTCGTGATGGTTTGTTCAATGTCTATTTATAAATTCGGAAATTTAAATTTTATCTGTTATTTTATGTTGCTCTATTAATAATTTAGAAGATGCTTCGAGTATATCTGATAGCGATTCAGATCCTGAGGATGGTACAATTAAAAAAGTGAAAGAAGTCCCCGATCTTTTTATTGCTGCAACTCGTCACTGTAGAGCTTATTTTACTAATGGCGAAGGCAAGGTTTTTTCAGTATATAGATGCCTGTTGCATCATAAAAAGGTATAATGAAAAAAATTAACGTATATAGTACTAAAAATCTAAATATAAAATATATTTTTCATTTAAAACTTGTAAAATATATTTCAGGAATGGATTAGTGGTGATGGTAAAGGTGATAAATGGGTAAATGCATGTAAAAAGCTCACCCATGAGACCGGTTGGGCTGTAATTATGTGCGCGGGTGGACATTTTGCAGCTGCTATATTTAGAGGAGAAAGTGACGTAGCTGTTAAGTTAGTATATATTTTTCTTTTAATAAAGCTTTGTAAAATTCCTACTTTTAATTACAAAAATGAAACCAAAAATAATGTATGTAATGGTTATGGGCGATAAATAATTATTTTGAATGATACCAATAATAGAGATTGTAATAATTGTTTAGATTTTAATATTTTTAACAAATCTTTTTATGATTTTGCTATAGACATAAGGCACTCCACTCATATGTAACACGCAGAAGTCAAGGAAAAGCACAAGGTAATAGAGATTCAAAAGGGAATCATGCACCGCGTTCGGCTGGCGCTTCTCTGAGGAGATATAATCAAGAGCAATTTGCTCAGGTAATTTTTGAATTTTTGTTTTTATATCTTAATTTCCTTCAAAAAACAGCTTAATAAATTGCATACCAACATTTTTAAGCATGTACAAGAAGTTTTAACCAGTTGGAAAGAAGATCTGGAACCATGTTCACTTATTTTATATCGAGCAGTAGGTCCTCTCAATAAAGCTTGTATCTTTGGTACAGGGTCACCATTATATCGAAATGATCTTAGATTGCGTACGTTACCATTTCCAACTCGTCGTCCTTCTTTTAAAGAAGTGCGAAGAGCACATACTATACTCAGTACTGTTGAAATATATGGTTTGTATTTATTTAATTTCTAAAGTGGCTTAATCGTTTCTTCGAGAGTAATTTATATATTTTTTCTATATTAATTTAGATACGTACGATGTATTTCAAAGAACATTTGGCTTAACAAGCATGCCAAGTAATCTAACTGCTGATAGACCGACTGGACGGAAAGTTCAAAAAAGCAGTCCCCAAAAAACATTTGACCGTGCAAAGTCTAGGGAAAAAACCCCACGTCCCACTCCTATCGCAATAATATCAAGTGAAGATGAAGCTCCATGCTATCAACAATCTAATTTTCCTCCCAATTGGGCTAAAGCCTTGTCAAATTTAAAACCAAAAACCAAAAAGATAGTTGGATCTGAAAGTGACGAGGAAACTGTGCTAGAAACAAGCTTACTTGAGCTAAATTTAAAAGATACCCTTCAAGATTTTGATGACTCGCTGAAAAAGAAAGGAAAGAAAAAACCTCAAAAGAAGAACCAGAAAAACAATAATCAAACTGTAAAGACTCCAGCTGAATTGGAAGATGAAAAAAAGGCTAAATTTTATGAAAGTGTATATAAAGTGGAAGAAAAAAAAGGAAAATTGAACAAATCTAACAATGTGAAAAATGGTCCAGTTAAAATTCCATCAAGTATACGAAAGGTAAACTGATTTTTAAAAATATTAATGCATTATATGCAACCGGATTTTAATATAAAAATTATTTTAGATGTGGGAGTCTTTGGCTGGTGATAAGACTGCTTTTGAGGACTCGATTATCAACTGGGACGACTCTATTGATCTTCTTGAATCGCTTAACACATCCGATCCCAAGGATGGGAACACAATTTTACACAAAGCTGCCATAGCTGAATTACCCGATATTGTAACGTAAGCTGAGTCTTAGATTTGATTTGTAATAGAATTGATGTACACAATTATCAATAATTTTTTAAATTTAATTACAGGTTTTTATTAGAATTCGGTGCAGATCCTTGTTGTCGCAATTTGTTGTTGCAGACACCGTACTGTGCAACATCTCATCAAGATACTCGTATAGCATTCAGATTATTTCAAGGGCTTTATCCTGATAAATATCAATATTCTAAAGTAAGCAAATTGATTAGTATTCGATTAAATCTACAATGATGCTTTTAACATTTGATGATTTATCTTTTAGGCCAATATTCCCGGTCCATTGACACCCGATATGATTGAACAAGAAAAAGAAAAGAAGATTAATCAGAAGAAAATAAAAAAGCAAAAGGAAAAAGAAAGACAACAGGAGAAAGTAAAATCAAGCAAATTTTTAGAATTAAGCGAGAAACAAAAGGTGATTTTTTTCAACAGTTTTTTTATATCGCATTAAGAAAATAGTACTTAATATTAATAAAAAATATTTTTTTAAATTTGCAGCTCCGAGCAGTGGATGAAAATAGATGTTTTACATGTGGTGGCCTTTTACCAAAAGTGGCATTTTTTTATGACAATTTTCAATTTTGTCACGTTAAGTGTTTGCAGCGTCATCGGAACGCTCGCCCGCTTAATTTATCTACGGAATAAAATATCTATTGTGTGTTATTTTAAAATAGTCAATAAACACATTATCAATTAATTTATTGCCCGTTGATTATTTATGCCATTGTAGTATAGTTTCTAATTTATTTTGTTCATATGTATAAATAAATAAGAAATAGAAATGTGCATTTTTTAAAGTCTTATTGTATTGTATTACAAATATTGTGATATAATACGTTTCATAGATTGTATAATATGCATAATGATAACATCCAAACATGAATAATAACATTAAATAATACATTCATATATTTTTTGGTATCAATATAACTTGTGCAGCATTAATTTAGCTTTATCCAAAGATAACGAATAAATTAAAGGACTTGAAAGTACAAATAATACGTGTACAAGCTATATCACACCGATTATCCACTAATAATTTAACAACATACACATTTTACATACCGTAGGCTTAAATGAATATTAATTAAATTATATGCTACGGAGAGGAAGAATAGTTATTTTATATTTGTAAGTTATTAAATCCTTTGACTTTGGCGTTTTTTGACGATTGGAAGTTTGTTTGCTATCTTCCTCTCTTGTTTGATCGCACTAACGTGTGAACAAGATGCACTAAAATGTTGAACATTTATACCCTGATTTTGAGCATTTTGAAGTCATCAATGGTCAATAGTAATTGTTCAGTCAGTGCTGTCCTCATTGGTTTCACAATCGATATAACGTTGCTTAGCATCTAGAGGGTTAAAAACAATTTGTTTCATATGAAACTATGATTGTTTAACTGTGCTGAGAAAGACATTGTTTCAAATTGGCCAGCTAATTGGAGTTTATTAAGTATTACGGTTGAATACAATCTATTTAATATCAACCATTTAAAAATGATAAATTAGTTCTAAGAAATTACGTTTACATTTTAATTTTTTTTTAACAGTCTTCTGATTTTGATAGGAATCCAATTATTGAATTCCAATAGATTTTTTTTTAATACAATATATAAGTACAATGTTTTGTTTCCTTTTTAAATTTAAAATTTAGACCACAAGACGTTAAATTGTTATATTTTTATGTGAAGGATAAATTGTTTAAATTTATCAAAATTTATTTAGCTGTGGACTCGATTCAACATTTTTTTTTTGAGAATTTAGTCGCTATCAAAGAATATCAAGATATTCCGGTTCCTGCGTTAAATCCGGCAGATCATCGATTGTTAATGGTTGCCCTTCTTTTCCAGTCAACCAGTACGTATCCATATCACCTTTTCCCTGAAACCAAATTGATAAGATTTCATTACAATTATGTTGAATTATATTATTATGACTTAAAAATATATATACCTTAATGTTCACCTTCCCTCTAGGTTCCGTAAGGTAGCCACCTAATTGGTCTAAAGCTTCTTTTGTCGATGTTGAAATATGGATCCGCATGCCTATAATAATATAAGAAAAAAAATGTAACTATATTTGTTATTTTTTAGATTTAATTTATTATGAGCACCTTCTCCTGTGGATTCCATGCGGCTAGCTGTGTTAACAGTATCGCCAAAAAGGCAATAACGTGGCATTGCAGTTCCTACGACTCCTGCTACGCACGGTCCTGTATTAACGCCGGCTCTAACGAGCAATGTTTGATCTGGACGATGCGGTATAATATATCCTTTAAGACAAGCAACTAGTTCAAGTGACATATCTGCAATTTCTCCAGCGTGTCTATTACCTGCAATATTAAAATTCATTTAGTATGTATGAATTTAATATTTTATGATCGTTTATTGAAAATATACCATTTCTCTGTGGTAAACCTGATGCCACCATGTAAGCATCGCCGATTGTTTCGACTTTATATACATCCCTTTTTAAAATTCTAGAGTCGAATAGGCGATAGAGTGCGTTGAGCATATTGACGACTTCCATCGCTGATGATTCAGCAGCTAATTCGGTGAAGCCGACTATGTCACTGAAGTATATTGTAACCGAGGCGAATGTTTCTGCAGGTACTGCACGTTTTTGTCTCAATTGAAGAATTACCGGAGCAGGCAACATTTCTCTTAGTAGACGGTCGCTTTTCCATTTTTCTATATGCAGTTCTACAGTTTTGATTTCTAGATTCGTAGCAAAACTCTGAATCAAATATTTTCTTTGAATGAATATTAAATTAAATTTTATTCATCAATGATGTTACTCAAATTTGTATACCTGTATGGTATTTGTAGCTTGACGTAGAAGCAGCAATATCAATGGTGAAACTATTATTACCAAAACGAGCAGAGTTATTCCTATTAATTGAGACTGCTTAACTCTCATTATTTGTTTGTGAATTGCCATTCTAGAAAATAGTAAAGATAAAATATTAATATTATATATTCAATTCATGTACATAGCATTGTTATAAATATTTATGTTGTATTTACTCTATTGCACTGTTGAGGTTCTGTTCAAATATTTGAATACTTCTCACGTGCGCTATCATAGAAGCAATATAATCTTGGGCAGATGCAAGACTCTCAGTTTGTGTAATGTTGCTGAAAAACTCTTTTCGTTTAAAATGCAGCATTTAATAAGTTTGAATCTATTGCATAACATACTTATTACCTTTCCAAAGATAATATCCTTTAATATACGATTAATATAATTGCCTATACATAATGGTCACAATATTTATTATAAACTAAATTCTAATTTTACTTTATAATATAGCGTTATTTGAACAAAATATATTTGCTTTGTCAAGAATCAAGTCGTTGAATTGAACTAATCTACCTTAATGCTCTTAAGATAATTACCTAGGAACATGATTAAATTATAGCTTGGGAATTTATACAATTTCCCGTTGAAATGAGGTTCATAAATTATATTTGCAGCGCATATTGGTTTGGTATAATGGATGCTATTTGAAAAGAGATTTATTCATACATTTCTAATGAAGTTTGAAACGCTGAAGACAAGTCTTTAACAAATATTTCGGAATGAATCATGCAAATGTGGAGAGAATTTAATTGAAATTGGCTCAGGGAATTTGTCATACGGTGCAACCGCTGCATATTGGCAGCTTAAAGCATCGTCGAAATGCAAACTGCTTGTTTGCTCGGAAGTACTTTCGTGTTTAGCAATCTATGCTTACATATGTTTTCGATTAGTCGCGTGTAATTCAGCCATATATACATAATTTGATATTTTATGTAATCATTTATTAAAAATTGTTCCGCTTTGAGTCGCTCGGGCCCTTTTCTTTTGCTTTTAATCAAAAAAATTAAAGTATGCACTTGTAATTAAGATTTACTAAGAATACAGATTTTAATACTATTGATAAATGTAAATTACTATTTGATTATATTTTTTTTACACAAAAGTTCATATAGGATTACTGCAGTGGTACTTTATAAATATTTCTTATACATTTTTAGGCTCCACTTAGATCTTCCTATTTAATTTTACATCATAACAACCAGATTTACATTTAATTATACGTTCACATAGAAATACAAGCGAAGAGCGGTTGAAGCAATTTAAGTTTCTTGAAATGCTATCTATTATATAAAAATTAGTTGCCTTATGAATCCATGAACTGATTGACGTATTAGAAATATTGGTTCAACAAAAAATTAAAAAAATCGGAAAAATTACAAGAATTATGATTCGCAACATTTTAAGCCCCTGTAATCAATAGGTACTGATTCTTATCATGAAAAGGCGAGAATAATTGCGTTAGATTGTGTTATAGCACTACGTTCATAAAATCAATTAGGACATTAAATATTAATGCTTAAAAATACCATTTTGCTAGGGTTCGATACATTCGTGCATTTATGTCACAGTTAAAAACACGAGATTTCGACGATCAATGCTGCTCAATGTTAGACCAAAACATGTCTTTATTTTCTAATGATCACTCGAAGCTTTAACCCCTAAAGGTGTACTATCCCAGGGCCTGTGACCCCCCCTCCACTTATCAGATTGAGCACTTTTGTACATTGAGCTCGGACAGATAGAGAACATAGTGCAGTTCGAGAGACAGAGACGGAGAGCTTCCCCGCATACATCGCACGATTGTATAGATCGTTAGGCCAAATTTATTTATGTTATTTGTTTTTGAAAAAAAAATTACCGAATATTTTGTGGTATCGACAGTGTTTATTTATTTAATTGCTTTCTGTTCGTGACGAGTCTTTGTCCAATTATCATTTCCTAAAGAAATGACGTGGTCTTGTATACTATCAACAGTGCTTATTTACAATTGACTCTGCTTCGAATTGAAGATTGTCTTACGCTGATAGGAGCTGACAGAAAGTCATGTATGGCATCAACGATTTCGTCGATTTTAAATTTGCTCACTCCTCAAAAGGTTACAAAGTGCATGCTCATGTACGAAGTGCATCTTCTGATGGATGAATAGCTTAATGTAGCTGATGAGCCGTATTATGAAACGTGGTTAGATCTTGAGATCGTCGTGCAGTTAGAATTCTCTGATAAGTGCTATTTTTTAATTAGTGTAACTTGTGGTTTTCGTACATGATTAACGATTCTAATTTTTTTGAGGATAAGAAAGTCTATTGCAAAATAATTTTAAAAAACCTCTATTATATTCGAATACGTAGAAAATGATATTCAATTTATTGAACAACGAAATACCTATGAGATAACGACATGAAAATCTTAGGATTGGAATGTCATTCAAAACGTTTAAGTTTAAAAACCCATTGGTCTAGAAAAAATCATAAACAGGATGCGTAAATACTGCATGATTTAAGTAATGAAAGCAAATGTGTACATGTTCGAATGTGTAAAAAAATATAATAGTAAATCTGAAAAAATATCAATATTTTTTTGACATCTTGTAACAGGGGATGAAAAGTAGTAACGCCAAATTGAACCCAGCGGTCAAAAAGGTCCATTTTTCTGTATGGTTGGGTTTAGGAGTCCCAATCGAATATGTTTGCCCCTTTTTTTCAATATTCTTAAATTGGAATATCTCTAAAAGTAAACGGATTTGATTCGTTTTTATTTAAATCAAATAATTTAGAAAGTTACGGTCGTCATTACAGTCAAGTGTAACCTCTTGATGAGTCCAGTCGCATATTTGCGATCGAATTCCAGTCTTGCATGTTGAGCCAAGAGACTGTGTGCTATCAACAGTGTTTATTTATTTATATCGCGGTCCTGAGAGATAAGCGGATTTGTACGGACGATAAATGGCGGACATGCAAATATAGCACCTACGTTCAGGTTATTTTAAAATTAACTCACTACTCAAAGGGTTAAAAGTAGAAACATTCAAATGCACTTTTATTTTTAAAACGTAAAAAAATCTGATCTTTTTTATTTTTTTTAATGTCAAAATTTCACTTGATTTTACGCCTTTGTTCACGCGAAAACACGTTGCATAGAGGATGCTACTTCTCTCCTTTTTTTTCGGTGACGGAATTAAGAAGTTTTCTATCCGATGGAATAAATGTATTTCTAATGGAAGGGAACAATGTAGAAAAATAAGACACTCCATTTGTAGGGTTTTAAAATGCAAAATTCTCTTCGTAAAATTCACAATCATTTACCTTTGTCCGATATTTCGAACCACTTATCGGGCTCATTTTTGAGGATTAACTGCCCGATAAATTAACTGCTATAACATGGCTTCGAATGCTCGAATATTTTACCAATTTCATAAACGTTATTCAAATAATTGATATTACGAATATTTGGGACCCCTAGTTGGGTTGTAAAGGAATTATTCATTTTGAAATTCTTAAATACGACAAAACGACAACGGCACAATTTAATTGTGATCAGCTGCAATAATTAAAAGAAGCATTCCGCGTAAAAAACCTAGAATATTCAACAGAGAAAACATATTTTTTCAACACGATAATTCTAGACACACAGTTAATATTAATCGGGATAAATGAATGGAATATAATTATTCATCCACCATATTCACCCGACTATAATTTCTGTGACGTATAATTTCCCAGGGATAGACTACAAAAGAGGGGTGACCGCGAATATGAAGAACGTTTAGGTGTACATAATAAGATTCATCTCGTTGAAAAATTGTTACCTTTGTTCACATTTTGGAAAATTTGCGCGGAAACTCGGCGATTGTGGCAAGAGGCGGGCAAGCATATTAAGATATTCCATGGCCAATGCTTCATAGTGCTGAAAGCTCGTTGCCTTCTCCTTATCAAGGCCTCCATCGTGAAGATATATGAATCCAAGAAGCGACAATGTGCTTTCATATACAGCAGCCTGTGCTGCCAAGTTCGAGGCATACAAGTCCCTGGAAAATAATAATTGTTGAAATGCTGCAGGAACGAAATGATTTATTCATATATATTTTAACATATCATTTAAATTCAGAATTGCATGTGAAAATTTTAATATTTAAGCCAATGGAGTGTTTGTTTTAACCAATTGGAACGTATACTAAACTAATATCACATATTATTAGGGGAACCGGAAAGTAATCAAAATTATTTATAATTTGCAAAAAACTACATTCTAATCCATAATTTCGATCAATTTTAGCCTGACGTAGAAAAGGAGTTGAAATTCTAAACCATTCTTCAAAATTTTCCTTGTGTTTTTTGTACAGAAAGTATTATTTTTGCATTATTGGCTAAAATTAATTGATTTTTATGAGGTCTTGTTTTCTTCGTTCTAAATGTTGACAGTATACCATTACTGCCAAGCAATTTAGAATCCAGGAAAACGGACTTTTTTATAATTTATAATGATGATTAAATGGTTGGAGCGAGTAATTGACCCGAAGAAAGTCAATGTTTTTTTGTCGCAATATGTCGCAAAAATATATTAGTTTCATATGGTTGGATGGACAAGAGAGATGCAGAGTTAATTTTTGAATTAGTAATAACTCATAGAGAATCCAAATTGCTTGTTTGTTTAATTCAACCAAACGATGGAATCACTTGATGATTTCCCAATTGTTTGGAGAGAATCTTATTCCACCGATGACGTCAATACATCACCCCATTTATGGGGCATTAGCATTCTAGGAACATCCCCGGGGTTTTTATTGCTGTTCATTTTACTCCTCCATGGAACTTTTTAAGTTTTAAAAATCTCCGTATTTATCTGTATATTATTCCGCTATGTTTGTATAAATACTGCATGCAATGACGCGAATGTTCTTCATCAATAATTGATATCGGGCATTGTTAAAAACTACTACTTTCCAGTCCATCTTACATTATATTATGGTTATTGTCGACGACTGTAGACAAGTCGTCGAAATAATGTGGCTGCCCTATGCAGCATTAAATTCAATTGTGAAATGAGAGAAATACAGGCTATTTATTTTTTAAAAGAAATAAAAAGCTCTTATAAGTTAGCCGAAGTTAAACCATTCAAAGTACTTCCTATCCTTTAGGGAGTTTCTTACTTTTCTTCCCTTAACAAGAGGAAATATTTGCTCTATTATGTGATGTATTCGTATTTAGTAGTTTTTTTTAATGTAATATACTGTAGTCCATATATAGTTTTTATCATCATATAAAAATGTGTTTGTATAGAGACAGCGAACACAAACAACGCTTTTATCTTGAAGAAAAATACGCTAAAGCGATGGAATTTCATCTCTGCGTTTGAAAAAAGTATATTCAGTAATCCAATGGAAAGGAGAAATTGGCAGAATATCAAAATTACTAAAGGTTTGCATATATTATACATAGCTAAAAAAATAATACAATAGCGCAATGCAAAAATATACGTTTTAGTCATCGTCAGGGAGCATGACATTATAAGTAGACTCCAGGAAGATGTTTAAAATGAAAGATCTTTGATTAAGAATGACAGCAATTGAAAACACAATGAGTCGATTTGGAATACACCAAAGTGGTGGTGAATATAAAAAGGGAAAAAGAAAGAATAAAAGAGAAAATTCAGTCAGAAAATTGAATAAGGGAGAGTTCAAGTACGATATTCGAATTTATCCCACGCCGTATAAGAAATACGACTTGAGGTTTAATTACGTTAAAAAATGGATGTCCGATGGAGTTTAGTGATTGTCCTGTCGGATTCATGGATGCGGAATAACTGAGTCATGGAGTTATTCCGCGTCCATGAACCTGACAGGAGGCTCGAAATATCGGAAAGAAACGCGATCGGATACCCGTTTTTTTTAACGTAAAGATACGTATATACAGGTGTTTGTTTTTACACAAGTTGTTTGAAGTAGCATTTCCTCTTTCATTTTTTCAAAAGCAGGGCTTATTCCTTCAATAAGGATTTCTTTTGTGGGCACCTTTGTCATGTAAATGAATTATTTTGTAACGTAAACGTAGCAAAAGCTTACCCCCAAAAAAATTTTGTCGGTTCATGTGCAAAACATCAGTATATATGTGTGTATAAAACAGAATATACTCAGGTCTAGTATAACACGCTTTATATAACACGGTTTGAGGGAAAAAAATATACATAATTTTTAAAGTACGCCAAACACTACGTTTATAATCCGGCCTTAAACCAAGATATAATTTCAACATTTTAAGCATATTATATTCGTCCAACATTTGAAACAATATTAGGATACATTGATCAAGATATAAATATAACTTCTTGCTGGTAAAAGCTGTGGCTAGAAGTAGTCTCTGAAGAAAATGCTTTATCATCAACAGAAGATGAATACCAACGAACAATAAACATTTGTCGTATTATTTATTAGTGGAGAAGGTTTTGATGAAATGAATATTCATGAAATCCAAGAAATATTAAAGGATCGTATGCTGAACAAAGACGAAATAGTCGAAATATTAGATGAATTTACCACAATTAATAACTCAGAAAGCAGTTATAGTGAAGTAGGTAAATGTTTCACTTTAAAAACATTTAATAAAGAGATAGAATTGGCTATTAAATTCGATTTTTTTTTCATAGAGAATAATCCTATAATGGAAATAAAGTTTAAAATTCAAGAGAAAATTACAACAGATTTTGTAACCTTATAATGAAATATGTAAAGATTTATACGCTAAAAGCAGAATATCGCTGGTTACCGAATTTTCGAAGGTTAAAGCCAGAAATACTCCAGAGCTCTCTGATGAAAACTCATAACAGATCTCGAAAAATAATGAAACATATTGAATTTTAAGTGTACAAACCCTTACGTTGTATGAACTTCAAACCTTGTATAACACGGATTTGTATTACACAGCGTTTTTGCGGAATCATATAACCGTGTTATACGATGATCGAGTGTGCTGCCCTTTCTGAAAAATCCTTTGTATCATGATAATGCAAATTCACAACGTAAAAACACGTTTTTTAACAGCGTTTTAAGTGACGAACAGAATAGAGACAGATCAAATCAATCGTGGAATGTGTGACACTAATCGTATAAATTTCAATATGAGAAAAGTTTCAATTAAAATTTAATATTAATTAGTTATAGTTTAGCATATTATCTTTAGCTTAGCTTGAATTATCTTTTTGATGGGTGGCCGATTGTGTTTTTCAAATGTATGACCAATTTACCCTTTGTTAAACAAGGGAAATCCGGATGTCGGGATTAAGTAATATCAAAAGCTTATGACACAAAAGGGTATTATTATATATATATATATATATGAATAATCGTATAAATTGAACAAAGGTGAATAATTTGAAAAACATATTGAATTCAGTGTACTATTAGTTTATTCACCACAATGTGTGGATTGTAATATTTGCATGATTTACTTTAATAAATGTATCTATATGATTAAATAAACCATTATCGGGGGCTCGCGAAATTATAATTTGAAGGTGTAAAATGCTTAGGTTTGGGATTTATACACTTTTGGTATGGCTGTTTAATAACAAGATTATGCTTATGTGGATCGAACGATATCTCATAAGCCGAAAACGGATTTAAGATAAGCCTACATAAGAACAATAATTTTCAATCGGGTTACACATTAATTGTTTGAAAATAGTATATTAATCTTGTGTGTTGTAAAAAGTATCAGTTAAAAATTAAATATTGTGTAATTTTTTTTTAAACCTGAATCCATGTCCTCAAGTACACGCTTATTCTCAACTTCAAGTGGCCACTTGCGCTCTGAGCGCGGATGAGAAACTAGCTAGATTTGAGGGAGCTTCTGTGATCGTACAAATCATAGAAGGCCTCAGGTATGCATTTATTTCAAAAAATGTCGCAGAAAGCTCTAAAAGAGGACGGAGTGGTCACAAAGTTTGTGTATCCAACCGGTCCGCTTTTCGGACCGCTGACATAACGAATGAGCGTCTCGCGATTGGACGCCATACTCAAACATGTTTACAGAAGGAAGTTGTTCGAAGAAGATTGATTGGGTTGGTTGTTTAAATTCAACAATCGGTCGAAAATATTGTTGTCTTTATTTTATTGCGTGCTTATGCCAGCTGGATCCAATGATTAAGCAATAACGAATAAAAGAGGGATTAGACAAATTAGTATATATTATAAAAACGGACAGAGTCAATCAGTTTTGATTCATGTAAAGTAGAATGGTCAAGCAAAATAAAAACCACGTGCAACTCTCGATCGGGTCGTTATTCTGCGTTTTGCACCCCAACCCCAGATGCGCCCATGGCGAGCTCCTGCTTTGCCACCCCCTTGTTACGGCTCTGAAAACGTTTGCCTATTCAGTGCTTTTAATAGTTTTTATATCGTACTTGAATACTAGATATAACTTGATTATGCATTAATCGAGTTGAGCATTCATATTCACAGCGTTCCCATCGACACACAGACGATTGACGCCAAAAGACGTAGTTGAGATTTTGTCAATTTAATAACAATTATTTTTCGACGTGTATCGTTAACCGTTTGTCTCGAAGTCAGATTATGAAGCTTTTTATAGACGATTAGACGACAAAATGAAAATTTCACCTTTTAACGCAAAGGGATCGTTAAAAGGGTATTCTATATTTAGACCCTTGGGCATTTAAGCCGAGAAAATTCTATGTCTTAGGCTTTATCTGGTTTTTTCACCCATATTAATCCAAATGTGCCTATTGGTCTATATGTCGGACACGATGACATTAACGATAAGTAGTGATAATGCAGAACGACCCATTCTTATTTTTGAAAATTCGACTATATTTTTGGAAATACTAGTGAGAATATGCGATTTTTATTGGCAATCTTTAGCGATAGCGTTCATATTTAATAATTTATTCATGAACTTAGCAAACGATCCAATTGGGGAGCGATTCTATGATATTCATTGAATTTATCTTCCATTTGATGGTGAATTGGAGTGATTTTATGCACAAAAGGTTTCATAAGCTTGAAAGCTCTCTTCAAACAACATTCTTGGAAAATTATTTCTGTCGCTTGTAGGATTTACGAGAAAATTATGTGTGATGGATTTATGATACGCTCGTCGAGGAATGCTTTCATAAATTTGCACAGAATGCAATCACATATACATCGCATGGACGTGTGAAAATCCTAATATTGAATATTTTAAATACTAATTTCATCCACATTGTAATTTATTAAATGTTTCTTGATTGATGTTGGTGCAGTATTAAATAGGCAACAAATATTTTTGAATAACGTAAAATTATTTCATAAGAGAACTAAAAAAAATAAGTTTTGATAGCCTCAAAATGAATTGTTATAAACAACCCCTTTGAAGTATTTCCCACTTTTCAAGCTTAGGAAACTTGAGCATTCCTAGTATTTTATGATCCATTTAACCTAATTCAATTTGGCAAAGAGGCAAACGCAATCCAATGGAATATAAAGATACAATGAATTAATTTCATGAAAATTGAATTAATCTGAAGATGTTAAATAAGGCAAAAATTATTGAGGAGAAAACGAGTACAGCTTTAATTAATCTTTTGAAATAACAAGTTTTTAGTAAAATGGAACAATAAATTTTATTACAGTCGCAATGAAACATTAATTAGGAGGAATGTTAGCAATTAATTTAGCATAATTCAAATGAAAATGCCTTGATTTTAGAAACTTTACAAAAGTCAGTAAGAAATAAAGGTATAAATGTATCAAATTTACCTCCAAACTTCACCTGTAGATTTCGCTACCACATATTGAGACATCAATTCGAGGAGTGTATCCGTGATATTTGAATAATCTAATATTTTCTTATAACCACTTATAGCTGCTGACTCGAAGGCTCTTTTTTCTAATCTGTAACATAAATTTATCTGATCATTAAGTTCAAGCCATTATAGTTTATTTTGAAAGATTTCATCTTTGATTTGCTTCAAAATATACCAGATTAGGTGAAATATGGATGATAACTGTCATGGATTCAGTTGGGAAAACGATCGGATGAAACAGAAATTGGAGAGATCATAAACCTCGTTTGTATATTATTGGATCGATGATGATCAATTCAAGATAATCAGCGAATTGATATTCTTTCTTGATATTGACACAAGCATTTAATTGCTCGAGATTATATGCCATCGATTGATGATCAGAACTGTTAAAAGCCGTTATAATTATTTGGTTATACCCTTGATGAATTATCCGTATAAATGGTTGAAAAAAAAAATCGGCAATTATTTATGACTCAACCTAATAAATTGAATTACATTATGCAGCATTGATATCCATTCTTTATATTATAGAATCTTGACTGAGAGATCTCCATTTTAATGCTTGGGTTATGAAAATGTCTTGTCAATATCATCTTCCACCCTGTATCACCTCTTTTCAAACGAATCACGTGAGATTTCCAAAAGAGATAAGTAGATTAAAGCGCAACCCAAGGGAGCTCATCGCCTTTGTGTACCATATAACAAGAATACTACATATTTTTAATATCACAAATGGCTAAATCGTCAAAATAAGATAAGATTATTTAGATATGATGTAGTATGTTGCATTGATGATTGTTGTAAATCACTCACGGTTCTGTTCGATTATATTAATCATCTTACAACCATGTTGCAAATTTATGGGAAGAGTATTTTCTACAGCCTGGATTTGAACTTATGACCTTAATAATTCTAAATAAGATCTTTTCAATTGCATCAACGATTATTATATTTAAATTTAGTAATGGAAAAAACTCCCCCAGTATGGCTTGTTACCGCAGGGATTATAGACGACTATCCTTCAAAAAATTTCGGAATGTTGGAGGAGGCTTTTACCACAATGGGCAGACTTTGCAAGAAAACATTCCTGTGAGGGAATAATACAACTTTTTAAAAAGCTCGAAGAAACATAATTTTTCTCTTATAAATTGTTCAAGAACTTTCATATATTTAATACAGATATTTGACAACGTTTGACTTTTTGTGTCTCATTTAAATATTGCCAATCTTCGTTTATGCAAGTATTAAGGTTTTCCTAAATTGTGGTGTGGATTATGTTCTTTTTAGAAAGTCTATATCAACATTATATCATAAAACATTAGCTTTGTCCTTTGACTTAAAGTCTTTGTCCTTTGTCTTCAATTTGCTTATTTTATTTTCAAGAAAGGATTTTTCCATTTTTATTCTTGGTATATAACTGAGTGATATAATAGAATTGCATCGTCTACGCCACAACGAATAAGATTCAAAGCATAACGTAATGGAATGGCTTCTGAATGCAATGCAAGTTTAGAAATTTGGCATAGTTCATATAAATGCATGAGCGATAACTTTTGTTAGACTTAATGATGAAAAACATAGGATATTTGTATACATAAACAATTTATGACATTCTACTTAAGGGATATTATCATATAAATTATTTAAGCTTTCCTCTGCGATTGGTCCCTGGAGTGGCATAATGAAGCTTTAATGAGGAATAAACTTAAAAAGAGCAAGCCAATAATGTTTTTATCCCAGGATATTCGATGCTCTTATTACAGATTAAAGTAAAACAATTTTACTATACTTTAAGATTTTGTTACGCTGCCATAATATAAATTTTCAAATGACGCAAAAGCATCATATCGCTTGAATATCACTTAAACTTTGACATCGAATTTATAACCAAATTATAACGCAAAATCACGATTTAGGATCTTATCCGATCTATAATTATATGAACCACTTACTTCAATTGAAATGCATCTATCCTCAGTCGTCTTTGAAGCATGGAAAGCAATTTTTAAAGATATATATATTTCTTCATTTAATGTGCTTATGCTTAAAATATACTTACTTGACTTGTATGGAGACGTTCGTAAACATAATCTTGGAAGGTAGTTCATTCAATACTCGATCGGTTTTGGAGTATGCTTCTTTTAATGAAGTACTGAAACGAAAGGAAGAATTAACATTTTGATTGAATATTCGAGATTATGAACGACGAAGTGAAGTCTCAAAATTAAGGTACTAAATGTTCGAATCAATTAAACATTTTTTATTAAAAAAAAACCTCAAACTATAATGATACATTTTCAAGTTTTGCTCATATACTATGAGCGATGAAATAAAGATAAACAGGATATTAATATTGCGGGAATACGGTATCAGAGGAAATTGAAAACTCGAATGTTTATTGATTACAGGCTTAACTCAACGGAGAGGAATGGGGTTTAAAAATGTTACATATTAAATATTTTGAAGACCACTAAGTGTTTTTTGAAATGAGTGTTTTTTCATGGTAAAACATCTGCCATCGCCCGCACCAACTAATTGGCCTGTGTACACCAACTAACACACAAATTATATATTCCTTTGACTTGAGTTGACACCTAAAAGTGATCGGTTTTTTAACATTTTTTTATGCAAAAAGTATTAAATATAGAATGTTGATCCGTCAATCCATCCTAAATATCAATTAAACCGTCGTAACTTTTTAATCTGTAGTCGAAATAACGTGTGTTTTTGTATTTTGCAATATATTTTTGATCTAAATAAATTATTATTTTATGTAATTAATTTAAATAAAGTTAGTTCTGAGCTTTCAGTCACAAAAATGTGCGAATGAATGAAAAATGTCAACATAGGGCTTATCTGTGAAACCTAGCAAAAGACACCCTCAACCCCTTAAAAAATTGTATCGTTGCATACGTCAAACATCCTGTATATAAAATATTCGAATATTTGAATATGTTACCAATTTCATATTTGTTATTCGAATAATTGAATTTACGATTATCTATTTCTCATAGGGTTGAAATTCATTGTGTTATAAGACATATATTTTTGTACGTCATCAATATCGGAATCGCCACTATCTTCAAAGTTGTCCTAGAATTCTTGTTATTTTTGAGTCAAATTTTTTATAGGGGTTCTAAAAGTATTCTTGTTCATAGACAACTACAAAATATAGACATCATATGCTATACGAATACTTTTGCAGTTGTAACTTGAAGCATATAACCAGAAATATAAAATGGGTTAGTATATGATAAAGTATTTAACAATTTCTTGATTTCGTAACTTTGTGTTGTCAGAGAGTTTTCTCCAATTCATTGAATCAATTTGAGTGGAAATTATAGTGGAATAGTTTTAACTTTACTTGAAAAAATTGTAAAAGACTTCATAAAATGTGACATTATGAAATTAAAACTAATATTCTCCCAAAAAAAGGATGCTGCTTATAGAGCTGATAAAACCTTACAAAATCCTGCGAAAAATAATAAAGCACGTTCCAAATTTGCTTTTGTGTTATAAAAATCATTCTGCTAATTACAAAGGATGTATTGTTCATGAATGCTAAAAACATAAATTAAAAGATTCGTATAACTGACACAGAAACAGTTGAAAAATAGAAAATAATATAAAGCTTGTAAAAACTGTATAAATCCATCAAAATATATTTATTTATATGCGAAATAATATTTGTTTTACATATGTCATACATAACATAGTGGAGCAATAGATATTACATTGGACTATTTTCAGTGCAAAATAATAGTGATTGAACATATCAATTTTTCTAACGAATTCAAATATTTAAACCTCATTAAAACCAGTATTTAATGAGGTTTAAATACTAGTTATTGCAAGATCATCAGCGAAACCAGGGATTGATCCATCATCCATTATTTTGGTTGTATTATAAGTTGATAATATGTTTGAGCAATCCTCCTTTTCTAATGTTAAGGGTAAAATATCAATCTTCAAGACCGACGAAGAAGCCAGCGGACTTTATAATACGATTTTTTATGAACAAGCCTGAGATGCGGGCAAGATTATTACTTCATGTTTTAAGTTATGACGACTCTCAAAATCTTCTGAAAGCGCAAATTGAATCAAAACTTCGAAAGACCATTGAGGAATTATCCCGCAGATTATCATTTCAAAGCTGTATAATTCTGACGCACAAAATCTCTTAGGATAATTTAAGGTGAAATTAAAGCATCAGTTTTACGAAGATTCACGCTCCTAAATGTGCTTTTCTACATACTGTAGAATGTTTGTGGCTTAACTTAGTTCAAAGCAAAGTATATATAGCTTAAATTTAACTAAAAACTGATATCATTATATCCAATTTAAAGTCAATGTGCAATTGCATATCACAAAATCCATGATAAAAATCAAAATTTGAGCTGCAAGGTAAAAAGTCCTCCATAATCCCTGGATTTCACTTTTTTGCACTATTATTTATCTAAGCCCCTTAAAACACCTATTAAATGATTATAAAAATAACGACATATCCTTAGTTTTCTTTTTTAATTCAAATTTGACAATAATATACGTATAAAATTATGGATTAATTCATGGCAACTCGAATATATTAACACAATTACGACGGGCGTTTTTATGCATTATTGCATAACCTTCGAAGTTTTAAACATATCTTAATATATTTTTTTTATTTGTACTCATCTATTGTATCTGCAGATTATATCTATAGGCACCAATTGGGATGTTTTAATTCAAGCGACTTTCCTAGTACATTGTCCAATATTAATAATACTTTAAAAAATATGCATATTTTCCCCACTCAAACCGTGTTATATAAAGCACGTTGTAAAAAAATTGTCAATATTGTTTTGTACAAGGCCTGAGTGTACATGTTTTAAGATTCGATGTTGTCTTCATTTAAAATTTATTTGTAAAATATATATCGAGAATGATAAATTTTAGGAAATAAGTAAGTTTTGTGAATGAGTTTTTGTGTCTCGCGGTTTATGCACAGTCTTTGCGAACACGAGAATTCTCGCTGTTAACGTGTTAAAACAACAAAGAGCCAAACAAGTAGAATTAAATTTTACAAGGATTTCATTGCTACATGGGATATTTCTGTTTAATTTTCATTCAAAGTTTTTATTAATTGAGCCCCATTCTTTGACTGGGCCCCGTGTGCATCGCATATTTACGACACTTGCGTATTAATTGAAAGGCTCACTATCAACGAAAATACGCCAGAAACAGTCCTCGGGTTTTATGTAAATAATAATTTAGTTTTAAATTATTTACAACATAAATGTTGTAAAAATTATCAAACACTTTCCGCGCGCCCGCTCGCGCGTACTTACGATCCTGTATCGCTAATGCCTTAAGGTTTTACGCATTTTTTTATGTTCTACCTGCGTTTTCATCCCTTAGGTCTTCAAATATTTAACATGGCGATGGTGGTATAATGTGAATAAGTAATATATCATGTGGAAAGTAAATTTTAGGCTCGTAACTCACGGGAGCTTCGTTGGGATGTTAACTTCCTCGAATGTGTGAGTTTTCTACAAGGACCTTTGGCGAATTAATAACTTCACCTGAGTAAGTTTTTACCAAAAGATCCGCAAACTTTGCTAAGGATATTGGACGAAAAGAAATGAATAATTGTTTTCAAATTCAGTATTTGCCGACGACACTCGAACTTTTTTGACAATTTGCCAAATATCGACATTTTTCCTTATGGAACGCTTGAGTGTCAAATGGACGATTGTGTTTCAACCGTATTCTGATTTGAAATGGAAACAGAACAATATGATATATTTAATAATTCGTAAACAATCATGTTAATATCATAAAATAATATGCAAGATAGAAAAGTATGATAATTCTAATATATTAAATCGTTGCCATTTGTAGAGAAAACAAGGAAAATTGATCGATGTCGATGAGTCTGATGACAATAGAAAAATTAGATATCATCTAAGATTAATATATTTTTTGTTCAATGGTAGCATTTTTCATGAAATATTAAATTATACTTTGCATGAAATATTTTATTAGCGTTTGGCCAATTTCATGTCGTTTGATTTTATTTCAAAGGGTTAATATGTTTTTCAATGGTTATACTGTCAAGCCTATTTACATAACATCACAATGCTTCCCCATTCCCGTTTGCTGAATAATAGGAAATTAATTGAATGGCGCACGTTTTTATGAAAAACAAAAATGTTCAGTCAATATTGAGTGTGTTTGGTGGGTTTGGAATAACTGGAATTTATTCACCCCCTGCAGACGTGACCGGATTCAATATTACGAATCTTCAACAAGACGCAAACAAGCACATTGTGGGCTCTTGGTAATTCACGGGGCATATTATTTAACAATGCCTTACATAACACTTTTAATGGACCCTGATTTAACCCTTAAGGTTTTGTAATGTAGAACCTTTTTTTCGTCTGAAGGAAACCCATTTTTTCATTGTTGTTTGGCAAAAATGAGGGCTAATCAAGTCACAACAGGGATTGAATATCACAAAGAAAGGCCTCGTTAATATAATACTTGTGAAATATAAAGACCGAATGACGTTGGAATGAAAACGTATTAATCAAAATGACGTAATACGAGATACATTAGTAAATATATTTATCAACGAAATACTTGAGAGTTTTAGTGTTGGAGCATAATAAATTTCGATGCTGTATTGTGGAAAATATTTTCGCTCATATTTATTAAATTTAACTTCCATCTGACAAGTGGTAATAGGGGATGGAATATAAACTAGTGGTATGCGAATTGAAAAAAATAATATTCAACGATATTTGCATAATATTTTCATTCTCAGCTATGGAGATGCACTTAATTTAAGAAAGAACCAGTCGAATATATTATGTATTTTAGCATAAGAGTTTGAAATCTAATATAATGTTTCAATGAATAAAAAAAGTATCAAATAAAGAAAACTTAATCGCTTTAATGCTCAATAATAAAATTTCGATAGAACTACTAATAAATGATTCAATGAAGAGTTTTGAAAGCAGTATACAATTGATTTCGGTTTTAACTCATTAATTAATGCACGGACTAACATTTTTTAAATGCAACATACATACTGATTAAACAAATAATTTTAATTAATGTCAATTTGCTGGCTAAAAGCGAGTTTGATTGCATTTTGGCTTCTTAGTTATTTTTCTAAGATTCTAAGTTTGTTTAGTTGGCAAAGAATTCAAGAAATTATTCTCAAGATCGTAGCGCTCTATAAGTACTAATATCTTGAAGTATTAAGTTACAAATAACACAGTTACATCGATTTACACCGATTTTAAATTGGATTTCAAATGAAAGCAAAAAAAAGTAGTACTAACTCGTTTCCAATCTGGAATATGGAATAGACTGTCTCAACCTTCTCCTCTTGGATTGCAGAAATGGCTGTCTTTATAAACACAGTTGCTGCTATCTGCAAGTAAAAAAAAACGGGGGAAAACAATTTATTTCATGCTAAAAATATTCAACCTTATAAGATATTTTTGCAAAAAAAGCTACCATTCATCCCAATGGAAATTTTTCTAAAGATAGAAGATATGATAAATTTAAGATCATTTTATTTAAATAGAAAAACATAGTGATTGGTAAAATATAAATCCATATTTTAGCACTACATACAACACATACATCTGATTGACCAAGCCGAAAACGGAGTGGATACAAAAATAGAACTTTCTATGTACTGTTTAGTATTACACCATTTACATTCATTTTGCATCAAAATTTGTCCATGAGAAAGCTTTGTTCGAAGTGGGTACCGCGTTTGCTGACGTTTATGCGTAATAAAAATGATTTTCTTCATGCGGTATATGATAATAAATAAAATATGTCCATAGCAAAATCCTGCGAATTTATTGAGCAACGAGTTATTTATTTATTTATTAGAAGTTTTTGCGTACGGCTTTCGCCATATTAAATGAAATAAAATTAATGATATGCGAAGGCATGTTGTACCATTCTGAAGTATGATGCTTTACTGAAAGTGAAAATTCGATGTGAGTTTTCATCCTTATATTTTATATACGGTAGACGTATAGCATATTATAAATTCCCTTAATAAAAACAGAAATTTTAATTAAACCTGTTTTGATTAGAATTTTTAATGAGGTTGATGTTTTAAATCCAATTACGTTGTAGGATAAAGAGACAATTTTTTCATAATATATTTTAAGGAATCTGGAAAGATTCTCTTAATATATGATATTAATTAATTTAAAAACTGAGCTTTTTTAAACTAATCCTTAATAAACACTATATTAAAATTAGAAATAACAGGGCATGCAATGTCAAAATAGCATTGATATTGAATGTATAACTGAACGATCTTAATTTTGTAGGTGTATACATATCTTTAAAGCTACTATTAAACGTATTAAGTAAAAAATTGATATTGGGTTTTTAATTCATAAGGGTGATGGCAAATATCTCTATTTTTAGTGTAAACAATAAGCATACGTCATATTCTTAGACAGTGAAAAAGCCTTTGATACTGCTTTGCTGGATATACATTGAAATGATAAAACTTCCAAATATTTTTAAAATTTTTATTGGTGTGTATTTATTATAACATTAATAAAATTAGAATTAATAAATAGATATGAATTCCGAACAATTGATTGGTACGGTAGGTGAAAGATGTTGGAGAATAAACATCCACAATTACAGCCCATTATTCATTAAAGTTTATTCGAATAGACGAAAAGTTGGATAGAAAATCTTCGATTTCCTCGAAGATTGTCACAAAAATAATAAGTTTTCTTAGTTTACTCAGGTGAAAATTGGTTTTGCGTACCTCAAAATGAATATAAACTTCTCTGGTTATCGTATTGAGAGTCACTTCATGCTACAAAAGCATTCTTTGCATAGGAGACGCTTACAGCTTGTAGCTTAATCTCTAATTATATTAACAACAGCTGACGTGAACAATGACAGTGTATCCCTATTTTCAGAAATTCATTAATTTAATCAAACTTAATTGGAACACAGTTCGATACCGCGTCAATGTTTTAATGAAGTCGTCTGATCGAACTATATCTACATTCGATCTATCTATTAACGACAAGAACTCTAGGAAATAAGAGAGGAGATATAATTTAGATTGTCGTTTTATTAAAGACAAGAACTTTGTAGTTTATAATTGCGTACACGTATGATAGAAAATATAAAATGTTGATACGGAATTTTAGCGAATATCATTGAATGCAATAAAAATTATGTGTCGTTGTCAATACGTTAGAAGGCAGGGCTAAGTCCTTAATAATGTTCGAGTCACCAAAAGGTCAAATTCTGTAAAAAATACGATCAATGATAGATGGAAAAATACAGAAGTTGAAGAGTGTATTTTTATGTGGTTCTTACAAAGACGATCAACTGGACGGCCAATATCTAGTCTTTTATCGTATGAAAGAGCATTATTTTTAATACAAAATTAAATGGAGATTCCATCTTCAAAGCAAGTTCGCGCTGGCTTGAAAAGTTCGACAAGAAATGATGGTTCAGCCAAAGAAAAGGACGACATGGTATCAGGGAACTTGAAATTCGCGGGAAAAAGCTTTGTTGACATACTTTCAGCTATCACATTCGTTAATACATTGAAGCTGTGGAGTGGAGAAGGAAGAATTTGACGAAAAGTTTATATACAATGCTGATGAGACCGGTTTAAATTGGAAAAAAACTACTCAACAAAAACTTTCAAGCATCGAGATGTGAAATTACTACACCTGGGTACAATGCTAGTAAAGAACGTATCACTATAATGGTGTGTACAAATGTAGCAGGCAGACACAGACTGCTACTGCTTGTCATTGGAAAATCAAAGAACTCCAGTTGCTTTAAATATATCAAAAATCTGCCGGTTGAATATCATCAGAAAAAAGCCAGAATGAATGGTGAAGTTTTTAAACGACGATATGAAATACAGCCCAGAAGGGAAAAAATGTTAAACCTTCATTGATAAAATAGGGAAAACATTATTATTAATAGACAGTGCACCATCTCCACTTGTTTAAACTGGATTGTTTAAACTAGATCATTTTTATAATATTTGTGTAATAATAATGTAATATTTTACATTTTTTTGTAATATAACCCCACTTGTTCGATATGTTATGACAAGTTTTCTAGTCGTATGTGCTTCATTATCTTAATATTTCATATGATGAACATGATCACTTTCATTCTGACTTATACTTTGTCTATATTTTTTGTGATGATCAGATTGACATATAAAAGGAGCCAAATGGATGGTCAACGATGTTTGAAAAACATCCCTGTCAATAAGCTTAAGGAACATACTTTTGATAGCTATGATGCTTTGTATTATATCTGAAAGATTCGTACGCATATTGACAGAAGGTTTTTTTTTAATTTTACTTTGATCAAAGAATTTATGATTTTAAAATAATATTGCCGCTCTATACGAATATCTCTATTTTTGAAGTCTTCATAAAAGCACATAAAGAACGAATAAAAAATAACATACCTAAAGTAAATTGAATTAATTTACCATGCCGATGTACGGTTAAACAAGATTATTAAAATATCAGCTAAAATAAATACAATACGAGCAAAGCAGTTTATATTATTTTATCTGGATAATCGGATTTCTTAAAAATCCTCATGAGTTTTAAGACGAAGAGAAGTTTTCTCTCTATTAATTCAATTTATAAGAGAAAAGAAGCATCTGCAGAATTCACAGCATCATCCAGAATATTTGAGTGAGGTAAAAATGTCTTTGAATTGAATTATTTAAGGTGAAGCTTTCCAAAGCGCATTCAAGCTTAAAATGATAAATAGCAAAGAATATTCACATGAATTTTGTAAATTTTAATTTCTAGAATACATGCCAATCAAATTGATCTGAGTTTGAATTTCTCAGCATCATCTTTAGTCTTAGTCATGCCTGAGGAAGTAGCTCGTTGTAGAAATCTCACACTGGGGTCTTCCCTTATTAATATTTCAAACCTTTTCCGCCCTGTGGTACTTCTTTTCTAATGAATAGTTGAATGGATCACGTGGGATATCCAGAAATAAACAGGCCTAGAAGCAACCCGAGGGAATCGCCTATGGAGACCCCCCAACTAATGTAACAAATCCGTTGATCTGTTTTTATGAAATGAAAAAAAAGCTATTGCTTTTCAACTTTTATATTTTGCATCATGTATTTTGGTTTATTTTAATATAAAATATTCAATACTTAATTTAATATAGATAATATTTGACAGAGTATGCTTCTATTTCATGGGATTGAATGCCAGTAAAGATGCGATTAATATAGCTTTTGAGGAATTGCTAATACCAGGATTCGAATATTAAAACACAAATATATTATGCTAAAATATTTGAAGCAGAATGGTGCATACAATAGTGTATATGGTCAAAAAAATAATACTTTTCTTTTCGGTTTCTAGAATATATTCATCGAGTTTATTTTCCTGGAAAGTAACTGTAAGTTTATGTACATTTGCTAGATCGATTCCTTGTTTCGCCAAAAGCCAATTTGTAATGGATGTCTAGAGCATATTTTGCGTCTGTGTTTGATGGATGCTTTAAGTAGCGTCAAATTCACAAAATGAAAGATCAAAGTCTTTGGTGGCCCTGTATCTACAACATCTACATAATAGTCCAACAATAACAGAAACCCTCAACGGTATAAGTCATCTGATTATGATCACTATCGTTTAAATTTAGACAAGGACGATTCTGAGTAGGATTTTTGTGCTGTTTGTACTACACCCGCATGCGATGCTAAGCTTGCCGCGGTAAAATATTACCGCGTGGAGCAAGATTGCCATCAAAAGTGTGCCGATAAATGAGCCATTTTGATTACGTTTTTTGATTTTATTTTTTGGATGTCTTGGCAATTCCTTTTATGGGATAACTGCCAACCATTTTGACATGATTTTTCAAGGCGTTTTTAAAAATGTAGTCGCCAGCCACACATCTTGTAGACTTGAATTTAATATGATTGAGTTACGATTCCAAGCGCTTAACCGCAGGACTATCTACAGGTATAGATTTGGTTGTTATGTTATTGCTGGTTTATATTATTGCCTTTGGTTATTGCTGCATATAAAATTGGTCATTATATAAATAATCAGCGTGTGTTGAATTAAGTGCGCAATAATAGTATAACAATGATTCCAAACTAATTTCACCTACCTCTGGGAGCTTGAGAGGTTCGTTCGCAAGCTTAAAAATAATAAAGCTTCTGGCCCCAATAATATTTCATCCTTAGCGGCTAAGCTTTTCTCAACAGTCGCCTTCTCCGCAATGCTATGAATAACTAATTCTTGTCTTAGATTCGTGGCAAGATCTTTTAAGCAACTTTTGGCTCACTTCTCAGTCCAACAGCTCCTTCGTGTCAAGTTTGTACACGAGGGTTTCGAGATGAACAGGAGACCGAGCATCGTTGTCCTTAATGTCGAAAAGACTTTTGACAAGGTCGAGCACGATGGATTAATATTTAAACTCCTTTCCGCCAGCTTCACCGATCTTATTGTCCAGATAATCTATAACTATTTAGGCGATTGATATTTCCGCAAAAAATAGTCAATTTTCCTTCCGATCCAAAATTTATTACCGCCAATTTTTCTCAAGGATCTCTTCTCTCTCGATTTATTTTTTCCAAGTACTTGTACTTCCAAATGTATTTGAAAAAAATAAGATATTGGTGATACACTTGTTAACTATTTTTCAACATAATCGCCATACAATTCAATGCATCTAGTGAGCTGTGGCACAAATTTCTTTATGCCTTCCTCGAAAAACTCACCCGCCAGCTCCTTCCCCCATTTCAGAACCACTTTCTGTACCTGCTCATCTGTTGAAAATTTAATTTCAAGGAGAGGAAAAGATGATAATCTGAAAGCGCCAAGTCAAGGAAATATGGGGAGGAGGTGGTTCAAAACATCCCAACCAAAAAAGTCCAAGAACGCCTTGGAGGCTAAGGCTGTGTGAGGATGGGCGTTGTCGTACAACAAGCATACTCCTCACATCAGCATACCCTTTAATTTGTTTTGAATATTTATTTTGAGTTTTTACGGTCTCACAATATCGTTGTGCATTGGTTTTTCCCTGAGGCAGAAATTCGATCAAAATGATGCCTTTTCGGTCCCAAAACACTGACGCTATGATTTTTTTGCCCGAAATTGTGGTTTTGAATTTTTGGCAGGTGAGAAATTGGTGTGATACCCCTGTGTCGACTGTCTTTTTGACTCAGATATGTAATGAGTTACCCACGTTTCATCTCCAATAGACATTTCATCACAATAGATCTCAGAAAATCCTCACCTTCCAATTCAAGTCGCTTAAGAAATTCCCGGGCGCTATTGATCCGATTTTTCTTGTGATGCTGTCAGCTGTTTTGGGGTTTATCTTGCGTACAGTTTCTGTGAGAGTCTTATGTAAGAAAATTTTGGAAAGTTGTGGAAGCATCGCAGAAATTTCATCCACTGTCAATCGGCGGTCTTCACGAACAGTTTCCTCTATTTTTTGTACAAATTCATCGGTCAAAATGGAAGATCTTCTGCTCCTCTGTTCATCATGAATATTTGTTCTGCCTCTACTAAACTCCCTGCATCACTTAAACGCACTCGTTCTGTTATGAATGCCTTCGTCGTAAATAATTTTGATTCGCGAAAAAAAACCGGTGGGTATTATTCCTTCCGCAAGTAGGAAACGGATCACAGCGACATCCCGGACATTTGCGGGATTTCTTACCGACATCTTTCACGTAACTGAATACTACAACGTAAGTTTACGTATTATCGCGATCCTGCGATGATCGCTCTGTCGGAAGATACTCTTCTACCACTCTGTTGTGTAAACTCTCAAAAATCAAAAAATCACAGCCCGTTATTGTCACAGTACACTTACTTTCCGGATTTGACTTGTATGCTAGGTGATGTTCTCGAGAAAGCGACGCCTCTCCTATCTGCAGAGAGTTAATTATTCTTTATGAATAGTTTCAAACAACACCATCCACAGAGTGTTTGGAGCGCCCTGGTACGTCCGGTATTCCTAGCTTCAGGATTAATCCAACATTTTATCCATGAACGATATGGATTCCAATCAGGATATTCGGATATCCGATATCCCGATATATTTTCCCGGGCACGGACTATTTCATATCCGGATATTTTGGGGAAATATCCGAATAGTATTCGCAATAATTTTTAACCGTTGACGGATACGCCTGGAATAACGATTTTCGCAATTTATGAACGTAAAATTGGAGTTAAACCATATCTAAAACAAACAGTTATTATTATTTTAAATCAATGACATTGATTGTCGACAGTAGCGTTATCTGTCTCATTTTAATTGTCAGAGAAGTTTGAGAGTTTTTGAGCCGCTTAAGTTTGTTTAAGTTGAGTTTCGTCGATGTGAGACAGGATTTTAAGTGTCCACGAAGACGGTATGCACAGACTTATCTAGTGCAAAAAGCAAGTATTATCTGGTGACGCATGACGGGATTTGACGGCTGTGTACGTCAAAGTGTTAATAGAATATTTGACAAAATCGACGAAAGATCACACGAACATCATACCTGAGTGAAACAATTACTTAGGGATATCGTTTTTTTTTGCCTTCGCCGAACTCGGGTGCTATGAGTATCTTATTTGGTGTGGAAATTGCACCTCTTTCTCTTTCAACTTCCGAATTGCATCATGAAATGCAAAATTCTATTTTGTCTCTCGCGAAAACGGAGAATTATGACAGTACAAATAACCAGTAAAACATATTTCAAATATTTAGATCAATATAAAAAAGGACAACAAGCATTCAATGTCCTGTTATTTTTAAAATATGAATATTTAAAGTTTCAATAAATGACTTATAATAAAAATGAGCTTGTTTTTAATGGTAATGTTTTGTTATTTTCATAATTAAAAAACTATTCGGATATCCTAATAGGCATATTTTATTATTCTATATTCGAATAGCTGATAATGACGAATAATTGCAATCCCTAATCAACGACCACATTGAGTACCTTTACTCCAACTTCTACAATTCCTTTAAAAAAGGTACCAAATCCTGTCATTATGCCTTTCCCTCATATATGAAGAGCTGTGGCAGCCATCCGAAGGTGATCCTTGGAACTAAATTCGACAATAAAATTCGGAGAACCCGAAACCCAAAAAAGGGTATCGGATAAATAGTCCCTAAAATCCAAGACGTACTTTTTCGCATCCCACATTTTCGCTCTCTATTAAAAAGATATATACTCTTCTGTGATTAATTTAGTATAAAGTTGGCATATGGAACAATCCAATTAATTGCTAACAAATTAGTTAGTAGTCTAATTATTGTTGAAAAACCAATAAGGCCTTTTCAGATAAAAAATAGAGAAAATTTGGATCGAGACGATCAATCGGAAATATTGATTGTGCCGATTCCCTAAATTAATTGGTAATATGAGAATGGTTTCTATATAAATACCAAGCAAACAAATAATATTTTGATGGAATTTTTGGGCTCAAAAAAATGTTGAAAACCCCTGAAGGGGTTTATTATTATGTGCGCAAGCAAGTAGACGCAGGGCTGCTAGAAGTCATGCCGTTTAACGATCACGTTTCCCCCAAATTGCAAAATTGACCTATGTACTTTTTTAATTTCTGTATTATTTTTTGGCAACTTTTGACTGAAGTAAAGCTGCCAAAAATAGACCAAATGTACGTCGTTGAAATTCAATTACAATGCCGGAATACTGAGATAACAAATTAATCCTGATACATGTTTGATTCTCTTTTCGCTTTTTATTTACACAGGCGATTTTCATTTCGCTCTCCAAGTGTTTAAAGATTACTCCATTAATAAATTAAATTAACACAACTTTTCATAGCTTTAGTCCGCTTTCGTCGTTTTGAAATATTCACCCGGGCACGTATGAAGAGATTCAATGTCCGGATAGAGTTTGCAAATTGTTGCTTATACACGCTTAAAGGATATGCTCTAAGGATGATAAATATAAGAAGAAAAATGTATATTTGTCTAAATTTTACCTCATTTTTCAACTGTGAAATATTCTTGTAGTCCTGGGATATTTGATACAACCACGAAGAGTTTTGGATGATGAGGGCGGCAATCGGTAACAAAGCAAGGATCACAGCATGGCCGAGATAGCATCGTCGACTTACTCTAAAGAACAAAGATAAAAAGTTATCATCAGCACATCGAAAATATTAGAACTTATCAAAATATTTTGAATCCATCTCGTTGTACGAAGTTTATCTACTCCAGCTTGTAATAACAAATTGGAATGATGGTGTTTTCGCAAATTAAAATTGGATGTTAATAATGGGGAAATATTGGGACATTTAGCTTTTACTCGTAGAATATTGAAATGCGAAATTGAGGTTCGTATTAAAGCTGTAGTAAAAGTTGTAATATCCAACAGACGTTAATGCTGAGTTCGGAAATGCAGAGTTTAGTTTGGGAAGAACCATCCATTTCAATAATAGTTTAATCATATAAATAGTTGAATCAGATCTACCTCAAACAATCACAAAAACTCGGAACTCCATGGATAACAGTAAAGAAGTATTTATAACTTATTGACAAGTTCAGAATGGATGTTTGGACACCTTATGAATTATACAAAATACAGCAATTTCATATATGTAATTCCTTATTATTAGGACAGTAATATTGCATGCAAAAATTTCGTTTCGTTTAAAGTTTTAAGTACTAAAAAAATGTTGAAAAGGGATATATACTACTAATCAGTGATTCCAGATCCACAAAGCAATCTTTCAGCTATCTCGGCATTGTCTTTTTTTGGCTGATCTGGCGTCTTTGTGAGCTGTTCTAGTTTCTTTAGAAGATTAGGAGCCTAGGGGGTTGGCAAGATGTATACGTTCTTCGTTGCGCGTCTCCACAAATCGTGATCCCCATGACGACATGATTATTTTAAAAATAGGTTTAAATCTTTCATTAAAAATATAGGCTACAGTATGCGTGATTTCTAGTATTTTTTGCCATAAAAAATATGCTTCGCAATCAGAGACCTTAGGCGTGCGTTGAAACTCTCCTTGTCTAATTTCCAGTAAATCATCAGGCGATAATTATTCATAAATGGGTCTTATGAATTGCTGAACTTCCTCATTGAGAACGAATGAATGCTTGTACAAATATAACGATCTTGTAGTTACAGGTTTCTGCAATTCGCATAAAGAATCTGCGCTTTCTAAACAACTGTGTGAATGCTGAAGGGTTTTATCAGTCAACATTTTATGATACTATGAGGCCTAAACTATGTCATATTTTCTATTGAGTCAAGATTCTGGCGAATAGCCATGCCTTAATAATTAAATATATATCTTTTATCAATTTATTAGTTAGTTGTTCAGATTTGGAAGCGCTTCGTACAGAGCTCTTTCTTTTTGTGCCCTTACTTTCCACTTGCTTATTCGCCTTTTTTAAAATCTGTGCTAACATTTTTTTGGCTTAATTTGCTAGCTTAGTAGAGCAAAGATAAGAAACGGGAACCTCTAGTCTGCAAAAAAACCCAGGTATAGGGGTAAGCTTGCGACTGCAGCGGTCTCAGAGTCGTTGGGACTCAATCTGACGAAGTGATTGCTTCGAGCGCATTTCGCAAACTAGCTGTAAAGCATTGAAATAATCCGAATTTCTTCACTAAAATTATGGACGATATTTTTAGAGATATGTAATTTTTAAAAATGAAATTTAAATTGAATGAAATGAAAGTGAGATGACCCCTTAAGGGGGTATTCCAATGTGAACGCGCAAAAAAAGGCATATTTTCGATAATTTTTTTCTCTGAAACTATAGCATATAATTAAACGAATGTTTTTCTATCTTAAAGGCATATTTAAAGAAAAGGACAAAAGATTTTTTTTGATGATCAAAAATATTTATTTATTTATTTATGACAAAAAAATCAAGCGAATAAAAAAAAAGTTTTCTGCTGGCGTAGGTACTTTGGGCTCTCCTGGTGATCTGAAATAGAAAATTGAAATAGTTTATTAATCTAGGTGACTGTCCCTATCACAGGTACCTCAACTTTTTTATTTCATTAAAAATTGACAAAATGGCGGCGTTTTTTGTAAAAGAGAGAGAAAAACACACATTTTTGCACCATAAATGAGGTGAAATTATAAGTTAAAATCTAAATATCAACAACTTGGAGGCACGGACGATAGCCATAATAGTGCTTAATATCGTATTAAAATTTGAAGTCGATACGCCTAGCCATTTTTTAAAAATCACCTACGCCAGGTGCAAAAATGTCGTTTTGAGAAAAACGCGTTTAAAGTTTTTAAAGATAAAAAGTCATAGAAAACTTACCTTTTCGACTGATCAGCAATGCCCCAACCATACAAGGTACCTTTTTCTTCGTCATAAACTTCTTCTTTAGCCGCTCTAGCTTCTCTCCTTGCGATTCGAGCGGCTTTTGAAGCAAAGGAGCTGCGTTGGTCTGGGCGTTGTACGCGCGCATTGTCGCAGTCCTTGACGAAACTTAAGCTTACAGGGCCAATTAAACAGCCCATGACTTCCAAGATCTTAAGTATTCTTTTCTGACCTTCATCAATTATGCAAGCTGCATTATAGGTGGCAATTTCCAATTTTTTTTGCCGCAATAGACATATTTGGGTGCCAAACGCAAGCATTGAAACTTTCGTTGTCATTTTGCATGTTGGAACCTAAGCATCTCTCTAAAAGTTCATTTTGGCTCAGCTCTTCATAAATTGGCTTCAAAGTGTCTTGTGTTTTGTTATATTCATCTGTATCTTCTTTGTCAATTCACGCATTGCATGCTTTATAGAAACTCGATTTTATGATGGTATCAAAGATTATATCGGAATATTTTCCAATCAGTGATACAATGCCTAGAAGAGAAGAAAATCCTCTCTTGAACCACGAACCATCGCTAGAAACTGAGAGCTCATTTTCTGGAAAGCCAGCTTGTACATTTAACTCTTTTTCTTCTCGAACGGCTTTACGAATCACAATGTCGTACACAGCGTTTACGCTTTCAGAGATAGATTTTATAATATTATAATATAAATTTACGTTAAAACTCTTGCCAATATCCATATATCCACAAAGATAGTTTATATTTTGCAAACTAGCGCCAATCAATCGCGTAACATACACGAAACGGCGGTATCTGCTTCGAAAACCGAGCGCGCGCGCAGTTAGATGCTCTCCGTTGGAGCATTATAATTAGTCAACAAGATAGGAAACACCCAAACCGACTCTAGAATATCAATTTAAAGGATACAAACTATCGAAAAATGCAAAAAAAAAACGATTTTTCGAAACGGTCACATTGGAATACCCCCTTAAGGTACCTTCATAAGGGTATTTTGTGTGTTCGGTGGGAAGTGCAAGGAATCTTCCACCTCACATCACAATAGTATTGCAATCGACTAGAAAGGTTTAGCTAGAAACTTGAAGAAAAATACTCAAATTTGATTAATATAAATTTAGAAATATGTTTATGAATGTCCAAATGTTTAATTCTGGACGATTATGAACGAAGAAATCTACTTAAATTTCACATGTTATTTGTATTGAACACGTTTAGTGACTAGAGATTTTATGCCGTTAATATCGGCCATTTAGAACCGTTCATTCAGGAAATTGTGGACATTGTCTAGTAAGCATTGATGGATGATTATAGGATGACACCGATTTAAGATGTTGTGGATATAAAAAGAAGATGGATCGATAAAAAAATGGGTTTTAATGAATTGTAAAATTTGTAATTTGTATCGTTTATAGATTAGCATTTTCCTGTTGTTTTCTGCACTAGAAATAATTGAGTAGACACTTTAAGTAGATCGTTTACGACCGTCTAGGAAATAAAATACCTATTTTTATCTCATTCCATTATACAACAGATTAATATTATTCATCATTTTAACGTATCAAGCTTTCTATTCTAAGCGATTAATATTTTGTGAGTTTAAGAATTTTTCTGTGCCAGTTAAATTTATCTCTATTAAATATTATGCGTACTTTTTTTAAAACTTGATGTTCAATATCCTGCCCATTTTTCCCATATTGTCGTAATTATAATTCTCATACTTAACGCCGCTATTCTCCAATAGGCAATAAAATATCAGGAGCTTAAGTTCAATATATTTAAGTTATTTTTTCCTTTTGCCAAAGATCATAATTTCCACGAAAAAAGTTTATAATTGGAAAATTTGAAAGTACATAGTAAGGATGCTTAAATAAAAAGATCAATTAGGTATTATGACATCACAAAGGGTCTTAGGAAGGTATGGTTTTTCCATTATAAAAAATACGATCCCTCACTCATTCATAGGAATCAATGTTATGTACAAAGAATTTACGCTTTATACAAACAAAATCGGATATTTGGAAATTTCTTGCAAATTTTTGTACAAGGTTCCGAAATCTACCCACATCCACGCTAATTTATACATCAAACTACTGATAGCAGAGTACTTATGATAATTTGGCTGATTGTTTTGATACTCGCAAAATATACAGTTTTTGTTACCCTATGTTCGGACAGTCCTCGGTGTCTCTTGATTGTAAGCTTGAACATTTGAATTTGAATGAAATTATCGTGTATTGTATGACAATATTATAAAATAAAGATAGCTTGAAATATACTGAAATTTTAGCACACAAGTGAGATAATGATAATTTGATACAACGCGTGTTCATGAGAAGACAAGGCTATAACAGTGACTGCTGTGATTGTATTTTAGAAGCCATATTTTTTATCATAATATTTTTGATTGTAGGAGGATCCAGATTTTTCTCCAGATGTTAAATAAAAGTTAAACTCCATATTATTATAATATAAAAGCATACGAACAATGTACAAGCATTCTAACTTATAAGCCTTAGGAATATCCACAGGTTCAATTTAGTAATCAAATTTCAACCCGATTAGTCTAGTAACCCGAAATTTTGTCGATAGTTAAGCCACGTGTAGATAGACCTTTATCAGCTACCTTCAAAATGTTTCATGAATATTGCCAATACATTTTATTAAAAATAGAGACTTTCAATAGTGATTTAAATAGTTATACAAGTTCGTGATTGGCTCTTGAATTTAAAAAACTCTAGATATATATCTAGAGGTTTTTAAATAAAGAAAAACAAATAACAACAAAAATATCTCGTTTAGAATTGAGATTGGAAGGTATGAATTGCCAAGGATTCGCATTTATTGTATGTATATATATATATATATATATATATATATATATATATATTATATACGTGCTTAAAGATTCCTTTGTTACGTACGTGATCTACGTTCTGGAAACGTTTACGCCTGAAAACACCGACGTGAAAGAGCTGAAATGGATGCATTTTTGATCATCAATTATTTTTCAATAAAATGTATATTTTTTAAAAATATTATTATTTCGCATATGATATGTTATTCATAGTGATGGATTTATATATCATACATTTTGGTTCATTTACAAATCCTTTGACGGATTACATGCAATAATTCAATCAATCATGTAATGAATCAGTCAAAATATTTTATTATATTAGTGCATATAAGAATGATCGTTTATCAATAAATGTATATTATTTAGTAAAGCATTAGACTTTTAACCTTTGTGGTAGGATGATCGCGTATTTGCGAGCGAATTCCAGTGGTTCAGAAAGAGCACTATTGTGCGTTGAGCTCGGAGAGAGACAGACGGATAAAACGTAGCGCGGTTCGGTAACTGTGCATGGGAGACAGAGACGGAGAGCTTTCTGAGTACATCGACGACTTTCAAATGTTAACTTTACGAACATCTTTCTATAATGTCTTCCAGATGACAACTGTCTAAATATCTTTCGAGATCGATTTCGAATGCATTGCATTCTTACCCTTGTCTGTGCGAATTTGCTTATCTTCATTTTGTTATTGTTAATTTGACTAATGACAGAGTCAAGCTTATTGATCTAAGATAAAACAACACCTGAGAGAAGATGTGCTATATGTCGTCCGTGTTTATCTAAGACTATGAAGATTTTAAATTAAGTCACTACTCAAAATTACATATATTTAAATATATATATATATATATTTCAATATATGTAATAAAATTTAATTTAAAATGAAAGTAGTGTTCTTGAGTTATACATTTATTTTGACGTCTCCTTCTTTGTTCAGACTCTACCTCATTTAAACTTTCTAGATCGGCGAACTCGCAAATTTCTCACTAAAGCAAGTTCCAATTCACAAAACTAACTTTAAACTATTCAATTAAAGATTTTCGGAATTTTAATCATCGATGTTAAATTGATTCATCTACACAATAATCAATCTATCCGTCAAGTGAGGTGGAATAATATCGATTCACTAGGTCAAGAGATCTGGGATATTTACTATAAGCCCTTCTAAAGGTCCATACATTTTATTTTAGCATTTGCGTGATACATGATACATGAAAAAAGTAACTATTGAAAGCTGTATTATATGAATTTCAGCTAAAGTAAATACACAAGTACTAAAAGGTATCGATTACACAACAACAAAGAAGAATGTATATCAGATTTGGTCACATATTAGAATAAATAATGAAGAGTTTGATGGGACTGCTTTGAGGTATGACATCCTTTTTTGCATCCTTCAAAGGATTAGTTTACTTGTCATTTGCTTTCTTGGCTCTTTTATGCTATTTATATATGATTTTGATAAATCACAATTTGATAGATTTTTTAAATTTGATTGAACAGCTTTTACACAAAGACTCAAAAGAGAGGAAACAACATAAAATTGTCATATAATTGGTGGATATATTGGTCGCGGAAATTTATATTAATATTAATTTATCGTATCGATGCTGATGAGAATATATTATTATTTTGTTGTTACAGAGTATAAGTGATAACCCTGCCCTTGAGTAGAATATTTGAAGAAATTAAAGTCTTGAGTTTAAATAAGGGTTAATATATACTATATTGATGGCAAGGTAGCTTATGGAATCTCATTATTTATTATCCATCCAGCGTTTATAAATTTCAAGCATTCTCACGAAAACATACATACAATAGTTGATTTATTTGGGATGTCACCAATACAATAAATTAATTATGTGATGAAATGCAAATTTGACATACTTGGATGTTGAATTAAGCTTCCAACAGCCGCTAACTCCATCTATGGTTGCAGCTGATTGTTCCCGAGGAACAACAAACTCCCGGACAGAAGAAGAATGAACCACTGGGATATTGGGCGGCATGCATAGAAGAAATTAAATTTTCATGCGACCCTGTAACATAAAAGAGAAAGGGCAATGTTTCAGCTGAAATAAAGCACAATAAACTTTCAATTGGGATGAATTCGAAAATGAAATTGGGTCGTATTTTTCAATGCAGCAATTTATTAAATAATAAATCTACTTACACATATTTATATTCACTGGTTGGTATAAGTGAAAATATTGCCAAACTAATGGAATTTATTATCGATACATTAAATGGCGTAATTGAATCCTATCTGAAGTTATTGGGTACTATATATGGACTAATTCGATGCTAAGTATATTATAATAAGCTTCCCAATTCATAATATAGTAAATATACTATTAATCTCATTGGATTATATATTTATTTTATTAGTATTAATATCATTAAATTATTATATTTTAGTCTTGTAAAATAATGTGATATGAACTATTTATTGATGTTTGTATATAAGCCATCAATGAAACTCAACAAAATCTTCAAGAAAATTGGTTTTTAACATTTTCTGGAGGAAATTTATTTGTGCTTACAAATGCCTTCGTATTTTCTATGTTATTATACCCGGGTGTAATCCATGACCTCCATAAAAAGGCACCAAAATTTCGATGGGACAGCATCTTATTGATTTCTAAATGATACAATAGACGTGATCGTCTGCATAGTGAGAATATCAAGCAAAGTCAAATAAATATTTTGTAGAAAAATAAAAAGCTCTCCCTTATGCAGAAGGGATGAAATTGGGCCATGTTTTTAAATTATGGAGCGGAAATGGATGCGAAATAAAATATTTAAACACAAAACACTTTCCGCACATAAAAATGTTGTGCTATTTGATCACGAAAAAATAGCACATTCATCAATGATGAAATCCACAGACATGACAAATATATATACATTTCATTATTTTTAAATAAGAACTGAGAGGTGCGTTATAATATTTTCGCATGATCACATACACAGATATAGATATACTCGCGAAAATAAAATTATGTACAGTAATTACGAGATTGAAAGCGATAATAAATCATCAATAGTCCACAGTCGAAATATTGTCGAGACATACCTGTTTAAATCGAATTTTCGATGAGAATTGGGGATAAATTGAGTGTAACGCAAGGAATTTTCTCGTACGTGCTCTGCCTCTGAAGCGCCACGTCCGACTGATATTTACAAGCGAAACCCTCGAGCAGGGGTTGCAAATATTGGGGATGCTGCCGTGACTTTATTTATTTAGTTGCTATTGAATATCTTCCGGTTTTGTTATTTGTAGTAGACAGAAGCGAATCAATTTTTGTACACGCTCGACAAATATTGGGTCTCTATCACAATAGAGCGAAGATTAATATTCAAATTGTTCAATATTTGTGAAATGTTTCATCTTGTCTTGTGACAAATATTTTATATTGTCCTTCTTAGAACTAATATGCCGTAGGGTGACTTGGTTTCCAAATAAATGACAATAAAGCCTAATATCGCACTTTGTGGGTATAAGAGCTGTTGTATATAGTTCATATAATAAATACCACGTAAATTTTATATGAAAAAGGTAAAGGTCAAATTTTAAAACTAAATTTATAACAATGGCGTGGTTGATTTTCAATTAACACAATGTATGATGATATTAGACCATGAAAAAGCCTTCGATTCAGTATGGTATGATTGTGTATCTTACAAATTACAATTTATCTAATAAAAAATAACAAGCATATTTATCAAATCAATTTATCTCAATAGATTTCGTTTGATCATTTTTTAAAAGCCAATAAAAGCTCAGGATATGAGAAAAAATCATTTATAAAAAAACGTTGATATCCTGCTCAATATGATTATTTAGGATGTGTTCATTTTATTACAACCGATAGAATATTCTTCCTGTTTTTTTGTTGTCTTGTTATCGGGACGTCTATTGTACTACTTGTTACTGGAGTGTGCTTTATGTGTATTGTTGAATTTTTTATATTCGTGCAACTTTGTATCGATATTGATTTTCGTGTTTGCGTTCGAAAATATGGGGAAAACCTGCAATCGCTAGAAATTTTATTACATCATATATATAAATTGGGAGGATACAATTTTAAAGTTTTAAAAAGGTCCATATTATGATCATATTGATTTCAAAGTTCACTGTTCAATGGTTCTATTGATCACTGTCCAACACATGCTTCTAAATTTATATATTCATTGGGGTACAGGTTGCTCCCCAAGGAGTTTGCATATTAATAGCTCAAGGAAACGAAGGATGTTCACCTTTGTTTTCAGCTTCTGAAAAATATTTATAAATGTTATTTTGACAGAATGAGTCAGTTTTTGGTGTCTTATTAAGAATATTGCCTGTGGATTTTTTCCATTAATCTAATAAATTCGGGAGATTAAGTCAGGAATGAAATAATTAGCATTGAGATGATACGTTATACGAATGGTTAGTTTATTGAGATCTAAAAGATGTCATGTTTTTCGACATCACCTATAATTACTATTAAGCAAAGGCACTTTCTTTGCGCAACGTCTTGAGTTCTTTTATATGTTTTATGCACCAAATCTTTTATTTTCGATTGTTTGCATTTGGTTGAGAGATCTTTATAAACTTCGTTGTATGGAGCAAAGTATTCTTGAAGTTCTTCTATACATTTATGCTTCTTTCAGTGAAAAGTCTTTGAAATGTTTAAGCCTTTCTTTATGTTTTTTTTTAGAGCAAAACTCTTAACAAATTTTCCACTTGTGCTACCATCCTCTGCATTTTGGATTATCCTAGATGCTATCTAATTAAGTTAACCAATCTCTTTTTTTTACCATTAGTTCTTCGATATTTTTGACAAAGCCTTAACAAGGGGGTGGCAAAGCATATGCATATCAATGTTTAAACATTGGGCTGACCAGGCCGGCATAATCTCGCATTCAAATAAAGACAACAATATTTTCGACAGATTATTAAATTTAAAAAACCCGCGCAATCAATCTTCTTCGGACAACTTCGTTTTGTAATGATAGTTCGTAATCGTTTTGTAAACATGTTCGTGTATGGCGTCCGACCGCGAGGCGCTCATTCATCATGTCAGCGGTCTGAAAAGCGGACCGGTTGAACACATACTCCGAACGAGTCTAGACTTCCCTCTACCCATAAAAACTATATATTTATCTATTTTATTAATTTATGCTTCTATCTTAGTTAAATTGAGTTTAGAAGTTGAGAATGAGCGTGTCTTTGTGGGCATGGATATTAACCACAGGTTTTGTGCCTTGCTGTGCACTTTTGTTGAGCATGGGCAGGCATGGTCCCGAATAGCGGGATCAATTAACAGCTCGGTCAGTGGAGGGTCCCCATGTTTATTTGTTTCAGATGTGAAGTGTAGACCCATGTTTCAATCATGACTATGAATTGATGCAAAAACTTGATCTTATTACTGTGAAACAATGCCAAACATTCGATTGAAACATCACCACGACGCTGTTTTTGTTCCATTATGAGCAAACACGGTACCTATCTTGTGCACAGCTTTCTCGTGTTCAAATTTTTAGTTAATATGTGACGTACGGCATTTTTTGAAATGCCAATCATGTCATAGATTTTCTTCATCATTTCTGTGGTGGTTGAACAACAACTTGAACTTCAAACTTGAAACTTATGCTTTATAAAGTATACATTTTCTATCGCAGTATTTTTTAAAAAAATACAACCACCATTTATACGTTAGGTCGGGTATTTTTGTGACTATTCGTATAATAATATTAGGGGGTGCAAGTTAAATAATTGCTTGCTCGTTATGGCTCTGATCTTTGATATTCGTGTCGTTGAAGTATTTCTCCTCTTTTGCCATATCAAGTTCTACTATTGCACACGCTCTATTATTCCTACAATGGTTCTTTGATGTATTTCATTTAAAATGGAGCAATGAATTTGTATTTTAGATCGAACTTTGTTGTGACTTGTTTGAAACTTTATATTCTATCTAATACTTGTGACACGATAGTGAAATGAAGTTCTCTCTGTGTTGATTGAATGAATAAACCGGTCTTTTAGTTCTATAAAAATATAATTTATAGTTAATAATGATTGGTCATACCTCTGTAGCACAGAAATCTATCACAACCATATCTTTGATTAGATGTCTTCCTGTTTATCATATACACATCCTATAAATATCGTAATCAGTTATGTCATTGAGGCCATTTCTATTAAAATCATAGGAAATGTTTAACATTTGCTTACATTTTAATAACGATTTTCCCTGGAGATTACCTTTAGCCATAAATTTTCCATAGTAGGCAATCAGTATTGATGGTTTTATTTTTATGACATATATACATAGAATTTCAACACAATTTGAAGCCATGAAACCATATAATTTCTTTTTGAACTTGGATTTCAACGATATTATGTAAAAAGAAAAATTTATACAGCAGTTCAAAGCATTTTACATAGCATTGAGCAAATTAATATAGTCTACATTCAAGCAAAGTTATTTAGAGAAGGAAATACAATTTAAAAAAGTAATTTTCATATAAAACGAGAACAATAAAAAGATTTTGTAAATATAGTATATTAATATTATGATAGTGTAACTGAGATGATGATGTAGTTCTGCATTGTTAAAATTAAACTATTCGCTAACAGATTAATTAATACATAAGAATAGCTTTAGAAGGAAGGCTAAAAATATAATAAAATTGAACCATTCTTAAGACTAAGGGGAAGCGTTGAATATATTAAGAGCGAGAAAAATTACAAAATGCCTTATTAACAAAGTGCTATAGAGCTAAGTCTCTTCAGCACGTATATTAATTAAATTCCGAGAAATGTGGGAATTAATGATAATAATCAAATAACAAGAATCTTTCATAATATATTCATTATCTGTTGAACTTGCGAAGTTAAAATTCTGGATAAATGTACAATAAAAGGAATTTTCAAGTTCTTATCGTCAGAAAATTGAATTTATGATTTTATATTGTACCTGAAACTTATTACGAACTATTGCCAAATCTGATAATACAAATATTGGAGTGATGGAACTTTAATTAGAACGAGTTGAACATAAATATATAGCTTTAAGTACAAGTAGCTTTTATCTCAACATCAAACAATTGATGAATATTTACAGATATTATAGGATGATTCCTTTTGTATAGTTATCAAAAAGACAATTATAATTTAAATGCATTTTAAATACGAATATCAAGCAGAAAATTAATATATATATGTAATCACATACGTTTCTTGTCCGTTCGCCATGGGTACAGCAGGAGAACTACCTTATTTTGAAAATGAATAACATAAATAGTGTAGAAAATATGGTTTAATTATTATTTTTGTGTTAAAGAGAAACATTTAAAGTTTTTATTTATGATATTTTAAAAATTGTATTATTAGGGTGACCTCTGTTCTGGTCAATGCATCGAGATATTTGGGTTTTGAAGCTTCTTTACATTCTTTTCAGCATGTCGACGGATATGTTATCGATAGCAGCTTGAATATCGTTCTTTCGTTGAGCCAGAGTCCTCGGAAAGTCGGGGAAGAGATATTAGATAGCCCCATACACACGGGACTAAATCGGGTGAGTGCACCAGCTACTGCAAGGAGAATGTGCATTCGGAGAAGTGTTCTCGCAAAAGATTCATCGACGTTAACGCCGTATGGGTTATGGCCCTATCCTGCTGAAACTAAACATTCTCCACTTCCATTTCTTTAAGTTTTAGTGAAAAAAACTTCATAATTATGTGGAAACAACAAAAAGAATTGATCGAACTGTCCAACTGTTTTCTTAAAAAACAACATAGTTAAATGATACTTATTTTTAATAATGCATATCAAACATTCATATATTAGATCTTGCCCTTTCGAATGGGCGTTACCATATCCTTTTTGGAATAACTGTCGTTTCAGAATGCTCGTTTCAAACAAGGAAGTTTCCTTGCCGCACCCTGATCGCAATATATGTCAGAACATAGGTAATTTTAATGATATCATTTTTAAAACATAATAAATAAAAATATTAAATATATCTCTTTAACGTGAAAAGGAGAATCAAACTGATATCGTCTACAATATTTGTGTTATTCATTTTTAAATAAGGTAATTTCCCTGCCACACCCTGTATCTATTATGACAAATATGAAGAATAGCGTTTCACATATTTTTTGGATTGATTATATATATATATATATATATAATATTAGGGAATGATTATATAATGTTCTGAAATGAGCAAAGATTTACCACGAATTTCAAAAAACAAGCATGTGACTACTTCGAATGTAGCAATTGAACCTTAAATTTCCCCGTAAAAAACGTGTGGATAATCAATAAACTATGTTGAAGTATTTTCTCGTGAAAAATACTTGGTTAATGATTGTCATATTATATATCAATATGAATTTATTATCATGATTATATTTATTTTTAGTCGTATAAAATATGTGCTATATGAAATACCTAAAAAAATTGTTATATCAATTCCACAATAGCCATTGGCACAACATGTGTATCATAGCTGAAATAAACGTTGATGACATTCTTAGATTTTTAAAATTCCCACAGTTTACGCAGTCTGTATAACAGTAATAATATCGTCGTTTCGGTTGCATGTCGTTCGTGTATCCATGGGAACGCTTGCAACATAAAAATAATACTTAAAGCGGATATCAAAAATAATTTATGTAAAATTATCATATTTTCAGAAGAAATTTTATCGAATAAACGAATATTTTAGAGCAAATGCTAATTAAGTTTGTATTCATTGAAAAAATAATTTGTCTCCATTTCCGCCTTTGATGAATTCACTACGCCGTGGTAGCACTTATTAGAAAAAAGTCTTCTTTTGAACATCTCCCACAATAGCCCACTCCTCCCCCCACAATTGCTTGCGCACTCCTCCCCACATATGCATTTTGCTCAGGGTAGATGTGGGGAGTCGGATGAGAACGAGCCCGAAGTAGATTTGACATTTTCAGCTTGCCAGCGCGTAAAATAGGCCACTGGTGACAGTCCGTGAACGTTTGTATCATGTTAACGTCGCTGTTACGATAAAAATAACCGTACAAGATTGCTATTATGATTAAGTTTAAAATAATTTAAATAATCGGCACATAAAGGATCCAAATACGGAATTGGTTTCAGGATATGAAAAACCGTATTTGTAAGTAGTCCCGTGGTTAAGCGGTCGGATTCGTAACTTAATTATCTTGGGTTCAAATCTGCAGGAGGTAGTTGATTACAATTACATTTTTAAAACACATTCGCTATGAAAAACCATGTAAAAATGGTTGGCAATAGACTTATAAAATGGATTGCTAAAAGCCACTCAAGTCAAGATATGAAAAATCGCGCAAATAAATCACAATTTATTTGAAGCTCTAATTGTTTGTATGTTTCATGTAAATTAAAGCAACATTCGTTGATTAATTCTTTAATATCGAAATGAATAAAAACGAGATTGGAACATCAGTTTCTACCAGCAGTGGTCTTTCATTGTCCGGATATTTTCTTTCTTTGCTCAACTTTAGGTTTCTTATTCATCTAAATCATGTAAATGAATATTTTCCAGTACATACAGCAGTTCTTCTACGAGTAGTGATTCGATTGTAAATCAATTTCTATATCAAATGAGCACTCAAATATGCTTTTTAAATTTCAGAGGCTCTATATTTTAAAACATTAAAACAGAATGTACCTTTCTTAATAGATTTCGCTGAAATATGAGTTGATTCTGAATCATTTTGAGGGACAACACTATTATTTTTACGCTAAACCATTAAGATATATACTGTGGAAAATAATATATATTAGGATGGTCCTTATTTTGAATCAAAAATATTTTTTTTTGGATAATTAACCTGTTAACATCTCATTTAATTTTCCACCCTAAAAAACCATTTCAGTATTTTTCTCAATTTAAAAAAAATAATATTTAGGGGTAACACACCAGAGTCATCTCCTAAGTTTCAACATCATTATTCAAAAATTATGATGTATCTGGAAAAATCATAAAAAGTTGCTAGTCAAAAATTCTTCTATGCTTTTTTCTTTTTGGGCAATCCTCTACAACTTCGATTCTTAGTGCTTCTACAATATTTTTCTTATCTTGAACTGAAAGTTTGTCGTCAAAAATTGTAAAAGAGCCCAACTCTTCCGAAAAGTACCATAAATGGCTCAGTATTTTTTCAAAGCGACTTTGTCCATTGTTTGGTCTATTCTTTCAAAAGATGCAAGGTCTTTTAATTATCGTATGTCATTTCTCGGTGCTGAATATTAAATAGACAAAATACTTAAATAGGAAAATCTTCTTATTCTTTAACCATCCATTTAGCACGGTGAAGACCATCAGGCCTCCTAAATGAAACTCTTTTTTCAGAAATTCCTCCCAAGTAAATGATGCCAAGATTCAGCAGCTTTTTATAATAATCACGAAGTTGATATAATTGAATCCTGTCTGAAGCAACATTTTATATAATTTTTTAGGATGTGGTTATCATAAATTAATATTTTATAATCAATTTGATCGAATTTGTTCCAGTTCCTTCAACATTTTAAACAATTGGATATCAGGAACATTAGACGAATCGAACGATTGACTCACTCTAGATTTTAACATAATTTCCATTATATGATGGCGAAAAACTAGATAAAGCATATATTTTCTGCTCCAAAAGAATACAAGCTCCATTTTTCAAGCCAGTATTTACAGCTTTAGTGTCAAAACATAAACGTAATTCTTCACCAATTGAAGGTAGCTTTGACTTATGCAGATTTGTTGTCGATTGACCGATAAACCAAATATTAGTTTTATTTCTAATTAATAAATTTCCACCGCTGCTTGTGGATGCCATGAAAATTTAAAACAATTACGTATTATATAATTGGGGAAACAAAAAGCGCGTGCTCTCGCTAATGACTGAAGTGCGGGGTAGGGCTCAATCTTAATGCGTACCCACAGGAAAAACATAGGAAAGGGTGGAAGGGTTGACTTTAGTGAAACAGTGAGTCTTTCTGAATGCTATTTCACTTCAAATAGACTAATATTACTACGAAACGACTAAATTGCGAAACACGTATTCATATTTTGAAGACAAAAAATCGTATGAAAAATAAGTACCACTCTCTAATATATATATATTTAATAAGTCTCCTAACGTTGAAACCACTTAAAAATATATCTCGTTAATTGAGGGTCAAGATGTATATTATTCTATAGAATTTAATTTTCCTCCATATAAATATAATACGTGGAACACAGCTTCGTTGTTGCTCAATTGTTAAAGGTCTCTCGTGATCCCAAAGCCATTCCAGAATTGGAGACTAATCATTATTACTTAGACCAGAGGAAACCAATCTATTATGGGGTCAATGTCCATTCATCTCCCACCTTTGCCCGATCTAGCTTAAGGTTATTGGATGAAGTTGTCCAGATGATTAATTGGTACGTATACTTTGAGCGCGTTTTTTTTATGGTCTTTTCAAAATGACAATGCTACATTAATGAGTTTGCGGAACGTTGAAAAGAGTTGGTTTGATGAATATTCATATCAGGTCATTTATGCACATGATGTGAATAAAATTAATTATCAGACTGAGTTAGGCAGTCTACAAATGACTATGCACGTAGCTTAAAGTTTCAGCTGAAAATTAGCGTATGAAAAATCTATTGTAAAATCATAGCTCGAATGAATGTTTATAAATAATAATTTATCCCGGGAATGTTCTCGTTCCAAACAAATAGCTGTATGCACACCCAAATCAAAATACTCATTGCTCACATCAAACGGGGTGATATTTTTTTTATCTAAGGCAAAGAAGTACGTAGTAAAAAAACTGGTAGAAAGTCTTGGAAACATTACTTTATATTTTCGGACCTAGCTGAGTACTGAAATATATTTATCGGATCAATCTGAGGTATTTTTGGTGTCGTCGAATAAGTGGTCGAAGATCAAGAATCGCCCCCTTTGCAGAGGTTAAATACTAATTTCCGTCGCACATGCTGCGAGTTCATCTCGAGACTGCGGGGATCCATCGCCTCTAACCCTTTCGCTTCTCATCGAGGTCCTTTAGGCTAAGATGAGAGGCGCACGGGCGCGTCCAGCCTCCGTAGCGCCCCGCGATTCGAGACGCCCCTCGAAAGGCAGCTGTGACGAAGATTTCGGGACCCTGGAGACGGTGAGGGGTGAAATGCAACAGAAAAATACATACAATTATTTAGTCTAACTATTGAAGTGTTCGATTTTGTACCAAAATTTAAGGGACGTTTCTACCTTGTTGGTTAAAAAAAAGTAAAAATCTTCTTGTATCGGAAAGAACCAATGTTTAAGAACACGTTCAGTAAATTTCAAGTCAATATAAATAAAATTTGCAAAGTTATAGCTCGACGAAGAGAAGCTGCGCTTCGCGAAACTGAGAAGAGAAGACACTTAAAACACGTTTTTCTCGAAACTACTTTTTCCAAGTTCATGGAAGTGCTCCTGTACGTTCTAGATAAGCATTCTTTATGAAATTTAGCAGGCACGTGAATAATAAACGTCTTCAATGTATAGACTATAATTATCCAAAAATATTAAAAAGTGTTCATTTAATGAACAAAATACTACAAAAAATGTTGGTAAAAACACAAACTTTTTTTGGATTGCTCACTATTTTTTTATTTTTCAATATTTCTTTTTAATTGTAGTCTAAGCTATGCATAATACTATATCAAGTAACAATATGTTTAAATTTTTTGCTGAAAATTATTTGTTCAGGATATAGAACTTCCATGGTGAAGAATGTCATCGCTCACGCACCGACATACGTGGCTCCCTCTCACTCCCATTACCATACTTTGCCAAACTTAAAAAAATAATGACGCCTAATTAACAGACTAAATATCAACATTCTATATTTTAAACTTTTCGCATAAAAAAATTGATCACTTTTAGATCTTATCATAAATGTTTTTCAATCAAAAATTTTGAAAGATGTATAGGAACAAATTAGCAAAGACGACAGTGATATTTATTACGTATAAACATGCAATATTGTTTGTATACAATAAAAGTATTAAGTATCGAATTCGTTAGCACGTGTCCCACACGATATTGTAGGATAAATGTAAAAATTTATATTTTAAGACAAATCTTTTTTCAGATGTATAAGATGTTATTGAATTGATTGAATTTAAGCCAATTAGATACACTCAATAGATATGGAATCTTTCATGCTCAAAGTTTATATTTAAGAATAATTTTAGATATCTAAAATAAGTACGGCCATATTATTGTTATGTAGAATATAATATAACAATATTGTTAGATGAGCTAATGCTATCAGACCTATTTGCACCACAAAATAAAATTTTTGCGATATTCGACGAACCAAAAAATCATATTGGTTAATAATATCCGAAATGTCTCATTTTGTGCGAAAATATGGATCATAAAATTCGATAAGGATATGTTTTTCAGTGTATTAATAATACATCACCTTGGATATTGTTCGAATAAAGTATATTTATATTTCAGCCTCGTTAAATATCCAGAGGCTTTAACGAGTTAAATATTTTCAAGAAATAGATTAGCGAAATTTATTGTCGTAGCCAAAAGTTTTTAATTTGCAAGCACAGCTGAAATTTTCTCTCATGACCTGAAACCCGGAAAAATAACAGTAAATTCTCATAGCAATATAAATTGGAATATCCCACACCCTTTCTATTAACATACTCGAAAATATATGGTGTTGAATATTCTGCAAATTTCTATTTTAGCATCATAAATGTAGGATGTGTTAGGTTGAATGTTTGTCTGTTTTGGTCATAATCTTAATTAAGGCTGACGGGAAAAATATAGTCAAAGGAAAATTCCCAGCAAACATCGTAGATCGGAGCAATTCAGGCGACTTTTTTTTAGGGGATAAATTTAGGGGAAGAATACGTCTATAAATAATCATTTTTATTTATTAAAATTACAAGACAATACATAAACATTATGAATTTATTCGTAAAAATATTTTAAGAAATCCTTTCAATACACACATATTTAAATTCATGCAAAATTCAGGATGATTCTTAATTGCACAACAAACATACATAAAACATCATTATCTCTAATCTAACATCAAAACACACCTATATTTAATGTGAAAGAATCGCAATATTATTTCGCCACGTTATTATTGGTATTCAACGTCAATCATTGTCGTTTCGCATTCGGATTTACGACAACATCATATATTACACAATATCGTTATATTCCTAAAAAGCTTATCAATAATACACGAAATTATTTAATATTAACGCATATCATCTAAATGATACAACATGTATTGACATTAACTATATGAATCTCATGGCATGTATTAAACGCGCACGTGCGAATACTAATTTGATTAAACAACAGCAACACATGCTTAATGCCATGGCTGACCATGGTCGTTTATTTATGAAACGATATTAATAATTCGTTCAAAATAATATCAATTGAATTAATTTATTTATGCACTGTGGATTTCCAAGTTGTTTGCATCGATAAATGATAATTGTGACAAAAAGTGACGGCCGTTTCGCTTTATGGTGGCATACGAGGCATAAATCTATTTTTACTGCTGTTGTTTGAATGCTTATTTAATGATGAATACAATAAGATTGCATTTAATTGCAAATATTGTAATGGATTTAATACATTAGAGCAGCGATTCTTAAACTGGGATCCGCAAAAAATATAAAGAAAACATTTATCTTTACTTGAACAAGATATTTTTGCGGAATTATTAGCAAAAAACCTTGTAAAAAGATCTATTTTGATGAATATTTGATTAAAAAATATTTGTTTGTGTGAAAAATTAAGTCACAAGGGTTGGGATGGGGTCCATCAAAAATAATTTTGCTCAAATAGTCCGCAGACTACATAAGTTTGAGAACCGCTGTATTAGAGCATATCGAAAAATATTTAATTTTTTGGATATTGAGCATGTATTTAATAGGGTAAATACGACAATATTACATTATAAAAATAAGTTGGGATTGTATATACAGATTAATGAACGATCAACGGATGGATAAGAGCACAAAATCACTCGCTTTCCGTCAGTAATCTGTCATTTTTGCTTCTGTGGGAACGCGTGCTGATCAAAATTGATTGCGATGTATGATACAGCAGCAATATTTTACATTGATAATAATTAATTAGTCGAATTTTCATCATTAGAGGTCGCTCCTTTTGCAAAAATGGGTTAATAAAATTCCTTTCTATATATATTAATATATAAGATAAAGCGGAAAGAAATGTCATTTTTTTTGTTGCGTCCTTTGCCGTCAGTTTGCCTCGGGTTGCTGTCAAGTGAATAAGTCAAGGTTGGTGTAATTTTGAAGCTTTGTTGTTTGTCTTGCTTTTTCAAATATTTTTATATTTTTTTAGCCATAGTGAAAATGTCCAAGCGAAAAATTGATGAGACCCATTTGCGATCTTGTTCACTGTTTTTATTCGATTGAGGATTAAAAGCAAAAGAAGCTACCCACAGCATCTGTGATACATACGACAACATATTGAATATTCTAAAATGCCATTGATGGTTAAACAAATTCAAAAGTGGCGACAGAGATTTGAAAAATAAACCAAAATCAGGACGACTTCCAATAATCAATGATGACGCATTAAATTTTCTGGTAGAATCTGATCCTCGAAAAACAACTAAGGAATTATTGCTAGACGTCGACTGTCTCTAGTCGACAGTAAAAGACCATTTAAAAAGACTCGGGAATAAACATAGACAGGGAATTTGGGTACCGCACGAGTTGTCATCAACGGTCTTGGAACAACGGATAACCATTTGTTCATCACTATTGTCCAGGTATGAAATCGATCCATTTTTAAGAAGAATCATTACTGGGGATGAGAAGTGGGTCCTTTACAACAGTCCAAGAAGGAAAAAACAGTGGCTTTCTTCAAATCAAGTACCTGTTTCTACCCCTCGATCATCATTATCCTTGAAAAAGGTCCTCCTTTGTGTTTGGTGGAATTTTTTTAGCGTAATTCACTACGAATTATTAAAACCTGGCCAAAATGTCACAGCAGAGCTATACTGTGCACAATTAGATAGGTTGAAAGCGGAAATGCTCCAAAAGCGATCAATGCTAGTTAACAACCAAAGAAGAATATTACAGCATGATAATGCAAGACCACACGCAGCAAGAATTATGCAGAACATAAGGGAGCTGGATTTGGAAGTACTGCAACATCTAGCATATTCTCTTGATATTGCACCTTCAGACTATCATCTTTTCAAGTCATTAGAACATTCGTTTTGCGATAAAAAATTCACTTATGTGGTACAAGTGAAAAATCATTTGGATTCTTACTTTAGTAGAAAACCGGCCGAATTTTACGAAAGAGGCATTAAAAAGCTACTTAATCTATGGAGGGCGATTATAAATAACGATAAAAATTATTTAATTGAGTAATATTGTACCGCTTTTATTAAAATATTTTTTTCTCCAAATAACAAAAAAATGACATTTCTTTCCGCTTAACCCAATATATATATATAAATATATATCTACTTTAATAGCTTAGACTGCCTTTGATTTGGAGATTTTTCTTGAATGAAGCCTTTCTAGATATGCAGGAGGTTGTCCCTGGGGAGCCCATTCTGATGGAGAGCTTTTACGAGTACCACCTTCTTTCTGCATAAGCCAATAGGTAGTCATTTCTCCTTTTCCCTGATTTTGGACAAAAGCACACATTGAATTTCAAATATGAAACATTATTTTAGATTAACTAAGAAAACTATACAAATGCCAATGTAGAAATATTATCATTCATCCAAAAAACATATTCATCCTACCTTAACGTGTACTGATCCTCTTTTTTCCATGCGAAATCCCCCTGCGGCATCCAAGGCGCATTTCATGTCTTCACTAATATGGATACGAAGAGCTAAAAGCACAATGTAATAACATGTTATAACATAAAGGCATAACAAAAGTTTCTATAATAATCATGTGGATATAATTATGGCTTTAATACAAGAAGAGCAATATTGAAACTATTGTAGTAAGATGTAAAAGTTATAGAAAACATTTAAAGAACATTATAATACTGCATATATTTTGCTATAAACTAATATTCTTTTTGATACAAAGCATTTTGATTTATAACATCTTGACGGACTTTAAAATACATACATATAATTGTTGAATAGAAAAGATAGATTTATCTACTGTATGTAACTATTTTATCCATTTATTGTATATAATCATAATAAAGATGATGCATAAGTTCTTAGCTATATATTTTCATTCATTAATTGTGTATTTTAACGGTGTTTTGTTTAGAAAGATGCAGATTGAAAGAGATTGAATATGATTAACTCGTCAAAAATGTTGCAAAAATACTGAATATGTTGATAAATTAAAATTAATTATCGGTAGATGATCAATCACCAAAAACAATATCAATGGTCGATATTTGATGGCGATTAAGTGTTTTTATGTGTTTAGTAAGATTCGGAAGAAATCATTTATGATGAGCTATTGAAATCTGAAAATACTTCCATAACAAAGCAGCAAGATGATTATATGATAAAATTGAATGAAAACTTCAATCAGGTCATATTCTGGATGCAGTAAGCTAATAATAATGTTATTTTGGGGATGAAAAATATAATTCCAGGGATAAGATGTTATGCTTCTTTAAGCTTACCCACTGGGTCCCAGTAGATTATTACGTCTTCAGATCCGTCCATCAATATTTCAACAACAACGAAATTGAAAATAATTTTATATCATCCATTGGTTGATGGATTGATGAATCTATTATGACGTTTTTTTTTGGATTTTTTGCAAACTACATAAACATACAACTGCGATTTTTTAACTGCATACTTATTCATATTTTAAGCACACTTTGCAATTTTTTCAGGTCGGAATCGTGGCTCATTGCTGAAGTACACTGCAACTAAGCCACTCATAATCAAACAAAGTTTTTTGCGGTTAACATGATTGCGGGCGTTTTGCTTATCCTAAGTAAAATAATGGAACATTTTAATTTAAAAGTATGAACTAATTTCCATTTAAGGATTATTACAAAATATTGCAAGGTATTTTTTTTTTGTAAATTTTGGTGTTTTTTTCACGATTTATTTGGTATAAAAAAAGAATGGCTTAAGGAACATTTTTGTCCTGTTGGGCCTAAAGTATTAAAAATAGAATTTTAATATTTAGTATGCTGACTAGGTACTCTTTAATGAACATTAAAGTTTGACAAAGTGTGCTAGAGGAAGTGGGGGTAGTCACGTATGATGATGCGCAATCAATGACATTTTTCACCACGGAAGTCTTAAGTCCTGAACAGGTGATTTTCAGCAATAAAAATAAACACATTTTTATTTTGTATAATATTGTGTAGAGTTTGACCTATAATTAAAAAAAAATATTGGAAAATAAAAAAATAGTGCACAATCCAAGAAAAAAATGTGTTTTTACCAACATTTTTTGTTCATTAAATAATTTTTTTAATAATATTTTCAAATAATTATAAGTCAAACGATGAAGACAATTATTATACGTATATCTGTTAAATTTCATAAAGAATGCTTATCTAGGTCATATGCGAGCACTTCCGTGAGCTTGGAAAAGTGGTTTCGAGAAAAACGCGTTTAAAGTTTCTCCTCTAGATATTATATAATTTATGCAAAAAATCGATTTTTTGAAACAATCACAAGGGATGACTCCCTTAAATGTTAAATGTTTTTCAAAATGTTTAAAGGATCTTCTTTCTTAATATTAAAAGCATCGATCAATATCATAAATTTTATTTCATAAAAAATGTTCGTTTTGTTTTGCAAGCCTTTAATAATTGCATAACTTTACAGATTCCATTATGTTGTCAAATTTTGACACATTTCTCATACTTAGTTTGATAAATGTTCTTGGCTGGATTGAGTTTGTCGCTTCTGAGTGGCTTTATAGAATATTTTTAAATCCGTCACTTTATCATATTCCGTAAATCGGAATTCATTCAATCGACGTTAACGTAAAGCGAATTATTGTTATAATTTTACAACTCTTAACGTTTTCAATACTTTTGTTATATAATGGTATAAATGTTATATGATAAATTGAAATTTTATCATAATTTATCAACAATATAATAATTGTTGTTGCAAATCAGCATTTCAAAGTCAGCTTTAACCGATCGGATTAGCCGCTTAAACTACAACATCGCGTGAGACACGTGGTAACAAATTAGGGCCAAGCATGAGAACCACAAGTGAACACCGTTGTAAGTTTGTCGAAATAAACATATGCTTGTAAACATGAACCGGACCCGTGGTACATAAATTGGACCAAACGTAAACAATATGAATCACGTTAATGGTACAAATATCGCAGATGCCATTTCATTCCGGTTACGTGTTATTCTTTGTTATATTTACACGTTTAAATGTTAAAACTTTCCATCTCGCAAATTTATTCATATGATGAAAATTTGTTTTCATTGCACAGCACGAATATGTCTCTCGGAAGAATAATGTTTTTTTGCTGTATGAGGCATGGGTATTAAATAGCGAGACTGTTAATATCTCCATTATCTACTTGAATCTCTTGAGAGTCGAGACTTAAAAAAATCGCATGATATACGATTGATGAAATGCGATGAAGGATATAACCATTTTCCACAATTGGGTCCTCTTTCTTCTGATAATTTATCCTAAACTTCATCACATTATTCAAAAAGTCGTAGTTTTGGATTTTACTATTACAAAATTATGTTTTTAATGCCAAAGAAAATAATCAATATGAATTTTAATTATAGGATTAATTTCTGATGATAATGATTTGCTCAGTATGTTGACTTATATTTCAGCTCAAGATAATGTTTCATTTGCAACAAAGAAGCTTCAATATTTGATTTCCTAGATCAATCATAGATTTCATTCATTCAATGGTAAATGGTGATTTTGTTCGCCTTTACTATGTTTTTTTTTACATGAGATTTTCTTAACGAATGATCAATCGATAATAATCAGTAAATACGACTAATATAAGACAATTCAATCATAATCATGTCAGATTAGTTGTGTGGGAAACAATGTTAAATAACATCGATGTAGCACTTGTTTTTGTAAATAAGATAACAAAAAAATGTTATGAAACTCTTCAATTGATGTTATTTTTATATCACAATCTCGACTAATAATCTTGATCGACAGGCTGTTTGATTATTAACAATGAGTGCTGAATTTTTAAAATAGCTGAATTTAGATAAATTGAAATAAGGATTTCATTTTGAGATACATACAAAGATAATAGAGCTGTTAAATAATATAAAAATGAGCCTGAACAGTATACATTTAAACAGACATATAATAAAAACATAAAGAGTATATTATAAAAGAGAAAAATCGGAATTTGACATATTTACGAATTTATAGCGTGTAGTCTGATGCAAATGGCAGAAATCTATGCTTTTAAAAAATATCCAAAACTTGAAGGCCTGACTCCATTTTTTGACCAAGAGATGAAACAGCATCTTTTACCGGTTTATTAAGATTTGTCTAGAGATGAATTATTTCAAAGATGCTTGGATGGCTATACCCAAAATGCTAATAAACGTTTTAACTCGACGGTTCGGCTACTGGCTCAAAAGCACCTGTATTCTGGTATAAAATAGGTGAAATATTAACGTAAATTGCTGCTGGGATATTTAATAACGACTACAGCTTCATTATGAAGATGATGAATATGTTAAATATAATTATTGGCACCTACTGTAAAGTCTTTGCTGAAAACACCGATGAAGCGCGAGTAGCGAGGCAAAACCGTAATAGTTTTTCAGAGACAAAAGCAGCTCGTATAACCCGAAAACCACAGCTACTCGAAGATAGTCAACTTTTTAAGAAAGATGAAGATCTATTATATGCATCTGGAATCACCGATTGATCTATGAGCTACAAAAATTGATAGAATTATCGTATTGAAACTTTAAACGAGATTATCTCGAAACTGTATTTTTAAAATGTCTAACAATTGTAGCTTAAAAAGTTGTTGATCGATCTGGCTGAAATTTTGCGATGTTTTTCACTATATTATTATCTAGTCAACTAAGCTAAACTTTTAAAGTTTTCGCGCAATTAAATGATGATAAATGATTGATGATTGAGCTGTAGCTAACTATATTTTAATAATTATTTAGTTATTATAAACTTTTATATTTTAAACTTTTATCAATAAGGGTAGAAGATTCTTGATTTCAAAAGCAGAAAACTAATAAATGATGTGGTGAAATGAACAAGCTTCAGTATATATGGTCGAAGCTAATGGTTCATTAGTTCCAATTTAATTGAAATCATATATTAGCTAGCCGAGAGCCAAACTACGGTAGTTGCAAATGGTCGATTAAACTACTAAATGATCAATGGTGGCAATATTACGCTCTCCTGTGGATTCCATTCGACTTGCAGTATTGACAGTGTCACCAAAGAGGCAGTATCGTGGCATCTTTGATCCTACAACCCCAGCAACACAAGGACCCGTGTGAAGACCACAGCGCATTCTAATGGGGTGGTCGGGACGATGGGGTGCTCTGCATTGAGATCCCGCTTCCACCAGCTCCAGGGCCATCGTGGCTATTTCGGATGCATGTTTATCACCTGCAAAAGCCAAATATAATTAACGATCGGAAATAAAATCAAACGAAGCCGATAAAACAATGTATCCTAATTAGTCAGGATACCATATCGTTGTATCAACTGCGATCAAATAATTCTCATGAAATCAATCAAATATCTAGCGAGCTGTCTCAAAGACTTCTTTTGGTTGAAACGAAATCAAACACTCAAAGTATACTTTGAAATAATTATTCAGCTTTCGGAGAGAATTCGGGCACAAATTTCTTTGGTGGAAACCATTGAGCGCAAAATCTAAACCCTTTTAAGCGCTCTCGACCCCACAGCAAATATGCTGATATCGAATTGTACGTCCTTTGAAGAGATTATTTCTGCTTCTTATATTTTTAATGTATGCTGTCAATCGTGTGTCCAAATTAACTGTCAGGAACATGACTTTTGAATTTAATTTCAAGCAGACGATATCTAAAATTTACTCGCATTGAATGCTTAATCTGCTTCCTGCATAAATTATAACCTACCCGATAATAGCAAAATAAATCTTTATAAACGCTTTAAAACCTCAATACTGCGAAGATTTTGTATAAAAGATGCGTTGTGTGTTAGGTCATATATTATCTCGTTTTTAGCCATAAACTTTTTTCAAGCGTTCCCACAGAAGCACAAATGAAGGGGCAACACTGTCAAATAGCTTTTAATACAATCAAAACACGATGAATATTCGATTAATCTAAAATTCAATATTTATGATATAAGCTTGTGTACATTTTATACCATTTTTGACGGGAAGTCCTGAAGCTACCATATAAGAATCACCGATGGTTTCCACTTTATAGACATCATAGCATTCAATTCTCGAATCGAACAGACGATAGATCGAGTTTAAAAATGTCACCACCTATAAATAAAACGCATTGATGTAACACATTTAAGAAAATTTAAATTGAAGCTCATCGGAAATTAAATCGACATACTTCTAATGGTGTTGTTTCTGCAGCTATTTCGGTGAATCCTTCAATGTCGCTGAAGTAAATACTGACGGCTGAAAAATATTCTGCCGGCACCTGAAATCGATCATTTCATTGAGTATCAAGCTTGTATAAAAATATGTATTGATTGCTTAAAACCTGTTGTTCTCTTTTAAGCCTCATTGCAACACTGGGCGGTAACATCTGGCACAAAAGAGAGTCTGAAAGTTGCTTTTCTCTATTGAGTTCTTCGGCCTTTTCGGATAAATGAGTGGCATACATCTGTAATGACATACATTTATTCTGAATATTTTCCACTCAATAATAAGCATGTGGTTATAATATGGAAGATTATATTAGGTTACTGAAAGTTATGTAAATAACTACCATCACTCAGATCAACCAATCGATCAGCGTCGTCTGGAGGTGTGCGATATGTAGCCCATTTTAATAAATTTACATATGTTATATATATATAAATCTAAAAATATCGGGGAATAATGTTTTAAATGTTCAGTATTTAAATCAAATACAATACCTGAATAGTATTTACAGCATTTTGTACTAGAAATATGATGACCGGTGATAGTACCAGAACGAGAACAAGGATTGCCATTCCTAGAATTTCAGATTGTCGCGCTTCCGTCAATGTCTTTTCAACGTTACTCCTGATAAAAAAAACATATTTGGCTTAGTAATATGAGAGAAATTCTATATGATAGGAAATCGCGCGTGCGCATGTGCGCGTGTCACGAGGTCTGATTGTGAAAAAATGGCGGATAAACACTGAAAAGATCGCAGCATTTCATCTCAGCATATATAGAAAAACTGATCTATTGGAGAGTGGACTATGTTAGTCATCTAGGCTGAAGTATCTTCAGCCTTTATTTAATGAATAATTTATTTATATAAAAATTTGTTTGTTTGTTTGCAGACTATACATTCCTATGCCATTCATCTGATTCCAATGAAACATTGGTGAGTTATTGATCGTGTATCCAAGAAGGTTTTTAAATTAGTCTATATATTTATATATATGGAGTTTTTAAGATTTACGCGAGTCATCTTAAAATAATTTTAAATACTTAAAACGTTAGAAACCCATTTTTTTAACGTTTTAAATAATTAAAAACATATGTAATGTCGTTTAAAATTGTTCAAATGTTTAGCGGGCGCGTGGGTGCACAGAATCAGCATCCAGCTGATAAAGATAATTCTGTTGCAGGGCCACAGGGCGCCTTTGATACTTGGCGCCTAATGATGATCTTCCAGTGTTGGCGGGTATCCTGCCTCTGAATCTGGAGATCCAATGTCGCGCGGCGAAATTCCTGGCTGAAAACGGTCCAAACTAGCAATTTTTCCCTTCGGTTAGGAACCGCCTGAGATGTCACTGGGTCGTTCCGGATTACTGAACCTTCCAGTTCCTCATAGAGCACGGGCGATTTAGGGATTTCGGAGTGTCCGTCAGGAGATTCGGTTATGGACGCAGATCACGTTCGTGGACATGTTCAGGCATGGCGTCCGATCGCGAGGCGCTCATTTGAAGTGTCAGCGGTCTGAAAGGCGGACCGTTTGGACACACAAATTTTGTAGCCACTCTTGGTCCTCGCACTCGGGTCAGTGGTGGGTCCCCATGTTCAAATGTTTTCCAAACGTTTATTTTCGCTTCAATTTTTATCAAATCACACACATCCAAACATTAAAAGATAGTATTTCTATTATATTTGACAATGTATAAGTATGGATTTTATTGAAATAAAAAGTAAGATAAACAATAGAAAAAAGCATTTGAACAGTTTTTTACACACACAAGCTTTTCCTCCTCCGCAACAGGAAGAAAAAACAAGTCAAAACCCTGCTGTCATCTGAGTCTCATGGACCGCACGAGAGTCAGCATTGGTCTCAGTAATATTCGCAAGGGTCTGTCCGACGTTGACCCAAAGAACAAAGGAAGAAGACCGCGGAAGCTGACAGAGTGCGATATTCGTCAAGGGTGTCGGGTAGCGGACCAAATTCGAATCGATAACGGCGACATTTAGTGGATGGCGCATATCGGTCTGATGAAGTGCAGCGGGACGGGGAGAGGAAGGATGCGCGCGCAATGCGACCATTGAGCTCCGTGTATGAGAGAGAAGAAGACAGTCGGTCTTCGAGGCGAGAGCGAGTGCGCGCATGTTTTTAGATACTTGCCCACGCTACACGTAGCCTGACGCAATAAACCACGTAGCTGTTCTACTGCGTTTTTTTTTCTAAATAATTACCAAGCGCGTGTGGCATAACTCGCTGGTTTTAAATAAATTTTAATATTTGTTTACATACAAAGTATTTACCTGATAAATCCTCGAAGCTCCTTTTGAAGCTCTCGAAGGGAATCAACGTAGTTGGCCGTATCGTCGTAATAGTTTATGGCTAGATCGACGCTTCCGTTTATTTTTTTGTTTTCGACAATCAGTTGATTTCTGAAAGTGACATAAATGCAATTTAATTACTGTGAAACTGATGTGACCATATGGTAACATTATGAATCATTATTGAGCCATCGTACACAATATGAAAATAAAGTGTTTTATCAAATTGATTTCAAATAGACGTATTTCAATTCCAAATATGTACGTGACCATATGGTCACGATTACTCGTATCAATACGTTTTGAGCGATGATTTCAAATTATAAATTTATTTCTAAAAAATCGAATACAAAAGTACTTATCAATCAATTGAAATTAGATCAATCTGGATTTGCTTTCAAATTTTCTGCCAATACACAATGTTAATCGGTGCAAGTGTAACCGTACGGTCACGCAACTTTTTCGATTGAGACATTTATTGATAAACATTTTATCGTTATTCAAGCATTAATTCTTTAAAATATTATGAAATATTAGTACATTATCACTTTATAAAGGAAATTGATGTTTGCGCTCAAATTAGAAAATCATATTAGAATGTTTTAAAAAAATGCCATTATGTGGAGCATGAAAGGTTTTGTTGTCCTATTTAAAATTCAGTTAGCCAATCCATCCTTTCTTTGTTGTTTATTCCATCGCGAATGACGTGCTTCAATTACCAGATTGAAGATTAAATTTACTCTACCGTTTTTTATATTTTGTATTTTTTTAAATGGCATCAAAGCGAACAATAGAGACTATTTAAGAATAAAGCTGTCGTATTACCTATTTTTAACTTCGCCGAATTGCGATAAATTTGTGCTGCGAAGTCCTGGCACATAGTTGAGAGCGTTGTTCAGCAGGTCTTGACCGAGGACATGATGATGGAGATAATCAATGTGGACCCTAGGCGAAAGAACTCCTCGGCTGAAGTAGCTGATGCCGAGCATCGACGCTACTCCTATGTTCTCGATGCTTCGTAATAAATTTTTGAATCCAACCAGATATCTATAAATAATATTTCAAGTTAATGTATGTCGATGACATTTTTAGGCAGGTTAAGCGCATGCGCTCTGTCTGCGTTGATTTAAATACCTCCATATTGTGCTACTGTCTGCTTCTTTGATGTGGTTAGTCAGATGTTGTAATAGAGCGCCATTAACATCCGTGTACCATTTAGTCACTTCCGACATAGAACTCTCTTCTGAATTTATCCTTTCCCTGAAATTTGAAGCTGTGAATCATTTAAAAGTCCTCTATAATACAAATTGTAAAGCATGGGTTTCGTTGAAATTTTGGTGTACATAAAATTTATAGCACATTTGTGCTCCAATTTATGATCGTACACAGTAGAACGCTTTAATATTATAAGTTCGGAGAATAAAGCATTTATTAATGGCTGATTGTATATTTTGGAATGTGATTTAAGAAATTTATGTTCAAGAATTTATTTAATATAGTATGTACGTTTTGTTAATATAATTTCGCAATGAAATGTGTTGTGTAATAGTTGAAATAATTAAGGGCAAGGAATTGTGTCTTAAAGTAGCTGAAACTAGCAAACCCTTTGTGGAATAAGGTACAGGGATTTTATTAGTTAATAGTAAACACTACAACATTAGATGGAAAAAGATAATTAAGAATTAAGGGCTACAATCTCCAAACACTCTTAAGATGCTCATCTATAACACCCTATATGCAAATCGACGTAAGTACATATAATGTATATGCGCGATAATTTAATATTTCGCTTAAAGGGATTCTCAAAATAAAATTAGCATTAATTTACATTAAAACATGACACATGAACCATCAAATTTGATTGAATCGAGCCACTGAAGCGAGTATATATAAAAAGGTTTTATTCGGTTCGTCGACGGTGCAAAACCGTGAATTTAAAATTCTATTTTCGCGATAACATGCTCATTATCCACTACTTGCGGCCTTCGGGTATTTTTAATGCCCTAAAATTAGAGGTAGTAACCACAAGGTTTCCGTGTCTAACCGGTCCGAATTTCGGACCACTGATATGTCGAAAGAGCGCTTATCAATCAAGCGTCTTGCCTAAACATCACGAATCACAGAGCATGGTCTGCGTCTATAAACGGATCTCCGCATGGATACTCCAAAGTTGTTGAAAGTCCAAACCTAACCAACGAGGCCCTAAATCGCCCGTATCCTGTGAGGAACTGGGACGCCCAGTGATTTTTTAAAAGTATGCGCCGCGGGCGTGGATCAAGCGAGTCACGTGATATGATTTTAAGACAATGGCGACTCTCTTATGATCGGCTATACGCATTGATAATTATTTTTTATATTCATCCTCCCTACAACGTATCTTCTTTTCTCGTTTAATTATATTAGGTTGTTCCATAAGCTTCTTTCGCAAATGAACACAGATCTAATCATAGCCATGGTTGAAGAAAACCCGCGAACATCCGTCCATAATCATCTGACAAAATTGGGCTACGTCAATCGTTCAGATGTGTGGCTTCCTCATGAACTGACTGACTTAAATAAACTTCAGCGTATTTCAACATGCGATCTTCTTCTCCAACGACATAATAGCTAACATTTTTGAAGAGATTTGTCACTGGAGATGAAAGTTGGATACTCTATGAGAATATCCAACGTAAACGGTCTTGGACCAAGGGTACATAAGCTTTAACTGTAGCTAAACCTGGCCTACATCCAAAAAAAGTTTTGCTATGCATTTGGTGGGATTGGAAGGGGGTAGTTTATTATGAGCTACTTCAGCAAGGTGAAACGATAAATTCAACAAAATATTGTTTCCAACTAGACAATCTAAAGGTGGAAATTGCCAGAAAACGGCCAGAATTAGCGAAGAGACGAGGCGTTGTTTTTCATCACGATAACGCCAGGCCTCATGTGTCTTTGCTCGTCAGAAATAAATTATTATCATTTGATTGGGATGTTTTACCTCATCCTCCATACTTTCCGGACATTGCCTCTTCGGATTATTATTTATTTCTTTTATTGAAAAATTCTTTACGTGGTAAAAATTTTCATCCAAAAAATGATATAAAAATGTACTTTGATCAATATTTTGCCAACAAACCTGGGAAATTTTGGCAAGAAGGCATTATGAGGCTTTCGGAGAGATGGATAAAAGTAATAGAACAGAATTGATCATATATTATTCAATAAATTTTGATGTAACACAAATGATTGCTTATTTTTTTCTTAATATGAAAACGAAAGAAACTTATTGGACATCCTAATATATCGTCCATTCATCTCAATTTTGATCGCATATGTGACCATTTTTTGATTAATCTGTTAATTACCCGTAGAATTTATTCATTCATAAAATTAATTCGTATCGATTCGGCTTTGTGTGACCCAATTTGTCTGATATAATACAAGAGTTGATGGATATAAAAGGTATTTTATTAGACGACAGCATATATTGTATATATTAATACATTGAAATTATGGTTGTTATGTGGTAAAGTATCAAACTTGGAGACATTTCCAATCACTTACATAAGACTGTAATTGAGTCATGCAACTATTGTATTTCCCATGGGCACATGATGCAAGGTATGCATTTAATTGCAACGGCAAAATCAAAGCAAAATTAGTGTCCGCAAATTTTGAATAACCTCTTATATATTGAATTTATGTACGAATGGTCATGGCATGATAAAATGTATTTTATTATATTTAATAATTTGGAATTTCAAGTAAGGTAATAAATAATATGGAATTTGAAAGTCTTGGATGTTCAATTCTGATTCATTAATGATCGTAATTTGATCTTGAATCGGTATTGATACGTCAGTAGAAATCAGAACATATTATAGTATCAAGAGCCACGTTCGGTGGCTATCAATACTGATAAAGTTGTTCAATGCGATTTTCTCATAGTTAAACGCTACCAGAATACAAATGATCAGGATGCTGCATGCAAATATTTTTCTCGCCTGAAATGGATCGCCTGAATAATAAGTTTTAATTTGTGACCTCAGTGAATGTGGGAAGAAATTCCAATTAAATCAGCCCCAAGCGACAAAAGCTCCCCAATATTTATTAAAGGCCGCAAACGAAAATACTAGGGAAATATAATGGAAACCATAAGAATTAAATTTTGAACAATCTTTCCGAAAACAATTTCAACACCGTAATACAAAAAAATAAAGCGCTCCTGAAATCGTTCTCTTCCAACGTAGTCAAGACGACCATTTATCTTGTTATCAAAGGTTTTATGCCTCGAGACGTGGTTTAAACGAACAATGGCCATAAAACAAATTTTATGATCATAACACATTGTATTGTAATATTGCAAATTATGGTAGGTTTTCATTATCGCAAACAAAGCGATTCATTCGATTTCTTCGAAAAAGTATTGTTCAATACTGCTTCGATGCATATTATGTAATATTCACAAATATAAGCGTATTATGCGCCATTGTGTGGACTCATCCGGAAGATTATGGATCGTTGGATGTTCTAATATTGATAAGTTAAAACGATTTGATCTTATTTGCAGATAAAGTATTGATGGAAAATTTCCATAGAAAATTTTAATATTTCAGTGGTTATGAAGACAGAGCCATCTATCGACGAGTAGCAAAATTTATGTTTTTATTATCGTATTATTTTTTAATGAATTAAATCTTAATCAGAAAAAATATGTTATTTACGCATCAATTTAATTTTCCGTATTTATATAAACTATTACACTATGAAAGCGCAGTAAAGTGAGTTTTTTTCTGGAATTCTGCGCTACGGTTCGAATCTAAGCTGTGTTATGAAATTAATTTGAGTTAGCAATTTGAAAATAATAAGCTGATATAATTTAAAAGCACATTTCATAATATTTGAATTAATTATGTATTTAAAAATTTAAATTCTCTTTAAAAATATTTATTCGATATTTTTAATTTGGCTTTTATTAATTTTTGATTATCGTAAAAATGTTTGTCGTCACGGGCGAGGCCTCATTCTTTGAATCCTGCCACCGCCCGCTTCCATGAATCATTCATCGTGCATATTTTTTCCTCCTACCATAAACGATTGTATTATGATCGCATCAATCATTTTTGCTTGTCAAATTTAAATATGTGCGTATATTCGTATCAGATAATAAACCAATTATTTATAGTTATTTAGCTAGGCAAAGATAATAACAATGATCCAATTTTTTTTGGATGTTTAATATTATATTAATATAATGATAATTCATTGGTTGATACTTAAATATTTTAAGGAGCCTTTTCCTATTTTTATAGGGCATTTTTCACCCTATGTTTGTATTTGTTGCACGTTTTTATGTACTATATGAAAGAGCCATTGAAATTACGAACACATAACATATACAGATTGGAAATGAGCTCCGGTCACGTTTTGCTGTTTGTTTCGGTATCCAGTAATTCTTCAAGAACAAACACACCACTTAATTGAAAACCAAATGGAAGAGTTATTGCGACAATTCCGTGTAGTATTGGAACGTGAGGGATTAAAATATACCATTTGTACAAACGGGCGTGTAAGCAAATCCCTGATACAACCATCTAACTCTCGATTATTGAGCTTATAAAGATCGTTTGTTTAATTTTGTTATTGTATAATCTATCGTCCATACCTGAGGGCAGCCAGTTGATATCGGAAGTCTTGTTCTGTTAGATTTTCAGGAGTTTTGAACGACAATGATATCGGAGGCCACGAGACGAGCTGCTCTATGGCTGAGTCTGTCACTGTGAATCTTTGAGTCAGATTTGATCTATAAATATAAATTATTATTAACAATAGAATCAATTTGTAAAAAAATAATAATGCATGTGTATCAAACAAATAGTTGGATGGCGCTCACATAAATAGATCATATTTACAACATATTTGTATAATATGAGTAGTTACCTCAGATTGCTTCCATTTGTAAATATGAAGAAAGCTACCTCCGATCTTTCTAATTGAAGTCGAGTTACCAACTTTCCTAGTTCTGTTGCTCTGCTTACCTTTTAAAATAAAACTCATTAAAAGTTCATGGTATTAAAAGATCCGCATCCAGATTAATAGGGAAAATCTTCATAAAAATTCCTCCAACTTTTAACGACGATTATATCGTCATAGAATTAATATTAATTAATTATAAAAACATCATAGATTTAATAACAATATTAATTATTATCTGCATAATCTGCCTCGTTTCAAATACAAGCATTTATAAGGCTTTGTCCTGTATTTTATTAGAGGTCCAACGAATATTTTGTGCATTTTGGAACGAAATGTCTCCAGAGTATGAAATTATTTTATGACTTTTAAAAAATATGCAAATTATGTAATAAAATCTTATGCAACTTTCATATTGGCCACCATCCATAATAATCAATCTCTCCTTGTACACACGTATGTATTTACCTTTTCCGGTCCATGACTAAACTATTTTCTACAGGTTTACAATCAAGTCTTTATTATTTTCTATTTTAAAATAATGACACGCAAGTCCTCAATTCTAAACTAAAAATTAAAGTAGATATTTGCCATACGATCTTCTTAGTGTGATTGAAAAGAATCTAACAAATCGTATCGTATTAATAATCTTTTCGATGTCATTGTCAATGTTAATATAAATTTTGGTTTGATTTGAGTAAAATCAGAAGAAGAAAGTAGATAAGCATTATAAAGTACAATCTTCGAATACAGTTTTCTCGAATGAAAACACATTCTTAATCTCTTTTGGTTTAAAAGACAAGTCTACCTAAAAGTTTGGAGCAGTGAGTGACTATAAAATGGCAAAGATCAGTTTAAGTTATTACATATGATGTTATCTGAATTTTTTAAATTAAATTATTGAAATTTTGTGACACCACGGTATAAATTTTCTATATTTACTCTGTATTGATTTGATGCAAATATTTTTAAATAAACATTTTTAAACGTATCCAATTATATTGTATAAATAATGTGTGCCACAATGTATGGATACTTAGCTATTAAACCGGCTTTTTAATTCTGATACATTGATTAGTCTACTTTGAAGTGGAATAGCACGCAGAAAAAACCACTACTTCACTACAGTCAACCCTCCTCCCCTTCCTCTTTTTCTCAATTATTTCCTGCGGGTACGTATTGAGATTCAGCCCTGCCCCATACCTCATACATTAGCGACAGAACGCGCTTTTTGTTTCTCCAATTATACTTATTACCTAGAAACCAATATTTGGCTTATCGGCCAATCAGCACCAAATCTGCACCAACCAAAGATACCTTCTGTTGATGAAGTATTAAGTTTATGTTTTGACATTACAGCTGTAAACACTGGTTTGAGGAATGGAGCTTGTATTCTACTGGAGCAAAACATAGAAAAATATATGCTTTGTCTAGTTTGTCGCCAACGTATAATGGAAATTATGTTAGAAGCTGGAGTGAGTCAATCGCTTGGTCCGTCTAGTGTTCCTGATATCCAATTTTTTAAAAGGTTTAAGAAGAACTGGAACTAAGTGATTATAAAACATTAATTTACGATACCACATACTCAAAAATGATAGAAAATTTTGCTGCAGATATGATTTATTTAGTACAAAAACAATTTCAAGTATGTCAACCTTGAAATGATCATAAAGAGCTGCTGAATCTTTCCATAATTTACTTGGAAAGATTTTCTGAAAAGGGTTTCATTTAGGAGACCTTCACTGTACTAAATGAATGGCTAAAACTATGTATTGTTTGAAGATACACATATGTTTTGACATTGTAGCTTATATGCTTTTGGCAAAACAGTGTTAATTCGTTGTACATCTTAATGTACGCGTTAAGCTTATAATAAGAAAATTATGATGAAAAATGATCAATAAACGATGAAAAATGTTATTGACTATTAAATATTCACACTCGGTAAACATTTTTTCAGATTGAGATTGCGTTTTCCATTGTAACCAATTTCAGATTCATTCCGACGAGTTGATACGTTTTATTTAAAATATTTGGGCAGAGTGGCTGGTAAGAAATAACGAGACGACTCGTATGTCAAAGGGTAGCTCGTTATAACTCATCCGGGTAGAAAAATATCACCCTCGACATCCGATACCGGGCGGCTCGTATGTGATGATGAGATATCGTTTTATGTCAAAATTTTAGACGACCGTGTGATATTTCCTGGAATAAGCCATCTTTGCGATGAACTTGAATGTCTCGGGTTGCGAGGAAATTGGGGACGGATTCCGGACGAGGTGAAGGAATGGATTATGGAAAACAGGATGGAGGTTTTTGCGCATCTATCCGGAAAAGTTTATTTCGCAACTGTCACGTGGCGAATTGGATCAAAATTGTATTACGATACACGTGATAACTTATTTTAGTTCTCTGCTCGTTGATGAGCTTAGTTAATTTTAAAACTCCAAAACAAATTTCGATCCTCATTACACACTTTTAGCGTGATGATTTGACAAAAAACATTTTGTCTTGATGAAAATAAAATACGTTAAATACATCAAATACTATTGAAAATGTCGCACAAATCAATACCGTGCTTGGAGATGTCTGTCTTTAGTTTCGTTTTATTCAATGAAAATCTAATTGAAAATACTATTAAGGAATTCAGATATGATGAAAAAATATATTAGATTAAACATATTTGATATTAAAAACCTATACATCATTATTACACAATCATTTTGTTTACATTACATGAAACCTCGCGCTATCAATTTTGCATGAGATCTGTATGTTGCTTCGAATTATGCTATTTTGATATATGCATTTGATTTGTCTAAGTTCAATTTATTTATTTTTAAATCGAAATTTAAAAGAGTTTTCCGTTATTATTCAGAATTTTTCGAAGATAATTTTCAATTCTAGGAAAAGTTTTGCCATTGCGTTAATTCGTTATTCTAGGCGCCTCTGAGTCTTGAAGTAGTGGATGTATATCTTTTGGGATTTCTCCAAAAAACTGCATTTGAGATTTTGTAAGTGACTTGGAAATAGTGTATCTTAAAATAAAATCGCAATTGCGACACATCGTTTATATGATTCGATAAAATTTATTTTAGAAATCCTTGTATTTTTAATATATAGCGCATTTAGATGAATATCTATAAAGTTAAACAGAACAATAGGACGAACAAAATGAAACTTTTCTCAGTGACATTTATGTGAAAAATTCGAAAACTTTATAAGGGTAGAATTGAATGAAGCTTTTGACTTTTATTCGGACATTTTGTTGAGCACTATGAATATTAATAGATATATATTTAAGACCTTGTCAAATGTACGTTGTTTTATTATAATAGATTGTCCAGTCGAAAATGTCGTTTTTTTAAAAATAAAAGCGTTAAACTTAAAAATATATTAATTCATTTCATCGATACAATGTATTCTCCTTTAATAGATACAGCCTTTACATATCTATTTAATATTTTGTTTATTCCAGAAGAATAAAATTCAACGGGTTTTGATATAAATATTTTTCGATTCCTTTTTTAATAATGCTGCATCGATCAAAATAAATGGATGATCAGGAAAAGTTGCTCCCGGTGATCTTTGTTTTATGGGGTCACGCATTATCATGTTGCAAAAGAATTCGGCGGCGGTTGACTACACCTGGCCTCTTCGTATTGAACGCCACTTTTAAACTATCTAATTGTGAACAATGAATCTTGTTCGTTATAGTTCGAGCCCAATGAAAGATTATTCCTTTGAAGTCCCACCATTCACTTGAAAGAGCATTTTTACTCTTAGACTCGGTCAATGGGATGATTTCTTTAACTGCCCCTTTGAAAGCAATTGTCTTTTGCGTTTTTAATTTGAGTACAGCACTCACTTTTCATCTCCAGACACAAGATAGTGTAAAAACGGTTGTTTCTTCTCTTTATTGATTAAATCACGACATGTACCCGCGTACCGCCTTGATCTCGTCAGTCCTGTTTTATAGTACACCTTTTTTGTGCGGTAGGTCCATTCCGTGGATAAACGCACAAAAAGAAATCGCACAAAAAATGATATGACTTACATAGAAATAGTGAAGATGCGTTTCATGGATTTTAAAAACCGCATAACTTTGAAACAGCTATATAAAATATATCCAAAATCGCATAAAAAAAGTTAATAAACCGGAAAACATTAAGGCAATTAAAAAATAACATTTTTGGTAACATTTAAAGGATTTCTAGCATCATTGATAAAATTTTAAGGATGTCTGACAGCTGACATCTCAAATTCCTGACATCCACTAGAGAAATACTAATTATTTTAATTAAAAACTATCATCGCTATATAATAATTTTCATTGCGATTTTCGATAAGACTCAAAATCGTTCTCTTCTTTGGAAGAAATAGTATACCAAGTGTCAATGTCATCATTGTTCTTTGTAGATATTCTTTTTCCAACAATATCATTTATAATTAGTAAAGATGTCATTAAAGTCTCTAACTCAAAAAAAAAAAAAAACAAAATGGCGACTGTTAAAAAAATCAGTCAAGTCATTTTTTGACCTTATTTTGTCACAGTTAATTTTTTTTAAATAGTTAAAAAATAAATTTTGAAGTAAATTAATTAATTAAAACTTGATATATGAATTCAACCGTGTTAAAAAAGTAGTTTAGAAGAAAACGCGTTAAAATATTTCATTATGGTTGGACCGGACAGGTTGCCGCCTCACTAAAATAGCTATAACTCCGTAAGTAGTTAGAATTTTGGAAAATCCTCTGGAGAATCGGAAAATGGATGTTGAAACATTGGAAAAATGCAAAAAAATGAAATAAATAAAAGACGTGGTCGTATATTTAGCGATAGCAGATGCAATATGATTTACACAGTCCCAAATTATATATTTTTTCCAAATTTTAGTTAGTGTTGATGATTTATTTCCTATTTTATCCAAAATATCTCGATACGTACTCTTTATGAAATTGAAAAAAAACTAAAAATGACTTTAAAAAAAAACCGCACAACTTCGAAATCGCACAAAAAAGTCGCTTATTATTTTTTTCAAGTGCATTTTAATATAACTTCGAAAGTATATGAGCATGTCTGTTAATTCTCGTATTGTCTTACTGATCTTATTTTTTAAACTAAAATTTCCACTTTTAAATTGATCAAAACGTTTTTGGCATTGACGCACAGTTAGAAATTCTCCGAGTGTATCACAACTATTCTAAGTTGCAGTTGTTGCATTAATTTTTTGAAGATATTCATACAGTATGCAATTTCGAGTAAATTATTTGGTTTGATAAAAAATCTTTTTTGTGCAAAATAACATTCTCCAGATGTTAGTCGACTAACAAAATTTAGAATAAATGTTTTCAAATGGATGTCTGAGATACAACTGATGGTCACAAAGAACGTGTGAAAAAACGACGTTTTCCACTGAACAATCTTACGTCGTCGATGTTTAAGTAAGGATTTGAAAACTCAATAGAATCTCATTTTGTATAAAAAATAATAAAAGATTTCTCAAATATAATTTAAGTTTCTATAGAAAATAATGAAAATGGATATCTTAAAGGCGCTCGTAAAATGTAAAATGCAAGCAGCTATAATAGGATTTGAGAAAATATGCAAAGCGGCAAACTTTGTAAAGACATTTCTACCCAAATTCTGCTTCCCAATCGACCAAACCAAATATAGAAATGTATTTTATATAGTTCAAAATAAATTCTTGCCATCGAAATTATGTTTGACTTTTTTACAAACTTTGTAATGAATTGCCAACTCTCATTCACTCATAGATTCTCTACTTCCATAATTTAATTCCTATCCAAATAATCCTTATTTTACTATGTGTGGACATTAAATGGAAAAGTACCACATGAAAAATCCTTTGCTTACTGCGTAAAGCTTCCTTGGAATCTACATTAAGTATTATTATATATAAATATAGCGAATAGAAGTATAAACGAAATTTCTCCAACTGCTAAAATTATAAATACGCTAAGAACGTTTAGATTTTGAAATAAAAATAGAATCTGAATGACCAAACTTCGAAAAAATCAGTGGCTATTCAAATGATAAATAGCAAAAGTTAATACAAAATATCGTTTATATGGTAGCATTGGATAAAATGGTTTTATGCGATGGGAAATTTTATAATCTGACAAAAAATGGCAACATACTTCTTATATATACATAAGAATTAAAAATGAAATCAGCACTTTTAAGTACAAAATTAAATTATTTTTGTAACGCGATAAAGCAGTGAAACTTTTGATATAATTTGGGAAAGTAGGTGGATAATATTTTAATATCCATCCATCTTATCATCTAAGTCTTCTTTTTCCTAGTAGGGTATATTATGATTGATGTAATGGAATATTGATTCGTAAAAAAAAAAAATTTAAGCTGAATCAAATTTTAAATCATGGTAAAATTTCCGTAGATTGATTAAAATGAACGAGATAAAAAAGCTCTAGAAGTACTTTAAATAATCGCGATGGTTGAGATAAAAATGCGTTAGCACGTACGCGTACATTCTAGTGTGTATTTTTCCTGAAATACGAGATGAAAATATGGGAATTTTCCGATGATAAATGCTAAATAAAAATATGTATACCTGCTCTTCGACTTCAGCGACTTCTTGTCTATATATCAAGCTTTCTCGGAGAGCCAGCGTCGTTTGAATGATAAGTGCTAAAATTGGAATGAAAGGCAATGCCAGTAATCTCCAAAGATGAGCTCGCCGTCCTCGTTTGCCTGAACTTCCCGATCCATTTTCTTCTTCCGATTCCTCTTCGACATCTCCTGATGAAATAAAAACGAAATTAGTTCGCGTACAGAGATTTTCCCATGGCCGTATACCATAGAAAACTAATAGCAATATAGGAAAAGCATTCGGATGGCTTCTTTGAGGCAAAAACACAATCGTATATCAAAGAGACGGCATCGCGAATTCCAATTTTCAATACGATCGTAGCCGTGACAAGTGAACCGATAAATTTAAAAGTTCTTTCTTCCACTCCTAAAGTCTATTATGTAATAGGATGAAGCTGGAATCGCAACAGACGATGCAAATTTTGGATTAAGCCAAACATTAATGTCTCATGGCTTTTAAGATAATGGGAATCTCGTTTTGATGTTTGAATAGTCATATTTCATTTAAAATATAGAGTTAGCAGCTAATCATCAATGACGTAAATTTAAGCAAACAGTTAAAACTTATTTATGTTCAATTTATATCAAACAAGATCATTAAAATCGTTGAAACATGATTTTGTATTTATACAAGTATACCACATTTTTAGCATAAGATGACGCTTTTTTGGACTTGGACAAGTTTAGATTAGCTTTCCAACAAATGCAAAATGTTGATGTTGGTTGACATAGTGAGCTTTAATTACTCAAGGTATCATTAACTAATAATCAGGTTACGTTGGGTCATTTACTGGATTAAAAAACGTATTATGGCGCATGTTTGCTCACGGAACGACGAGGAGTGTTTGCATGAGGTTAATGCATATATTTATTGTTTATTTAATACTATAGTTTAGTGAATGGGAGGTTGATCCTATAGTTAAGATCTTATCTTGTTTTTTATTTTGAAAAAAGTACATTTTTCTAGGGTTGAAATAAGAAAACTGGACGTTTATCTTGATTGATGAAAATTTGTTAAAATACATTATATTAGATTTGTTAATATTTATCACTGTTGTAAATATTAAGTTGCACTCAAATTAAGTCCATTAATTTTAAGGGATGCTTTCATTTCCAATATGGGGTTGTCCGCGTATGAAACGCACTGCTTCGGTCAAAAGAACGCTTGAATCACTCAATTAATTTTGCGCGTGTCGACGCGTCCGGTGCGCTATTTATCCACGACTTCCGCTATCGTCACCCACTTCCGATTGAAGAATTATACGTCCACCTGCCTTCCTCTTTGACGACGGCTAGGGCGGAAATGGTTACGTTTGAGGAGCGACTGCGCCGACTTCCAAAACGGCACTGAGCGGGAAACCGCTGAAACTACCACCTCATCTACCCCATGGAATAACCATTCCACAATAATGCGATCATCTTCCCACCCCATGGGTGGCGGAGCTTCCTGTCACCCACGCTCACACAACAACTACACACCATTTATTATTAATCACTTAATACGACCCATTTTCCACGAGCAGTTTTCACAACAGGATGATCATAAGCAGTGCTTCCACAACCATAGAATATGTCATTCGATGGAAAACTTCAGATATTGCTATATGTTTTCATTCATATTTTTTTGAGGTGGCTTTTAGCAATCCTTTTTATGGGACTATTATCAATCATTTCGACGTGGTTTTTCATGGCGTATGTATGTTTTTTGAAAATGTAGTCTTGATTCTTTGATCCTGTAGATTTGAACCCATGATGGTTGAATACAAATGCTTAACCGCGGGATTACTTAGACCACAGGTCTCTTTTATAAAAAAATCTAAAATCTCTTGTTATAGGGCTTAGCAATTTTCTTTGACAGCATACGATGAGATAAATATCAATATTATTAAGAAATATCATATTCATCATTCTAGATCTAAAATATATAGATTTAAGAGCAAGTGTCATAATTATAGATGCAAATTTAAATTTGTGAGGTTTTAACTCATGAGCTTAACTTATAGACCCTGTGAATCATTAAAGTAAGCAAATTGAATATCGCTTTCATGGGCTTCTAGCTTGCTTATCGTGTGTTTTGAAAAGATTTGCTATTTTTTTAAATGATACCAACAAACAATTTAAAAAGGTTTTTGAGATTTAACTCTTTGCTATGTCCTATGTCGAATCTGACTCGACATTTTGTTTCTACATTTTTTCCCCACTCAGATTTAAAATCACTTGATTTTATTTTCCGTATCTAATTATAAACTATAATATATAATATCTCTGTATAATAAAATATAAAACGTTGGTAAAAAATAATAGTGTTTTATTAAATAATAACTTAAAAATTGAAAAAAAAAACGTTTTATCTTAAAAATGTCAAAATATGTAGGGATCACAAAGGGTTAAGATACACCTATATAATGGGTGTTTTGCATATGGATTGGCAATTTTTAAGGGATTAAGGCGCTCATTTGCTACGTTTCACACAAAAGCCCTATGCTCTAAGTGTCAGGGTTGTCGAAATAGATTTTTTTTTCGAAATTTTGAAAAATACCCAAAATTTCACCTTTAAATTGACAATACTTTTTAAACTGTAGTCGTAATAATACGAAATAGCTCTATTTGTACTTTGAAATATTTTTTTGATTTAAATAAATCATTATTTTATGTAATCGATTCAAAGAAAATTGCTTCTGAGTTAAATTTTATGAACAAAAAATTAATAAATGTTTTGAACTTAGTTTAGTTTTAAAAAAATATCTAAATTATACCCTTTCCAACGAAATGCTACATGTTATACAAATCATTCAATAAATCAAATTATTTATTTTGGCCGCCTTAATTCGGGACTTGCACGTTCTCCAAACCTGACACCACTGGATTCCTTGGGGGCGTGCCCTATTCTGTGGCTTGAGCAGTCTCCTGATCTGACACCAATGGATTTTTTATTCGAGGATGTATCCTATTCCATGGCACGCACAGTCTCCAGACCATATTACTGGATTTCTTGGTCTAGAGATGGTTAATTTAAAAACAAAATGACTTCCTTTATCACCAAAAGAATTGTATTGGTCCATGTGCAAAACATCCTTTATAGATTTATTGTGATGGTAATTAATATCAAAATTTGTGCTTAAGCCAAATAAAATAAGAATAGTTTTACCATCCTCTAATAAATATTTTCTATCCTAAATCAGGCGTCCACTACGGATTACTTCATGATAAAACATTCATGATAAAGGATATGAAACTGACACACAAAGGTTCAATTTAAATAGGGGATGATGTTTTCTCATGCACTTGCAAATATGTACTAGGAGAAAGAGACTATAAAAAAATTAAAGGCTTTGTGCTTTGTGTGGATTGATGTTTGGAGTTAGGACTCTGTCCTCTTACTCCACGGTCTGGTGGGCCTTTTCCTTTGTTCTATATTGTCTATGTGATGCTTGGAGATTTTTTTTTTTTTTTTTTTTTTTTTTTTTTTTTTTTTTTTTTTTTTTTTGACTTTTTTGTTAGTTGTCCATTTTTTTTTTTTGACTTTTTTATTTGTTGTCCATTTTTTTTTTTTTTTTTTTTTGACTTTTTTGTTTGTTGTCCATTTTTTTTTTTTTTTTTTTTTTTTTACTTTTACTTATGAGCTAGTTTTACATATTGATTAACCTAACATAGTTTTATACATTTTTTTAAATATTTTACATTATTATGACATATTATTTTACGGAATACAATTTACATGGATTTATGACATATTTAGTTATTAATTACAATTTAAAACAGATATTTTTTGATTGTTTGGTGGGGTTACAGTAGTGTTAGTGGGGTGTTTATTATCTAGGTTAGTGCTAACAAATATTTGGTTGAATTATGTACATATGTTTGTATTTATATATTATTAAAATTTGTTTATTTATTGTTATTATTATTATTATTATTATTATTTTTTTTTTTTTTTTTTTTTTTTTATTGATTAATATTTAGGGAGCGAGCTCATTTATAATATATATGAGATGATATGATTGAGTGAGTGTGTTAGATTTTACGTCTTCTTTTTTTGTAATTGTATTTGGTTTTGTCTGTTTCTATGATTGCTCTTGGGCGGTGTTGGTGTATTCTTTTTTTGGGGTTGTATGATGGAATGATGTTGAATGCTGGTGAGGGGTTTGCGTCGTGTCTTGTGAAATAGTTAGTTGTGAGTTTTCTAATTTGTTCATGAAGCGTGTTTAGTTTTAGGTCTTTGTGTAGTGTATTATTGGTGACGTAAACGGGTGAGTTTGTGATTAATCTGAGTATTTTATTTTCTTGAGCTTGTATTTTTCGGAATATGTGTGGTGCGGCTGTGGCTGTGATTCCCCATGTGATGGGTGCGTATGTAATGATTGGTCTAATGAGTGTTTTGTATGTGAGTAATTTGTTTTTTAGTGTCATTTTAGAGTGTTTGTTGAGTATAGGATATAGTGTTTTTTTAGCGGCAATAGTTTTGTTTATTAGGTTTTTAACGTGTTCGTGGTAGTTGAGTTTTTTGTCTAGTGTAATTCCGAGATATTTGACTGTATTGGACCATTTTAATTTTTCGTTTTGAAGTGTTATGTTGTTGGGTTTGGTTAGTTGTTTGTTATTTAAACTGAATAGTGTTAATTGTGTTTTTTGTGGGTTTATGTGTGTTCTCCATCGTTCGCACCATTCTGTGTATCTGTTTAAGTATGATTGTAGTTCGTTTGTGATTTTATTTTGAATGTGTGATTTGGATAGTATGGCTGTGTCATCTGCGAATAATGATATCATTGTGTGTTTGTTGTTTGTTCTGGGGATATCACTAGTGTAGATGTTGTATAGTAGGGGTGATATGCAGGATCCTTGTGGGACTCCTGCCTGTAGTGTTCTTTGTGTTGAGTATGTGTTGTTGTGTTTGATATTGTATGATCTATTTGTGATGAATGAATTGATTATTTGTATGAGTTCTGTTGAGTAGCCAAATGTGTACATTTTGTAGGTGAGTGCTGCGTGCCAGACTTTGTCAAATGCACGAGTAATGTCGAGTAGTATTGCACCTGTGTTTTGTTTATGTGAGTGGGAAAAACCAGTGTGTATGAATTCTGTGGTGCGGTGTAGTTGTGCGATGGTAGAGTGGTTGTCTCTGAAACCGAACTGTTCGTCCGGAAGGACCCCCAGCTCCCGGGTCATCTCCCTGAGACGGTTAAGAATAACCCTCTCAAAGATTTTTCCCGGGGTGGAGAGGAGACTTATCGGACGGTAGTTCTGTGGATCAGAGAGTTTTTTCCCTGGTTTTGGGAGTGTTATGATGTGAGCGTGTTTCCATATATTGGGGAAGTAGTTAAGTCTAAGTGATGCATTGAAGATGCTTGTAAGGGTTAGGATGCCCTTATGGGGAAGTAGTTTTATAGCTTTGTTGTGTATGGTGTCGTGCCCTGGTGATTTTTTTGACGGGATGTTTTTGATGATTAGTTGTATTTCGTGTGGTGTGGTGAATTTAAGTTTGTGGGTTGCTACTGTGTTTGTTATTTTGTGTAGAGTTGTTTCGACTAGTTTTGTAAGTGTGTTTGATTCTGTGTTATTGTTAATTTGTGGTGATGTGCATGTTGAGTTGATCGCGTCGGCTAGTGTCTCTGCTTTCTCTTCGTCTGTATATGCTAGTGTGCCATCTGGTTTGAGTAGAGGTGGGGTCCGTATGTGTTTGTTTTTAAGTTTTTTAGCGAGTTGCCAAAGCACTGTGTTTGATGGTGTGATGCTTTCGAGTAGTGATTCCCATTTCTGGTTGTGTATGTCTGTTAGTTTAATGCGGATTTCTGTTTGTAGTTTGTTGAAGTTACGTTTATCTTTGGGGTCTCCGTATTTTGTCCATTTCCTCCGGAATCTGTTTTTGTCTCTTATGAGAGTTCTGATTTCTGTTGATATTGTGGGGGGTTTTTTTGTAGGTGTGTGTGAGGCTTTTTGTGTTGTATTGGTTATTTGTTGGGTGAGGGTGTTTATGGCTTCGTCGATTGCGGATGTTGTTTTTAGTGTAATGGGAATTGTGATGGCGTCTTGAATTAATTGTTCGTAGTATTTCCAGTGTATGATTGGTTTAAGTGGTGCGTCTGTGGTGGGGGAGATTGATGTGAGGTATGTGTGCATAATTACTGGGTTGTGATCCGAGCTGAGGGCTGATGCTGTATAAGTGTCGATTTTCCAGTTATGGCCTTTTGATATTGCAAAGTCTATTATATCTGATGAGTTTAAATGGTGAAGAATGGTTGGGTCTGTAGGTGCGTGGATGGCTAGATCGTGTTTGTGGATTGTTTTTAGAAGTAAACGTCCGCATGCGTTTGCTTTTTTTGAGTTCCATTCTGTGTGTTTCGCGTTAAAATCTCCCGCTATGATAGTGGGGAGTTTGTCGTTGGTGAGTATTTGTATGCTTGATGTGTCGTATTGTGTTTTGGTTCTGGCTGGTGGGTGATAGTATGCTACGAGTTTGATGTATTTATTGTGTGAAGTGAGAACTGCTATTTGTGTGGCTTCCGCATAGGTGAGGGGGGGTGTTGGTATGTGATAGTGTTTGATGTGTGATTTGATGAAGATGGCTGTGCCTCCCATTGGACCGTGTATTCTGTCATTTCTGTATAGTGTGTAGTTAGGGAGGTGTGTTTTTTGGGTGGGTTTGAGGTGAGTTTCGTTTATTAAAATGATGTCTAAGTTGTAGTCGGTGGCGAAAATGTGAAGTTCGTGTATTTTGTTGCGTATATTGTTGGCGTTCCAGAAGGCTATTGTGAGGGATTCTATGCTGTTTAGAGAAAGTTCTGTATAAATGTTGGAAGTGCTGCTAGTAGAATTTGTAGTTTAGTGTTTTTGTCGTTTGTTGATGCTAGGTCTGTAATAGTTTTTAGTGCGAATGTGAGGGGGTCTTGACTTTGTGTTTTAGTTTGGGGTTGTGCTTGTTGTGCATATGTTTTAATCATTGGTGTGGTGGTGGGTGTTTTTTTTATGATGTTTGTTGTTTGTGGCAGACTGGGGAATGCTGGGCTGTAGTGGGTGTATTGGTTGTTGGTGTTTGTAGTTTTCTGGTATGTTTGGTTGTGTGTGTATGTGTTTTGTTTTTTTTTTTTTGGGTATTGTTTACAGCCCCCGTAGTTGGCCGTGTGTTGCTCGCCGCAGTTGGCGCATTTTACTATGTTTACAATGCCTTGCGGCAGATGACAGTTTTGAGTTGGGTGGTCGCCTGCGCATTTGACACAGACAAACGGTGCTGTGCACATCTGGCTAGTGTGATTGAACCGTTGGCAACGGTGGCATTGGCCAACTGTACGGGGGGGGCGGAGTGTTTCTGCTTTTACGTAGAGATCCCCTAATTTTGTGATTTCAAATAGGCTTTTATTTTTGTCGTTTTTAATTAGTCTTACCAGGACCAGTGGTATTTCTCGTTTTTCGGGACCGATTTTTAGTCTGTCAATTTTAATGACGTCGAAACCCTGCTGGCGGAGTTGTTCTTTGACATCCTCCGTGGGCAGGTTAAGGGGGATCCCACGTAGTACAATTTTAAGGTCTTTATCTTCGGTAAGTTTGTATGTGTAATGCGGTATGTTTTTCGCGTTAAGTGTTCTGATTGCTAGTCTGTAGTCTTCTGATGTGATGAGTGATACGTGTATTCCGTCCGCTACTGTTTTGGTGTGTTCTATATTTATTTTGTTGTTTTTAAGAATGGCTATTATGTCTGTGTATGTGAGTTTGCATGATCTTACTATTATTGGGGGGGGGCGTGGGGTGCGCGGTGGTATGGCTGGTATTAGAGTTTGTGGTTGGGTTTGATTGGGTGGTTGTGTGTTTATTATTGGGTGAGTAGTGTTTGTGATTGGTGCATTGATTATATTCGATGATAATTGAGCTCGCTTACTTTTTTTTTGAGTGCGACGGTTTTTTACAGTTTGGAAGTCCGGGTCAATTGTGTCCTCCTCGCTGGATGAAGGTGCTGAGTGTGATGAGGTCTCCGATAGTTGCATCGGAGATGGCGGAGCTGAAGTTTCATTCGTTTTGTTTTGGAGCTTGTTCGTGTTTGTTGATGGTGTTGTAGGATTTGGTGTCGGTGATGGTGGGGCCCTCTTGGGGGCCTTCCTTTTTTGTGTGCTGGTTTCTTCCAGGGTCGACAGGCGGGCTTCCAGGTTTCTGATGGCCTGTTCTTGGGCTCTCACTATCGCGTATATCACTTCGCGTTGATCTTGCATGACATTTAGTATTTTGTTGTGCATCGGTCTTGTGATATTTTTACCTTCCTCGTTTTTGAACAGCTCGATTTGTTCGACGAAGAATTGTTGTTCCAGATCGTAGATTGCTTGGGTGGCAATGTTGTTGGTGTTGTCGGAGGTTGTAGCTTCAAGATCTGCCATGGTTTCTGAAGGTCGGAGGGCTGTGGTCATCGTGGTGTTGAGTTGTTTGCAGTTTAGCGGTTGTGTTGATGTATTATGGTTAACGCTCATCGCGTCGGCTGCCGGGCGTCGAACGGAAATGCTGCGTCCGGTCGGCGTCTGGGCGCCGGCGGGCGGCCGGCGGGTTTGGATTGCACTTCCTGTCGTCGGTCTGTATTTCGGCGGCGAGTCGAATTAGATGTGTCACACGTCCGCACTGGTTCAAATTAAAGGCTTTTTTTGGGTTTTTCATATAGAATAAAAAATAAGTAATTTTGCGATATTGTAAAATATCTAGTAAAAATAAATTTAATATTGAGTTTCGTCTAACTAATGGTCTGTAATTATCCGGATATATCTTTGCGGATAGAGCAAAAAGTCAAATGAAATTTTATAGATGTTGCTAATTTGTCGTTATAAAATGTATAGGAAGTTTGCTTAAATTAATATCAATGTCGTCACTATAATTTGGTTAGCTTTACATTTGAATGGAAACTCGATTAAGTTTACGTAGATATTTTCTTGTGTGTAACGAAGTATTCTTAATATTCAAATATTATGCCTGCCTTTAATCATTAATTTTCTGTTATCCAATTAAAATTCTGAATCTATGAATCATTTTGTTGGTTAAACCGAGTATTTTATATTAGGCTGCGTGGATTATATCAAAATGATGTAATTGACATGGACAATATTCCAATTAGGGATGATAGGTAAAATATAAGTACAGATTCGGGGGGTTGCTGAATACTCAGTGGTTAATTGTATAGATGTTATGTATTTTTTGCGAAAAAATGGATAATTAAATTTTACAATCATACATTTTAATAATCAACTAAAACGACCCAAGCACTGCCAGTGGTGGTGATATTTTATTTTACGTCCCACAGTTTAATATGTATTAATATTTACTCACATATATGTATGCTATACAGGAGTGATCTTAGACTGTGTCCATTTTTTGTTTTCTACGTATTTTAAGATTTGAAGGCTGTCGTGGATGGCTTTGGGGAAGTTGTCGCGTTTGTAAACTTTTTATTCGCGATTTAAATCTAGTGGATTTTGGAGTTGCTGGATATAAAATTGCGATTTATATATATTTTGTTGTTCAAAATGATTCATTACTTACAGTATGGACATTTATCTTGATATTCGACATGAAAGTAGTTCAAACACGTGTAGTAGGGTTGTAAACATTTGATTTTGTAAGGGTTCGTTCTTTGTTCGGGAAATTAATTGTTTTGCTAATTGTGTCGTAATTTGGGGTTGTCGTTTAGGTTTTGTCTATTTTGTCCATGTAGAAATTCACTAATTTCTACCAAGCTATTAATTAATTTTATGTATGACCTCGAATAGTTCTTGTAATCCAAAAGATCTTTTTCTGTACAATCACTATGCTTGTTATGAGTTGCTTACAAAATAATACATGTATTTTCCAACACACCAACTACCTAATCGAGACAAATGATTCCAGGATGACATTTCATTGACATTCTTATTATATTAATATTTGGACGAATGGAAAAATTTTAGCATTGTATACTTAGAGGTTGTTGGATGGATAAATTCAGTAGGCAAATTGATGTACATACAAACCGTAATTTGAACCCAATTTTCAATGTATTGTAAATTAATCCATTTCATAACCTATGTCGATAATTTGATAAAGGTATAGAGCGCCTTTAATCCAAGTATAGTGCAAATGTGAGCGAAAATTGTTTGGATATGTAAATTACTTTTCACCCTAATTACTTTCTTCACTAGACGTATATGTATAATGACCCAATTGTTATCGGTAAATTAGTTGAGACGACGATAAGAATATTCATACGTCTTAGCTGAATTAATTATGGCGTAAAAGGTCATTTAACTCTTGCCAAGCAAACTTATATTAAGATGAAAAATACTCTATTTTCATTTTTGATGTCCATAATTGCTTAACTTAATTGATTCGATGAAAATATCAGATGGCTTTATTTCATCTTCTCATTATTGTTTTATCAATTGACAAATTTAATACGATTTCAAGGGCTGATTAACAGGGTGCAATGCTTAATTTTTCGGTGCGATTACGTATATTTTTAATATTATAACATGATTAAGAGCACGTCTTTATGTCGACCCTTATATATCGTGGTAACATAATATTTCTTCATAATATTAATGAATGTTCAGGAAATAAACTGCTATCTATGTCATGTGACATGCGAAAACTTAATTTATTTCCTGTCGTTCCTTTTGGTTAAAGTGCAGTAATACATACGACTTTGAACTATATCTAGAAATCCAATAATAAAGTTGTCAGTAAGTCTTTCAGATTTGCAATTACGAGCTAGGATGTTGAAATACAAGTTATTTTTTTTATCAACTTTCTGAAATTGCCTCTCAATTGCTTATCAACGGAAACCTAAAACTTGGATATAAAAGGATTATGAACGGAATGACTACATTGATGTAATCCATAAGTGTTCCCCGTTCTTCTTGCATGTTTCTTTTCCCAAGCACCTCTTTGCTCTAACGTGGGCACGTAAGTATGATATGTACGATACTGTCTTTTTGAAGTCCAAACTTTTTTTTTAGCTTAGGAAGATTCGATGCATTCTAAAGTATTCATGGTCTATAAATGCCTGGGTCAATCACAATCCTACCATAATAAAATCTTTAAACGCGTTTTTCTCGAAACTACTTTTTTCAACGCGGTTGACATCATATCTCAAGTTTTAATTAATTAATTTACTTCAAACTGGGTACGAATATTTTCTATATAATCCTCTATTGTTCCTACCAGATTTATGTCAAAATTTATTTTTTAACTATTTAAAATAATTAAAACTGTGAAAAAATGAGGCCAAAAAATGAATGAGAATGATTTTTTTTTAACAGTCGCCATTTTGTGATTTATTTTTTTTGAGTTAGGGACTATAGTGACAGCTTGACTAATTATGAATTATATTGTTAGAAAGAGAAAATCTTCAAAGAAGAAGAGAACGATTTTGAGTTATATCGAAAATCGTAACGAAAATTATTATACAGCGATGATAGTTTGTAATTAAAATAATTAGTATTTCTCTAGTGGATGTCTGGAATTTGAGATGCTGACATCAGACATCCTTAAAATTTTATCAATGATGCAAGACATCCTTTAAATGTTACCAAAAATGTTGCAAAAATTGCCTTAATGTTTTCCGGTTTATTAACTTTTTTTTATGCGATTTTGGATATATTTTATATAGCTGTTTCAAAGTTATGCGGTTTTTTAAAATCCATGGAACGCCACTTCATTTTTTCTATGCAAGTCAGAGCTTTTTTTGTGCGATTTACCGCGGAACGCATCATCCGCACAAAAAAAGGTTTAAGTGTATCGAAATAAAATAAATCTATGACCTAGACCAGGTTCGGCAAGAGCGGCTCGCGAGCCGCATGCGGCTCTTTGTATATACGTTTGCAGCTCTTTGGATATAAACTCCAATTTTACTTCATCTCAAGCAGCTTTATAATTTATAAGTATATGAGATAAAATCGCTAATCTTTAGCGTCAAAATCAGAAGTCGAGTTCCATATTTAACAATGGACAGATAGTGAAAAAGTCGTCAATCAAGTAAATCTCTACAAAAATAAAACCGTTCACAGGTGATGATTACATTAACGACTGCTTAATAAAACCATCAGCAGAGCTTTTTTTACAACTTTGAAAATAAAGAAGCTATCATGACTTCGACGCTATAGAAGGGTTGACTGTATGCAGCTCTCTGGTACCTTTTTTTCTTGTTTTCGCAATAATTTGGCTATTCTCACTTGATAAACTGTTGATCCGTTACCTAGACCAAAGTATTTTAGTTTTTTATTGCCCTCAGAACCTTTCTCACTCGTAGTGTTTCTGAAGGAATCCTCGTAATTTAAGATATTATATTATATTTGTCGCTTATAGTTGTTTTTTTCCCCAAAAAGTTGAAATAAATAATTATTGCAATAATAAATTCTTCATTAAGAAATTCAAAAACAAAAAAAAAATAGGAAAAAAGTGAGGAATGAAACTTCTCAGAATCAATGGAAATTTGATGCATTGCTATTGCCATTTGTTAATGGATTTTTTTTAGCAAGGAGGTTGTGTAATATATAATAAAATAAGCGCACCACTGGTCTAGTGCTTTATGCTTTTTATAGAAAAACACATAGTAGAGGCGGGGCCGCGCATGCGCGTAGCATCTCTATGATGTATGCGACGGACACGAACACAATACAAACGATTTTTCTTCTCTTTCTGATTAATTGCTGTTACAAACAAATAAATGCATCATTTTAAAATTCAATGGAAATTTTCCGCGGAATCCAGGTTGAAAAACTTTGACTTATATAGCAATGCAAATCCTTTCAATAATTAATTTCAAGATTGACACAGAAAGACTACGTACATGGTATGAAACGAGTTCGGAATCAATAAGTCACAAAATAAATAACGTCTTCACGACGTCTGAAATCTGAGCCTTTAATCACGTAACATACATAGGGAGAAAAAAGAAAACGTTCCGATTCAATATGAGGAGCAAAAAAACGTGCTCAATACTATCTGTGATATAACCACACATTGCCTTTATAAAATGTAGAGGAACTGAAATAAATATATTTTTATAAACTAAATGTACGTAAATACGAGTTTTCTCAGGATGAAATGCACTTATTTTGCTAATTGCAAATAAATTAAACTAATTATATTTTTGTTGACTATATATCAATAAAATAGTTTAAAAATATGTATCCCTAAGGAGGATTATTTATTTTCATACATAAAAATGTTTTGTTTTCAAAGAACACGAACGACAATAAGGCATGAGTTAACTTAATACGGATTCGATGCGGTGCAAGTAAGTGTCGAAGAAAATACCGGGCCATTTATCTTTACACGAGGAAAATAGAAGTCATGCAGAAGAAATGGCTTTCGAGATAAAGAGGCTTCTTTCTTTCTTTTCCACGTGTTGAAAAATCGTGCTGCGAAGCAAAGAAGGCGTCGAACAAGCTTTTTGAAGAGACATTTGAAAAATTAACAGCGTGACGTTCAATGAGGCATTTATACAGCCTCTTTTACCCCAACGAGGAGAATAGCAAAATAGCATGTGACATAAATAATTTATAACTTTCATGTGTGAGAGCAAATCGAAATAACATGACGACATAAATATATATATAAAGGAGAACCGAATCGTGTTTTTAGGGTCCCAAAAAAAATAAAGGGTAGTTAAGTTGACATGTGGCATTCTCCAGATGTTCATTTAATTCATTCATAAGGGCAGACTTTTTCAGCATTACATTTGAGTAAATAATAAAATCATCTTTAGATTATTATTTTGATATATATTTATATCCCAAGATTGTGTTTCTTTCGCTTTAAAAGATAGACGCGAATTGCTTTTAAGTGTCATTTAATTTTATAGTTTAACCGTTATAGTGCCAATCGTCTATTTCCGTCGACTCGTCTTCAACATTCCTTTATAAAATAGCGAAAAAATGAACAAAATCCATGGAATAATTATGATGTTGCATAATTTTGAAAAAAAGCATTTTTTTTGGCATTTTTAAGCAAACAATATTAATTTTTTGGCACTAAAACGGTTAAATAAGCATCAAAACTGGATTCAAAGCAGGATATGGTGATATTAAAACCAGGATTCGCCAACCACGTTGCTCAACCGTCGTTCCACCAACCGCGCCACTGACCCGTCAATCACCGGCCACCAGTCTCAAACTGAATTTAAAAAACGAATAATTTTTGATCAAAACTATGAAATTAATACACATACACATTTCTTTAAGATAATAATATAATGAAGTCTTGATAATAATGAGAGGTTCGAACCAGCAAACACTGAGTTCTTTTGGACCAAGTAAAGCCAAGGTTGCCTCTTGTATTATGTGGATGATTGACTATAATTACTTGGCTTAGCACGAGTGAAATTGGATTCTGATGCAATACTCACACCGATGCGATAATTTTGTATAGTGGATGTTTGCTGTGTCATACATAATTGAATATTTATTGGAACCATAATTCACCGCCACTTAAAATAATTACTGTTTGAAATGCTGCAAGACTTTTGCAGCAATTTTTATTGAATATTGTAAAAAAGATCGTTAATTATATATTTATTTTATTTTATTATTGCATGGAATTCATGATAGTGATTGTCAGTCAAGATTTGGCGCGAAAACTAACCATGGTTTTATCAATCAGGATCATCATAAGTTACTTTTAATAATTAGCAACGAACATAAGTTTCAGTAGGTTCAAATTGTTTGGCACTTACTTATCTAATTTATTCATTATTCCATCAATTTTCAAGATACATTTTTTGAGACTTGAGAAAGCGGTTGATCACTAGGAAGATAGAGTTATTATATAGGGCGAGGGCATTCAGGCTGCAAAGCCCTGGATGTGCGCTTCAAGGTGTGTGCCCTCGCATGATGGTTTATATGCTATCGGGTCGAGAAAGTCTCAGCAAGAGGATGAAGATGATCAGGTGCTAAAGAAAATTTGATTTTATTCTTGGTTGTCTTCGTCAACATATTTATTTACTCGGAGATGAACTCCAACTACGAGACTACATGTTATCCAACGGAAAGATCATGCCTTCCCGCAACCAAGGCCATCGGTCCATCCACTCGTTTTCTTTCCTGCGTGTTAGTGTTCCAAATTCGTTATTCGGAGAGGATGTACAGTCTGGAAAACATGAAGATAAGTCGATAAGTGGAAACCGTAAGTCAGTTTGAATGAGTCATCGTCCATCACAATTCTTGGGATCCGACCATTCGTCTTGGTCGCGAGAAAGCTCTGATCTTCCCACGACGTTTTGTTCGTTCCGTTTCCCTCATATGTGGATCTTTTCTATGAACTTATAGCGAATGAACTCAGGGAGGCTGTCCGTTTGGGAGCGTTAGCCTTGGGGCGGAGTGCATTTGCGGGGCTGCGGTCGGCGCCCCCATACTATGTAACAATACCATGTAAATTAAGACATTGGCTTATTATGCTTATGTTCTAACCGAAGATTTGTTCTTATGTATGATGTGGATCTTGCTAAGAAGCTGAATGATTATATATAAATAGGGAAAGGTATAGTTAATTGGATCATGGGATTTTTAAAAATCTGATTATTCAATGATACATTTTTATAATATGACAATTAAGAGTGTATTAGTTGCTTTTCGTATGATAATATGTTTTTATTTCCAATCAACATGGGCATTATACTAGTTTGAAAACATAACTATTTGAGAAAAGCTAATGGGAGGAGGAAGGTGGTTGTACATTGTGAATAGGCAGCTGTTCAAACAGCTTTCTGCCACATTTTCTCAAAATTATAGCCCATTTCTAAACATCTTAATTGACCGTAACGGAAGAGAAACAAGGCCATTAGAATTGTTTGCCAGCGTACTATCAATTCATATCGTCCTTGATGACCAACCGGATAATCGAATCTCACCCTGGAATATCACGAATTTAAAAAAAGTTGTTACGAAACATCTTACAACGCGAAAGTTTACCAGATGAGATTTTAGCGTGATGTCTTTTTAAATGATTCCCATAACATACTTGTAAAATTGATTTTCTCATTCAATTTAAAATACGCCATCAAGGAAAGGCTGTCGTTGGGGGTTTCATTAGAAGCCTGACAAACCAATTACTCTACGGATATCACGTAATCGATTTATGCATACATTCTATAAATATTCCGATTTTTAAACAGTATTAATTTGCAATCGTTTCACGATGGCAATCTTCCAAATTGATGTTTGAAAACTCTTTCGGGAGTTGATTGAATAAATTTTAGGTGGGTTTCCATCAAAATATTTACAGATTGGATCTTATAAAAAATCCCCCCCTTTAAGCCATCTTGCGAAGATATTCTTCGACAGATATAGTATTAATGAAAGATAAAATTTTATGCGGTAATACATTATTGATGTGATTTTTTAACATTCATATAGATAGAATCTCTCGCATATACGTCACAAAAATAAATTTAAAATGGTACAACCTACATCCATATACTCATGATCAAAGCCCTGATGGCCTTTGTTGACATGGTAACGCTGCTCATTTGACACACAACTATTTCCATAAAATTAATCATAAGACAAGTGGTCCAGATAAAACCCATACACTGAATATATATTGAATTTTATCGGGCTAGAAACGAGATAGACGCCAGTTCAGCGGTTCCTAAACTGCCATACATATAATTAAGCTTAAGCTATCTTGAGCTTAACATTTCAATAGATAATTGAATAGATAGTTTGTATTATGTAATGCATCATAATCCAGCTCTACCATTAAAGGCTATTGAATAAACAATGGAAATTTGTACGCAATGTAAACATCGTTTTTGTTAAAGAACTGAATAATCAGTTTATAAATTTGCTGATCAGCGCTTTGGTTTATCATCAATATGTTGGATGATAATTAATTAAGTATAGTAAATGTATTAAGGTCAAGTGTTGGTATATAAATTAATATTTCCAGGATGCTTATTATACTGTTTTGAGTTCAAATCCATTTTTTTGGGGATTTTGTTCAATAGGGATTTTGAAATTAATGATACAGTTTACAAAAAAAAAAAAAATGTTTTTCATAAGCTTAATTTAAAAAAATATTTTTTCACTAGAGGAATCAATTTAAAAATAAAATAGGTTATTTAATTGCGCTATTCTAGATGAATTTATAAATTAACCGTAACATTTTCTTTGTTGGAAAATTATATTAATTAAAATTGCCATCTAGCGGCGAGTAGCGATACTAGAGAAAATATATGAAAAAACTCAACTCACGGTTTTTCCCGACTTGGATGAATATATCACATTAAACATACAAAATGGTTGAATAATAGATATTTTTGCTTGTCTTTTTATTCTTCATTTGAAATTCATAACAATATTTGGCTGCTGTATGGGAAATATTCGTTTTCTCAGTTTTCATAGCCTGCAGAATATTTTTAAATATTTTATTTAGATTCATTACTTTTTAAAAATACAGAACAACCATTGCTTGAATAGAAAATGTCTGCATTTATTCATGATTTAGATAACGTATTACCAAGCGCTGATATAGTAGGTTAATACATTTATTATAAAAGATCTATGATACTTCAAACCTAGATGGACAATTTAAGTGATCGGATCTAATGATATTTTCGATCAATCAAATTTGTAAATATTTACTTAAACATCAGATGGATCGCCTGTGAGCAAGCGATTTAAAATGAATTACTATAATTTTGCTACTCACTCATAGATCCCTACCTTAAAAAAATATATATCTTAATTTAATAATAATATCACATGAAAATCGTGTATTAAAAAAACACCTTGATTTATACCACCTACATTCTCATACTAGGTATCGCAACTTAAAAATATTATTTATAATTTTGAATAATTCGCACGATAGTGTTTTCAAACTCAATGCAAAATCATTGGTATATATTTTTGCCAATTAAAAATGCATTTTAATAAATGCAATACTCTATCGGTATGCAATATTTACAAGGTTTTCGCATTGATCTGAATAATCAACGAGCATTTTTAGGTCAATGCATTAAATAAAATACGGTTTTATATTGCATTTTGGTCAACATATCTAACAAGTATTGAGAGCTTCGATTTCGATAAATTCTCGTCGACTGTATTATAGAAAGTGCTCTCACTTTGTATCTGACGGAATCTCTTTGTAACAAATATAAGGACGAGAAAAGAATGCATCCTTCATAGTTGAGTCACTCTTGTAAATATTTGATACAGTTGCAAGAGTCTCTGCTTTTATCATTTATTTTAAATTTTTCAAAAATAGTCGAGATAGAAGAGTTTCAATAAAGATTTATCAATTAAATTTGTTATCGTGAAATAATTTTGGCTAATTATTATTTTAAATTTATTCCACTATTGATAATGTTTCGCTTGTAATGCTCATTAAAAATTGCTGTAGTGTAAAGTGAAATGACCCGACGCCAAATCTTTATTATAATTGGCGGCGTGCGCAGATCTGGTGAGTCACGTGATTTGATCATGAGATAATGGCGACTCTCTTGCCTGCGGCCCGTAGAAGTAAGACGTGGGTGCACAATAAATACTGAAAGGATCGGGCTTACTGTCCTTCTTTTTATCCCAAGATTAAGCTACGAGTTCAACAGCTTAAACACGGAACTATCTGCAGGCATATAAATATTTTTTCAGTATTCATTGGCTGTTATAAATTTTATCTTGATCTAAACTTGAGTCACTTGAACTATTTTAATTAGTTTTGACATTTTCACGAAAACAACGCACTAATCTAATTTGATCCAAGGTTTTTTATCTTTTATTTGGAATATTTGTATAAAATTTTATCGAAATGGTGAGTAAGAGAATTATCTGAGTATAAAAAAAAAACAAATATAATACGCAACAATTGTTGAAAAAAAATACGATTAATTTACGTTGTTTCATTGAGGCTCGTTATAACCGAGTTCGATGGCACTACATGCGGATGAATCAACAATATTTGTTATCCAAGGAAATAATTTTTCATATGTGGGTTTCCCATTGTTTTCCACATTATTTCCTATGTAGGAAAGGATCTATGAGTTGTCATTTATAGTAAGAGACCAGAATCTAAGCCAATATGTGTTGAATTTTGTGAAATTAATTATTTGCTAAATATGCTGAATAACTAACAGTATCTTAATCGAAAGTATTGTCGATGTAAAAAGTAATATTTCTGAAAAGTCGTTATATTTAGTATATTAAAGTAGGTACATTTATTTGATACTCTTTCTAAAAGTTGCAATGAATCATTCCAAATATTCTTTCATACACTCTCTACTATAATGAATGGGAGTTTATGTGGTATCTATGTGGAACACGATGCACATAAAATGATAACCACTGAAGAATAACAATTGAGGTACTCAAAAATACACATAGTTTTATTTAAATAGCCCAAAATTTATTCTATATACATACATAAACTAAGACTAACCGATTTTTGCAAAGGAAAAAAATCGGATTTATAAATATAAATAAAAATAAATATGTTCATTAAAGCTAAAATAATTTATATTTATTTACAAAATATTCGAGATATCGAGATTATTTGCCAATGTACTTTTTTAGTATGCGATTCATATCTATTGCTATGATCTAATACTGTTTTTTTTCTATAGAAGCAAATATCATTTATTAAGTATTCGATGACTAGATTTTCTGCCCTAAGAACATGCCGTCAATCCGGGACCAATGCAGGATGCGAATGCCATAATATGAGGAATGGTATTTTGTTCGTATGCTCCTGTGAAGAGATGAGACCATGGACCGGTTGCAAAAACTTGCACGTCTTCTCCGCCATGCGTCTCCAACTCCAAAGGCACTGCTGAAGGGAACGTATAATTGGCTCCGTCTGCAAAAGAATACCAAAATTAATATCGAATCTGTATAAATTATCGACATTGATTATTGCGGCGCAACTTACGTCTGTCGTCTGATGTCATATTGTATCTTTCGCCGTTTACTTGTGGTTGATAGCTTGGTCCATTGGCGTATGAGATGGTGCTGTACGGTAAGCCATCATCGCCCATTCCAGCGAATCCCAGGATATCGCCTCCTCTTTCGGGATAGCCAGAAAACGCCATGGTATGAGCATGATCTGCCGTGACGACGATCAGCGTTTCTGATGATACCATAGAATGTGCCATTTTAATGGCGTCTGCAAATTGAACAGTTTCGTCGAGGGCTTTGTATGCTAGATTATCATGATGCGCCAGATCAATTCGTCCACCTGAAAATTTAAATCAATAAGAATACATGACACATTTATATGATACTATTGACTGTTATGTGACTTATTAGAGAATCATATAATGAAGTCTATATTACCTTCAACGAAGAGGAAGAATCCATTTTTATTCTTTGACAATTGTTTGATTGCCACGGCGGTCATTTCAGCCAAAGTCGGTTCAGTCTCCGGATTTGCATCTAAATGATATTGCATGTGATCCGAATCGAAGATTCCCAATAGATAATCGACCTGTAATTTAATAAGAGCTATAATCTCATTCCATAGCAATAATGTGTCATATAAAAAAAACGATATTTACCTCAGGAATAGACAATAATGAATTTCTATCATTGACGTATACGGCTTTTGCTCCTCGGTTTATTTTATCTTCCTGCCACATTTCTATCAGATTTCGACCATCTTCACGTACTCCAGGCACATTGTCTTCGTCGGTATAGTTTTTGGGCAAAAAGTTCTTGCGACCACCTCCGAGGATCACCTGATTTATATAACGAAATCATTTAAATGCATTTTCTACAAGCGAATTACATATTTAAATATTGATCAACTAAGAAAACATACATTGTGATTCTTTCCGGGTTCGCTGAATATGAGCTGGTGGGCAATATCAGGACATATCCTGGGATCGGCACCGTCGTTTATGATATCGGAATCAGCTTCCCAATCTCTTTCAGATGTATGACCATATGTACCAGTGGGTGATGCGTGGGTCACTCGAGTTGTTGTTACCAATCCTTAAAAAATACATACAAAATTGAATTTAATGCATTTAATGATTTGTGCAAATCAGTCACTCATATGTTATACAGTTTTTAAAGCTATGAAATCAAATTTAAATCATATTTTTAGGAGATAAATTTACAATTAATTACCTGTGGATTTTCCTTCTTTTTGTGCCCATTCAGATATAGAAGGAACATGATTCGAAGTCACAGCCGATGCTTTGCAATCTTTCCTAGGAACAGCAGCTGTGACTCCTATTGTACCATAATTTGCTTTCACTCCGCTCAAATAAGCCGTGGCAGAACATGCCGAGTCGGCTACTTGCATGTTGACGCAATATGTCTGCAAAAAATATGAATATCAGGTCAAGGATCTAGGGATTAGAGGTTTTTAAGAACATACGTTTTTATTTCGTATGCAAATTATACCTTTGAAAGTCCAGTATAGGGAAACTCTTCGAAATACAAATAATTATTTTCGCCAGAGTCTCCGAGGTTCTGTCCCTGCAAAATTCTGGCGGCTGCAACGGTGGCTACAGACATGCCATCTCCTAGGAACATGATGACATTTTGGGCTTTCTTTGTGTTGGTCTTCTTGTTGATCTGTTTCCTCAGAGATGCTTGACCCCGGTCCATCCAAGTGGTGGCATCGGTTTCTTCGAGGCGATCTATGCGCTGAAGTAGATCATAAGGAGTCCTTACATCCTCTGCAAAAAAAATCCTTGTGTTAAAGGACAGATACCAAAACTAGCTATTGGCTATTTTTTCAGAATAAAAAAAATCCAAAGCGATCATAAAAAGTTGACATTAGATCAGACGTAGTCACACTCTAATAATCAAATTCATCGTGTAATTTGCCTTCATCGCCGTTGTTGACCTCGTTATATCGTTTTAAAACACCGCTACTGACAGTATATCGATGTTATAAAATCGTACGATCACCATTTTATTAGATAAGAATGATCAAGCAAGATCGATTGAATGATTGCTAAGTTACACAGTCGACTTCATCACTAGATGTCTAGTGATAATCGATGTTTATAGTTCATTTTGTCTGTCATAAAGTGCAATATTTCCATAAAAAATCTCACTCATGTCATCTTCTTTTAAATTATTTTTCCGCATAATGCTGCAGAGAGCTATAATAACTTTGCGGAAAAAACATTCCTAATAATTATGTTATTACTAACATAAATTGCTGCTTAATTTATATGACAGCATAAACAATATTGTATTTGATCGTTTGAATAATTTAAAATGCTATACAAGGTGACTTTAAATATTATGATGCATCTAAAAAATCGATAATTTGCAATATGCACAATGTAATATTAAAATTACTGAGGCATAGGAAGGTAATTCTTCAAAATATTGGCATAATTTGCCTATGTAAAAATATATTATTGTAGTGCTTGGAAGGAAAACATTGGAAAACCACCACATAAACAATCATCTCTATTAAGTCTCACATGGAGATCATTTACGTTTCATCTTAAGAAATGTAATTATTACAAGCGTTTATTATATCGCATATGCCGATCGAGACTCCCACAATAATAATTATCTTATCAACTGGCGAAAAAAATAAAACAGTTACAGGATTATCACAAGTAGACCAATTTGATCAGTCCGTGGCATCAAAATGGCTAAAGATCTATATTATAAGGTTATATCCCATAAGTTTCTTTCGCAAATGAACACAGATCTAATCAAAGCCATGGTTGAAGAAAACTCGCGATATACTGTTCGCGAAATAGCTAACAAGTTAGAAATTCCACGAACATCCGTCCATAATCATCTGACAAAATTGGGCTACATCAATCGTTCAGATGTGTGGCTTCCTCATGAACTGATTGATTCAAATAAACTTCAGCGTATTTCAACATGCGATCTTCTTCTCCAACGACATAATAGCCAACCTTTTTTGAAGAGACTTGTCACTGGAGATGAAAGTTGGATACTCTATGAGAATATCCAACGTAAACGGTCTTAGACCAAGGGTACAGAAGCTTTAACTGTAGCTAAACCTGGCCTACATCCAAAAAAAGTTTTGCTATGCATTTGGTGGGACTGGAAGGCCCTAGTTTATTATGAGCTACTTCAGCAAGGTGAAACGATCCGTAATACAAATTATTGTTTATTATTTTCTTAATATGAAAACGAAAGAAACTTATGGGACACCCTAATAAATGCTTACTATTTTAATTGCAGTTGGCTGATTAAATAAAACATGCATCACCTTATCAATTCAGAATCTAACATTAAAAACCTGTTCGTCTATAAACATATAATACACAATGTGAAGCACGTCTTCAGAAATTCAATAACGTCCGATGCGATATTAAATCGTGATCTTTGTACGTTGATCGCTGTTGTTACATTATTGAAATGTCTGTTCTGTTTCAGTCGGAACGCTCTGCTTGATAAACGAGTAGAAGCGTTTCAATCAAAATACTTGAGCTATTAGAGAGATGGATTATACGTATATATTGATATACATCGCTTATCAATATAGGGCACAAAGGCCTGTGATTTTTTTAAAAATTAAATTTTATAAATATTAAGAATGAAGCTTGGATACAATTTGGATTGCCTTTTCAAAGAAAAATAAATATAAATAATTCAAATGGCAAACATGTATATTGTGAGTATATTTACTATTCATGGTATCTCCCGAGTGATATGCTATCATAGAACTAGTTTACGGGGGTCGTTAATAAATAATTCAAATCTTAATAGTAAATTTACGTATTGGGTATGCAAATAAATTAATTAGAAGTCGGAATTTCATTATCTTCTGACCCAGATACTTAAAACACTGGGCAAATTCAATATTAAAGATATTACATTGTGTATAATGAGTGGTTGTTTTTCGATTGGATATATTATATTTCCATGCATAAATGTATTTAAAAACCGAAATCAGCAATGATTATCGTATTTAGAAGTACGCTCCTATGTTGATACTTATTTATCTAAAACGTTTCACGATCTTATCTTTGGGTCATTTATTTATAATGGATGTAAAATTCGATAATTACGAAAACGTGTCGCGCAAAAACGTTTTCTTATCAGGTGACTTTCAACAAGTTGGATAAATGTAAATTACTCGCGTGTGTGTGGCTTTGTTAAGGAAAAATGTAGATAAATAATAAAAAATCATGTTCATTACTTCGATGCAATAGTTACATGGTGATTTTTTTTAAAAATATATAATCATTATATATTTATACGAGTATATCAGAATTTGCATTGATTGAGACCAATATAGTTTTGGTATTAATATATAATCTCGCAAAAAAAAAAAAAATTAAGAACAAATCGAATATGATTGACTCAACGATAGTAAGCAGATAAAGCGAACGCAAACAAATAGAATCATTGTAAAATCAATTGAAAATGACATTTTGATCAGTTAAAATGCACTTTCATTGTTTATGGATCGATAATCAATAACTGAGAATAGATTGTACAATGAATTGTAGACAATATATAAATCATCTAAAAATAAAGTCAATTGGATCATAACGTCCTCATAAACATTTTTTTTGATTGTACCTGTCAAACCACCGATAACGACGCACTCGACAAGCTGTGTACATGATTCATTGATTTTTTGGGAGCTGTGTATGCATAAAATGCTTGAATATTCACGCAATCGTTGTACTGATCCGCAAAATCATATAATCAAAGTCTGTTATAAAAGAAGCTCACTTCGCAAGTATATTAGAACTGTGAATGCCCACAAGAAAGCTAAGATCAACACCGATCGCAATATTATGTTCAAAGTCCTAGGATTCCTAAGTTATATCCATATTTTATATATTAGGGGGACCCATAAGTAATCAATTATTTTGAGAGCGTGTCGGTACATGTCAGTTATCGCTGACTCGTCGACTAGAGATGTTGTGCATCTTATTGAGTAGACTCTAAACCTCATTTATTCACCAACAGATAAAAGTAAGTCCGTTATCTACACCATGTCAGACACACAGCCGTCAAAAGAACATATTCTAAGTCTAAGAAAATTTGTGCGGTTTATGGCAAAATTCTTTAAGTCAACAAGCGTCAACGATGGTTTCGAAGATTTTCAAGTGACTATTTTAGCCTAGTTGATGACCACCGAAGTGGGAGACAGAGATTCAGATCCAAAATTAAGTATGATAGAAATAACGTCAAGTCTCGGGGCGACTTAATCAACAGTGCAAAGATACTTGCACGCGATTTGCAAAAGTTACAGGAGGGCCTTTGGATTCCTCACCAATTGTCCGACATAAACATCAACGATGAAGTTGCTGCACATCGCTTATAATTGCGACACCTTAAATGAGCAATTTCTACACCGGATTATAACTTGTGATGAAAAATGGACTATAAGAAGGTCCTTTTGAGCATATGGTGGGATTGTGGTGGGATAATACACTTTGAGTTTCTATAACTAGGAGAAACTATCAATGTACAAATTTATTGCTCACAATTAGATAGAATAAATGCAAAGTTATTAGAAAAACATATAAATTTCGTCAAACGAAAAGGCGTGATATTGCATCATGATAATGCCAGACCCCATGCAGCTAAAGTAACCCAGGAAAAAATTAGGGAACTCAATTGGGAACAGCTATCTCATCCGCCACATTCGCCAGATATGTTAACATCTGATTATTATTTATTTAATGTTCAATTCAATTTTTTTTCGTTTTAATTCGAAATAATTGATTACTTATGGGTTCCCCTAAATCTTGTATGATTTGCATTTTATCGAATAATCGTTTCGTTCTTATGCCATCCATGCGCATTTATCATCAATAGTTATTGGCGTCGATAATAGTTACTGATTAGATTTGTCAATTTTCGTCAAGTGTGTCCGGAATTTAAGAGGGCTCGTGATTGAAGTCGATGACATTATTTTTCGTTTTATCATCTGCGTCAAAAATTGACCATGAGTGCTGATGTTGAACCTGATGTGTCGTCCAACTTCAAGGGTTCTCCTGTCGTCCATATTTATGACTTCCCGCTTTGAAATGTGCGCTATTTGAGACATCGAAATTGCTCTCATTATCCTTGTGTTCTTATAAAGAGCGAGTTGAATATTTCATGTTGAAATAGATATGTATTTATACATCGTTTAAGGATGGATCTTGATCCATCTCATGCAAATCTTCATTTGAAAATGCTTCTCGATCAATCAATTCCCATAATTATGACAAATCGTTAAAAGCATAGAAAATAAGAAGTAAGCCATAAAGTGGTAGCTTTTACATATTTCCGTGATATATCGTATTTGGCTGACGATTTGATTTTTTAATAATGGCATGTGAATCATGATTGCAACTCTCACGTGATTTCAAACGACATATCTGAGTTTATCGTTACTGAATCAACGTCCAGATTAACACATTAACAACCGGCGAATGAACTGACAGAGGTCAAACGACCATTGCCTTACAATGAGAAAATTGCACCGCGATTTCCAGCTGCTGACCCTCGGTCGGTCAGACATGTAAATTAAGACGTCTTCGGCGAGTGTTAATTTAATTCAATTGCAGATTTAATATACGGATATTGATTGTGGACTTCCTACGAAGACCTCACGTTGAAGTACGTGACCGTTAAGCGAACAATGGAGCATGTCTTGAAAATCACACGTTGGTCACCTGTGTTCGTTGGTTATCATTGTGGACATGTTTAATTAAGTCATGTGGAAATTTATGAGGCAAGGCCTATTAAGATGATTGATTAGAGAAGAACAATAAGGAAGACGACTATTTTAACATCAAGTATAACATCGATCGATGATCAATAAGTACACTATCAAAATGTGTTAATACTAAAGAGATTTGCTCGCGAAAATAGTTTTAATACAACAATGGATGATTTTATCGACAAAATGTCGTAGAATATATTATTGAATTTAAATTAACATAAATAAGTTATATTAACAATTATAACAAGGGTAACTGAATGCAGATTTATAATGAAATGCAGAGACGTAACAAGGGTATGAAACGCCCCATAATAAAATTAACTAATACTATTATAAATGCAATATATTAAATACTATTAGAATGTATGTTTTAAAATAATATACAAATATTGTCCCAAAAGTACCCGATTTAACGTATATATGACGGTTGGTGTTTAAAAAAATACCATAATAGAAAGTGTCTAGACATTATGTTGCTTCCGTAATTGTATAGATCATAGAAAATGCCGCAAAAAGCCCTTAAAGAGTACAGAGTGGCCACAAGGTATGCATGTCCAATCGGTCCGTTTTTCGGATCGCTAATACGACGAATAAGTGTCTCGTGATTGGATGCCATACATGAACATGTCTACAGAATGATTACAAACTCTTATTATGAAACGAAGTTGTCTAAAGAAGACTGATCCGGGTGGGTTGTTTAAATGTTGCAATTGGTCGAAAACATTATAAAATTAGTATATATGTAAAATGGTCGAATAAAATAGAAATCATGTGCAACACTCAATCGGGTCGGTATTCTACGTTTTGCGCCCCAAGCTCAGTTGCGCCCGTGGCGGGCGCCTGTTTTACCATGCCATTGTTACGACCCTGATGAAATGTAGTTAATCTTAGTTAAAATTTTGATAAGGGATAAGCAGATGGAATAAAGGCTTTGATAAGAAATAAGGATAAAAGGATTTTGCTTTACTATCTGTTATAAACGAAGATGCAATTCTGTGAATGATCAGTAGATTAGACATATAATAAAGGTAAATGTCTGATAATAGAGCATATCTATAGCTATAGGATAAATGGATGTTACTTACATTCTCATTAGAATTGTTTGGGTTAATTTATAAGATCATCAGGCTTAACAATTGCAGATTTATTTTTGTAGAATTGTCTAAAAGATAAGATATAAATGAACTATAGAGAGACTCTCATATAGTTCAATAAAATGCTGAGAGAGATTGATGGAAATATCTGAAGGCGGACGACTAAAATATAATTTATAAACACATTGATAAATCATTTTTGGCTCAGATTTATAATGTAATTTTTTACATTTGCGAAAAATTTTCTGCTTAAAAAACACTTGATAAAATCAACATAAATATGGAATCGATTTAAAACCGAGATGCACAAGAAGAAAAACATGTTTTTAGAAAATGTATTGATTGCATTAATTAAAATGTATCACAATGATATGATGAGATACGATAATAAAAAGGTAGAAAAGCGCCGAATTCCAAAGAAGAAAAATCGTTTAAAAATGCAAGGAACCTTTAACAGTTTTTTAAGCAATGCTAATTTAAAAAAATATTCTTAAATGGATATCATTGAATTTCAATACGTTAGCCTTATGATTAAATTAACAAACTTTTCTAATGAAAAACATGATAAGGCTGAACTGAAATATAATTATTTTTATCAGCAGCATATTAATTTTTTGTTGTTAAGAATCACGTTTGTCAGTGTTAAATGGTAATAAACCATTGTAGGCTATTGTTATTGTGGTTATAACACGTGCCGATTATCGTAAATACTGTCGTGCACTTGTCTATTTCTAATTTATTAATCTGCAAAGTAAATTCATAGATTTTAAGATTTAAGATCAGATTTAGCTTGATTTATAAATTCTGAAAAAGTATACCGAAGCAATTGATTGATTTGGGCAGGACCACATATGTTCAATAGCAGATTTAACAGACTTTAAGACGAAGAATTATGTTGAATCATTGTTAAAGTGGGCAGGTCATGTTGCACGGCGATTGGATGAAAATCCGAAATTAGATGTGTGAATGAATCAGAAAAACATGGATGCATTTAATGAGATCGAATCAAAATAGATATGATTAAAGTTGAAGATGCCATTGTTTCGCAATATCAGGAAGATCTATAATGACACGCATTTATAAGGCGATAATAATTCCCTTCTGAAGATTTTATGATAAGAGCGGTGCTAGTTTATGTTGTAGATCTTCAGATAGAGATCATTTTTATCGTTTTTGAATTAATTTATTATGATTCTTAAATGTATTCTATCAAAATACCTTGATTAATGGGCGTTCCATTGATTGTGATCCACAGCATCGCCAATAAGATCTTGCTCAATTTTCTTGCTTGTACAGCCATTTTGAGATTTAAATAAGTGATCGTTTGAAAATGACTAGTTTCGTTTATATAATAAATCGCAATTCAATTTTAATACTGTTTTTTTTTAGAAATAGTTTGTATTTTAATACATAATCGTTATAAATAGTCTAGAGGAATTAATTGCTATATTAAATTACGAATATCAATAAAGGTACGATGAGGAAGAGTTTTAGAAAAATGACTTAGGTGTGCATTTTCGTGAAGACTAAAGGATTTTTTTTGCAAATTTTACTACGAAAAAATTGCTCGGGGAAATTAGAAAATTAAGTTGAAGTCGCGCGTCGCCGCATGTGGCGACTCGTAGCGTTTACAACACTGAAGAAAGACACCCGACTCAACTCTTATATATGCTTGGCAGATCATCTGACGAAACGTCACATATTTGAAAATAACAATTTTCAAATTGTTATTATTTTCCATTTTTTTCCGCCGTACTATTTTATCACCATGGACGTGAACTTTCAACCATCGTGATATAAGGCGTTTCGTCAAGGAACAATTTTTCGCATCACCACCAGTATGTGAAATGATCCACACGTGATTCAACATCCAGTGATATTCAAAGCGAAGATTGATAATGAGATATTTTTGAAACTGTGCTAAGCGATTCATATGAATATTCAAAGGGCAATAACAAAACAGATATCAACGACAATGCAATAAGGATATCCTCGTTAAAAATGTATGGGTATCTCAAGGAAACCAAGCAACATTAAATTTGCAAGCAACACACATGTAAATTTGTTACAAGCATTTTAATCGATTAATCTATAAATTGGACAGAAATTAATATTTAAATAAGCGTCATATATTATCTTAATTGGTATTTTTGCCAAATATTTGCATTTATAATTTTAAAAAAATAATGAATCTTTAAAATTCGTTTTAGGTGAATGGATAAAAAATGTTCCACTTTTGGTCTCAGTTTGCAAGGCTGTATACATAATGCTTCATAAGGTCTTTTGAATATTTAATACGATCATGAATCTGAAAGTTTATGATTTACATTATTTTTTTTCATAGCATTTTTAACTGATTTAATTATAGTCATCGTTGTTAAATCAAGAAGAAGAGTTATGGAAAATTACTGAAGATATTCAAATCTAAGCAATATGATTCGTTTTTGATCTTAAATTGTATTAATTTCATCAGCAACGAGGGATCAAACTCCAATATGATGATAAGCATTTGGCGCGTATGAATTTTTGCATTTTCAGCGACTCTTCTTTCTATAAATTCCACGAATTTCCATATTTCATCATTCGAAGAATTTATTGCGAGATAATTCTAACATCCGCCGATTAGACATATTTTAAGAAATTGATATCAATTGAGGAATATTTGTTCGTTTAAATGAAATATAGTTTTTAGATTTAATTAAAATTTCCTCATCAATCAAAATTAATCAAAAGCTTCTTTATCAGTCATCAAGTTTTCTTGGATATTATACCAAAGAAAGTGGATCTTAATTGAAGAGGGTCTCTTTAATTGACGTTCGCAAGTCGGGGATCGACGCATAAGAGCATTTTATACAAAAGATAATTACACAAAGACGTTCGAAACAAATTAAAGATCACTAGGTCATACTATTAATACAGCATTTGATTTACATATTTATATATTTAGTTTGAATTTGATAGAAATGCACAATAAACGTAATTGGATCTTTGGATAACCCCACAGTTCAAATTATATTGATATATGCTCTGTCGAAATATATTATGATTACTGAGAAATTATTCGACTAATTGACGTTTCTCTATATTTTGAGTCAAAATAATCAATAAAACATGTATCGCCTCGTCATTTTGGCTATTTTAACTTCATGAGCTGGCTATCGGAATGTTTTCAGAGTGTAATGTAATGTTCCCGGTACAATTACAGAACGATTGACTTTATCAACACGGTGGGTGTGTTCATGTTGACGCCATGTGCGTTTGTTATTTTATTTATTCCTCAAAAAATATAAGATGACCGCCATAATGAAGCAATCAAGTTGAATTCGACTTGAGAGGTCAACATTTGATGGCATATGTGTGTGTTTTAATATGATTAAAAGTGCCATTAAAACGCAACGCAATTCTTATGCTAAATATAGTATGTTCATGATTTGTGCGATTTTGACACAAGTAGATTAATACTTACGCTGTTTTTTTTATTTACTATGACTATCGCGAACAATAATTTGGAGACAGATAGTAAATTATACATAATAAACATAGTGTCGAGCCTTCAATGCAGTTCCAAAGGGGTACAACATTTGTGATGTCCGATGTTATATTTTCATGTAGAAGAATTATTTTTAGCAAAGTGCATATTAAATAGTTGCAAAGTCGTCGTTATTCGAGCATCGGTTATAGCTAGATTTTGAATGAGGAAATTCTTTTCGTAACTAAGCAATCTCGATTTGTTCCTTGAATAAATGCGTTAAGCCAACATTTGGCTGCCTTTTTTCATTGTTTTCAGCGGAGCTTGTTTCAACGATGATGGACGATCCGGTAAGAAAACAACGGATCTACGCTACAATCATTACTTTAACATATTCATCAAAAATGTGCGTCAAATTTTAGGTGAACATTGAAGGCTTTGAATCGGAAGAAGAGCAAAGATAACCCAAGCAATGTATAGGTTGTCCCATAAGTTTCTTTCGCAAATTAACACAGATCTAATCATAGCCACGGCTGAAGAAACCCACGATATACTGTTCGCGAAATAGCTAATAAGCTAGAAATTTCACGAACATCCGTCCATTATCATTTGAAAAAAATGGACTACATCAATCAATCAGATGTGTGGCTTCCTCATGAACTCACTGACTCAAATAAACTTCTGCGTATTTCAACATGCGATCTTCTTCTCCAACGACATAATATCCAACCTTTTTAGAACAGACATGTCACTAGAGATGAAAGTTGGATACTCTATGAGAATATCCAACGTAAATGGTCTTGGACCAAGGATACAGAAGCTTTAACTGTAGCTAAACCTGACCTACATCAAAAAAAAAGTTTTGCTATGCATTTGGTGGACTGGAAGGGTGTAGTTTATTATGAGCTACTTCAGCAAGGTGAAACAATAACGTCACGATAACGCCAGGCCTCATGTGTCTTTGCTCGTCAGAAATAAATTATTATCATTTGACTGGGATGTTTTACCTCATCCTTCATACTCTCCGGACTTCTTCATACTCCCTCTTCAGATTATTATTTATTTCTTTCATTGAAAAATTCTTTACGTGGTAAAAATTTTAATTCAAAAAATGATATAAAAATGTACCTTGATCAATATTTTGCCAACAAATCTGGGAAATTTTGGCAAGAAGGCACTATGAGGCTTCTGGAGAGATAAAGAAAGGTAATAGAATAGAATGGATCATATATTATTTAATAAATTTTTATGTAATACAAATTATTATTTATTTTTTTCCTAATATGAAAACGAAAGAAACTTTTGGGACACTCTAATATTAGAGGGACTAGATAGTAATCGCGTATATTTTTTATAATGGAAATTTTTAATCATTTTTCTTTTAAATATTATTTCCACCAATATTAGCATTTTTTCCCATCATCCTTGCAGCTTTTTTTTATAAAATGCTTCGTTTTGGATTTAAAATACTCGTTTAAGTAGTTTTTGACTACTATTATATTTCGAAAACGTTTTTCTCATACAGTATGCTGCATGAATCAAAAGGAATGTCTGAATAATATAAAGAATGTAGCTTAATCTCCCTGTTTATTCTATATATATACCAAGTTTTTTAAAAAAAATATTTGCGTGAGGAAAAATGCAGAAACAAAATGTCGAGTCAGACTCGACATAGGACCGCAAAGAGCTCACTTTTCATTTCCAGTTACAATTAGGTGTAAAAAAGTATGAATTTTTCATCTTAACAACAAGGAATTGCACGCATATCCCTGATCTTTTTTATCTATACAGTATATCAAGGAGATTTGAGTCTAGAGAATAATTCTTCAATTAGTCAAAGATCTGACTCAATTCTGATCTCAATATGTCATCATCAAAATTTGAAAGTCTTCCAGACTTAGGTGCATTTTTTAAATATCTATTGTACGATTCGAACATTTAAAATCAAATGTACAAAATAAATATCTTTGATGGCTTACTGACATTGAAACCCTGATCGGAAAATAAGCATACAATGTATCCCCACTAAACTTTGCCTAGAGTCTAGGTGTAGTCTGTTTTCGTAACATTCGGAAATTTAAATCTATATCAAGTTCGTACGATATTTTTTTAAGCTAAGGTTATGTCCTATTCTCATCATGCATTGACGCAGGCACGGACTTTAAAGTGTTGTCATGAAAGTTAGCATATGATATTAATCGATCTATGCAGAAAAGAAAATATTGCATATGCATAAATATCATTGGACAATTATTTCAATAACTCAGATAAAAGTGACGGCATCAAAGTCGATCATGGACATTCTTAAGGTTTTTTAAATGCCATAAAATGTTGATGTGATACTTTAAACCATGGAAGAGTATATTTTTTATCGATTATCCAATGAGCTGCAATGGGAAAAATACAACTAATGGACCTTGGCTTAGAATTGTACATTTTTTTAAAGTTTCATCATTGTCAAACCAACTATGTCGGTCATTCTAAATCGCGTGACTAATTTCGCATTCGTACCTACCGGTATTGTTTATCAACATCTACTAAGTGATGCTATTTATCATGATGCATTCAATTATTTAGAACTTGTAATTCCTTGATAAAATAACGCATAGAGAATTTATTAGTGCTATGGGATGATTTCATCAAACGGTTGTTGTCTTAATTTGAACTATTTTTGTGTTTAGAACTACAATCTTGCTTTATAAATCAAAACATATAATCTTGCTTACATATATCTAATGAGCGATTGAGTAATCTGATATTTCTAAACATCATAGATACAATTATAGATTGCAAATCAGTAGAACAATTTTGATATCGATTGAAGTGTTTTTATTATTTGCAAGATTTTTTAGATCACTGTGTTTAGTGCATTCGATGCAGTGTCATAAATTTAATGACTAGGAATTAATTTAATTTATTATTATATTTTGATTTTATACACTCGTCTATTAATTGGTATATAATCATTAATAATATTTTATTTTACTAGAATAAAAACAATTTGTATTTTATTATTCTAGACCTCGATCTTAAAAGATAGAAACGCGTCGCTTTCAATAAAATATTCTTAAATATAGGGAATCAAAGGATTACAATGTGTCAGAATAGCACTTCAAATTTAATGATGATTTGCTGAAAACGCTGACTGAAACAGATCTTCAGCAAATTGTTTAGAATAGGCGTTCGAGTGCCGCACGAACTATTCTTAGATAACGAAAGACAGCAGATGATCACATTTTTTTATTTTTATTTTTGTTAAATAAATCACCAAGGTTTTTCACCAAGATGAGAAATTAACAGATTGTGACATAGTTTATGAGTTATAATGGAAGATTCAAGACAAGACACAATGGAAGTTAAGGGTGAAATGTATATTTTTCTGTTTTTCGAACACCACCAAGGCTACAAAAGTCATAAACGAAATTTCCGATGAAGTTTTACCATTACGAAGTGTCGATTTCGATTTTTAAAATTTAAATCGGGTAACCGATGTTTGAAAGAACATCGGAAGAACTAGAACAGAAAAACCCTTAAAATTTGATGACGACATATTTAACCCCTTCAACGTTATGTTTCACTGTTAAAAGTGTCATCCGTAGTGACGTGATTTTTTCGCCGCTAGCGGATACGTACGTCATACCCAGTGTACGAAAATAGTATATCATCAAGTTCGAACAAGTCAGTATACAACACTACAATCGGACCATCCATCATTTTAGAGGTTTACTTTCATAATGCGGATATATCCGTCATACCAACTTCGTATGGACTTTGGTCTTGACGGATATATACGTCATATCCACTTAAGGGGTTAAAAGCCATAGAGGAAATTAGTAGTTATGCCTTTGTTTTCAAGCGTCCAGATTTCGGCGAGAATGTCTCGATTTAGTAGCCTTCAACGTGCTGGTGAGGTATACTATTTCTGTTAGATAAAAATTTTAAACACCTAATATATAATATCTTACGATTTTTCATAGGTTTATAATTAGGCTATACATGATGCCAAAAATTTAAATTTATTTGAACCTCTTCTAAATATGCTTATATAATTGATGGACAGACGTATATTTTATATTTGTATGAATAAGGGTTCTTCCTGATAATAATTGATTGGATAGATTGTCTATCGACTTTATATTCTGGTTGGAAATGTGAATAGTTCTAATCACCCAAATATTTCGATACTGTGAAATTTTGTTCTACAATCCGGATTTGTGCACGAAATTTCATATTAAGAATCCAGGATCAAACTAACGATATCGAAATTCGATCGATTAAAATTACGATCTCAAATATAAGATGATTTTATTCTTATTAGATTAATATGTTGATTGCTCGACAGTCATTTTGCAAATATTTTGGACACAATATCGAAAAATTTCAAAATATATATGAATAACTTCCTGTGGAATATATTTAACGTTAATGAGATAAGTAATATTTTTTTTGTAGTACAAAAATTTATCAATTTGGATAATTAAAGTTGAACTTATTGACCTTCATTTAAAATTTGTATCATTTTTAATACCAAAATAGCAATAGTTCGCTATCATTTGCTCACAATTAATTTGAGTAGGTATAAGTGAAATAGATCAACCGAGGAATATCGTATGTTCGATTGGTATTTTTATCAAAGGTTGTAGATTTTTTTTCATGTCATATTATCAGAAAAAGCTATATTGCGACTCACCAATTTTCCCGAGTTATTTATCTTATTTGAATTGGCACTTCACACCCGGATATACATTTTGATTAGGCAAAATGCACAGGGTCAAAATGGACCTATTCACTATCCTTGTATGGCTTCGATTAGATAATTTAATTGCGTCTTCGGGGTGATGCTAGAAATCTCAATCCAGAATTATTGAAAATGTAACCTTAGACTATTACCCAATATTATTATGCAAGCGATGAGCTGATTTTAAAAAAGCAATTTGTATAATCGCGGCAAAAAATAGTCAAAGAAATAAATGAAATTAGCATTTCATAAAGTGTTCTACAAAGACATTGTAAAAATAAAATATTCGCAAGCGTTGTTTTTGAAAGTGAATTTCAAAAAATCCGAACATCCTGCATTAGTTCCGGCATAGTACAATACGACTCAAATAATCAGGATAAAACATAGATGGCATCCATTATTCATAGGAGTATACAAGTAGGGTTTTACATAATTTTTTGACCACCTCAAGCATTATCTGTTGGTGTTTTCCGCATTCTACCTCCGCGTGAAGATATGATAATGAGATCCTATTGTGTAATATTTTTTAGGAGTTTGGCTAATTCTTTTACGCGAAATATTTAGTTATAGCGTAAATATATTTCCGCATGTCTATAAACAAGATGAATAAACAAAGCGTCTTTATTCATCTTAATTTACCATATTCGTTTTATAAAATAAATGGTTAAGATAGAATAGGATTATTTGAATTGGAATATATTAGAAAATCCCTGAAAGAGTGATGAAATTATCACTATTTTAAAATTGTGTTTTAATGATCGAAATATTGTTACTTTCGATCGCCCAATTTTTTTTTGACATAGTGAAGATTTTTTGCACAATCTGGATTTTGAATCTGAGTCCATATAACAAAACCCCAGGAAAATGCCTACTAATTTTACGACTAGGGTCTTCTAAATATAAATTTAATGATGAATATAATAATCATGCTACCGATTGTAATCCTCAGCGGTTTTGACTATTGATCTTCAATTATGAAAATTCACCCTGGAGGCTAAAGTATGTCGAGTGTTGTTTTAATGGTCTTCACATGCTGTTAAAAAAATCCCAACAACCAAAATTATTTTATTGAAAAGTGCTTTTGGAATTGTAAAAATGATCTGGATTCAAAAAACAAAACTATTATACTTGAACACTATTCATAGCGAATACACAGAGTGTTTTGCACATGGGCCGACTTTTTTTTTTTTTTGGGAGTTAGGGGGTCTTTTGCTACGTTTCACACAAAAGCCTTATGTCGTAAGTGTCACGGTTGTCGAAATAGAAAGCCAAAATTTCGCCTTTAAATCATTTTAAATTTTTCATCTGTAGTCGAAAAAGCACTTATTATTTATCTAAATAAATCATTATGTTATGCGATTGGCTTAAAAAAATAGTTCTGAGCTTCCACAGTCACATAAAATGGGCAAACGAATGAGAAATGTCAATTTTTAAATTCCTTAAACAAAAAACTAACATCTATTTGGAACATAGTTAGTTATTTGGAACAAAACCTCAAAATAAAAATCGATTTCGGCATCCCTAATTGTTAAACATAGCAAAAGATCCCCATAACCATCAACAAAAATTGTCGGTCCATTTGCAAAATACCCTGTATATAAAAATAATTTTAAATCTTCAAGTTTGTTGGAATAGGGATTTTTATAAATTGGCTAAAAAATTACTACACCACAGGATTTCTTTATATAGGGACGTGCCATATTCCGTGGCTTACATGGTCTTCAGACCTGACACCACTGGATTTCTTTGTCTAGGGACACGCAGGAGAATTAATTTACACGACAGAGGTGCCTACAAAATAAATCCTAATTAAAGCCAAATTCGCCGCCTTTGCAAAAAAGAGAAAATGCTACTTCAGACAGTTGAAATAAGGAAAAGGTGTTGTGCCTAGGGGTCCCAATCGAATATTCGAATATTCGATATTCGAATATATTTGCCCGTTTTCCAGTATTCGTATATTCGAATATTTGTAAAATTAATCGAATATTATTCGTTATATATTTTTTAAGAAAATTGCTCGATGTTCTTCTGCCAATCGAAATAGCAGCAATGAAATGCAAAAGAGTGCCAAGTTTATTTTGAAATTGTTTTATTGAATTTGTGTAAAGTTTATTAAAAAACTATTCAAAAATATCGATCATGCCAAAAAAAGGGTGATATTTTAGATACTGTCGACAAAAACAAACTCAATGACAACTGAGAGGGTTTTTTCAACAGCAGGCTCAATAAAAATGAAATTACGGCCAAGCTTAAAAGTAGAACGTTCAATGCACTTTCTTTTAAAAAATATGTATTGCTGAAAAGTAAATAAAATTCTGATAATTTTGATTTCGCTGAAACCAAAAACCTCAAAATTTCACTTGATTTCTAGCCTTTGTCTACGAGAAAACGCGTTGCGCAACAGATGATACTTCTCGCCCTCTTTGTGTGATGGGATCAAGAACCTTCCTTCCTGAGGGAATAAATTTATTTCTAATGAAAGGAACTTTATAGAAAAATAATATGCTCCATTTATATTTTTATATAATAACACTAATGAAAAATTCCGGGTTATATTTGAATCACCCTCGTCTACATATATACAATATTCGAATACTCGAATATTCGAATATTTTACCAATTTCACATTCGATATTCGAATAATTGATTTTACGAATATTTGGGACCCCTTGTGCCTGCATACGAAGCAGAGGTGGCCAATTTGAACAAATTTTGTAAATAAATTTAATAAAAGCATCATAAGTATAAAAAGTATTTTGTCAACCCTGACCCTGGTAAACTGGAACCTCTTCAAATTAAACGACTTATTGAATGATTTGTATAACATGTAACATGCCGTTGGAAAGGATATAATCTAGAAATCTTTTTAAAATGTTCAAAATAGTTATTAGTTGTTTGTTTAAATAATTTAAAATTATTTAGATTTCCTCATTAATTTGCAGATTTATATGACTCTGGAAGCTCAGAAGTAGTTTTTTTTAAACCAATTGCATAAAATAATGATGTATTTAGATAAAAAATACTGCAAAATACATAACAGTTATTTCATGCTATTGCAGTCACAGATTAAAAAATTTGGACGATTTAATGGTGAAAAAAATATCTATTTCGACAACCCTGACACTTGGGACATAGAGCTTATGTGTGAAATATAGCAAAATACCCCCCTAATCCCAACCCTGAACCCTGTATAGACACGGATGCAATTAGTTGATGCGAGCGATGGCAGATGTTAATGTTTCGTTTTAGCAACTCAAACGATAGCAATATACAATGTCTTCGCAGCATTTCATGAAATTCTGAGCTCATTATGACACGTTCAATAAAACATAAACAAACATTAATCTAAAAATGTACTCAACAATTAAACAAAGTTAATTAAAGAAATGATCTGATGGAGTGTCAGTAGCATGGCGCTTATTTCAATCGAACCGGAACATCTTGCGATACATAACCAATGTTTTCCAAATTTATCTGGTAATAATGACCACCACGTTTTTTCGTCACGCGATACCGAACCAATTTCTTCCAAATTAATCCGGATATAAAGGCGACCATTATATTTCGTAGTTAGCTTCGGTTGTAAGACGAATATTCAGAAATAAATTATTTTACATAATTGCCTTATCAATTAAAGGGGGACTAATCGGCTTTAAGATATCTTCAATGAGAAGAATATTTTTTAATTAATTAATTTTATATTACTTGTACGAAGGGAAAAAAATGGTTTTACGCAATGGAAATGTTTAGTGTCAAGTAAACATGATAAGGTTCGTTGCGCATTCATGTGCCCCACGTGGATTGTTGATGATGAATGTAAGGATCCCTGCTGATCCGGTTTTGTTTTTTGAGAAATGAGATAGCCATATCACGTTTTTGTAGTAAAAAATGTACATCTTTATCAAGCATTACGTAAATTTGGAGTATTTCTGGACACTAAATAGCGTGACAAAATCGTGACCGACTGATTTCTTAAAAAAAAAATATATTTCTTCTGACTTATATGATTTATACATTGATTTCGTATTCAAACTGAAATAAAATAAAGAAGAGGCCGTTATTTATTAGAGATGTGGTGGACAAGGTTGCAACGGCAGCCGGAAGCTAAGGTTTTCAGACTCTTTTTCTGAGAAGTCGATAAAGAGCACTTGATATCGACCCAACCTTCATTAGTAATCGCGAGTTGAAGATTAAATGAAAAACTAATTTTCTATACATTAACTAATGACTTAAAAAAATGGTACTTACAAATATTTAGATCATGGGTTTCTAACATGGTCCAGATGAACACCCTCCAGGTGATCTATGAAAATTTAAAAATGATCTATAATATTTTTATGTTTAATTCAATTTTTAAGAATTTTAATTTTTCATTAATTTTCATTTTAATTTCATTTAACTAATATAATATAGATTTTTATAGGGCACGTGATCGAAGAAGAATTGTTTGAATTGAAAGAGAATTTGGAAGATAAAATCAATTTTCACACAAATGGTTATCTCAAATTTTGTAAGTATATTCGCAAAAAATAAATCCAAATCACCAAACCATTATTTCTAGTTTTTCCTAGTTCATTTTTGGCTCGGGCAGGATTTATTCACGTTAACATTTTTATAAAAAAACACTAGAAATCGAATCACGGAGCTGGATGGGTGATTGGCCACCCACCACATAAAAAACTCCCAGATATACCTAGAAATATCTCCTATGGAATAATAAACATATTCTAAAAAAGATATTCAAGTCTTATTGGATATTGTATCGAAAATGCGTATGCACGTATAAACTTTTTTCCTTCAATCGACAAATCATGATATAAGTCTATAGTTGATTACAAATATCGCTTTATGGACAAATTTTAAATAGATCATCAATACGATGTTATAAAAAGCAATTTGTGTCATTATTGCTTTCATATTTAGATTCACACAGTAGAAAATCAATGATGATGCTTTAAACTTAAAAATATATACAGGATGATTTGCAGATGGATCGACAATTATGCTTATTTTCCGATCAGGGTTTCAATGGTATTAAGCCATCAAAAATATTTATTTTGTATATTATGATTTTAAATGTTAGAATCGTACAATAGATATTTAAAAGATGCACCTAAATCTGGAAGACTTCTGGACAAATTTTGAAGATGACATATTGAGATCAGAATTGAGTCAGATCTTTGACTAATTGAAGAATTATTCTATAGACTCAGATCTCCTTGATATACTGTATTGATAAAAAAGAGCAGGGAAAAGCGTGCAATTCCTTGTTGTTAAGATGAAAAATTCATACTTTTTTACACTCAATCGTAGCTGGAAATGAAAAGTGAGCTCTTTGCGGTCCTATGTCGAGTCTGACTCGACATTTTGTTTCTACATTTTTTTCCCCACTCAGATTTAAAATCATGTGATTTTATTTTGCGTATCGTATTTGGAAAGGAATATAGGTTTTTATGCTCCTTCATAGTGTTTAGCCTACCTCCTAGAGATACAAAGGAAAGGGGCTGTTGCCCGGATAAAATCCTAAACACAGGCAGTGACTCTTGACGCGCGCTTTCGTGAACATCTCCGATCATACTTACGATATTTTTACGTAATCATATAATATTCATAATATATACAAACTTTTTTAAAAAACCTGTTCTCCATTTAGGCCAATGTTTTGAGAGATAACATACATTATCGAATTATAAACTAAAAAAATATAATGCCTCTGTATAATATATTAGTAAAATATACAATTTTGGTAAAAAATAATAGTGTTATATTAAATAATAACATAAAAATTGAAAAAAAAGGTTTTATCTTAAAAATGTCTAAAATATTTAGGGACCGCAAAGGGTTAAGGGAGTCATTTGCTAAATTTCACACATAAACCCTATGTCCTAAAAGCCATTTTGAAGAGTCAAGTTTGACAACTTATTGAATGATTTGTATAATATGTAGCATATCATTGGAAAGGGTATGAACCAGAGATATTTTTAAAATTAAACTAAGTTCAAAATAATTGTTAGTTTTTTGTTCAGAGAATTTATAAATTGACATTTCGCATTCGTTCCAACATTTTTTGTGACTTTGGAAGCTCAGTTTTTTTTTAAACCATTGCAAAATACAAAAACTGTTATATATCGCTATTACAAGCACAGATAAAAATGTTTTGACATGACCAAGTGCAAAACACTAATTTTCGTGTGGATCACAGTTTAAGATTTCAAAGGATGCGTTTTGTATCGTTATCAAATTTTTTCATGAAATATTGCATTAAATTATAAGGATATTTAGATCCAATATGAAATATATTGGCTATGTATTATTTTCGACTAGTATTTTGAGCAACATTTCGGCACAAAAACTACAAAAAAATACGTTTCTTTTGAAAATAAATCCTTCATTTTCATCTGAATTTAAGCGTTGATTTGCACGGTTGTCAATCATTGCCTTTTTAATTTAAGAATGGAATAGATATTTGTCATTGGTTTTACGGTATATGGTATACCGTCATTTAATTTTTTGTGATCCATCGATTAGATAATAGTTACATTATGATTTTGATGAATTTTTCCAAGAAATTAATTGAGAGAATTTGATTTGAGATCATATTAAAATTATGCATTTGACTGGAGGAATATTCTACATTATAAGGCCCAATTAAGGTTTATTGACGTAAGTATGCCATATAATTAATAAAGGCTCAACATCATTGCAGAAAGAAGATTCCATCCATAAAACCATTAGGCAAGGTGTGATAACAAGACGTGTTGCACTAATGGAGGTTTTGTTGATACAAATTAATTAAGTGAACAGTTCGTGATGTCTGTGTTTGAGCTTTTGGCATCCATTAAAACCCACATTGTTAATATTTATATCAATGGTTAATCAAGCATAATTACGAACGAGTGTATTGTTATTTTTAAAGCATACATGTTATAGCACATAGCAGTAAATTTGAGCATACAAGAGCACGTTAACGCTTCACATTAACGACTGAAATGATAAAATATTTGATTTTAATTATTCGTTTGCTCATCTTATTTTGAATTGATGATGGTTGTATTGATACATCATTGCATCAATCACCCAGGAGACAAATTGACAGATCAGATTAATCCTATCTGAGCAAACACGTGCATGTAATAATGTAATGCATACATTATTTAATCAAATCATTACATAGTCAATACGTACAAATGCTATAGATAAACGGAGTCAACTGAAGAAGAATGACATTTTGATAAAATTCTTTGGAACGTGTCACGAATTATAAATAATCTCAACATCTCAATAGAAATTGATTATGCATTTGCATCTCAATTCAACCCATTTTTCACTGACTGATTCCAAAAATTATGCATTCAATAATTTTACTCCGACAATTACGAAATCTGATTTCTCGATGTTTTTTCATTTCTCGACAAATGAGAGTTCACGATTTGATTTCTCAAATTTTTCGAGAACTACCAACAAGCTAAAATATCTTCCTTATATATTATTATGGCAGTCTGAAGAAAACACATATAAAGAAATTCAACAACGTCATGTCAAACAAAACAATGTTTGAAAATAAACTTTATCGTCGATTATTATAAAAGCATTATTATCATTGTTTTTAATAGTTCAACTGCATTATTATGATCTAAAATAGCACGATAGCAATATACTGATATTATCGTGGAAAAGGAATGATCAAACAAAGACAGATCGCATCATAAGATCGATGTAAAAAATCATATTATCACATGAATAAATTTATGATTGAATTTATTGCATGATAATTTTGCATTAAATCGGTAATTATCGCAATACCTTTGGATGGTTAACTTATTGTTTTCCTTAATGAATTCGTACTTGGAAGGTCAATGTTATAATCTTGGCTGTCAAGAGACGTTCTTTTGTGCGATGATTGCAATCGATGGTATTTTTATACAGTTTGAATCTGATTGCAAAATTTACATGTCAAATTATGTAACATAATGTCATACAAAATCATATCTTGAGCAAAAAATCTATAAATGCAATCGAAATGTAAAGAGAGTGTTTAGTAATTGTAATAATGATACCGTTAAAAGTGTTGTGTATTTTTGTTGCGGTATTTGCATCCTCAAAAGCGAATCCTTTCAGCCAAGGTTAGTCAAAACTATTCTTGATATTTAAGGGAACTGTATGAGTTTCGGTATTAAGTTGCTTGTTGATAAAATTTTAGATGAATTAGACGCAAAAATGCACCCTTATAGGGTGGAAGGCAATCCTAGAATCTTAAATTTGGATTTAGAACAGACTGAGGAGTATTGGAAAAATATTTCAAAAGAACGCGTAGCCAAACAAAGGCGAGAAGTTTACAATACGAACATCGCAAAAAATGTGATTTTATTCCTCGGTGATGGATTATCGATCTCCACTATAACTGCAGCCAGGGATTACATGGGAAAGATTGATGGAACAGGTGGTGAAGAATCGTTATTGTCATTTGATAAATTTCCTGTTTCGGGATTGAGCAAAGTATGTATACTATCATTTTTTTTGAATCTTGCAAATATTTTATTGCAAGGAAATACTTTTTGCGTTTCAGACTTACTCTGTAAATAGCAAAATATCAGATTCTGCAGGCACTTCAACTGCTTATCTGTGCGGTGTTAAAGCCAATGATGGCACCATAGGTGTTACTGCCAAGGTTCGTCGCGGTAATTGCATTGACCAGTCAAACTCTTCTGCATATGTGGATTCAATTGCTACCATGTTCATGAACGAAGGTCGAAGCGCAGGTTCTTATATACCTTATTTTCGAATAATTTAAAAATTAGCAATATATTAATGCAAATAGTTGTTTAAGGGCTTGTAACTACTACGAGGGTGACACATGCGTCGCCAGCAGGAGTCTTCGCTCATATTGCGGAGAGAGATTGGGAAAATGATCAAAGAGTGAAAGAATGGGGGAATGATTGGGAACAGTGTAAAGATATTGCATATCAGCTCATCCATGAAGATGGAAAGCGGTTGAACGTAAGTATTTACATAGTATAAAATTTTATATACAAATACAGGATATATCAGATCAAGTCTTAACAGAATATAGAAAAGCAAAAACATGATCTAGTAATTAAGATTTTAATGATATATTTCTGTCTGCGTGCAACACAATTATCACTTAATTCAACGCCATTATTCAGGTCAAAGATACATAGACTGAACCATAAGCTCGAATTCATAAAATGTAAATAAGTACACTAATTCTGGTTTAATATATCGTTTTATTTCTATATTATAATGATATTATTACGCTCTCAGCGGGGGCGCTCTCGGGGGCAGAGTTCCCGGGCAGCTCCCCGCTCCCACGCGCTCGTCGGGATGGCCGTGGTCCACGGGTCCGTTCTTTTTATCGGATCATACAGCCGGACGAATGGATGGGGGTGGACGGGCGTCAAACGAAAAAACTTTATTTTCTATATATTTTTTTAAAATTCGGAACGAGAGAAAGGGACATCCTACGGAAAGAACATCATCCCGCAACCAAAGTCAACCGCCGACTCCTGTCTCGACTCCCGCCCCCTGCGCGTCACCGCCCAACCGGCAACGGCGCACGCGCAAGAAGCGGTCGGTCGGTAATTGTAGGTGCAATGTCTCCGCAGCGCCACAGAAGATGGCGTTGCTAAAATAGCACATTGCACCTAAAGAGAGATGGAAGATATCACTGTTATTAACGCGAATTAAATTCGTCCAGATCAATAGCGGGGATATTAAATCGCCCACGTTACAGTATCAATTTAAAAAAATGCTAATGACCCTCTATTACCTTTATTGAAATATCACTCATTGCCTACTTAAAACAGTATATTTTGATTTTGTGTTTAAATATATCGTGCGATTAATGCTCCCCATCCATAAAAGGGTTAACATAGGTTGGGTTTACTTTTAACTTTTTTAGGCCCGATCCACACTATGGTGCCGGTAACGGTTCGATCTCGCTCTCGGTCTCGATCCGGTCAAATATTCTCATACAAAAAACGGGATTGGAACGATCCGATAGTGTGAATACTCTGATTGTTTCTTATGTAAGAATATTTGATCGGACCGGGACCGGAGCGAGATCGAACCGTCAATGGCATCATAGTGTGGATCGGGCCTTAACCTCATAAGTTAAGTAACAAGTTATAAATACAACTAGAGATAAGATTAAAAGATACTTTAAAGAAAGGCGATCGATTCATTTTAGTCTTTCACTTCTTTAACCTCCAAGGAAAGATAACATTGATTTGTAATCTATGAAATGTAAGACTCATCCAGATGCCTTTGCATTTTCATCAGAATATTGATTTATCGGGATTATTATTGTCGAGATAGTGATCGCAGGGAATTGATTATCGAATTTATGATCTATTCCCCATCAATCAACATAACTTTTTATACCAATGATATTTCATAAATTTATAGAAAGAAGTACATCTTTTTCTGTAAAGTAAATACATCGAATATCAATCTTCTATAGTGTTTTTAAAAAAGGACGCATAAACGCATATAATTGCGATTTAAGATAGCAGCAAAGAATGAAATCTAAAGAGGTTTTTGAAAGAAGATATAAAATCGTTACCAAACAGTGACTATGTCAAAATACTGTGATTATAGATCAACTTCCAACTGCTCCAGTCAATCATTGAACACACGGTGATGTCTATGGTAATTTATTAATTTAAGTTCCTGGATGAGTTGGATTTTATACGGGCGCAGACCCAAGTCCCGATTCAAAATTTGCCAATTTTGCCAGGTTCTCTTGAATGACGAGAAATTAACTGCTTTGGGTACCTCGAACGTTATCTTTTGATAAATGAAATATATGTATTCAAATTAATTTTGATGATTTATTCAAACCATGTCATATATTTAAATACATATTTCAGGTTATCCTCGGTGGTGGAAGACGCGAGTTTCTTCCAAATACGACAATGGACGAAGAGGGCTACGAAGGATACAGAACCGACGGTCGTAATCTGTTGGAAGACTGGAAGAAAATGCACGAGGAAGAAGAACACAATTTTGAATACGTTTGGAATAAAAAATCTTTATTTGAAGTCGCCGATGATACAGATTATTTGATGGGTCTTTTTGCGTCCAGTCATTTAGATTATCATCTATTAGCAAACGCCGATATAGAACCAACCCTCGACGAAATGACGGAAGCGGCCATCAAAGTGTTGTCCAAAAATGATAAAGGATTCTTTCTTTTTGTCGAAGGTAAGATACATTTAAGTGTGGATAGTGATATGATTTCGAGTATTAAACAATGCTATTGCAGGTGGTAAAATTGATCAAGGACATCATGAAGCTTGGGCTAGATTAGCACTTGATGAGACTGTAGAATTCTCAAAGGCCATCGCTCGTGCCGTGGAGTTGACGAATTCAGACGAAACCCTCATTGTGGTAACTGCAGATCATTCCCATGCCATGACAATTAATGGATATACAAGAAGAGGGAATGATATCATGGGTAAAGTTGATACCAAAACAGATGATAATATACCCTATTTAGTTTTGAGTTATGCCAATGGTCCGGGATACAGGAAAGAAGTAAACGGCTCTCGAGTTGATGTTACATTGGAAGACATGGGTCAATATGATACTTATTTCCTTTTTTGAATTTTTAATATATAATTATGAAAGTGTATTGAAACATAACTTTACATCAACAGAAGACGTACAATTCCAAAATCCAGGAATGGTACCACTTGTTTCTGAGACTCACGCAGCTGATGATGTTGGCGTTTATGCTTATGGTCCATGGCAGCATCTCTTTACTGGTGTACTTGAACAAAGCACCATTCCTTATATCATGGCTTTCGCTTCGTGTGTCAACGACGACGATTCCGCCTGTTCCTCGGGTGTTATTAATACGTCTACTCTATCATTCATATTTATAATTAATATTATTTTATGGTTTTATAATAAGGAATGACATTTTGAATGTATTTTTGTATGAAACGACGATGAAAAATATTGATAATTTAAGAATAAAACAGTATTTGAATGACTTTTTTGCAATACAAAAGCAATTATTTTTAAATTCGCAACAAATATATATTTTTGAATCATATATCTTTTATTACAAAATTGAATTTCCCATCCAAAGAAAATGTACATTGCTTAATTATTCTGCTGTGAAAATGCATTCTGGTTCATTTGCACAGAAGAAAATTCATTTTAATTTTCTCCCAAAGGATCATTGATTTTTTCATCAATGAAATACAACGACGATAGATTGATTAATTGCGCATTGATTTCGGTAATAACAATAGCAACTTTAATCATGCAGCGTTACAATGATTACATTTACTAATTGTCAAACCACGATCTTCACACATTATTACCTCCATAAAAATATAATCCGATACTAATCAAATTTATGAATGGATAACAGCAAGATTAACATTCTGGTCTAATATTTATGTAAGATTTCGGATGGTTTTGGCAACCATCCATAGTAAAACCGAAGAATAAATTGAATGCATCGAATTAATTAAGGCATCTTCAATATCTATTCATATCATCGTAATTAAATATTCAACTCCTTATGCTTTTGATATTGAAGCCCAGTAAGCCTGAGGGAATTTATTGACGGATGTTTTCGTGGTCATCTCGATAGGATGTATGGGTGCTTTAAAATACTGACCTATTTACTTTGAAAGTTAAGGGAAAGCTATTCAATACGATTATATTGATTTTATTTGAAATAATTATCTAGAGTTGATGTAGTCCAGTTTCTTTCTTAATTCCCATAAGCTATCTAGTGCACAATAAGTATGCTTCAAAATTGCTCCTACATACGTAATAGTTAGTCAATTTTTTTATTATAATACTATCTTCTGTTATTACCAATTCGGACCAGCCACAGATTCCTTTAATAGTCTATCTATGAGTTCTGAATCATGATAAGTTGAAGAAAAAATGAAGTTGAGACGTACGAATTAAAACTATGATTGTTCTATGTGAATACATGGATGCAGCTGATTTTCCACACAATCCTATTTAAAAATGAACATTCTGTAGTAACATGGAGTTCATGTTACAAAGAGCGTAATTGCGCCCGATGGAATGAGTCATTAACAAGGAAGTCGAGTTGCCGCTCCTTAATACGCAGGGCTCCGCTCTTCCACATCGCTCCGGCTGACGACGACTTTCCATCCCTTCAAAGATGAAAGCGCAGTTTTTTTATCCAACTGCGATTTATCCCTTATAAACAATAGCGAAATGTATGGAAACAATTAAAATATTGAATTCTATAAAATATAACTTATTTACTCATTCATAAAAATCAGACGAAGATCCACCTGAACTCCTGACCAGGCTCAACTCAAAGTTTCAACGGACTCTTGCACTCTGGTCAAACTTCTGGCGGGCGCAGTCCTAATAGCATTTAACCTTTTCGTTAGTGAGCAAATTTAAAATCGATGAAGTCGTTGATGTCATAATCGCTTTACACCGATTACTTTCTGTCAGCTCCTAATCAGCGTAAGACAATCTTCAATTCGAGGCAGAGTCAATTGTAAATGAACACTTGATAGTGCATACAAGACCACTTCATTTCTTTACATAAACAATGCACAAAAAATCAATTCAAGTGCTCCTCCTTTAGAAGGAAATGATAATTGGACAAAGACTCATTCAACACGCAGGGAAGAACAGCAAGCAGTTAAATAAACAAACACTCTTGATAACACACAATATTCGGTCGTTTCTTTGCGTAAACAAATAACACACTTGAAATCAAAATCATTATAAGTGGATAAATTTGGGCTTAACGATCTATACAATCATGCGATGCATATGAAGAAGCTATCCGTCTCAGTCTCCCGAACTGCGCTAAGTTCTCTTTGTCTCTGTCCGCCTCGGAGCTTCAACGCACAAGAGTGCTCTTTCTGAATAGTGAAGGTCAAAACGGATATTTCCGTAAGTACTCACGAAAAGGTTAAGGTAACCAGCTTTAAAAAATTATGGTGTTAAGCATTTATTATGGAACTATGCCCACAAGATAATTCGATACAATCAGCTATTTCTTGTGAATACACTTATAATAGAAAAAAAAAATCGATAAAAAACTACATTGAATATTTATCATCTAGACCAGCGCTTCTTAAACTTATGTAGTCCGCGGACCCCCTCTTGAGCAAAATTTCTTTCGCGGACCCCCTCTTGAGCAATTTTTTTTCGCGGACCCCCTTTTAAACAAACTTTTTTTTAATGGACCCAATTCTAATCCTTGTGACTTAATTTTTCAAACGAACAAACATTTTTTTAGTCAAATATTAGTCAAAATAGATCTTTTTATAATGTTTTCTGTAAATAATTCCACAAAAATATCTTGTTCAAGTATAAGTAAATATTTTTTTATATCTCCGCGGACCTCCAGCAATGGCTTCGCGGACCCCCAGGGGTCCGCGGACCCCTGTTTAAGAACCGCTGATCTAGACAATCTTTGATAGACAAAATTTTATGACATGGATACATAAACTTTTACTACTGTTATTGGATTGCTCCTTTTTTTCAAAGAAGAGACAACGAAATTATATATAAAGTAAATTTAGTTTAATTCAAATAAAAATGTTATGAGCGTGTAATCGTAACACATCTTTGTTACGTTTAACGTAATTTCTCACATATCATTTGATCATCATCACATCATATGATTTCTTAATTTATCACAGATTATCATGTGTCGATCTCGAAAACCTTCTATACAAATGACACACCTTAATTGTGCTCTTTTGGGACAATAGATGTTTGCTCACAAAATATTTTTATGAGAGTCAATAAAATAGCATTTGTTCATCGTCTTTGTTAGATTTCCAAAAATGCTACAATCAGCTCGCGTACCACAAGTTGTATGTCAACGTAACACGTTGTATGATTTACCATATAATCATTCAGGCACATAAACAATTATCAAATATCATATGATCATAGAGAGATTTCACGATCAGTATAAATGCAAATGATAATTGTGAAAAGCCCAGTCTCAACTACCATGTCACCATTAAAAGTTTTGTGTCTTTTCCTGATTGTTCTTGTTAGTGCAAAAGAAATTCCTTCAAATAACGGTGTGTCAATAATTATAAACTCAAAAAGCGTGTTCAAGAAAATCAATAAAATTTTGGATAAATAATCTGTTTAAGTTTGAGTAATTTGTATTGATTTCTTTTTAGATGTTTCGAAAGGGAGGGATACGATGCATCCCCATAGACGTACAAATAATGTAGAATCATCCCGAAATTTAAATTTGGAACAAGAACAAACCGCAGATTATTGGAAAGGACAAGCAAAAGACTTCTTAGCTAAACATCGAAATGAAATATTCAACACGAAAATTGCCAAAAACGTTGTTTTCTTCCTTGGAGATGGCATGTCGATTACAACTGTGGCGGCAGCCAGGACATATATGGGACAACAGGAAGGAAATCCCGGCGAAGAATCACAATTGGCTTTCGAAAAATTCCCTGTCACGGGATTGAGCAAAGTCAGTTAATTGATGTTATTGTAATCTTATCTACTCAGTCATACGCCAAATTGTAAAATATCAATACCTACATGTAAATTTTGCACATCGGAATGAAATACATCATCGCACATAATGGAAATCAGTATTTTATCAAAGAATATACAGAATAGCAATTATTTGATCATCTAAATAGATTCTATAGATATTAATGCTGTCGTTTTTCTTTCATCAGTGATGATAAAGTGCTTGTTTGTAATTCAGCAAGCAAGATTGTGAAAAAAATGGAAGATCGATCGATCGCTTCGATATAGGTTTAGCCTAATTTTAAGTCTTTTAATAAGTGATTTGCTTCGATCTCAATTTATTCATATAGGGCAGACAATAGGAAGTCATCACATGGAAAAAAATAAATGAAGATTGTCTACTTACGATAAGAGTCTTGTCATCGCAAGGCGAAAAAGACGTTTTGATAAGATCTTTTTTAAATGTATTTCAGACGTATTGCGTTGATAGTCAAGTAGCTGACTCTGCATGTTCAGCAACTGCTTATTTGTGCGGTGTTAAGGCCAATGATGGAACCATAGGTGTTACCGCAAAAGTTAATTATGGCAATTGTGATGAGAGTAACGACAATAATACACATGTCGAGTCAATTGCTACGATGTTCTTGGAAAAGGGTCGAAGTGCAGGTTAATACTAATATAGACATATTTACAAGGTTTTTCGATGATTGCAGATGAATTTAATCCGATCTCACTGTTTTAGGTATTGTTACAAGTACAAGGGTAACCCATGCATCCCCAGCAGGAGTTTATGCCCATACTGCTAATAGAGATTGGGAAAATGATAATTACGTCAAAGAAGATGGGTTCGATTCTGAATTATGCAGAGACATTGCACATCAACTAGTTCATAACTACCCCGGGATGCAATTGAGTGTAAATGATTTTAAATTGGAAAAGATCTTAATTATTTGCAATAAACATTGTGGCTTTAATTTTGTAGGTTATTCTTGGCGGAGGTCGACGAGAGTTTATTACAAATACGACAATCGATGAAGAAGGAGATGCTGGATTCAGGACAGACGATCGTAATTTAATTGAAGAATGGAAGAAAATGCGAAATGATGATGGTGTTAAAAATGAATATGTTTGGAATAGAAAACAGCTTTTAGAGGTGAGCAACGATACGGAGTTCCTATTGGGACTGTTTGAAAGTGGACATTGTAAATATAATTTGGAAGCCGATCATGAAATCGAACCTACCTTAGCAGAAATGACAGAAGCTGCCATCAAAATATTATCGAAAAACGAAAAAGGATACTTTTTATTCGTTGAAGGTATTGAATGCATCGATTCATAAATGTATATCAATATTGACGATCAGAACTATATGGGAGATGTTATTATTGCAGGAGGACGGATCGATCATGCCCATCATGCTTCCAGAGCAAGAACTGCACTGGACGAGACTGTTGAATTCTCCAAGGCAATAAATCAAGCCGTAGAAATGACCGACAGGGATGATACTTTAGTCATAGTCACTTCAGATCATGCTCATGTCATGTCATTTGGTGGATATCCAGTACGAGGACATGATATATTAGGGGACGTAGGAAAGAATGCATTGGATAATATTCCGTATTTAACATTAAATTATGCTAATGGTCCAGGTTACAGACCAGAAGTCGATGGCGCCAGAGTAGATGTTACAAAAGAAAATATGGGTAATTCATCCCTAAATATATTTGAAATATTTAGCAAAATTGATGCATGTATTCTATCAACTTTTTGTATTTGATTTAAGCTAATATCAACTTCAAAAATCCATCAATGGTGCCTCTCGTAGATGAAACACACGGAGGTGAAGATGTAGGTGTCTTTGCTTTGGGTCCATGGCAACATCTCTTTACGGGAGTATATGAACAGAATACCATTCCACATATGATCGCTTTTGCTTCATGTGTCAATGATGATGATTCAGCATGCTCGTCTGGCGTGATTAACTCTTCAACATTGTCGATGATATTAATTATTAATATGTTTTTATTATTTTTAAATATGTTATAGTTTATATAAATATATATGAAATGTATAACGATGTTGATATTGTTGTTAATAAATCTTGTACTTATTTTTAAAAAAATGTTTTATTTTGAGGCATGTGCACTACTTCATTCATCGTTATACGATACTTAAATGACAAATTGTGTTCAACAATTTCGATGCAATGACTTTTAAATGCATTTCTTCTACCATTCATCTATCCATTATATACGCACTTAAGTGGTTCACACTTTCTTTGAAATACACGGTTTTACTTTAACGCGGTATGTAGAAATCATGTATCAATAAAAATATTGAAAGGTTCTGGGACTTATAATAACTAGGATCCATCCTAACGGAGAATTTTAAGGTTGGATGAAGATCAAAAAGTCTTTGTTCAAAAAGTGCTCGACTAATTACAAGATAAAAATTTAATCATATGATAATAAAAAAAAGACATGATGCTTCAAAAATTAAGATTGAATCAAAAATAATGAATCATTGGAATCCATAAAAAATCAATTTCGTACTGCAATTATCTATATGAAATATATGCGATTCTACATCATGCATTTATGTTGTACTAAATTCTAATTCAGTTTTACATATTTTATAATCAGGATTACCATTGAAGTTGAATGATTTGAAATCTTATTCACATAATAATTAGAATTATTTTGATGTACAAAAAAGTTTTTGGAATAAGCCAATAATAAAAAGGGTGTAATATTTTTACGCTGTGTTAAGTTTCCGTTTTCTTTTCACAACGGAAGCTTATCTCTCATGGAAACATCGACTATCAATAGTAAAAGAAATAAAACCGTTCATTTCAATCGTTTCAATTTCATCAATCGTGAATGTATTTGTGAGATAAAATTTTAAAAATCTTACGTGTAATACTTTATAAATCGAGATCTGCACTAATCTTTAAAATTATGATCAATGTTTGATATACAGGGTCTCAGTTGCAATTTGTTAACGCTACTGTTGATTTGTGCGATGCCATCTTTCAAAGTGTTGTGCTTCATCTTGGTTTTCTGCGTATCCATTGAAGCAAATCCTTTTTGTGGTTAGTTATGAAAATGAATAAAAACATGATCTATTCAGCATCGTTTTAGCATGCAAAATATTTATTTTTTAAATCAATGCATAGAAATATTTAAATGAAAAAAATCCTATATGATCAATAAATATGCATTATTAATAATAATGGATTGATATGTACCAGCCACAATTTTATTTTATCCATAGACAATGATCGAATATCAAGCAGAGATTCAATGCATCCTCATCGATGTCCAAGCGATGAGCGACCAAAGCGAAATCCCAATTTGGAGCAGGAACAAACCGCAGAATATTGGCTAGGAAAATCCAAAGACTTTTTGTCTAAGCATCGAATGGAAGTATACAACACGAAGATAGCGAAAAATGTAATTTTATTCTTAGGGGATGGAATGTCGATCCCTACTTTGGCAGCAGCCAGAACGTATATGGGACAAAAAGATGGAAAACCCGGCGAAGAATCCGAACTTGAATTCGAAAAATTTCCCGTAACGGGACTGAGCAAAGTTAGTATTTTGACGTGCAAAAAAAAATATTCGATACATTTATTTAATTTATAGAATCACTATTTTTTCCAATATTAGACCTATTGCGTCGACCTTCAAGTGGCAGATTCTGCTTGTAGTGCAACTGCTTATTTGAGTGGTGTTAAAGCCAATGATGGAACCGTTGGTGTTACTGCTAAAGTTCGTCTTGGAAATTGTGATGAAAGTAATGACAATTCTACACACGTCGAATCGATCGCTACGAAGTTCTTGAAAAAAGGAAGAAGTGCAGGTTAAAACATTAAAAATCATGACACAAGGAAGCTTTCTTTAAAAACCATCTTTATTAAATGCATATTGACCATTGTTATATTTTTTCTTCGTGACAAAACCAATCTATTCCTTGGGGATTAATCATTTAAAATGTAATTATTTTTAGGCATCGTTACAACTACAAGAGTAACTCACGCATCACCAGCTGGAACATATGCTCATAGTGCTCATAGAGATTGGGAAAACGATCACTGGGTTAAAGAAGACGGTTATGATTCAGAAATATGTAGAGATATTGCATATCAACTTGTTCATCATAACCCTGGCAAACAATTCAGCGTAAAATTTTGAAAAAATTCAATTGAAAGTCGAATTAAGAAATCATAATCTTAAATGAATTTCAATTATTTAGGTTATTCTTGGTGGTGGAAGGCGAGAATTTCGTCCATATAACTTCACAGACGAAGAAGGTGATCCTGGTTTTAGGACGGACAATCGCGATTTAGTCGAAGAATGGAAGCAATTACGAAAAGATGATGAAAATAAATATGAGTATGTTTGGAATAAGAAACAACTGTTGGATGTAAGTGATGATACTGAATTCCTTTTGGGATTATTTGAGAGCGGTCACTGTCCTTATAATTTGGAAGCCGATCATGATATGGAACCGAGTCTGGAAGAAATGACAGAAGCGGCTATCAAATTGTTGTCCAAAAACGATGAAGGATATTTCTTATTTGTCGAAGGTCCATCCCATACATTTGTTTTGATCATATATTAGTTGCATTGTATATTTAATTAACATATTATATTTAAGGTGGAAGAATCGATCATGCTCATCATGCAACTTTGGCTAGGGTGTCATTGGATGAGACTCTTGAACTTTCAAAAGCCGTTGCACGCGCCATCGAATTGACTGACAGGGATGACACCCTGATTGTGGTGACATCAGATCATTCGCACGTTATGACAATCAGTGGATATCCACATCGAGGACGGGGTGTATTGGATGATGTCGGATATAATGCAGATGATAATATAACGTATCTGACATTAAGTTATGCTAATGGTCCTGGTTATAGGCAAGAAGTTGATGGCGCCAGAGTAGATGTCACAAAAGAAAATATGAGTATGTTTATCATTTAAAATTCATTTTCAATCTTTTTTTTAAACAATGAATATGTTTGAACATATATTTTTAATTTTTATTTCAGCTGATCTATATTTCCAAAATCCAGCAATGGTGCCACTTGAAGACGAGACACATGGAGGCGACGATGTCGCCGTTTTTGCTTTGGGTCCATGGCAGCATCTATTCACAGGAATGTATGAGCAAAGCACCATTCCATATATTATGGCATATGCTTCTTGTGTCAATGATGATGATTCAGCATGCTCTTCTGGAGTGATCAATACTTCGACTCTATCACTAATTTTCTTTCTTAATTTATTTATATTGGTTTATAATCAGCGATAGCTTAAAAGGATTGTTTGTATAAATAAGAATAAAATAAAGTTATGAAACTTATTAATTATTGTTATGAAGAAAAACTACCTAATACACAAGTATTTAAAAACTATATTTAAATAGTAAGCAATGGTCCCATAAAAGGGATTGCAAAAATAAAATAAAAAAATAGAAATATAATGGATTTTTTTATTTTTAATAAATGGGTTCATGAACCATTGAACATCTGTTTTAATACTAAGAAGACCTGTAAATTTATTGCAAAATTTTACATTTATTTCATTTTCAGGAGAAAAACCACAATGATGGAGGCATTTCTAAAGGACATGCGGGGGTGGATTTCGTCCCGTTGGATTTCTTGAAATGGGGAGGACACCCTCTACTCGAGAGGTTATATGAGCTCGTGCTGTCAATATGGCAGAACGATGTCATGCCTTCTGAGTGGAGGACTGCCGCAATAAGCACCATCCATAAGAAGGGTAACAGGCTTCTGTGCTCTAATCACAGGGGCATACCCCTTCTGAATATTGGATACAAATTATCTAGTAAAAAATGTGGGAATACGGTGTTGATTTCCACCACATATTTATAAACTTGCAAGGTATACGACAGCGTCAACCGGGAAGAAACTTTTGAGGACCGTATTGGAGATGGGAATTCCGAGTAAGCTGAAGATCTGTTAGTATAGTTCACTCCAATAGTGCCCTGAGGAGCCCTTCAAGGTAACGACGAGAGTCAGACAGGGGGATACCCTCTCTCCATTACTTTTTAATATTGTGTTGGAGGAAATTATGAGGGAGGCTGGTAGATCGGGACACGCAGATCCATTGAAGGATAATGTAAGGCATTTGGCTTTTGCTGACGACATCGACGTCATGGCTAAATCTAGTTGCTGCTAATTTCGGCATGAAAATTAACTATGATAAAAATAAATATATGATGGTATCGAGGGTGAATGCTAGGGGTTATACCTCCGTGAAACACGGGAGGGGAGGGCGTCAATAACAAGGTTCGTCAGAACCTGCCGTCTCCAGTTGTCAGGCCACGTGGAACGGATGCCGAATAATAGAGCTCCTTGAACCATTTTGGATTCGGGACCGAATGGCAGTAGACCCGTCAGAAGACCTTGGATACGCTGGGCTGATCAGGTCGATAAAGATGCTGCACGTCTGGGCCTGGAAAATTGGAGTGAGGTGGAAAGACAAAAATGGTGATAAGCTTTGTCGGTGGTCGGGGCACTCTTATAGGGCTGAAGTGAAGGTATTGAAAGCATCGATTCATAAATACATATCAATGTTAACGATCAGATCTATTTGGGAGATATTTACTTCCAGAGCGAGAAGCACGAGGGCATGATATATTAGGGGATGTATGGAAATAATGCGTTGTATAATATTCCGTATTTAACATTGATTTATTTTGCTTTATGTGTCAATGATGATGATTCAGCATGCTTGTCTGAAGTGATTAACTCTTCATCATTATCGCTGATTTATATATAACGATGTTGATATTATAAATATGGTACGTATTTACGATAAAATGTTTTATTTTAAGCCATGTGCAATCAGGGGGCATTATTAAAAATATTTTTTTTATTAAAGTAAAGCTTGTGGTTGTTACAAAATGATACTAGTTTAAATGAATCAAAATACTCATCAATAGATTATTAGCCCTATTTTATAAACGCTCCGTGCAAATTGGCTACTTTTAATAACTATGCTATTTGTCGGGTGCAGTGGATAATACTTTCGTTTTGCGATACTTAAATATCGATTTGTGCTCAACAACATCGATGTAATAACCTTTAAATGTATTTCTTCGACTACTCATCAGTCCATAGCTAAAAATCCAGAATTTGAAGGTTGGTTGAAGATCGACAAGTCTTTGTTTAAAAAATGTTTGACTCATTACAAGATAAAAGTATGATGTTACGACAATACAAAAACGCGATGCATACAAAAAATAGATCGATACAAAAATAATGAATCATCGGAATCCATAAAAAAATAAACTTTATTATTTAGTATTCGGCTGCTTTGGATCTATTTACTGAGATATATGCGATTCTACATCATCCAGTTATGTTGTATCAAATTCTAAGTCAGTTTTTTTAAGTTTTATATTTAGGATTTCCATTGATGTTCAATGATTTGAAGTCTTCTTTCACATCATGAAAAAAACATCATGTGTTTAAAGTGGTTGTTTATCTCTGACATTAGATTTGACTATCGATTCGTACGATATATTTGAATATTTTACGCAAAAAGTTTTCCAAAACTAAAACTTCAAAAATATTTCTGAAATAACCTGTTTTTATGTTGTGAATTGTTTATTTTCCTTGAAAACAGAAGCTTATCTCTCATAGAAACATCGACTGCCAATAGTAAAATAAATGAAAATCCAGCTATTTTTTTTATCGTGAATGTATTTGCGAGATAAAATAAAAAAGCTTAAGAGTAGGACTTCTTTAAACCGAGATTTGTACTAATCTTTAAAATTAAAATCAAGATTTGATCTACTGGGTCTCAGTCGTAATTTGTTTACGCTGCTGTTGATTTGTGCGATGCCATCTTTCAAAGTGTTATGCATCGTCTTGATTTTCTATGTGTCCATCGAAGCAAATCCTTTATGTGGTTCGTTATGAAAATTGATAAAACCATCATCCATTTGTCATCAATTTAGCATACAAAATATTTATTTTTTCAAAATCAATGCATAAGAAATATTTAAATGAATTTTTTTTATATGATCAATAAATATGCATTATTAATAATAATGGATTGATATGTACCAGCCACAATTTTATTTTATCCATAGACAATGATCGAATATCAAGCAGAGATTCAATGCATCCTCATCGATGTCCAAGCGATGAGCGACCAAAGCGAAATCCCAATTTGGAGCAGGAACAAATCGCAGAATATTGGCTAGAAAAATCCAAAGACTTTTTGTCTAAGCATCGAATGGAAGTATACAACACGAAGATAGCGAAAAACATAATTTTCTTCCTAGGGGATGGAATGTCGATTCCTACTTTGGCAGCAGCCAGAACGTATATGGGACAAAAAGATGGAAAACCCGGCGAAGAATCCGAACTTGAATTCGAAAAATTTCCCGTAACGGGACTGAGCAAAGTTAGTATTTTGACATGCAAAAAACGTATTGGGATACTTAATTAATCTATCTATTTACAATGTTTTGAAATTTTAGACCTATTGCGTCGACGCTCAAGTAGCAGATTCTGCTTGTAGTGCAACTGCTTATTTAAGTGGTGTTAAGAACAATGATGGTACTATCGGTGTTACTGCTAAGGTTCATCTTGGCAATTGTAGTGAAAGTAATGATAATTCTACACACGTTGAATCGATTGCTACGAAGTTCTTGAAAAAAGGAAGAAGTGCAGGTTAAAACATCACATTTTTATTAGTGACAAAACCAATGTATTCCTTGAGGGAATAATAATATAAAATGTAATTATTTTTAGGCATCGTTACAACTACAAGAGTAACTCATGCATCACCAGCTGGAACATATGCTCATATTGCTCATAGAGATTGGGAAAACGATCACTGTGTTAAAGAAGACGGTTATGATTCCGAAATATGTAGAGATATTGCATATCAACTCGTTCATCATAATCCTGGCAAACAATTCAGCGTAAGATTTTGTTGAATTCAAGTTGAATTAAGAAATTATAATATTTTATGAATTTAAATTGTTTAGGTTATTCTTGGCGGTGGAAGGCGAGAATTTCGTCCAAATAACGTCACAGATGAAGAAGGTGATCCTGGTTTTAGGACGGACGATCGCGATTTAGTCGAAGAATGGAAGCAATTACGAAAAGATGATGAAAAAAAATATGAATATGTTTGGAATAAGAAACAACTGTTGGATGTAAGTGATGATACTGAATTCCTATTGGGATTATTTGAGAGCGGTCACTGTCCTTATAATTTGGAAGCCGATCATGATACGGAACCGAGTCTGGAAGAAATGACAGAAGCGGCCATCAAATTGCTGTCCAAAAACGAAGAAGGATATTTCTTATTTGTCGAAGGTAATACATCCATGCCATACATTTGTTTTGATCATATATTAGTTGCATTGTATATTGAATTAACATATTATATTTAAGGTGGAAGAATCGATCATGCTCATCATGCAACTAGAGCTAGGGTGTCATTAGATGAGACTGTTGAATTTTCAAAAGCTGTTGGTCGCGCTGTCGAAATGACAGACAGGGATGACACCCTGATTGTGGTGACATCAGATCATTCGCACGTTATGACAATCAGTGGATATCCAAATCGAGGACGGGATATATTGGAAGATGTTGGACATGATGCATATGATAATATTACGTATCTGACATTAAGCTATGCTAATGGTCCAGGTTATAGGCCAGAAGTTGATGGCGCCAGAGTAGACGTTACAAAAGATAATATGAGTATGTTCATAATTTTAAATCTTTTGTTTAAACATTGAATATGCTTTGAGCATAATTTATTAATTTTATTTCAGCTGATCTAAATTTCCAAAATCCAGCAATGGTGCCACTCGAAGAAGAGACGCATGCAGGCGATGATGTGGCCGTTTTTGCTTTGGGTCCATGGCAGCATCTCTTTACAGGATTGTATGAGCAAAGCACTATTCCATACATTATGGCATATGCTTCTTGTGTCAACGAAGCCGATTCAGCATGTTCTTCAGGAGTGATCTATACTTCGACTTTGTCACTAATTTTCTTAATAAATGTATTTATATGGTTTTATAATAAGCGATAACTGAAAAGGATTGTTTGTGTATGTAAGTATAAAATAAATTTATGAAACTTGTTTAATAGACTTTTTCTTTGTATCCTTTGTGTGACTTATCATCGGATATCTTTCGCAAAACTTTTGACTGAAATCCACTGGAAAATGACATTATTGTAGGTTAATATGGTTCCAAAAGCAGTTGTCGCGGGGGAGCTCTTCGTCTCTGTCTCCCGAACTGCGCTACATTCTCTCTCTGTCTCTGTCTGTCTCCGAGCTCAATGTACAAGAGTGCTCTTTCTGAATAAGTAGAGGGAGATCGCAGACCCTCCGATAGTACTCCTTTAGGGGTTAATGGTTGGCTGCACTGTTTGAATTCTTTGCTGGGACATGTTCCTGACAGCTTTTAGGAAACCGGTATATTTTTGAGTTATTAAGATAATGCTGAAAAGTTTAGAGAATAATATGTATGGAGTCGAAAATTTGGCAGTGTATATAGGGCAGAGAACTATGAAAATTAGTCTGGGAATGCTAGATTTTTATATATTATATATATCATACATATACAATATATAAAAACTCTCAAATTTGTTTTCAAAATGTTTTTTTGAGTTACTGCTAATCCCTTGATAGCACCTATATCGTTGTACCAAAAATAACGTTGAAATCAGAAGTCATCATTTATATTGAACTTAACGGATTTATTTTATCGTTAATTATTTATTTACCATATCTTAAGAAGCTGAAACAAAACCCAATTATATAACACAGAACCTTATTAATTAATATGCTTAAGCGTGCGTGTAGATACGGAGAGGTTATCTCTTCTTATACATATATAAGAATGAGAATGAAATATTTTTTTTTTATCTAACGACCTATGCGATTGCGCCGATGATATTTTCATATTTTGCAAGGAGTCAACAACGCTGCTGAAAACAATCGATATTTTCATTGATCTATTTGAATTTATTATTTAAGATAAAATCATAACTAGATTGTCCGAGATCAATCACAAGGTATAAAAAGGCAATTGTTGAATTTTGGAAGGCTTAGTTTCGATAGTCATGGCTTCATTTCAAGTGCTGTGTGTCATCTTAGCCTTTTTTGCAATAATCGAGGCGAATCCTTTTTGTGGTTGGTAAAAACATCCTCCCTCTCCATATCCTCCATGGAAAGCCTACATTCTTATGAATTAATGATTTTTTTTAAACTCGCATAAAAATCCATATTTTTTGGTTACTATAATGTAAATCCTAATATATTTCAGGATGAAACACTTTATCTAATTAGCTCTTTAATTTTAAACTTCTATTCATCAAAGGATCATTTATATAAAGAAATATTATAATTTATCAGCCAAATCCAGCCTTAATTTATTTTGACCTGTATGTAGTTATGGGTTCAAATCTACAAGTGTGGCTGTCGACCATATTTTTAAAACAAATTCGCTATGAAAAACCATTTAAAAATGGTTGGCAATAATCCCAAAAAAAGAGATTGCTAAAAGACACCCCAAAATAATTTATTTTCACAGATTAAATCTCGGTCGATGTAATTTTGCCTCAGAATTTTATAGTATACCAGCAAAATAATCATAAAATTGTGGTGGTTCTTTGGGTAACGGTTTATTAATACTTTTTTAGATGTTCATACATTTTAAGTGATTTTTATTTGTAATGTTTCTGTCTTTCTCTAGTATTAATACATCTACTAGCAAAAAATTTGCAGAGAAAGGTGATCTTGCCGAAATTGTGGATTTTATTTTATTTGCAGTTGTGTCTTTTGATTTGGCATTTTTTAAAAAACTTTGTTGTAGAAGTACTGTGTACCGAAGGTCAAATATGTCTTCCCAAATTTTTTGGCTTAGGGCGAAATTTAGGACTTGAAAAAATATGATAAAGACCTATATTGATGATGTAAAATTCAAAATATTCCAATATTGTTTGAATTTAGAAGAAAAACATTCAATTTCATACATTTAATCTCAATTCTTTTCAGAACTTCACACTCGTACATATTTATTAAAAATTTACAGAGAGATCACGTGTAAATTATGTATTGTTTCATGAGCATATCTAACATTATCAATCAGCTTTACAGAGTTCACTGCAGGATAAAATCTTTTCAATTCGCATTCATATTTAGCATTATCGTTATGCTAAAAAACGGGCACCCAATCGTGTTTAATTAGGTCAAATTTTCCACTAACATATATTAATACACCATTCTTTTAAATATGGCAATAAATTCTAATGGATATTCAAGCAACTTCTTAAGATTTCCACCAATACACTTTAAGGCTCATCATTCTTAATTCGAAGGCTAATTAATAGAAATGTGGTTTCATGCGTTTGTTACCCCTTTTGGACGTACGCATATTGCTCTATTTAAATGTTATCAGACATTTGGAATAGAATTTTGCTCATTTTTACGTAACTTTATTATATTATACATTTTATCCGAGTTAATTGGTAAAATTCTTTGCCTAGTGTCGACTAGATCTCCTTTTAACAGCAGTCTTGTTATGAAGCCACTGATAACGCTAAGCAAAATATTTAATTTATTTCTACTTTTACTTTCAATTAATTTTAATTAATAGCTCTCTGACGTCAATGTGTTATATGATTTAAGTCCTCGAAATTAAAATAGTTTTGATAAATTCCATACCATATTTGAATTTAATTGCGCATTTATCAACAAAATTGCGATATATAAAAGTGAAAATTAATTTCTGACAATAAAAGATACTTCTACTTTTTAAGATTATTTTTGAAGAAGATCGACGAATGAATGATTAAATTATTATTTTTTTTAAATCTTAATTTAATTGTGGATCGAGACGATCTATCAGATGAATTTTACTTACAAAATTTGGAATTGATTATACTTATACTTGGTGATATAGTCTTTATAAGCATTAACTTTATCTGATGTACTCAAATGTAGTTTGCTTGGGTTGTATTAGTATATATTAAATTCCAAATTTTCTATCGGATTCATGAATATTAATTTCTACTTTATTTAATTTATAGACAATGATATAAAATCAAGCAGAGATTCAATGCATCCTCATCGATGTCCAAGCGATGATCAACCAACACGAAATCCCAATTTGGAAAAAGAGCAGACCGCAGAATTTTGGAAAAAAAAATCCAAAGACTTTTTATCTAAGCATCGAATGGAAGTATACAATACGAAGATAGCGAAGAACATAATTTTCTTTCTAGGGGATGGAATGTCGATCCCTAATTTAGCAGCAGCCAGAATGTATATGGGACAAAAAGAAGGAAAGTCCGGCGAAGAATCTGAGCTCGAATTTGAAAAATTTCCCGTAACGGGACTGAGTAAAGTTAGTATTTTATTTCATCTATTTATTTTGAAAACTTTAAAATTATCCCCCATTGATTAAGCCCATCGTCCTTTAGGAGCATTGAATTTATCAAGCTCGTATTGGAGTTTTGGTATGCTTTGATTCAATATGAACAACAGTAACTAGATAATCTTCAACGCGTAAACAATATAATCTAGATATCTAATTCATATCAATAAATATAAACCCCTTTGATTGATCACATAATCGGCTTAAATTTCAAAAATCAAACAATATAACAGATGGTTTTCACACATTTTAGACCTACTGTGTCGACAATACGGTAGCAGATTCAGCTTGTACTGCAACAGCTTATTTGTGCGGTGTTAAAGCCAATGATGGAACTATTGGCGTTACAGCGAAGGTACATTATGGAAATTGTGACGAAAGTAACGACAATACTACACACGTTGAATCAATTGCAAAGATGTTCTTGGACGAAGGTCGAAGTGCAGGTCAAATATCTTTTCAATAAATAATACTTAGATTGATACCTGAGATTAAGCATTTCAAATAGATTTGAATCGCCTCTTAACGCAACTCTTATCTTCGGTCATCTATATTGTATTTTTAATTTATCATAGCTGGTCTAAATTTCAACTTAAAAAACAGATTCAATCGATCTGGAATTCCAAAAGATTGCTCAGATTTATATCTATATTTTCTACGCTAATAATGCATAAATATGTGCAACAGATATTGCCATATCAAATAATTTAGCCAATACAAATCGGCGGTCGATAAACAAATTGTTGATGATAGACAATAATATGTTTGTATCAAATTATTGTATGAAGATATACAAAAATACTATATTAACGACAATAGCTTTGATCATCGCACAAATTTATTATCAATTAAACGCAACAACAGGATGAAAAACATGGTTTTTTCGTCATGTTTCTAATAAGTTCATATAACCATTTAAATATCAACGATATCATTTTACATCTTCAACTTTAAATAGTTTTTAGATCTTCTTTTTTTAACACTTTTAATCCAAATGCACTTTAAAAATCTTGACAGCACACGATATTTTGTAAGATGTTTTCAAATCAGTTTATAGGCTGCTTTTTTGTAATCAATTGTATTACAGTTATTAAATGGTTTTTTGACAGTTTACATCTGTTTCATCAGATTCAATTGATTTTTTATCAATGTTGCTTTTGATGTATGATTAAATCTGACTCTTTAAAAATTAAATCTCATCACAGATTTTCATGCTATAGTCGTAAATTACTCAAATTTGCGTGACCATTAGGTGACGCTAGTTCTTATTGCTGTCGTGTGTTTCACGTTTATTGATACTAGCACGATGAGATTTTTAAAAAATATATACATATATTATTTCGTTAGATTTGATTATAACTCCTCAATTGTTTGTTCTCAAAAAGTAAATTGTTTAAAACGTTCATCTGGTTGCATTCATGTTAGCATACGAGGTAAATTTTCATACAAAAATGGAGTGTGTTTATCAAACACAATCGTATATCAAAATTTGAAGAAGAGCTTTCAACATCAAATAATACATGTTTTGCTATTGGATATTCTGTATTTTAGGATTTGTCACAAATGCTCGAGTAACTCATGCATCACCAGCTGGAATGTATGCTCATACTGCTGATAGGGGATGGGAAAATGATCGCAGGGTGAAAGAAGATGGTTATGACTCCGAAATATGCAGAGATATTGCATATCAACTCGTTCATCATAATCCTGGCAAGCAATTCAGAGTAAGATTTCATTTTGGTGAATTAAATTGGTGAATAATTGGAAAAATATAATTTAATTTGTATGGTTTAGGTTATTCTTGGCGGCGGAAGACAGGAATTTCGTACAAATGAAACCATAGACGAAGAAGGTGATCCTGGTTTTAGGACGGACGATCGCGATTTAGTCGAAGAATGGAAGCAATTACGAAAAGATGATGAAAAAAAATATGAATATGTTTGGAATAAGAAACAACTGTTGGATGTAAGTGATGATACTGAATTCCTATTGGGATTATTTGAGAGCGGTCACTGTCCTTATAATTTGGAAGCCGATCATGATACGGAACCGAGCCTGGAAGAAATGACAGAAGCGGCCATCAAATTGCTGTCCAAAAACGATGAAGGATATTTCTTATTCGTCGAAGGTGATACATCCATGCCATACATTTGTTTTGATCATATATTAGTTGCATTGTATATGGAATTAATGTATTACATTGTAGGTGGAAGAATCGATCATGCTCATCATGCAACTAGGGCTAGGGTGTCATTGGATGAGACTGTTGAATTTTCAAAAGCGGTTGGTCGCGCTGTCGAAATGACAGACAGGGATGACACCCTGATTGTGGTGACATCGGATCATTCGCACGTTATGACAATCAGTGGATATCCACACCGAGGACGGGATATACTTGAAGATGTCGGATATAATGCAAGAGATGGTATTCCGTTCCTGACATTAAGTTATGCTAATGGTCCAGGTTATAGGCCAGAAGTTGATGGCGCCAGAGTAGATGTCACAAAAGAAAATATGAGTAAATTTACCTTTTAAAATGCATATAAATATTTTTAAAATCAGATGAGTTTATAACATTTAGTTGTATTTCAGCTGATCTAAATTTCCAAAATCCAACAATGGTGCCACTCAATTCAGAAACTCACGGAGGTGATGATGTGGCCGTTTTTGCTTTGGGTCCATGGCAGCATCTCTTTACTGGAGTTTATGAACAAAGCACCATTCCTTACATTATGGCTTATGCCTCTTGTGTAAATTTAGAAGATTCAGCGTGTTCTTCCGCACTCACAAATACGTCAACATTATATCTAATCTTATTATTTAATATATTAGTATGGTTTTTCAATAGAAAATGATACTATTGTATATCAATATATACCATATAAACGTAACAGACAAAGTAAGAATGGAAATGTTGCCATTAGAGCACGCTAACATTTTGGCAATAAATTATCCAAAATCGATCTGTTAATTGGTAATTAAACGAGATTTAACTACATATATTTCTAGCTTTAATAAAAGTGTTTACTAAGAAGATGCGAATATTTTGCATTTTCTTTGAATATCATAATTATGTTTATAAAATATTTATGAAAAATCGGTAATGCATTATTTATGTGTGAATGTCTTTATATTTTAAAAACTATAATTTATAAGCTGTGATAAATTCTTTAATAAAGAAGGTGTACTAATTGCTTATTCTTTTTAAAATACCATAAGAGTAATATTAGAAGGATCGGAAAGTAATAATCCACATTTTTACCATTTTACCATACATTGGTATGGAGATGCAGTTCAGCAAAAATATATAATTGGTTTTTATTTTAATTAGAAAACGAGAGGTGTGAATCCATTGGTTTCTATTTGACCTATTTTTTAACCATCATTTGAAAACGATGCTAATGTCAATCGATAAAGAACATATACGTCATTGCATGGTTTTTTCATTCGGCTAAATTACTGCGACAAATTCACAGATAGGCAAGCAGATTTTTCATAAATGTTTCACAATAATTGAAAATTTTGATTACTTTTCGGTCCCTGCAATACATGATTGACCTCTTCTAATCCTCCAAAATATCAAAAGAGTATTGCAAAATTTACGCTGAAATTTTATTGTACCCTTTATGACCACTTGACTCTGTTTATATGGTAGGTTTGTAAACAAAGAAACCATATATCATCCACAAACAGTATAATCACTATAAATACTTTAATACTAGAATATCCCTTTACTATCTAAATCCTTATCGGTATTTAAAAATAAAGCAATTATTATAAATAGGACCGACAACGAGAAAATATCTCTAGTGTATCTGAAATATGGCGTTATTAAAGCTATTACTAATTTGTACTATTTTAAATTATAATAGTTGTAGTCCTTTGGCACAAAGTGAGTTTAATATGGATTTAAAACATAGTTGATATTTTAATTATGAAAATTGTCGTTTGTAGAGAAAAATATTTGCATAAATATAATCAATGTTTATTTTTGAAGATAAGTGGCACCATTGAACTATTTTAAAATTAATTTAATGACGAATTCACCTCGATTCTGTAGGTCTTATTTAGCTAATTTTCATATAAATCTAATCTAATACTAAATAAATTTAGCACATTTGCTATAAAAGAATTTTTATTGCATTCCAAGAAAATTCCTCGTTATAACCATGTATTTAAAACCAACTAGAGTTTCGCTACCCATGCTCCTTGCATTTTCAAAAATTGATCAGGGGATGTATCAAATTTACGTGTCTTGTGTTATTTTTCAAATAAAACAGTTGTACCATCAGTTTTTTTTTATACCAAGGAAAACATCGAGTTTTAGTATAAATTTCTTCTCACTTTAGGCGCCTCAAAAATAGGCTATTTTCACGATTTTTTTTCGAGGATTTTCGCTAAAAATTATGAGATAAAATGGATCTTATGTAATAAACACATCTTTCAAGTAAATGAAAAAAAATTATTTTTATTTTTTTGAACAATTATTATGATAAAACAGTAGCATCGAAAAACCCGTGTAGAAATGTTATGTTCGTGGCTTGTTGATGATATCTCCGAGATGGAATATTTGAAACAAAAAAATAAAACAGTTTTAGATTCAATATATCAATGGCTATAGCGAATATCATCAGATTTTTGATATTTGCAAAAATAACAAAATGGCGCACGTTTTACGAAAAAGTAAAAAAAACGCGTTTTTTTTGCAGTTTTTTGTAAAAAAAATTACTGAAAATCAAAATTTCAAAAATCTGATGATATGCGCTATAACCATAACTATGAAGAATATGTCATTCAAATTTCATGACAATCGGCTGGATAGTTTCCGAAATTTCATCAACAAGCCACCGAAAAACCTTGTTTTGAGATAAACGCGTTTAAAGTTTTGGTTGCAGAAAAATTGCCCAGACACAGCTGTTGAAACACTCGTTGTTATTTTGGGTATTTCCTCCGAAGATCTTCATAAATTGGTTTCAAAACCTCGTGAATATCCTCAGCTAGAGCAGAAGGATGTTTAAAAGTTTCTATCTGATTGTTTTTCACCACTTTCTTGTACTTGCACCATGAATCTGAACAATACGTATGCAGTCGGGTGCTCTCAGGTAGTCACCTAACGGTCGCCCAAAAATGTAGTTAGACTCGTCCGATCTTTATGAAATTTCGATATAACATTTTTGAAGATATTTACTTTCAAAATTTAAAATAAAATAAAAATCGATTTTTTTAAATTTGTAAAGTGAGAAGACGCCTTAAGTTAAATGATAAAGAAACTCACTAATCCTCTAGTAAATATTTTTGCCGACGCTCGTTGATGATTTAATCCTTTAATTTGATTGCTTCATATATACTTTAGATGACGACGACGATGATCATCAGCATCACCAACACCACAGTCATTCTTTGAATCCAAGACACGATGTGACCGTGGAGGCTTTGGCAAGTTATTGGCAAGATCTCGGAAAGAAAGCGGTCAAAACTCACAGGGATAGATTGATAAATACGAAAATGGCCAAAAATGTGATCTTTTTCATTGGCGATGGATTGTCAATACCAACATTGGCTGCCGCAAGGGCTTATCTTGGACAAAATAATGGAGATCCTGGCGAAGAAGCGCAACTGTCGTTTGAAAAGTTTCCCATTGTCGGCTTGGCAAAGGTACTCGATTTTGATTATTCATAGAATATCTTATTTTCTGTTTATCAGTATTCATTAATGATGAAGATTGAATGTTAGTTTATACTTAATTCATAATTTTAAATCTACATTTCTTGATAATCAAGATTTTTATGAAGTTTGACCCTCTGAATAGTAGTTTTTAAATGTTTTTTGTAACTTAAATTAAGTACAATATTTAAACTAATTTTTAATAAAAATGTGTAACTTTAAAAAAATACTATCTTATTCTCTCAATTATTTTTATATGCATATCATAAAAACGAATTATGATAGGTCAATTGTTTATCCGTAGTCTGAAGTTACATATAGCTAATATTTGTAATAAATTAGCTTAATTCTAGATAATATTACCTCCAGCGGCTTATTACAGTTTCCATGTTATAAATTTTTATGACATTTAAATGTTAAGTCAATTGATGGTAGCTCTATGGTGATGTTTTTGATCATCGTTTGTTTAATCACAACGCAAGACCTATATTATAAAATTGCATTGTTTCAAACTTATACAATAAATTCTAAAATCCATTCGGATGAACTTGATAAGCAATTAAGTAAATGAGGACCATAAATTAGGAGAATTTTAATAGAATTTGGACCTGTATAATCTTATTTTCTTTATATTGAAAGAGAAATTGGATTTAGTAGATCAGGTTGACATAATTCGCATAATTTACGATATCTTTCCGCAAAGAGAAATATCGTGGACATTGATAATCAATATTTATTGTTTTATATATATTTTTAGACATATTGTGTTGATGTCCAAGTTGCTGATTCTGCATGCACAGCAACAGCTTATTTGTGCGGTGTAAAAGCCAATGATGGAACAATTGGTGTGTCCGCTGAAGTACCTTATAGAAGCTGTGATAAATTACAAGATACTTCGACCCATGTTGAATCCATTGCTAAAAAGTTTCTCGATGATGGACGCAGTGCAGGTATAAAATATTTATGTGACATACTCATATTACAAGTCTATTTTCTCTAATTATTGCAATCTATAGGTATCGTAACAACCACAAGAGTAACACATGCTTCGCCGGCTGGAGTTTATGCTCATACTGCAGATAGAGGCTGGGAAAATGATGGTGTTATAGTAAGGCAGGGTCATGATGCAACAAAATGTCGAGATATTGCACATCAACTTATCCACAACGACCCTGGAAATAGATTACAAGTATGTATTTTTTTAAATAGATAAGACTGCCATATTAGTTAAACGAAAATGGAAATGAATTTGAAAATAGTATTTATCAGTTTAGTGAACTCTTATTAGTATATTCCTGATTCGCAACTTAGTTATTCAAGTGGCCACTGTATAAATGCACTTTTAAACTTATTTAATCAGTATTTTTTAATTATTTTCGCGTCCAAGTCTAAAAATATTTTGGCTGTTATTGCAACTCATGTATAGTTGATATATTCTTATTATTCTACTGACGATCATCCCGTTAATGAATATAGTTCGCAAAATATTACTATGTTATTAAATATAAATTCTAGGTAATATTAGGCGGTGGTAGACGAGAATTACTTCCAAATACCACAAGAGATGAAGAAAATTCGTTTGGTTATCGCTGGGATAATCGCAATTTAATAGAAGAATGGAAGAATTTACGAATAGAAAATAATCAAAAATTTGAATACGTATGGAATAAGAATCAATTGCTTTCCGTTGCTGGAGAAACAGATCATCTTATGGGCCTGTTTGAGTCTGGTCATTGTCAATATCACCTATTGGGAGACCCAGATACGGAGCCTTCTTTGACGGAAATGGTCGAAGCTGCTATTAAAGTGTTGTCAAAAAATAACAAAGGCTTCTTCTTGTTTGCTGAAGGTAATCAGCAATCAATTCCTATGATTGAAAATTAGACAGCTTTGTTTGATTTCAGCAATATAATTTTTAGGTGGACGCATTGACCATGCTCATCATGATACCAGAGCCAGATTAGCACTGGATGAAACAGTAGAGTTTTCAAAAGCCATTGCCAAAGCAGTCGAATTGACCAACTCTGAGGATACTCTAATCGTGGTTTCTTCAGATCATTCTCATGTGATGACGCATGGTGGTTATTCAGATAGAGGAAATCCGATTCTTGGACCTGTCGGATATAATGCAAGGGACGGTTTGCCATTCATGTCTCTAAGTTACGCCAATGGTCCAGGCTACCGAGCCGAAGTCGATGATAAACGTGTTGATGTTACAAATCTTAAAATTGGTAAAACTCATTCAGATTTTTAAGTTAGAAAATAATTTTAGTGGTTTAATTATATATAAAACATGCTTTTCAGACGATCCAAATTTCAACTTCCCGGCAATGGTGCCTCTCAATTCTGAAACTCATGGCGGTGATGATGTAGCCGTTTTTGCTCTTGGGCCATGGCAACATCTCTTCACTGGTATTTACGAACAAAGTATCATCCCTTATCTTTTAGCTTACGCTTCTTGTGTAGGGGATGACGAATCAGCCTGCTCCTCTGCAGCTCTTAATGTGGCTACAATTTCCACAACTCTATTATTTAGTTTAATATTATGTATTAGTAAAATTATTTAAACATTTATTTTTAGTTTCATTTCAGAGCTAATTTGTTGAAGAATGTATACACCATTTTGTTGTAACTTTTTTGGTTATAATTGACATAATGACGATCCAAACTTTGAATTATTTATTTTTTTAGGGGAAAAATATCAAAGGGTAATATCTCATTATTATGGGTAGTAATCATAATGGGGAGTAATGGAGATGAAGGTTTATATAAGAAAACTTTCTTAAAAATGATGATTTTTATGATGGCACACTTGAAAATATTATCGGCATTCTTAAAATATATTCTACAATCCGAATTTTAACATAAAACTTTATAATAAACAGATTGATCAATTATGCTGACGTATAAGAACATACGTTTATTAAGCTGTTTACCAAATTAAGTTTTGATACACTATGTTATGATTCAAATGGAAATCATTTTCAAGTATTTGTCCAGAATTCATTGAAAGAAAACGCTAGTTGAATATGAATTATAATATCTATGCCATTTGAAAAGAAATTTACAATTCTTATATTCAGTGTTATTGAAAATAGCGGTGTTTTGAATGGGATTTTTTCAGATAAGTTATGTCAAATGTGCGATGATTATTAAATATGTCATTGTTATTGAATGAAGAATGATTCTTGTATTAATATTTTATATTGAGTGATTCTTCGATATATTAATTTGCTTTAACACAACATATCAGACGAGAGATAAGGCGCGCAAATTGGAGGAAAATTGCAAAAAAATCATTTATTCAAAGATGTTATATATCCAAATCTCTATAAATAAGACCAGTTTCTGTTACGAAATTTCGATGAAAAATGAATTAATATGTATAGATTTTATACCATGGCTTGAACACCATTTTTCCACATTTTATGCAATTCTATGCCAAAAATATGACATTGACAGCTAAATTTGAAAGGCATTGTATAATAGATTAATGAGTTTTATGAAAATAAAAATAAATCAATTTTGTTAGCGAATTCATTCATTTTAGCAATTGGTTTTTAAATGATTCTGTACTGTGATCCTTACAAGTCAAACTTTCTGTGATAATTTATACTTTTAGATGATCCAGTCCCTAACTAGGTAAAGCTAAGCGTGCCCAAAAATGATCGCCGATATGATATTTTGATTTTTCACCAATTGTCTTCATTAACACATTGGTTACGGGGCATGCGGAATCCGTGTCGCGCGCCTATCCAGATTTTAACATACTCGTAGAAAAATACACTTGTTTTTAACCAATATCAAGATTACAAGCCATTTCAAGCCCTGATGTTCTTATTATATTACAAATGCTTTCAATTACACATACAATAATGCTTCAGAGCTGTCAGATTATAAAATAATCAGAATTTATGGTGTTCTATAAGAATTTATCATTGAAGTGAGATCATGAGATTAAAACTACTAATAGCTTTATGATCGACAGAAGTGGTGCTTGAATATCACTCGAACGGTTATCAAATATTTGATGAGCTATTAATATTTGCATACGTTTGAGCAATCGTAACACACTATCGCCTAGAAGCGATAACGAATTTAAAAATTATAAATCGAAGATTTTAAAAATTATGTTTTATTGCAAAAAATGGATATGAGGTCATCTGACGGATTAAGATAAAATATTTTTCGATTGTAATCTGACGATAGCATCAAGAGTACGGCATAAAAATTTCAGCGAAATTTGACAGATGGCTCGTATAAATTTTTCTAATTTAAGAATATTTACATAAAAATATAGTGTATTATGAAATATACTACGCCAGATCAACTGTTCTGAATTTAATTCCATTGCAGCTGTCAAACCTATGATAACAACACACGTATTTATGATTTAGTTTCAAATTCCATTTTAAATAAAAAATATATCAAATAAGCACGTTTCTTCATTAATAGTTTATTTTAAATTAATCAGAGACGATTCCATTATCAATTTTGAGCACCTTGAGAAAACAAGGTCTTGCTCAGGTCACGGTTTTGACGGCAACGACCGCCAATTATCAATATGCACACGTAATTCATGACGAAAAACTATCAAACTGTAGATAGCTTGAAGCCAAGTCTTTGATGAGAGAGAAATAATATTATGGAGAGTAATATTTGCTCGGCGTGTATGCTTATCTCTAAACTTAAAACTATCATCTGTGTCAAATTGAATTTTTTAATAGGTTCGTATTTATAAAACACTGATAATGGGTATGACACCATAAGAAAACATGTGGTAAACACTGAAACGCATGTGTTTCTGCACAATAAGGGCTCCCACTTTGGCTCACCCAGATGAAGCTGACACGTCACTCATTCACTCGAATCAACGAATTCAGGCTTATTCCACACAGTCGAATGTGTTATGATTCAAGCATCGATTCTTAATTAGGTATACCTTAGTGCTTCATGATGATTGCAAAAACAAAAACAACTCTATAAAAATCATCGATTATTTTAATTTTTATTTTAATATGTTCCAAAATGCATCGAATAAATATTGATAATCGATGAAATCATGGAGTTTTAAACGAGTAACAATTGCTCTGTCGTATCCTGAATATGATGTTATCATAGTTCACAGTCATGGTTCATTCGACGATAGATGCTGTTTTTGCAATCAGACGGCAATATAATATCATTAACATGTCTGATTGTCCATAATATTGTAACATTGCCATATCGTTCAAAAATGTCATTTGTTCTTCTTATCGTTGAAAATTTGCTTAAATCTTCATTGCGCTATGAAATATTTAAAATAAAGATTGACGCTTGTCAATTTAGAGATAAAACTGGCGACAATTGACTCGTGTTAACACAGTGACAATTTAACCTTACACAGAACATGATATTTTATTGATATGAAATTGCAAAATTATTGCGAAGATATTGTCGATAGTCTGCTGCGTAAATCACATACGAAATCGGTTCAGTTTTCATCAGAACAATTATAAGATATGCATGATGGAGACCCGTGACAATCATGTGAATTCAAATCGATCTCTTTTTAACACAATATACACATATCTCATCGATAATATCTTTGTTTGCCAATATAGATAGGAGGGCTTAATCTATGGATCACTAAGGTCTTTCAAAATATTTTGATGAAGGTATACACAAACTAACTGTGATTATTTTTGCCGACTTTGTTTAAATATCTTTATCCTAAATTACACTGAATCGTATGTATACATTTAGAAATATAATATGTGCCATATGATTATATTGCTCAAAACGAAAAAGAACCTCACTGATGCAGTTGAATTTTTCAAATCTACCCTGCAGGAAGCTGCAAGGAATTCAACTCCGGATGGACGTAAAAAAAAATAAAAAGGAATTGTTATGCACAACAATCAAACAGAAAATTGCAGAAAAATAAGAAAACTTTGGCAAATAACGAGTTCGCCGGAAAACAAAGACAAACTAAACAGAGCTATAAAAAACCGTAAAAATGCCATCAGTAAAAGCAAAAATGAAGCAATCAGCGACTACCTCAATGGGCTAACCGCAACTGAAGCCACAGAATACTCACTGTGGAAAGCTAAAAAATACCCAAAACGATCCCAAGTAACATCGCCGCCTATCAAAAAGAACAACGGAGAATGAGCTAGAAATGGCAAAGAAGAAGCAGAAATATTCACTCCACACAAAACATGAATACTTCAGAAAGCAAAGATGAGATTCATCGGCCGCCAAATACAAAAATATCAACAATTTGCATTAAAAAAATCACAAATCGAGTAGTCAGATCAGTCATAGCAAAGGTCGACATAAAAATATCGTCTGGCTATGATCTCATTACGGGAAGAATGGTAAAGGAACTCCTTACCAAAGGATTTAAGTTCTTGGTACAAAAATTCAATGCGGTGCTAAAAATGGGCTATTTCCCCCCGCAATGGAAAGTGGCTAAGATTATTCTAATCCCCAAGCCCGGTAAGGATATACATGACGTCAAATCCTACAGACCCATCAGTTCACTTCCAGTAATGTCCAAAATTTTTAAAAAACTACTACTGAAGAGATCATAATAGCCAATAATTGAGAAAAACAATCTAATACCCAATCACCAATTTGGATTTCGTCAACAACATGCGACCGTGGAACAAATACACAGGATCTTTAATAGAATACACAAGGACTTAGAAGATAGAAAATATTGCTCGGTAGCATTCCTGGACGTAACTTAGGCTTTTAACAAAATGTGGCATCCGGGCTTGCTATATAAAATTGGAAAACAACTGCCCAAAAATTACTTCTTCATGCTCGAATCATACCTGACCAACAGAATATTCTACTTCAAATACGAAGATGAAGCCACAACACTCCACGATATAAAATCCGGCGTCCCACAAAGCAGTGTACTTGGTCCAGTTTTATACTTTTTATACACAGCCAACATTCCGACAACAGACACCAAGACAACTGCCATCTTCGCGGACGCCACAACTCTTCTAATCTCACATAACGACCCCGCAATAGCGTCTCAATTGCTCCAACATGACCTCAACAACATACAAAAATGGCTCAAGGAATATCGCATAAAGGCTAATGAAAATAAATCTACGCATGTCACTTTCGCTGATAGACGAGAAACATGTCCTCCTGTCTCACTGAATAAAAGCGCACTGCCATAGACAGACGTATTTAAATATCTCGCCATGCACCTGGATAGATGTTTAAGAAAGAAGAAAAAAACTGGAAATCAAAATGAAAATGCTGTATTGGTCATATGGGATACAGCTCTGGGGTACCGCATCGATCTCCAATAAAGACATTCTCCAGCGCTTTCAGCCCAAAGTGCTGCATACTATAGGCAACGTTCTATGGTATGTGACAAACAAAACGATAAACGGATAATTAAGCATGCCAACAGTGAAGCAGGAGATTGAAAACCATAGTCAAAAATACAAGAAAAGATTGAACACACACCCCAACCACCTTGTTGAAGAGCTAATCAGCCAAGCCTCTGGGATGCGTAGGCTGAAAAGATGTATGGCTCATGGACAAAAGATTCGAATGAATGATCATTAGGTCCTCATTAATGAATGGGGACCTAACGTGTCACAAAAAAATGTGACACGTTATTGGTTAAAGTACGAAAATCAATTTATATTTGCCTAAGAAGAATATATATTTTATTTTTATACGAACACTATTACACGAGTAAAGTATACGATTCAATCAAATATTTGTACTTTACCTTTATAAATATTGGATGCGGTATTTGAATTTTTGGAAAAAACCACTTGGTTATCAGACAAATTATCATCTTAGATATTTAAGATATCTTCAGTCAGTTGATGGTTGGCATAGCATGCATATAATGATAAAAGCGTGCATGGAATATGCTCATCAAGCAAATAAGTATGTTTATAATATGCAATCTCAGCCAGAAACAAACCAGTTTATATAAGATTTTCAGTCTCATCTCTCAATCAGAGTCGGTAAGATAACGAAGATGTTAACATCAAGATCCACGCTGATATTGATCGTCTCAGTGGTCATTAATTGTGGAGGGTTAATGGGTAAGAGCATGACTTTGAAGTTGGATAGGTATTTTTATGTGATAAAAGCATTTGAACAATGCAATTTCATCATTGATTGTAGCTGCTGATATTGACACGGGAAAAAACAAATTAGATGGTGTCAGATCTGATGACAAAGGCGTGAACATCGATGACGGATTTGGTGATGTGAATCCAAAGGAATTGCACTTTGACTATTGGTGGAAAAGAGGACAGGAAGTTTTGAAGAGGCATTTGAGTGATTTTGATGATGAGCATCACGACGATGCTGGAATTGGATCTTCAGCAGTTCTGGTCATTGGAACCGGAATGTCTTTAACGACTATAAGAGGGGCTGGCATATATAAAGCACAAGCTGATAAATCTGATACTTCCCTATTTTTCGAAAGATTTCCCGTTATAGGATTTGCAAAGGTATCCAATAACATTGATATTGTTGATTTAATTAAATTAATAAAACAGTTTATTAAATAAAATATTTTGTAGCCACTTTGTGCTGATTCACAAGTTGGAGATGCTTCTTGTACTGCGACCGCTTATTTGGGAGGATTTAAAGGAAGAAGAGGCGTTGTAGGACTTTTACCAATAGCGGAAACTACTGGATGTAAAACAGAATCTTCGATAGATAATATGGAATCCATTGCTAAATGGGCTCTAGCTGCTGGAAAAGATGTTGGTTAGTATAATATGTATCTGTTAGTATAGTTTATCTAAATATTTTAGCATTAAAAGATCAATTTAATGATGTCAGATTTGAATTAGGAATTGTAACAACTGGAAGGATAACACATGCGTCAGTATCAAATATCTATGCCCATGGCACAAATTCTGCTTGGGAAGCAGACGTCGATGTGCAAGATTCATGTCCAGATTTTGCATATCAACTGGTGAACAGTGAACCGGGAAAACATTTTAAAGTAATCTCTATGTTTTATTATCTTAATCACAGCAAATAACTATATATAAACGTATATATTTGATCTTAATTAGGTAATTCTTGGAGGCGGTCGCTCAAATTTCTTGCCAATTGGCGTTGATAAAGGTCGAAGAAATGATTCAATGAATCTCATCAAAAAATGGAAAGAGGACAAAAAGAATCGAGGACTTAAATATAGCTATGTCACTGATAAATTTGATTTATTCCAAATAAGCAGAGACACTGAATATCTCCTCGGGTTGTTCGCTTCAGATAATTTGGATTATCATCTTTTGGCTGGCGAACTACAACCAAGTCTTGATATAATGGTAGAAGCAGCGTTGAAGATACTATCAAATAATAAAAACGGATATTTCCTATTTGTCTTGGGTAAATTGTTCAAATTCATTCGAATATACTTGTGAAACACACCAGTTTAACAGATTTATTTGACTTTTTAACCAGGAAACGGTATAAATAATGCACATGCAGACAACCAAGCAAGGATAGCCCTAGACGAGACGATTGAATTATCAAAAGCCGTTGACACAATCTCAAAAATGACGCATAAGAAGACTTTGATAGTTGTGACCGCTGATCATGGCAGTTCAATGACGATATCGGGATATTCCAGTCGATGGAATGATATCCTTGGAATTTCTAATGATTTTCACTTTAATTATACACAATCGACGATAAGCTATGCAACCGGTCCTGGATTTAAGAAAGGATTCACCTTTGAGAATTCCAGTGCTTACTACGCAAATATTGGTGAGCCCGTTACGTATTAAGATGCGCGCGCAGCCAAATATGTATTAAGATATGTCATTTGAGTGAAAACGTATCGAAATCATAAATGTAAAAAAAATATTTTTCCAAGTTGATATTTCATGTCAACTTTGTAAAACAAAGACTATCGTTATCTTGTTTCATTCCTTGTAATTATAGATAATATGCTATTGCTGTGATTATTTAACCAGACACAAGCAATTCAAATTTAATTTGAGGCCACTCTTCATAATGTTAATGATGGTTTAGGAATAAGAACAGAATTTTCACCGAAATAATTTTCGCTCAAATCACAGTTCGCTGCGAAAAGGGTTTTGTTCTACATTGCTCTACTGCTATTAGCGGTGATTCATGAAAAATCCAATTTAAAAACAATCTATACGTTTAGGATGTTCCCAATGTATTCATAATGGGCATCCAAGCTTAGCTAAAATTTCCACAATTTTGGTCCACAAGGTGACTCCATACAAACTGACTGTCCTTTATGTTTTTAGCTGATCCCGAATTCAAGTACCCGGCGACTGTCAGTTTAGCTAAAGAGAGCCATGGAGGTGAAGATGTGCCAGTATTCGTCAAAGGACCATGGCAGGAAATATTCACAGGACAATACGGATTGGAAGTTTTACCACATATGATCGGTTTTGCCATTTGTATAGGTCCAGGAGAGCATTCTTGCCAATCATCAGCCGGAATAATTGCATCGTTAAATTTACCATTATTTATTTTATTTTTATTTATTTTTACGAAAAAAAATATTTCTTAAAAAAATATTTTAATGTATTTATTATGAAAATGGATAATCATTTATAAAAAATCGTCGTATGTAAATTATTTTGTTGGAATATTTTAAGACTAAAAAAATTTAACCATCTTCCATTACATGGTTGAGCTAAATTTGCGATTAGCTGTAAATCGATATTTGCCATAAGTAAACGAATTTTTCCAATCATTTTTATCTTAATCGTATTATTTTAATAGAGTTTAATAAGATTGAGATTAGACTATTAAAATGGACTAGAAGAATTAAAACAGTTATTGCAGTTATGGCGGCGGCTAAAGTTTTCCTTTTGTTTTGCAATTTACATTTTGCAATTGTAAAATCGGTGCCTTTTGATTTTGGTAATGGAACAACCAATAAAATATAATTAATAAGAATTTTTTGGTGATGATTTCAATATTCAAACAGATCAAGCTGATTACAATCGCCATCCAAGGCCTGAAAATGATATAAAATCAGATAGATTTAGTTTTCGAAATGACTGGAGTGAGGAAAACACAGCAGATTTTTGGATCAAAACGGGAAGAAATATTGTAAAAGAGCATAAAAATAATAACATTGTCAATGCAAATAAGGCAAAAAATGTTATTTTCTTTCTGGGAGATGGGATGTCCATTTCTACGATAGCTGCAGCACGAATTTATCAAGGACAGTTGAAAGGTAAATCTGGCGAAGAAGAACAACTTTCCTTTGAAAAGTTTCCTGTAACAGGATTAGCTAAGGTAAAATATAGTCATATCATATAGAAAAATAATTGAGAAGATCCCATAATCTTTAATAATGTAGTTCTGTATTGTTTAAAGAACTATTGTGTGGATCGACAAGTTGCCGACTCAGCATGTTCAGCGACGGCATATTTAACGGGAGTAAAAGGTAATATTTATACAATTGGGGTAACTGGCAACGTAAAAGCATTGGACTGCGATAGTATGATCGATCCTGCAAATCATGCCCATTCAATACTCGAAAAGGCAATGCACAAAGGCAAAAGAACAGGTATTAAATGCTCATTTAATTTGTAAAATTGAACTTTTCGATACGGTGATTTATGTTTAAACAATTATTAAGGAATCGTAACTACGACCAGAGTGACAGATGCTTCCCCAGCAGGAACATATGGACACACTGCGAATAGAAATTGGGAATCGAATGCTGATGTAGAGCGTATGGGATACAATGCAACCAAGTGCAGGGATCTGGCTCATCAGCTCATCCATCATTATCCAGGAAGAGATTTTAATGTAAGAAAATCGTGATTTTAAATATAAAAATTGGCGGGATTCCGGTAATGGGATTTTCGATTTTCCATGATTTGGATTTGAATCTAATTCTTTATGTTAATAATTGAGCTTAAACACATTTAAAATAAAGGCATGAGTCATTTTCATATTCATTGATGAGGAATCCAAAATGTTGTACCTTGAAATATGTGATAAAAAGATCTCAACGTTGATTATCGATCATTTAGATCAGATTGATATGACTTTTAATGTGCTTTAGACATCAAAATCTTTTCATGTACGATATGTGAATTTTTTTTATGGAATGTTATGTATTATGACCAAACTATATTTACGGATTTCCATTATCATTTATAATTTCCACTTTAATATTAAAGTGGGGTGTTTTAATATCTGTCGTTTTTAGGTGATTCTGGGCTGTGGTAGACGCGATTTTCTATCAATACCAAATATTTGTGATTTGCACAGAAGCGCAGGGTTTCGAACTGATGGACGAAATTTAATCGAAGAATGGAAAATGATGAAATCATGTGATGAAAAATCACACGAATACGTATGGAATCGCGATCAATTACTGCAAGTCGCCACTTCAACTGATTATTTATTGGGTCTATTTGGTTCAAGCCATTGCGACTATCATTTAGATGCTAACAAGCTGGAGCAACCAACCCTCCAAGAAAAGACGGAAGCCGCATTAAAAATTTTAACGAAAAGCGACGAAGGATATTTCTTATTTGTTGAAGGTGAAGATGATCTTTCTTGATTCAAAATTTCAAAAACTTATATATAATATACGCGGATTTATATTCAGCTTTATTGCATTATATAACAAGCTGTTAATAAAACATGTTTTTTTAAAGGCGGCCTTATCGATCATGGTCATCATGATAATAAGGCACACTATGCATTGGACGAAACGGTTGAATTTGCAAAAGCTATTGAAAGAGCCGTTGAACTGACAAATCGTGAAGATACTCTGATCGTCGTTACATCGGATCATTCTCATACGATGACGATCAATGGATATCCTGACAGAGGAAACAACATATTATCAAAGAATGATCGCAACATTGCACTTGATAAACTGCCATATATGACGCTGAGCTACGCAAATGGCATGGGATATAGACCAGAAAAGCATGGCGAACGAGTGGATGTCACCAAAGACGACACATGTAAGCTTTTACATAATCAAATTACATCACGTTCAGAAAAAAAAAACGATATGAATATCTTTGATATTTGCAGCATCTCTGAAGTTTTTATATCCAGCTCTGGTTCCAATGCTGAGTGAAACCCACGGAGGAGAAGATATCGCGGTGTTCGCCTATGGACCTGGACAACATCTTTTTGCGGGAACTTACGAGCAAAATGCCATTGCCCATATTATATCGTATGTTTCATGTATTGACGATGATTTTTCATTGTGCAATGGTGATTGAAAAATTTGAACCAAATGACTTGAAACATTAGCGAATAAATGAAAATGTACTCCTAAAACTGGAATTTATTGTAAAAAATAATATTTCCTAAATATAAGGTACATTTGAAGATGCATATTTTCTAATGAACGTTAATGTTACAAACGTAAGCACGAATTGATGCATACAAATACTCTCATTTTATTTCTCAAAGTTGATGAAAAAGATCATTATTGATATTTTATCTAGGACGAGAAAATTTTGCATTTAGGTATGAATATTCATTTTCAACTATATACCAATTTTATGCTTATCACATGTATATAAATTATTTACAAAAGTAATTATCAACAGAATCGCACAAAAACTATATCATTTCCAACCAGCTAAACGGGCGGGTTTTAGAAAGGGCTACAATACAAAAGATCATATTCATACCATTAACAATTAATGGAAAAAATATTGAGTTTAATAAGGAACTACATATGGCAATTATAGATTATCTGTAGGTCATCGGTGACAACTATAGGTCGTCGGAGATACAATCTCCACTATACTATTTACTAATATCTTGGAATACATGTTCAAGTCAGATTTTCAAGACATTTGTAAAATTTAACAGGTTGTTTTTGTAATCGTTAGATTACAAAATCATTGTATGCGCTAAATAATTCGATATTTGGAAAGAAATGGAACAAATGGAGTGGTTGTTTAATATTTATGCCACATGGTTTCGTTCGCTTTTAATGCTAGCTTGTGCTAAAAACTAGTCTGCATTTTATAATAATTGCATGCATTCCGATTATTATTGCTTTGTTATTTTATAGCGGTTTTATTGTTGAAAAGGCTTGTTATTTTTCAATAGCAAATCAAAGTATTTAATTTTTTGAAGTTGAGAATTCTGTTCAAAACCTTATAACATATGCCATGATTTCTCTTTTGAAAGTTAATGCAAATCATTTATATAATTTTTGCATTTATAATCAATTTTAAGTTGGAATAATAGCACTAAATTGATATTTTATTTCATTCGATCGTGATATTTGCTAATTACAATTAATTTTGATTAATTTTATCGCTATTTTGATTATCTTAACTTATATTTATAGTATAATCTTAGCCTATATAACAGAGTACATTGTGATATTTGGGCAACAAGGTTAAAAAATGGCAGTCGTCAAATTGTGCTTTGTGTTATTGTTATCTTTGGCCCTGGCAAGGGCACACCCCTTTGATGAAGGTAAATACATTTGAATGTATTTTTAAATTTTTGAAAAAAATAATGTAAGATTAAATGTTTTATTTAGATGAAGATGACATCATGCACCATTATCATGATGACTACGAACCGACTCCGAGATTCAATTTAGCTCAAGAACAAACTGCGGAATTTTGGGTTAAAAATGCAAGAGATCAAGTTAGGAAGAATTTGGAAGAACTTTTGAATTTTAATAAAGTGAAAAATGTGATATATTTCCTCGGAGATGGCATGTCTATACCTACATTAGCTGCTGCGAGGGCTTATAAAGGACAGCTGGAAGGAAAACCTGGAGAAGAAAGCCAATTGGCGTTTGAAAAATTCCCTGTTGTCGGTCTTAGCAAGGTATGTCAATCATATCTATCTGATTTGCGTTTTAAATGCATCGCTAAATGAATATTCCTATTTTGCAGACGTACTGCATCGATAGACAAACGGCAGATTCTGCATGTTCAGCAACTGCTTTTTTGAGCGGCATCAAAGCTAATTATAATACCATCGGCGTAACAGGCAGTGTACCACGATCAAATTGCCAAAGAAGTAAAGATCCAGCGACTCATGTTGATTCGATTCTTAAAAAAGCCATTGATAAAGGCCTCAATGCTGGAATTGTTACGACTACAAGAGTAACACACGCAACACCAGCTGGTGCTTATGCTCATGTTGCGCATAGATCATGGGAAAGTGATAGTCATGTTACAAGCTTGGGTCATAATATCACCGAATGTCCAGATATTGCTCATCAGCTTATTCATAACAATCCTGGAAAAGACTTCAAGGTATCACCAGAATATTTATTAAGATGATCTATTTTTAATCTATATATTTCAATTAACAATACCAAATTTATTTCAATATTGATGTGTATTTAAGGTGATCCTTGGGGGAGGAAGACGCGAATTTTTGCCTAATACGACATTAGATGAAGAAAGATACAGAGGACATCGTACAGATGGACGTAATTTGATCAATGAATGGATAAATAATAAGGCACAAGCAGGACAATCTCATGAATATGTATGGAATAGAGAACAATTACTTAGTGTTAGTGATGATACTGATTATTTATTGGGATTATTCGAAGGTAGCCATTGTTTGTATCATATGGATGGCAATCGAAGCATGGAACCATCTTTTACGGATATGGTAGAAAAGGCTATTAATATGCTATCAAATGACGATGAAGGATTCTTCCTCTTTGCCGAAGGCGGTAGAATCGATCATGCTCATCACAGTACTCGGGGATGGAATGCTTTGGATGAAACGGTGGAATTTTCAAAAGCAATAGAACGTGCCCTTGAAATGACTAGTCGCGAAGATACACTGATCGTTGTAACTTCTGATCATTCTCATGTTATGACTTTAAGTGGTTATCCTTCTAGAGGAAATCCTATCCTTGGAGTGAGCGATCGCCACAGAGGAAGCGATGGAGTACCTTACACTACCATCAGTTATGCAAACGGTCCAGGATATCGTAAAGATGTGAATGGAAACCGAGTGGATGTCACCCGGGAAAATATGAGTAAAGTTCTAAAATTAATCACATTTTAATTGTATGTCCTTTGAAAAGTGTTTTGAACTTATTTTTTAATTTATAGCTTCCACTTCGTTCCGTTATCCAACAATGGTTCCAACAAGTTCTGAAACTCATGGTGCTGACGATGTTGCTGTTTTCGCCATTGGACCATGGCAGCAGATCTTCACCGGAGTATATGAACAGAGTGCCATCCCTCATATGATATCATATGCTGCATGTCTGGACGATGAATTTTCATCATGTAATGGAAAAACTTTTTATGGCCTATAAAAATCTATCGATATCGATTTTATAAACTGTTTGCGATAAATATAAGGATATATAAATACGTTTTGTTTGTTTACTTACAATAAAGAATTCTTAAAGATTACCATCTTGGGATTGATTAAACTGAAAGCAATTCAAGTCAACAAGATATAAATATTATGACGGTCATTCCATGTCAAAGATCATTCATGATTTGCTCTTATCTCTGTTAATATATATATATTAGTATAGCTATTACATCTTATAAGACAAAATCAATATTGATAAAATGCTATTTAAGATCAGTTTTCCAATCAAATACCTATTATTTCATTGTGAAAAGATCAAGCCCACAGTGATAAAAAAAATGCTTGGTAATGTTTGAAAAATACAAAACCATTTGGCATATTTGTTTATATATTTAGTGATACATTGAGTACTAAAATCATTTCAAATCTAAAGTTGAAATGTACTGAAATGGCTTTTGCCCATTTAAGGATGCATATCTCCATTCATTGTCTATGATATTTTGATTAAAACTTATCTTTGGATCTCGAAAATAATACTTATTGTTCAAATATAAATGCCATTTTATCATCAACATTTTGAAATAATATTTATCCTTTTTATTAAAAAATAATAAAACATAATAAAGGTTGTGGTAGATCTTTACCCCGTTTTGGTATAGTGGTTTGATGCTGGACTTTTACTATATTTTTTCACGGAACCCCAAATCTTTACCCTTTCGAATATATTGAAACTTAATTTTTCAAGCTAACAAATATTTCTTGTTGCTGATAAAATTTAGGAGTATCGAAGTATTAATATTTCCAATTGAATGTTTTGATCTACATCAGTTCTGGTTTCCTAGATCTGGAAAAATAAATTCTTAGACGATTTATAAATAAAGATACACCTGGCTATGATTGATTGATTTGCTGCAATCATACGTGATCTTATATTTTATATCAAGACATCTCCAAATAGTTACGTTTTTATAGTAGATAATATAGTGTTTAAGTATTATAATAGAATAAATAGGAAACAACTTACATAGTATTGGCTAATGTATCCACATTGTTTGAAATTTACATACATTAAAGTAACGATTGCACAAAATTAGACGATAGTTTCTAGTATAAAATCAATATTTTTAGTTACAAATTGATATCGAATAGGGGATGATATAAATAAAACAACACCTACAGCAATGATATTTTATTTCACATGTCATGTTCTTAAATATAAATGAATATATTTATATTTCTATCCCATTCCAAGTCCATTGTTAACATTGAAACATTGAATAAATATCAATTAGCAATTATTAATATTATATAAACCAATGCATCGATTTGACATCTTTGCACTCATCGTCGTCGAATTTAAATTAAATTTGAACTCAATCAGATCCAATGGATATTGATATTTGCTAATTTAATTTCTGGACAAGTTCTTACAGTTATATAATATTTTGAAGACATCCAATACAAATGCGGTTTGCTATATACCATGTAACAATGATTAACCATGTGTTTATTTATTAAATACATATTAAGGGGAAGGATGTAACACTGTAACATAAAAAAATGTTTTTAAAACACTTACTTCTAGTATATAATATTAATATTAGTAAAATTTTAAAATTGCCAATATCAGCAGAAGTGCACAGCCCATTCGATAGGGCAATCATCATTTTTTTGATAGTTACCAAAAAACGACGCATGGAAATGGTTAAAATGTGCTTTAACAGATTGTGATTGTCGTTGAGTGTTTAATATTTTCGAAAAATACATGATTTTTAAAATGACCCTCATTTGTTCAAACATTTCGTTTATAAATCGTTATCAAAGTTTTTCGTCAAGGAATCGATGTAAAAATAAGGACTGATTTATTTGATGAGGATTTGTCGTTCACGTGTTTATGCTAAAATTGTTTCTAAAAATTTGAGGTAATTCATGATTTGAAAAAATACAGTATTGATCAATTGGCTACAAAACTATATATCAACCCTTAGGATATATATTTTATTTTTATCAAATTCCAACAAAAGCCTTAGATTTAGGGAGACTTTTTCAGAGCTATTTCTATATATCTACTTTTTTAAAACTTGATAGATGATAAACGGTTGTTAAAATCGAGCTGTGCACTTGCTGCCTTTCGAATATCGTTTTGACAATTTTTCAAAAATAAAAATGAAGGCTCAGTACAAAATTTAAGCGTTTTTTATACAAGGAGTGTATCTACCGATTTATTCATAAAGTCGAGTCGGTACCAGGTCCGTATCACTAACTAAGTGAACACATGCGTATAACATAACAAATATACATTCAGGACTAATTTTTACTCATACGATGCTTAGCTACCCTTACATTTATTGTAAGCAAACTATCCAAAAATTCAAATTAACAAAAGACTTGTTCGCTCCCCTCCGATACGGATTATATCAACATCCTATTGATCTGGAATTATCTGCAATTTATTAATTAATTTTAATGGATATTATGAAAATACATATATTAGGCCAACAGTGTGTAGCAATGGTGCACATATTGCTGTAGTACCGTCCCATATTCGTATATGGAGCGTTCAATAGTATTCATTATTAAAGAATTAGCAATTTGAATAAATTCTTTGCAAATTGGGATAAATATCTTGATACGCTATATATTACTTATTTAGGGATCGTTTATTCTTATTAAATAAGTTAAAATCCCAAATGATATTGGTACACGAAGGCATGAAGATAATGAATAGAGAGTTTGCCCATGCTTCATACTACAAATTGATCATATTTCACAATCAATATAGATCTAGAATACTTTCCCCAATATTTGGTGATAGATACATTATTGAACGCTCCTTGTCTTTGTATACTCACAAATTTAAAATTGATTATATATGGCCATTTAAACTTGCCAAATCCATTCAAAACCATTCAGAGATGATTGTGATTTTATATTAATGATTTTTATCATTGTTAATGCATTCCATCTGAAAACGGATTGTTTGTTATATTTCAAAGATACGAGATCATATGAACATCAATTATAAGCACTTATCAGCGTTAATTATGATCTTCTCTGAATTATAAAGTCTATAAAGGGCTAAATACATATTTATTTATTTAGCTATTTTTCGGTCATATTTTCATGATGGCATTTGTTGCATTATTTCGATATGGGGGGTTGAATGTGCGAAATTTATAGGGAGGGGAACAATACACACATATATATATCGTTACGTACATTTAAATATATTTTTTTAAGGAGAAAAGGTATTTAATTTCAAGGACGAATCAATAAATCTAAAGATAGTTTAATCTTTATGTACTCATGTTTTTCTCTTCGTTTTAATGGTTCCCATTCAATTAAGCTCATTGATTTTTTTTTAAATATATACAATTTATACGAAACGAAAGGATTAAAACTGGTGTTGGATCAAACTCAAAATTCACACACTTTGTTGACACGCAAACTTGAAAAGTGGAGAATGTGAGATTTTTGAAATAAGTTTGAAAGCATGATTTCGCTTATAAATAACTGGACATCTCGCCTAGATCATTCATTTTTTATCACCTCGAGAACAATTATCCTTCCACGAACGAATCAAATTTAAAAATATCCTTGTAAACCAGTATTAAAACCCGATTAAATCGATCAAACGATATCACAAACAGTTGATATTCAATTTATATCATAAATATATATATATGGATTCATATATTTACAAATATGCTGTACTACTTAAACTATACAATATGTAGTAAACGGACGCGTCAATTGTCAAATTAACACATGTCTGACGCGCAAATCAATTGTTCTACGTTCATATACATACGTTGATGGGGCGATCAGAGCGTTAAATGACGGCCGCGACGAAAGACGAAACGGCCGTCGACGCTGCGACGAATCGTCGTAGCATCGCCCTTTCAGCGTATTTATAATATGTTTACATAAACTTAATTTTACACCATAACATGAATACTGCGCAACAAAATGAAAGCATTGATAACGGAAGACATTGATAAGAATAATATTTGAAAACATCGCCGTACACATATATGGGGGGGCTTTTAAAAAATGCATAGCAATCGTTAGATCATCGAATGTGCATTGAAACATTTATGCAATTTTGAAAGCATCCCACATATGCATACTTATACATTTATATAATTCACATATATAATAAGTAAAGACGTCAAAGTTCTAACAATTATCACAAACATTTATATATTTATTTTATATGAAACATTTACTAAGAACAATGTTGGGTATAGAAAATCATGATAGAGATACAATTTTTTTTTTCGAAACATTCATGACAGGTTTTGGGTCCTTTTTGCCAAATAATATTAATTTCTGATACTGATGATATTGAATTGGCGCCTATTTTCAACTAACATTTGAATCTCAGTATTTTTCTAAAAACATCAGTATTTTAAAATAATGTGGTCGATAAGGCATCCTACGTAGTTAAAAATTAATGAACTAGTTTTTTTTTATTAATTGCCATCGTTTTTGCAATCAACCGTTGTCACAATTCTTTAATATCATCATTCTTTATTTGGAATTTACGGCTCATATAATTGATATTCTATCATATGTTCCTCGTGTATCAACAATATAAATAATGAAAATAATTTTAATAATATAATTGGTTCTTTAAACAAATAAATAAATGTAATAATTTTATAATAATATATATATATTAATAAGAGTTCTACTTGAATGTATGAATAAAAAAGCATCGATCAATGCGAAAATATTAAGAAAAAAAATTATTATTTTTAAATTTATTTATTAATTATCAAAATAGAGGACGCGTTTTTAATAGTTATTTTAATCAATCAAGCGAGAAAATTTATTTAAAAATAACAACAATATATATATATATATATATATTAAAATTTAATTAATTATTATTTTTTGCGACTATGAAAAATAAATCGCTAGATTATATCAATATTATAATATTAAAAAATCGTATTTTGAATGAGGATGGCTTTGGAGCTCATCGTCTCATTTTGTATTGCTCAAAATGTGCCTAAGAAAATCACGTGATTTAATCGTTAAAAGGACAACTCATCGGTTGGAATAAAGGGGAGGGGTAATCAATTTAAACGTTTATAAAATACAGTCAATTTTGTGGATGGATTAATCAACTTTCCAAATAAAATAAATCCACCAAAGACCGATCGCTATCGATCCTCGCCAAATATGACTTGCCGAGTCGCTGGCCGATTGGATACGACCCCAACATTCGCACGTCCCTCCTTTGTAAAAATTCGTGTTTCATTTTAAATTCATTGCATTTTCTGCCCCATTTGGGCATGCGTAAAAAGGTACAATTTGTGCATAATGTCTTCGTAAAACTAGCCTACAAATCAAGTGTTAAAAATATAACATCTAAAAATATTTTAGGCGCATGATAGGCCTTCAGGTCGAATTAAATTAGGACGAATTTCATGAATCACTAAGAATTTAATTGCAACATTTGAACATAACATATCAGCGAATAACAACACATTTAAATACGAAATATAAACGCTAAAAAACAATATATAAATTCGCTCTTTTTTTCTTCGATAAATCATATATGAAATACATAACATCATTATTTATACAGACGTGCATATCTCAAATCAAAACCGTGCTATTTCTTGTAAGAGGATAACCGTTTTAACTTTTCTGTCCAACAAGCAAACTTAACAAATCCCTTATGATTCTCAGACCAGACGAACAGTCTTTGAATATTTCATTAGGTTCATAATATAGCAAACGATAATATGATAACAAAGACCGAGCCTGGTTGTATGAATTTGGCAAAGTCCCACGATCGAGTATAGGCCTTTAAAGGCCGGGCTTCAGTCCCTGCGGCCTTCCAGAGGTCGTCCGGAAGGCCTTCGCCCGTTGGAGTTAAGGCGAAAGATGTTAACGGCCTCGACCACCCCCTCACTAATTCTTCGATGTTAAAATTGTCACGAACTCTGAAACGATACAAAGCATTCGATAAGAACAAATAGAACAGAACAATTGATTCAAGGTATCACCACATTTGTATGCAAATCAAGTGTTTTTATTCGACTCCTTATCGAATCGAAACTAAATATCATTACATACGGAATAAATAATACATGTTTCGATATACAGAATAACAGAATCTATTTATTTAATATGAAACTTCTTAACATCTTATTAACATAATCAAGTACAAGGACACCCTTAAGGTCGAATTAGTTTCATATGTAGATAAAAATGTATAACTTTTCGATAGAAAATTGTTTTTCCAGATCATTTAATCTCAGATTCTGTAATACAGATTAAATTACTTGACAGTTGAAAAAAATTGATTTAGGTATGCTTGTATAATATTGGAATATTAGTAATGCAATTCAAAAAATAATATCTTTTATCTTTTTCAGATCATTTGCAATTAGGGGCATTAACCCTTTGTACTCTGGACCCTTTTTCGCGCAGCAAGTGTGTAATATTTCATAAAACGGCAAGTATTACAATAATATGTGATTTGATGTTTTTTGCCGTCTTTGTTTTTTAAGACTTTGCAATCCTTCCCAACTCCTGTTCAACGCTTATAGGGATCAAAAACTTAATAGTCTTTATACCACGACTGTCCAGCTCAAACTAGTGCCAAATATGCAATCCCGTTCGCAATTGCGAACTAATTTCAGATAAGAAAATCTTATAGCTGTTTAAAGGGGTGTCATGTTGCACTTCATAAGATTATACAGAAGAACGAAGGGACGCGATTCAAAGGAACTAAGCGTAAACATTTATTGCCATGCATCGAGTTTCTGCATCAAACCGAGTGGTGAGCGTGAATCGCCTCTCGAGTTGTGGCATCAAATCATATGGTGAGTGAGAGTCACCTCTCGAGTGCGAAGGGTTAAGTATTGTTAATTTTGTTAATGGCTTCCAATAAACATATTATCATATTGGTTCCTAATGCTGACACAAATAAATAGACATTTAGATGGCGGGTTTCTAAATATTTATTTATGGGATGAAAATTACCCTTATTTTATTGCGTTAAGCGATCTGATCGCGAAATAATGGTCATATAAGACTATAAAGCGCTTTAGAGGGGAGGATTTTTGATTTGATGCTAATTACTAATTTGAATATTTTATAAAATGGTTCGTCATTGAAGTCTCGCAGCTGGATTCCATTTTCTAAAAAGATGCAAAATAAACTTCTAGACCAGCGGCTCTTAAACAGGAGTCCGCGGACCCCTGGGGGTCCGCGAAGCCATTGCTGGGGGTCCGCGGAGATATAAAAAAATATTTACCTGTACTTGAACAAGATATTTTCGTGGAATTATTTATAGAAAACATTATAAAAATATCTATTATGACCTATATTCGACTAAAAAATGTTTGTTTATATAAAAAATTAAGTCACAAGGGTTGAAGTGGGGTCCATCAAAAAAAAGTTTGTTCAGGAGGAGGTCCGCGAAAAAAAATTGCTCAAGAAGGGGTCCGCGAAAGAAATTTTGCTCAAGAGGGATCCGCGAAAGAAATTTTGCTCAAGAGGGATCCGCGGACTACATAAGTTTAAAAAGCGCTGTTCTAGACTAAAACAACTGTCTTCATGCTTTTATAGCTATCTCATTTATATTGAGATTTTAAAACTGTTGTTTTCTAACCTAACTAATATTTTCCGACATAAATACTGAATTTTTAGCAATATTTTGGATCTTATATTGAGCTAAGTATGAGATTTAATCAGAGGCATTTATCTTCCAAATTATATTATGATTGCTGTTTGTATAAATAAAATATCAAATTTGATTTGTTCACCTTCATAGTTGACCATGCCATCTCCATCGAGATCAGCCTCTTTGATCATGTCGTCCACTTCCTCCTCGCTGAGTCTTTCACCTAAGTTGGTCATCACATGTCGCAGTTCCACCGATGAAATGAGTCCATCGTTGTTTTTATCGAATACCCTTAAAGATGCACAATAAAGATATTTAGTTATAAAAATAATATTAAACCGATTTTTGATTATAGATGATTCTAAGATTTTTTAAAAAATATATTACCGGAATGCTTCTCGCAATTCGTCTTCGCCATCAGCACCTTTCATCTTCTTGGACATCATCTGTAGGAACTCATTGAATTCAATGGTACCATTACCATCTTGGTCCACCTCGTTCACCATGTCTCGCAATTCAGTTTCTGAAAAATATCGGCATAAAGAATCGTTATTCTTGAATATTTTTGGTTTGTATTTGGGAAGCGTCGATTTTTACCTGTGGGCCTTTGTCCCAATGATCGCATAACAACTCCCAGTTCGGCCATCGTAATCGTTCCGTCTTCATCCTTGTCGAAAAGCATAAAAGCTTCCTTGAACTCTGAAAATATTCAAGCATGAATTATTTATACGAATCATGAAAAATGAAATATATGTTTGGATATAAAGGATCGTTGTCCTTATCTATTTAAGTCAATTTTATATCACCTGCAACTTGTTCTTCAGTGAGTCCATACTCTGACTGAAAATCAATGAAAAAAACTAAATAAAAAACCAGCAAATAAAACAACATCTTAGAATACTAAAACAAGCGATATTCGCATATTCGACCGCATATTTTGTGGCTGGGCTTCCATTGATGGATTTTATCATTATGAGATTTTTTTGGTTCGAAAACCGTTTAAGAAATAAAACAAAATGACCCGTTATTTCGTAGGGGATGGAGCTTAAAATAGAAAAATGAAATATGCTAAAAGCAAATTGCTTTTCTGAACCACTTGCCGAAAATACATATTAAGCATATACGCAAAAAACCTTTACAAGCCATAAAGGGGTAAAAATGTTTTTGAGTAGCGCCCACAAACAACGCCCGACCCAGATAATCTCAGTATTTTATATTCTTTCGCCCAAGTTAAAAACAATTTAAAGCCAAAAAAATTATTTCCTGCTCTTCCCGAAAAATTCTCGTGGGAAGCAGGTGGCGCCATTTTCACCATATTTGCGAGGAATTTCAATCGCGACAAATTACCCATAAGAATTTGGGCAAACAAAGTGGAAAAAGTTTTTTCAGACCTCTGCAAGGCTTAAAACTGTTATAAATCGGAGGTCATTTTTTTCGTTATATTTGAAATTCGAAACACCCCCCCCCCATAATTTTTTCGAGTGCCTCAAATTACACAACCCAACAATATAATTAATAAAATCTACAAATATGATAAACTTTCCAACTTAAACTTATTATTTATCTTTTGTAAAGTTCTGCTAAATACAATGATCGAGCATCAACTTTACATTTAAATATATGGCATTTTTTCAATTTTTGATGATCCATAATCGACTGAAAATCAAATTTTGAATGAAAAATACCAAAAATTTCACATTTAAACCGTCATAACTTTTTAATCTGTTTGATCTCCAGATCTGACACCACTGGATTTCTGTGTCTAGAGACGTGCCCTATTCCATTTTTCATACGCTCTCCAGACCTGACACCACTGGATTTATTTATCTAGGGTCGTGCAAATAAATTTATTAAATTAATTAATTAATAATTTATTAAAAACATAAACTGGTATCTCTTCAAGTTTAACGCCTTATTGAATTATTTGTAAGCATATCCCCCAAATTTTTTTGTCGGTCCATGTTCAAAACACCTTGTAATGCTAATAATAGGACGTAATGCAATCACGGGGCAGAATATGTTCAAAAATATGAAGTATGTCAGACTATTTTGATAGATTTAAATGTAAAATATAAGAACGAAACGTACGATAAATAAATATAAAGAAATTAGTGGCGACCGCATGTGTATTTAAGGAAAAAATTAACATGAGGTGTATCAATCGGTTTTTATATTGATGAATCACTTAAGAACAATATAGATTTTGGCCGGAGATATAGCATGTATGGTTGATGAAAATTCAATGATTAGATCTGTATGTCGCTTGTCGATTATGTTTCTGTGGGTGCGCTCAAAGATTGCTTTAATTTTTTTTTTGCAATGAATCTGTATTGTATTGAATTTATCTCTATATTATATCGGAGGCGTATCGTCGTTTTGGGACAAATTTATTGTGGAATTTGAATAAATTTGAATATGACGCACACTAGAGGTCACAAGCTATATTTAGTCGGGCGTAATAGATAATGTAATATTTATATTGGTCGTATTTCTGTTTAATTGTTTTATTGTTGGAAGCAGACGTATGTTTTGAAACGAAAGTTCTTGGCACGAGCGCAAGAATTTTTCCAAGCCACTTTTATTAATTTTTATCGCGCCCATTGTTAACCAGACTCGTATATATTTCACGATATTTGGGCCTATATTTAGAAATTAAGTGTTATTATATCGTTATCTTCCTACGTGATGGCGCAAAATTATGCGAGCTACGAACTTGTAGAACCAATGTCAAAGATTACACTGTGTCGATTAATATTATATGGTACATGTTATTGAAATGGCGCCAAGTGATTAAATGCTTGCATCTGAGTTCCTGTTAAAGAACTTACTGAGACTTGCCTAATTTGAAGATCACTGGTCAATCTTCTGAGTCTTCTGTATTCTTTGCCGTATCTTTCATCCATGGTGATCACTCGGTGGCTCTTCAATCTATTATCACAGTATCGCGATTATTATCAGCGTCCATTAATATTGGCACACTCCAACGACGATGATAAATAGTTGACACTTGATTTTCAATTAAGAGATAAATAGCTTTGAAATCTTGCGAAGATGGTCCATTCAGTAAATTGAAAGCGGGCTGATCTCGAGTTCGTTTGTATCAGAAATAGATCGGCTAACTGACTAAGACGTGCGGGATCTTTGGATATGAATCAGCAAAAATAGGACAGTACTGGGAACGTTATTTTCTCACACAGCTTGCTGTTTTTATTTTTGCTTAAATACAATTTTTAATAATCTAATACAAAAAAATAGGCATACGAAAAATTTTGCAAGAACATCACTACTCCCTAATTTGATGATAAAATTATCTACGATGCGATAATATTGTGCCATATAATAATAATTTGAAACTGCGTCTTACCAAGAATTTAATTTTTATTTTAAAAATGGACAATCTTGTTTTTCCTAGAGAGAAAAATAAAAATCTCTCACAATATAGTTTAGTTTTAGAATATCAATATAATAGTTTCATTAAAGGAAGGAAAGAAATTTCGGAAGATAAATTGGTTAGCATAAGTTTTGAAATATTCGTATGCATTATGACAAAATTCTTAAATATATAAAATCACTTTTAAACAATGAGACATATAGATTGAACCACATCACATATATCAAAAATATATATATTGCAAACACTGCAACATTCATTTGCATGACATTATTAATTTACTGTCAAGAATTTTTTGAAGCCAATGCATTTTTTTACGGTAGTTTTTGGCAAAATTTAACAAATTGAATATATTTGGAGAACGAATTCAAGTTTTTCTTCCAGTTATGATCTTCCATAACGTTAATCGTAAGTTATTTAAAGACTTTGATATCAATTTTGATTTAAATAAATTCATAAACCAATTCATGGAATGAAATTACGTCAAATCAATAATCAAAGGATTGTATGTATGAAATAAACCAAGAAAAGCAAAGCGTGAAACTATCCTAATGAATCGATATTTTCATTGGATAACAACAACAAAAATAGTCATTAATAAGAATGGTTATGTTCAAAAGACGGACACAAAAGAACACATATTAAAAAGCTATAATTGCTTTAATAGAAATATAGTTAAAATATCACAGTAAAAAAGAACAAGTTCCTAAATAGCAATTGATTAATACCATTTTATCGGTTTGTCGATCGTATCAATTTTTACATACAAATTACATAAACGTGCAAATATTCGCTTCGTATATTGTAGAGTTTTTATTTTATTTGACATTGCTTCATTATTAATGAACATTTTTATAAAGAATATTTGGCAGTTGCCAGACCAAGTTTTATCAAGTACATTGTAAAAGTCAACTCAATGATAACAACTTGCTGTAATTAAATGTAAGTTTATTATATTATTTACAAGCAATAAGAAGCAGTCTGTTTTAAATTCATAGTAATTGATTGCATATATCAATCTTATATTATATGATTCACGATCAAGTATACGTTTATGTATTTTATTATTGTTTCAATGGTACTAGCAACTACAGGCATCAAAAAAATACATCAAGGTTAAATTTGAATGCAATCTATTATAGAATAGGTATTAATATTTCCGAAAGTACTATTTCATTAAAGCGAAAAGATATTACGTATTAAAACAACCGTGTTTCACTGTAAGGTAATTTTGCTAAAAATTTGGAACAGTTAGTGGTCATAACAAGTAGCGCACTGGTTTTGATCATGTTTTGTGCTCCTTGTATACTGGATATGTAAACAATTAAGATATTAAAATTGTTTTTAGGCTTTAACATATCATGTTGCTGAATTTCAATCAGTCAGAGGTCGAACATGAATAAAAATGGTTCTGTGCAATATTTACAATTTCAGCTATTTGCAAATGATTGAGGTATTGTATTTTTCGACTGTCTTTAAAACTTAAATTGTTATTTTAAATTTGTACTACACTTTAATAAGGTGAGTTCCACAAGAGATTTGCTACTACTTTAATCTGAGTTTAAGTTGGGATAAATAAGGCAGCGGTACTATGTAGAAATATCAATAGGACTCTCGAAAAAAGGGTTGACTGGTCAAATAGCAATTCGATTACGGTTCGACAAAAATCGTTTCATTGAATAATGAACATCTAGAAAAGCACAAAATCCTTATGAAGGCAGAAAATTGTATAAACATAATGGGAGTTAGTCTTATGATTGTTTTTCATCATCTTCTTGCAGCAAATATGAAAAAGCTGGAAAGGTGGGTACTGTACATGGTTAGACACTAAAACGCTTAACGTTGTGTTTTTTAATGATTATTATCACCTACAAATTTGGCAATATAATATGTTATGGGGTAATATTTCAATGAGGAATAGCATAGACTAATGAAAAATCAGATGATTCGACTTTTTTGCTCGATGTGAATATTTGAAATAACTGGCTAAGCTAATATATTAGAATATTTTTTTAAATTAAATTTATAAATCATACAACACAAAACGAACCCAATACTTATTTATTAGATAAGAGTAAGACTGTGAAAAAGGATCCGAAAAAAAACACATCAGGAACTCATAAAATGAAGCTTTTGATGATTGGGACAGCAAAGAAATCTCGATCTTTTAAGGTAACTGAATCTTCCCGTCGATTATTATAGCCAGAAAGGGGCATGGATGGACGGGAGATTTTTAAAGATTGCTTCAAAAAGAGATAGGTTCTAAAGGTGCAAGATTTTTAAACAAGGAATTGTCACATAAAGCATTATTGTTATTAGATAATACTCAATTTCATCCGGACGAAAGCATATTTAAAACAATCGACAGACTTATTGGTTGGAATTTTTTTGCTCCCTAATGTGACATCTTTGATCCAGCTCATGGACCAAAGCGTTAAAGCATCAATGAAACGTCTTTGTCATCACAGTCTTCTGAAAACTCTTGCTGAGGAAGATGACAACTTGAACAATTTCTGGATAAAAATACGATATTGGATACAATACATAGAATAACATAATCTTGGTCAAAAATAGAGCCAAAAACACGTGTTCGATCATAGAGAAAAATTCTTCCTGCCATGAAAACTGATTAATGCATTCTGAAGAGTATGAAGCAAATTATATAGCTGAAATATGTGGATTACTGGAAAATTTAAAATATTTTGAAAACGTAGATAGGGAAAACATCGAGGAGTAGTTCGATTAAAATTTAAATGATCCAGGTTTTGAATGCCCATGCATTCAAAACCATCATCCAAATCATCCATATGATGCAGATATCTTTTTATATTTCTCAAGACAGAAAATGAGAGTGACACTACAAGTGAAGAAGATACCAATGATTACATTAGTCATAAAACAGCGTTGAATTATATTGAAACATTGCTAGATTACGCTAAACAAAGAGGATTTCAATATTATTGTATAATAGCTTTAAGAAAAATTCGAAATAAGGTTATAAATTTTATTTAGAAACGGCCACGTGCCTGCTTATGATATGATAAATATAATATTATATTCGAAACCAAGTAGAAATCTGATGATTTGGATTATCCATATCCTTCTTCCCCAGCATTAGGCCGGATAATCGAGAGTCTACTGTATTATCTATGGCGAATTAATGCTTCATTACAATCCATTAATATCGGCTCTCACCAGATAAACAATATCAAGAGCAAAAGAATATTCGGTTTTCCTAGTACGTTCCCTGGATGAGTGCTTTTGTCACATAGCACTCGGTAATCTGGGAATAATCCGCTCCAATTTGCAATGTAAATAAACAGTTCTCACTTGGGATAAGCCCAATAATCAGAGCAGTGGGTGATTTTGTATAAGTAACGCACTCTAGCGGCGATAAATCTCACTAATGGCCGGATTCCTGCTTTACCGACCATCTAATTCGATAGACGATTGCAAATTTTCGAGGTTGATTGCGATTAAATAGTACAAGGCGCTGTCGTGGATGTACGCGTCGACGCTAGCGATTGATTGTTGGTATTCGACGGTTGTCAAAGCACGATTGATATGATTGGGCTGATGAATGTGGATGAACGACATGAGACTTACCAGATCGATGGTGACGATGAGTTCATACTGTTGGTGCTTGTGGCCTTTCTTTTTCTTTCCGGCAGGCTGCTTGGCTACTGCTGCTGCTGCTGCCGCCTTCGGCGGAGCTGTCTTCACTTGGCCTTTCTGGGCAGATGGCTTGACCGGTGTTTTTGGTCCTCCCTTACCTTGTGCACTTTTGGTCCCCCCAGTAGCAGCTTTCTGCCCACTCACGTTTTTTTGGTTCACATGGCCACCCCCATCAGCTGGCTTGTTGCGGGCCTAAACAAAAAATTAAAAATACACATATTAAATTATGAACAGAGACATTTTCGTGTGTGCGTATCAGATTGATCTTGTTTGTTTTACCCATATGAAATACACGAGCAAAAAGCGGTGTGTAAATATTAAAAGTTCTCCATTAGTAGAGAGACACGGCCCTGAAAGGGTTTAACGAGATTTTTATAACACACGCTATAATCCAAATTTAAGCGGATCCATACACGGAGAGCATTCAGTTTGATACGAAGAACAAATGTTTTTTCTGTCATGCTCTTCTGTATTATCCCACAGATTTATATGTTTATTTGTTGAGCATATTTATTGTGGGAAAACAGAACAGCCGTATTACGAAACGTGGGGAGCAAAATAATATTTTCATACTATTTTTTTCTTATACATATTATATAAAAAATCCTCAATTACTTGATTTCAGATTTAGAAATATCAATTTTATCCTCCTTTTAACACAGTTCGATTTCATTGTTTTCGAAAGTTATACCTAAGCGGCCTCGAGGAGGTGTATTGATATTTAATTTGACTAATGAGAAAGACAATATCCGCGGATTAATGATTTTTATTAGTTACTGGCCGCGTTGCTGCCACAGAAGTAATAATTCTAAAAATATCGTTTGAAATTTGAAAGAGTTATCTTGTTTAATTAGGAATGATATTTTGTTGGTTTTATTATAAATATGAACAAACATACTTAAAGTAAATTGCACTATACTTATATTATTTGAGAAAGTGCAAACAATAAGTTGGAAAAGTTTTATCGCAATTGAATGAACGGTATGGCGTCACATTAAATACGAACAAACAAACATTATTTTTTATATATTAGACTATACCTATGTTACTTGCAATATCTTTAGCAATAAGTGAACGAAGTTTTATTGTAATCCGATGAACGGTATGGCAGCGCATTTCGAACGAACAAAATCCAATTCATTTTTATATGTTAGAAGATTTATATTCTAATTACTTTTGCATTTGTTACTGAAGAAATATTTTAATGAATGAAGCCGTTTTATTGTGTTTAAGTATAAATACTTATGCGATTAACACACTTTCGTCGGGTCATGCAGTGCTAACCTGATTAGCACTGTTATGCGAGATAAGTAGTACTTTATGTTATATTGATTTAACATAGTGTAATTTTACGTTTTCACAAGGTAGTTGGGAGTCCCAATTGGTTCCCAATATTTGATATTCGAATATATTTGCCCTTTTTCCATTTTGCCCTTTGAAAATTCAAATATTTATAAATTTAATCGAATATTATTCATTTTTAATCAAGTAATATAGAACGTTAAAACAAGATCAATAAACATGATGGTAAAAAGATTTCTTTTACTCTCTGAAATAGTCAACAAATCATTGAAGGACTTAAAATCGAAAATTATTACTGATGCAGAAATATATTTTTTAAGAAAATTATTCGATGTTCTTCTGCCAATCGAAATTGCAGCAAAGAAATGCAAAAAAAGAGTACTAACTTATAACCGTAGAAGATGTTTGCGAATTTTTATTTAAAAAACTTGAAAAAAATAATTCTGATTTAAATAAAACTATGTTAGTGTATATTCAAATGCGATTGGTAGAAAGAAAAAATACAACGCTTATACTAAATTATATAATACACTTGAGTCTGTTTTTATGCAATAGATACGTTCCACGGGGAGTCGCATATAAAAAAATCGCATAAAAAAAGACTTCGCATAAAGAAGAGAAGAACTACGTAGAAAACTGAGGGATAGGTTCCAATATTTTTAAAAATCACATAATTTCAAATCAATGTAATAGAATGTACCAAAAATCGCATATAAAAGTTCTTAAAGTCAAGTTCAAGATATGGAGACTTGCAATTCTTAAGCTCACGTTGGGATTTGAAAGCTTGTTCAGAATTTGAGTCATGTACAATAAATATATTTTCTAATTTATTGCAAAGTAGACTAACTTATTGCATAATATTTACAGTAAAGAGGGCATGATTTTTTTCCACTTTAATATCGTCTTTTGCTTCTTCGCTGCAATGTAAAATCAAACCAATAATATTATCCTCAAGCAATTTATTGACATTTTGAAAAAAAGTATCAAAGCCTTCTTCACCAAGTTGATTTGTCAAAGTAATGATTTCAGCTGACAATGTCGAAGTATTATTTCGCCATCTGTAATACATTCGGGTCAAATTGCTTTAAAATTTTTCCAACCTTCAGGTACAGTTGATGAATCATTCTCTAGTTTATATCTAGCATATATTGATAAGTGTTCTTAATATAATACACTTTAACGGTTCTAACTTGCACTAGTATTAATTTTAGATTTTATTTATGCGCATTCGCATAAGAAAACCTTTATCCTCTATAGAAAAATGAGAGATAGGTTCCTTAAACCCTACGGGAGTAATTACGAGGACCCTCCGTAACCCCTTCCACTATTCAGAAAGAGCACTCTTGTACATTGAAGCTCAGAGACAGACAGAGACAGAGAATGTGTGTGTATCATGATTTCTATAAACGCACATCAGCGCCCGACTAAAGTGTGTTAATAAATTAATGCATGGCTGCCTATAAGTATCTGGATTTGCAACTATACTAAAAATATGGTTTTTAAAGTAATTATAATTTTACTATTCTCTCATAGATCCTTTCCTATCTAAAATAACCCTATTCTAAATGTAACCACTTGTGGAAGAAAAAAATCAAACTATCACATGCAAATCCTTCCACTATAAAAACCTCCCATCAATCAAGTCAATGAAAATAAGAATATTATTTAAGGTTAAAAGCATACATTTTTATTATTAATTTAATTAAATATTCGCGAATGAGGCTTATGTAATCAAAAAAATATATGCCAGAACTTATATACTCGTATAGTCTTCATTTGGTATATGCCACAAAAATATATTTTACAACATGTTTAGTGGTCATAATAACACATTTTATTAAAAATACAAAAGCAAATATATGCTTTTATACATAAAAATTGTAGTTGCTTGTACTTGTACAAAAAATGTTATGTTTAGCACTCACAATTGCTGTTTTTACAGATCGTAAAATAAGCGATCATAAATATAATTTGACGATAAAACGATTTTAAACGAGGTATTTCATGCTTTAGTACATCGGAATAATATGTTTTAACATAGCTAATTTTATATAGGAACAAATTTTAGTACAGTTTCTGGGCCCTTATTATGAAGGTTTGAGTTCTTCAAAATTGAACCAGAAATCTAAATCGACGTACCAATGTAGTGTATTACTCAAAAGTTTCCATGTGAATATTTTTTTATACATGGAAATGTTATAAATTATGTAAGGGTTGAAAATATAGTATGCATAATATTCGATATGTATATACGATCATATAATATTTACTTTAAATTCATCGGCAGAAATTCATCGTTTGGCAGAAAATTGTGTAAATATTTGTAGGATAGAAACATAAACGTCTTTTGAAAATATTTTTGTCTTCTAACTCAACTCAAACATATATTTATTTTAATGCAAAATGTGTATCAAAAGTTTGTAAAATAATTATGATAAATACATCGTTAAAAAGTTGATATGCATAAGATCTTATTGTTTCTTTATTTGAATGACTAAGGTGAATCTATAACTTAAAGTGGGTACATTTATTTAAGACTTTTATTCAGATTTACTAACATTGGAAGACGATATTATTTCCGATGTACTTTGAATGCATAGAACGCATGTAAGACTTAACCCTTTTTCTTTTCAAAATACGCTCCCCTAAAAGGAAAAGCATGTTGTGAAGAAAATAAGGGCACACATAACAGCGGCAGGAATATGTATGTATTTTGTAATATTTCTTAGTAAGCAAGTAGGCGGAAGTCGAGACTTCTTTGTGATATGTTACATGCAATACTTTGACATTTGACTTCGTTTTGGGCATTCTTAACTACTATGAAGTTGCATGCCTTCTATAAATTTAATGCAAAAGTCTTGTATCAAATAATCTTGATGGTATACAAGCAACATGAATCATTTTTAAGCTAATTTTCAGCTAACAATTTAATCACGGTTTTTTTCCATTGTGATTTACTTTAATGGGGTTGGGTTTTGTGAAAAAATGTAATTGCAAAAACGCTTTGCTTCTTTCGGAGAACTTATTTTTCAGCGAATTTTAGTACGTCGTAAAAATGCCAATATAACTAAAGGCGAAAAACTAGCCCAAAACGCTGATGGTAATATTTTTTTATATGGATAGTTTTCCATAAAATTAAATTATTCCCGTGGCCCTGTTAAATTTGATTTTGTCGGATTATTTTTCTCGAAATCAATATATCTATTGCGACGTTTATCTTGAACAATGGTTATTCTAAGGAGAATGGCACACGTTCAAAGGCATCCTCAGCAAAATAGCCAACATTTCCGACCTTCTTATGTAAGGCAAATGTTAAGGAAGATGTGGGTTGAATGTCTAAAGGCTATGCGATACACCCCTGGGCTCACTTCAGGGAGATATCGCTACATCTCCATTTTGTAGCCGTTTTGCTTCTGTAATGTTTCCGCGCAGCATCTCGTATCTCACATTATGCTTTCTTTGCTGACATCAAAACGAGAAATGGCGTTTCCAAGAGCCTATATATAACGAGTGGCGCAAAAAAGTGCCTTAAATATCATCGTTATTCCATCGTTCCCCGTGTGGAATGAAATGAAGTTCTTTCAAAAGCTCGCTGAAGACGTATCGATATGGATTTATTGGGTCGCAGAGAGGTGCTTTGCACCTTGATGGCTTAGAAAGACTCAAGTGTATGAAAATTACTAGAAAACTTGATCTAAATTTCTGCATTTTTCTTGTGTTAAATGTATTTATTTTATTTGTTCAAAATGTATTTTTCATACATTAAGAATTTGTATAATAAATGGGAGATATGTGCGTTAATCACATGCCGAAATCTTTCGAATTTTGAAGTAAAAAACACATGTTTGTTAAAAAACTTGAAACACATATAGCAAATACGTATTGAAATTAGCCCACAGTGACAAAATCTTAAATGACATTATACTTTTTATAATGATGGAACATCTAATAGGCAAATATAAGGTCAGTCCAAAAGTTCGTGCGCATTTTTGGGAAATTTTTAAATAGTGTAAATAAATCACAATTTAACATTTTAATCAATAATATATTTTTCTCCACTATTTACAATTGAGGTTGCTTTTTTTATTGATCTAGAAAGACACTGGTTTTGATAGAAAAAATCTTTGAAAGTCCATTTTGAACATCCTGTTTAGAATTTAGCATTTACCCTAGTTTATTTTCGTGTAGCGAATCTGCCAAACTTGCAGCAATAAAAATAAATAATGTACATGATGAACATATTATTAGTATAAGGATTATTCAGAAGTGATTTAAAATATTAAAAGTCGGAGACAGCAGAATTTATGATGAACCCCGTTCAGGACGTTCTGTTAATTTTGATAACGACGTTCTTAAAAATCTTGCGGAGTCAGAGCCAAAATTAATAGCGGATCAGATCAGAGAAAGGATGGATTCATCTCATAGAATAGTTTTTCGTCATTGAAAGGAGCTTGGGACAGTATCCAAACATGGAAAGTGGGTAAAATTTAATTTTTTTACAAAAATGCGCACGAACTTTTGGACTGACATGATACAATAGCAAGTACATTTATATTATATGATTTGACAAAACTTACCGCAAATTATATCACTTTTTACTTATTTACTTTAAATAGATTATACACTTTTTCATTTATGGTAAAATCTATTTCAGATAGGCTGACATTTATGTTCACAAATTCCATAAAATATTTGTGTATAGAAAAATATGTGCATGTAAATTTAAACATAATCGTTTTTTGTGTTAGATCCGTTTGAATTCGTTTTTTTTTTTGAGGTGGCTTTTAGCAATCCCTTTGAGGGGGCTATTATCAACCATTTTACATGGTATTTCATGGCGTATATATGTTTTTAAAAATGTGATCGCCAAACTCGCCTCCTGTAGATTTTAACTTAAGATTATTGAGTTACAAGTCTAATCTATAGTTGCAATTCGTTGATGATTATTAAATGATGAAACATAAAACACGGATTTTCAATACATTTTTTAAATATATATTTACAATTGGTTTTGAATAAATATATGCTTATTTGAGGATGGTTTACATAGCGCGTATTATTAAAAATGTAATCAAAATCACACAATCTATAGAGCTGAATAAATTATGTCTAAATTAGGAGCTCTTCAGAAAAATTCATGATATGATGTGTGGGCCCAAAATAGTCCCAAACTATCACCTGATGGTTAAGCACGTATGGTGCTTTTTTTTAATGAAGACGTGCTTTATTCGTTTTTTAATATATTTTCGCATGCGAAATGATTTTTTTAAATTGCAAAATATAGGCTCCGAATAATTTATAATGGGAAAATTTGCGAAAATCGAAATCGTCGATTGAAACGAGCTTCTTTATCTCTTCGCCTGAATTTCCATATCGCTCGGAAATGCTTTGAGGAAAGATCATGTATCTGCGAGCTGGCTATAAAAAATATCAACAACACCACCATAAAAATATGCCCACGCGGATTTTAGTGCCTTTTTTTAAATCCTACAAGATTTTTTCTGCCTCTTGTGATGTTTGAATCGCGTTATTTCCAGGCTGAACCGAAATAGATTGCTTAATTCATTATTGGCGTCTTGAACATTAACACAATCGGCTTAGTGTCAAGTTACTCCGATTATTTATACATTAAAATAACAATGAAGCAAACTTTCACTTTGACTAAGGAATACTTCCCTGTGCCAAGAAATAATTAAAAAGCAATTTTCGCATAATTGTGCAGGCTAACAGGAACGAATGAATGGAAATACTGCTAAAGACATAATAGACGGACCAGTGATTAAAAATGCATTAGTATAATATGAATGTTTGGTAATACAATTATTCTATGTAAAACAGTATTTTGGATTTATGTAATATGTATTATATTAATGGACATTGATTCATCAAAATTATTAGGTCAGTTCAAAAGTTTGTGCGCATTTTTGTAATTTTTATATTTAGCCAAAAAAAAAACACAATTTAACATTAGATTTCGAACCTGTTAAAATTTGTCGTCGCTTAACTAATATATTAGTCTAAAATGGTTTTAAAAAATTAAATTTGGAGAAAGCAGCATTTATGATGAACCCCGTTCAAGACGTCTTGTTAATTTTGATAGCGACGTTCTTAAAAATCTTATGGAGTCAGAGTCACAATTAACAGTGGATCAGGTTTCAGAAAGGATAGATTCATCTCATGGAACAGGTTTTCAGTACTAATGCGTTTTGATCATTAATATCTTCATAAGAGTTCAAGTTGTAATTATTTGAATTATTTGCAATTTTAGGCTGCTTAGATTATGCTATGAATTCGATTGAATCCAAATGAAATTATTGGACTAATGAAAATTATATTTGTGCATCCGAATATTGCAATAAATTTAAATTTCTACCAATGAATAAGCTTTACTTGATACATTTGGGTTTCATTAGGTTTTCTTTCAATATCCAATTTAAAAGACACGATGTATTAGTTATCGAAAATTATGTAAGGCTTAAAATAATATTTCATTAATTATTTTTAATGTCTCATTTTTAAAGTTACTAAAATCTATCTTTATTCAAAAACGTGCATTAAAAAAAGCTTAGTTTTAATTTATAAAGCGCTTGCAGAATTCACTATGATTCGCACCCGATTCGAACTTCAGCTGGAAACCTTAATAGAATGCTATAAAAATCCAGCGGAAGAGCACGTTATTTTCACAATCGGCGAACAATAAACACGTTTCAATGCTTCCACAATGGTTTTGTTAATGGAAACGAGAAGATTTTAGCCGGCGTTTCTGCGATCCGACTGAAGAATCATTGATCAACGCGTCGGCGAATAACGATGTGTTGATCTATATTTCCAAGTGTGGGTGATTTAATACGTTATAGTGGTTTTCCATTCCAGATGCTTTGTCTGCCGCAAAGGATTATGCGAAAATAAGAACCCCCGAAGTCAAAAACAAAGAGTATTTTTTGTTGCCTCAACATTCGTTTGATAACCCTCATGTGGTAATGAACTTCATCCCTTATACGACAGAGCAACTTAGAGCGAGCGTGTTTGTGGTCAAAGAGCTGTAATGAATGCTGCATCGTGTAATTTGGTTGTTTGGTAAGCTCCAAAATGAATAGTCGCTACGACAAAAACTGTTTCAAGCTACAAAAATATTCATTTGAAGATCTGAGTCAATTAATGAAGAAAATATCATAAAAATGTGTAATTTTGGAAGTATTTTTGCACAAGAATAATGATTTAAAAAATTAAAAAATGTGAATTTAACTCAATTAATTAATAAAACTTAAGTTTTTTTTAAAGTTTATTTAGCACTCGTAGTGCAGATAATTCAGCTACGAGACTACTGAGGGACAGACGGAAAGAAAGTGTCTTCTTTCACACGCTGCACTTCGTTAGCTATTATTTTTATGCACTGTGTTTTATTTTATTATGACCGCAGGCATATAATCATATACGTTATCAAAAGGCAATAAAGGGCCTAAATCGCCACCCTTTTTTCTAACAATTGTAAAGCTCTAGCAGAAGGTGAAGAAGGGCAAGAGAAAACATCAGCTTCTCATCATCAGCTTGAAGAATTGGATTGTCATTAAAGTTTCGCAGCTGGTTTTTTTTTTACACTAGTGAATAAAATTTCTTGAACAAACCATAACAATTGCTTTAAGTTTTATGTGTAAAATCAACAAATTGACATATAATTTAACCAAGATTTTCAATCTGACGGTGAAGTTACTAAATTAGTAACATTAAAGAGCGTATACATATATGTTTACTGCAATGGTACTACATTTTATTACATTGATATGAATTTATGCTTGAATAAATATTCTTCATAAGAACTTCCATATTATAACGAATGAATATGAGTTATTAGTTTATATATCATATTTAATTTGAAGGCAGTATTGAGCCTAATGGAAAATGTAAGAGATTGATATCAAACATTTTGATTATATTTACTACTGCAGGACAATACAAAAAATAATCTGCTAAATTGTTCAGCTTACAAAATGAAGATATTTCACAAAATGTATAAATTGCTACCGTTTTTGAACCACTGATGCACTATAATCGATTCAAAGACACCCGTTCCAAGATATTCGTATATATTTTAATTCGCAAGACAAAAATAAACACTGCATGAAACTCATTGCAATTTATTGCATTTCTCGAAGCGAAGAAACATTTAGCATGGAATATTTTTGTTCTTCATTGCTGAGATATAAAGCGAATCGTGCTTCATACGTTCCATCAAATCATAACTTTTGTTTAGTGCGTTTTGCACTTAGCTGAAAAAGTCGATCGCATGTCATCGATTGATCGTGATTCATAAAAAGTCTGAAAAATATAGAAATATGAATGAACACCAAAGAAATCGGCTCACAATCTAAAATTATAGCATTCTGAAGCTACATGTTTTCGTTTATATTATTGCAACCAAGTTAAGATTTTGTGACTATAACATCCAGTGACTGTTTTCTATTTATTTGACGGACATGTGGCGAAATCCTGACGATCATAATTCCAACTGTCATAATCCCGACGTCCAAGTGATGTCTCGAAATATTTAAAATCATATACATATAGTCAATTATAACTGATATTTGAACTCCAAAATAGGAATGCAAAAATATGGCAACTTTAAGCTAATTCATCCCTATTAGAGGTATGAGCACTTCAAAATTAATATCAATCAAAGAAAAATGAGTGTTAATCGATTTTTGATTTAAAAATTGATTTATTCCAAATATTAAATCAAACTCAAATTCGAAAGTTCGTAAGCCGAGATTTAACCATAATTGGATTTATGGCATTTGGATTTTGGATCGTTGTCAGGTTTATAATGGTCGAAATTTTGACATGTCAAAATTTGGAATAGCCCTCTGCTTTTGACATATGTATGTCTCTAATCGTTTTTACATACATATTGATTTATATAAACGACAGCTACCCCTGTAAGTATAATACATAAGATGTTTTTCTAGACAAAAACAGTTGAATCGATAACTGGTTAAGTATAATTTGTTTGTGGGTAGCACAGGGTACACCAGACGAAGTGTTGCTAAATTTAAAATATTAAACTTATTGCCAATATTCAATATTTCAATATGAAAATTTTAGATTATATTAGAAAATAATTAATAAAACAGAAAATGATGATTACCAAATAACAGTCCAGTACTTGTAGCAAATCACTGTTTCAAATTGCCGATTGACTTCCCATTTAATGAAAAATTGTTATACTTGAAAACAAACAGATTCTTCAAATAAAGTCCATTTTTCAGCCTTCATTAATATATAAATCAACATGGCATTTCAAAAAATATTTATATTAATCGATGTTTGTACAAATCCGATCTGGATTTTAATTAAAGCGTCACAGTTGTTCGACACCATTTTTTGGTGCGGCTTAATTCACGAATGTTCATTGCGATCGCCGGATTTAATTTTCCCGGGCACATGCCCGTGGGAAACGGGTCAAACGTGAAATGAATAAGTCGGTACAACCTATATTTGCATAAAATCTCACAGTTTAATCTCACGCGAATGTACCGGGCGCTCTCTGTGGATTAGCAAACAGTGGCAAATGTGTAATTTATTGTGTGTGTATACTATCGAAAAAAAAGGACAAAAATATGGGCGAAACAGTATCGTATTTAATGGCGAAAGGGCTTTTTGTAATCGGGGAATAAAAATGTTAAACATTTGCTTCATCGGAGTGGCAGACTGTGGTGAAACTTTAAACTGGAAGCTCAACGCAATTTGCATACACATTATAAATTCCAAAATATTCTATAAATGAGAGCTGCAAGTAGGTAGTTTTAAACTTTTTTGAAGTGCTGAAAATTTAAATTATTCAAGGAAAACCAACATTTTAAGTCAATCGATGCTTGATAGCCTTAAAAGACAATGGCCATAATTGACCTTCAAGTGAATTATTTTTAGAAGATTGATTCATTCTACACTTGACATAGTTTCTATTTCGGAATTAGCTTCAAAGATAAATTTATCAGACTTAAATCGATCTTAATGGCATTTACAAGAGCCTTCTTTTCTTCTATATTAAAGCAATAAATGGATAAAATGTTAATTTTGGATTTGATAAATCCTTTACTTATGGCCGAATATTTTATGATATTCTTGGATTAATATTTTACTATCAGAACTTAAATTCAAAGGCAATCAATTAATTTGCATGATGCGATGCAGTTTTGGATGCTCCGGTATTATCTTATAAATTGATGCAATTTGTTTCGGATAGTTCTAGCTGGTTGTGGTAAGCCAATACTAACGAAAAGTAAAGTCACTTCTTAATGGTTTAAATTATATTAACTACACATTGTTTCCATCTAAATTTACAGAATCTTGATAAACTTAATTGACGATTGGCTTCGCTTGATTAAGATGTTTGGGAAATCTGGAATGCCTTGTGGAAAATTCGCAATCCACTATAATATCCTAGCGGCGGTGATCGCAGAGTTGCATAAGCTCGCAGTACTGCAAAAATGTATTTTATCGATATTAAAGATAAAAATTAATTAAGCAAACAAAGCAATGTTTTGTAAAATTCTGAATGCTTACATTTCTGCGGAAAAAGTTTCATTCGGAAAAGCCCGCTTTTCATTATTAAGCCGTAAGCTTATCGGCGCGCATTGATAGCAGCCATTGTACACAGATCGCAATTTTAAGCCGAGTATTGTCCCTGTTATCCCTTAAATTGACAATTCATAGCGAATGCCTTTTTTAATTGAACGGAACATTTTGAATTTAAATCTTTTATGGATTTTTTCATAACAAAGTTTTGAAAACAAACATATTTTAATGGACTCAAAGATATATTAATTTGATTGAAAATTGATCGCAACTATAGTTAAAAACGAGGACAATTAATCTTGATTAAATTATGATTACAAAAATACGCTTTGTTTATAAAATATCAGGATATCAAAGTTCTTCAATATCGGGCATATATCATGATATACTTTTGATTTAGTTGTCACTTCTATGAAACCTACCATTATTATGTCTCGATCACCATAAATCCAAACCCATGAGTAAACAGCTTTATAATAGCAATAAAAATATATTAATATAAATTGATGGTGTTATGTTTAAGACAAGGTTTTTCGGCTTACAATAAAACTTTTACAGAAATTTAGCTGTTGTGATTTAAATATGAATTTGATGATTATGACAGATATTTTCAGTGCGAATATTGTACAAACTCCCATATCGTATGCTTTCCCGAGCCCAAATGCAAACAAGGTTTGTTTATATTGGTTTTTGGCTCGACTGGAGCTGGAGTGGGTGTATATTCAATCGCTTTCAATATGTGATCCTCAGATTGAACCTTAGTCTGACCACAACATCCATTTGAGCATCATCAGGAAGCATACCCGACGTACGTACGTACTCCTCATTAAATATTGCCGGGATCTCAAAATGAAATAGTTAGTTAATTTCGCCAGAAATCCTTCGGCTGCGAAACAATGGCAGTCAATCAGCGGAGCTTTCTCTGAGCTTTTCCGCACGAAAGCTCCGATTCGTCGATACAAAATTTTCTCGAGGGGTTGATTATCCGCCTTCATGAATGATGTCAATTTCGCGTGAATTTGTATTAAAATTATGTTCCAAGAAAATGAGTTTACAACGAAAAAGCTTACATCACGCCCTTATCGAAATATTTTTGTGGGGTTTAATTCGTAATTAATATTTTATTGTCCTGGGGTATCACTATCGTTATTATTTCAGCATCTGCGTGGGTACTGAAATTTATATTACTGTCATTTTGACGTTAATAGTGAACCCACGGGGACGATTCTTCCACATCTTTAATTTAGAAGTGTGGAATAAAATAATTTAAATTGCGACCTTTGAATGCTCGGGAGCATATAAAACATTATGTAATTAAGTTTCAAATTCATGCTAAACTATAAAAACATCTCAAATGTATTTAATTATTAACAGTCCATATTACATCAAATTTAAAAAGATATTTGGATTTATTTCTGCCATGGAAAATATTCATTCGTTGCGCATATTTTTGGAATGAAATGTAAAATCGCTATAAATCCGCTTATCGGGATTTTCTTTCAGGACTACCATCGTAACAAAAGCTCAACTGTTTCTTTTAAATCAGTCTGTTTATTTTTTTAACGCAAGAAATAATCTTTCCCTGTCGATTCCATCGTTTATACAATATTATTTCAACATTGATCGATTTTTCCGCAGCACAAGAAAGAAAACCATCTGCTCAAACATAAGCAAACGTTCGCGCATATTATATTTTAATCTTTTTACATCCGAAAATTGCATGATTTATTAAAGAGAATGTCACTTACTTTGAAGTAAATATAATTTCGTTAGTGCAGTATTTCAATCATTTAAATCTCGGGAATTCCTCATAAATCTATCAGCACTTTCGACACCATCAAAGACTCTTTGATGCTGATATTTTAATGCACTGGCGCGCAATAATGTATGACATTTCAGAGCGAATATATTTTGGAATTCATGTTATCATATTTTGAATAAATATAATTTAAAAATATGCCAGAGTTTTCGGAATTTGGAAAAGCAATAAAATTTTTGCTCGCATACAATAATATAATTTTTATTTCATGATAAAAGTATCAATGATTTTAAATGATAATCAAAGGGTGCAATATCTGCTGAATATGATGGATGTGGTAGAATTTTTAAATCAGTTCAATTTTTATTTTTTGTTGTTAATTTTGCAAAACTAGAGCTATTTATTAAACTCGCAAAATTCCCGATTTCCCGACAAATTATTTATTTTAGTCGCTGCAGATGAATACTTACATACTATAATACTTTGATGTGATTCGTAATTATATTGCGGAGGAATACAAAAATTCTGAATCCCGTATCTATTATATTTCATATCGATATTCCCATTATTAGAGTGAAAGTGTAATAAATATATCACCGGTAGGGAAAGGTTAATATAACAATTTGAAAAAAATATATGTATACATAGATTAGATAGTTACTGTCCTTAGGTGTCGCCTAAGCTCGCCAATTAATAGTTACGCCACTGTTTCCAAGCGTCCAGATTTCGGCGAGAATATCTCGATTTAATAGCCTTATACGTGCTGATGAGGTGGTGGATAAAAAAATTAATTTCGAATTTTTAAGGATAACGTTGACTAGCTCCGGGATTCATGAGCACCTGAAACTGTCCGGGATCCCGGGATTGGATTCCCTAGTTATCTTGTTTGGGTACAAATTTAGTATAAAAATAATCTAAAAAGCCTTAAAAATTATTCAAACATGATTCTTATTCTTATAGCTATTTATCCAAAGAAGAATTTAATTTTATGGTTCTGTTGATGACACTACTGTACAAATTTAGTACGTGCGACTAAATAATGATTTTCAATATAAGTGGTTTAAAAAATATCCCACCATGTATGTTTGGGTTTAAAATATTGAGATAAAATTTTAATTCGTCCACGATCCAAAAATGCAATAGTCGAATAAACATTGATCGAATTCTATTTTTGAAAAATCAATTTCGACCAGAATGTTATATACGGAACAAACATTTTCGTATTTACTCACAGACAATGCCAGACTGTTTTCGTCCGTTGGCCGATTTTCAAACTGTTTATTCGTCGTTAATTTTTTTATTGATCTATGAATTTGAAGCGGCATTTGTGTGTCCATTTGGAACGTCGACCACAAATTGCAGATCGATTTGAAATTTTCGCGTGCTGTTGGGACATTTTAACGATCTTGTGGTCATTTAACGAGCATCGGTATTCTTGTTGGGTATGAAAATGCGTTTAATTTAATTTGTATATAATAAAGCTCCATCGACTGCCTCCCAAAGCTAATAATTTGCGATTAAATAGCCCCATTATATAATTGAAATCTTTAAGCGCGCCATAAAGATGGCATAACGTTTTGAAATATTTCAATCGATTTAATTCTTTGAGTAGTGAGCTAATTAGAAATCTTCATAGTCTTAGATGCTATATTTGCTTGTCCGCCACTTATCATCCGTACAAATCCACTTATTTATCAGGACCGAAGCAGCGCATATGAAGCTTATATTTAACACTATAAAGAGTTAAATAAATAAACACTGTCGATAGCTCAAAATATTCGGCCATTTCTTCAAGTAAACATAATCATTATTAGTCGATGAATTTAGGTTAACGATCTATACAGTCGTGCAATGTACGCAGGAAGCTCTCCGTCTCTGTCTCCTATGCATAGTTACCGAACTCCATCTCAGTCTCTCTCCGAACTTAACGTACAAGAGTGCTCTTTCTGAATCACTTGAATTCGCTCGCAAATACGCGATCATTCTACCATACAGGTTAATACCAATTCAAAGTTATTGTTATTGTTAAGTATTGAATGATTACAAATAAAGCATATATCGTGCGTTTATTATCTGTCGTTTGTGCTTCTGTGGTGAATTTATTACGTACATTATTTTATTTGATTGAATTGATTTGTTTAAAAATATATAATGGTTTCAAAGTAAGGCAAATACGTTTAGAACCCGTATACTTATGGCCTTTGTAAGATTGAGGGGGCAATTATCTAGCGAACTACCTATGAAATATTATTTCAGGCTAATATGTTTGTATTTACACGATTTGTCAGCCGACATGAGCTTCGTTTATGAAGGTTGCATTTGAGGCACATTAGCCTTAACTACAGGCCATTAGCAATAAAGGCTTTGTATCGATCCGATCTGACTGAGGTGCTGCAGGCTTCGAATATAATATACTCGAGGGAGCCATCAAATAGATGCTATCTAGCATGGACTGGTAAACTATTAGCAAAATCCAGGGACGAATACGAGCAAATCAATTTTTCATTTATAATCATACGTGTCAAGTAAATAATACGCCTATGTGCTACTGATCTACTTTAATATTGATGAGTCCATGGCATGACAGCGTTGTTTCCCTCGAAGAATCCATTTTAACATTTTGACTTGGCCAATTTACTTCATAAATAGCTAAATAGACGTTCTGGCATTGTTTGGCATTCAACGATCATCTGATTGCAATACAAATCCACTGCACATCGGGTCAATGCATCGAACTAATTAATAATCCAATCCTATTTACTTAGCAAGGCGTAAAATCAATAGACATCGTGATAAGTGAGCATCGATGCAAATAATCCAATACAGGCCACGTTTATTTATTTCCGTAGTTCCATGTGCATGTGATGGACTCCATGATGGATTTGATGCATGGAAAATCAATTAGTGTTTTTATACAAATATTTGCATGGCGTTCGTATTTTTTTGCCGATGTAATAGCTTCATGGCAAACAAATTTGCAGCGACACAATGGAAAATATTAATGTGTAAAAAATATCTTTATATAACATACGTTATTGTGGCTTATATTATACAAGATATTGTGCAGATGTCTTTTAAATGAAAGTGGTATCTTAGCATAATAACTTGGAATATTTTTGGACAAAATGTGTTTTCAGCCATCTTGGATAATTTTATTAACTTCATGGAGAAATATTAAAGGACATATTTATCCCATCCAATCGTCTATATAATCGAATGCTGAATGAATTTAAAAATTTAATGCTTTCAATATCGATCATATGGTGAGATAAATGTGTGAATTATATAAGAAAGATGTGACCATCATCATCGAATTATTATAGACTATATTCTTCAATGGATAATTTTGATAAGATACTCATTATTTTTCCCAAACAAAATCGATAAATTTGTTTGAAAAGTTTTTGACACAATAATGGATGAAATTAGACTTATGATTGCCTTACATAAATTAAGCATTTATTTCGAATCAAATATGCTGCGCGCGCAGCATAGTTTTAATGACAACGTGATTAACTTTTGTATAGATCTGGGGTCGGCAGGAGCGGCTCGGGAGCCGCACGTGGCTCTTTGCATAGACGTTTGCGGCTCTTCAGACATAAATTCCAATTTCACTTCATATCAAGCAATCTTATAACCTTAGTCTTATAGTCCGTTTAAATAAAACATATCGAACTTTTCCCCCCCAAAAATCCATAACCTATACATATGTATATTACATATTAAGTGTATCGATAAATCCTTGCCGATTTTGATAGACGTCTGTTTTGAGTTTAGCTTGTATCCAGACATGGTGAAGACAGCGTCTCCGCAATATTTTTAAGAATATTATTATTGTTAAGGGTAAAATATCAAAGCACAAAACCAACCAACATCACATTCGGCATTAAATGCTGTTGTTTTTCGATCAGGGGTTTAACACAACCAAGGTCACAAAAGCCATAAATGAAATTTATGGTAAAGTGTTGCCAATACGACATTTCGAATTTGGTTTTCAAAATTTAAATCAGTTAACTGATGTTTGAAAGATACCCATTGAATAGGAAAATCCTTAAATTTTGATGATGACATATTTGAACTGTCTGTTACGGGTTACCCCGGACTAGCCACATATTGAGGGTCTTCCAATGATCTTTTAGGCTCGCTAGAAACGCTACGTGCAGAGCGTCCAGGCGCCCACCTCTTTAGCTCCGCGCCCCCAAAGGAGGCGAGGTTTCTGCAGGAAAACCAGCTTCAGACTATTGAACCCGAGGGTGCGGCGGAGGAGGAAGGACAGAGGTTCAAGCTAAATTCAAAGGAATACTACCGCGGGTTCACTGCCACCACGAGTCCAACCTCAGTTTAAAGGGGGCTGCAACAGATGACAGACTGCAGGGGCTACCCTTTCCCCATGGTATTCATATCGACAGCCTAAAACAGTTCTATCCTGTTTGCCTAGGCTTTTGAGGATAGTGGTGAGCCTTTGACATGGTCTCCACCAAATACTGTAATCGGCTGTTCCACATACCCCTTTACGGGAGCGCAGCACAGGGTCATTTCAGCTGGGCTACCCCAGCTGCGTTTGATGAGCAAACCGACGAGACTACTTTCGCGCATCTCTACTACACATCATTACCCCATGGGTTCAACCGTTGCCAACAGGCGTAGGGTTGGCTCCACCCTGGGGTTTTATGGGTGGGCATAGTGGAGTTTAACACTCACCCAGATAAAAGAGGACAGCGGCGAAACACGTGCAAAATTAAATAGTCTTTCATTGTTAAAAAATCGGCAAGATCCTTTCAATGCATCTAATACATCTCTGGTACCTTTGTTAAAATGTTCCATGATCATTTGGCTCTTCTCACTTGACAAACTGTCAACTCCTGGTATAAATGATTGAAATTATATTTTTACGAAAGAAACATAATTTCCTTATACTAAATCCTAATATACTCATATATTGCGTTGAAGGTATACTGTCTTTTTAAGTCCATAACAGAAATATATTTTAGCAATATACAAAGGAGTGGATATTTTTAAATAATTTTCATTGAATATTTCGCATACATTTGAGAGATATCCACTCACCAAAAAATCGAAGCACGACGACAACCTCGGTGGATGTTTGCGCTCGCAAATTTATATACATCTTCATTTGCATACAGATAATAAACGGTTTCTTTCCATATAACCCTTCAAATATTGGCAACTTGCCACGTACAGAGACGATGTTCGCATCTAAAATGTTGACATCAAATTTGCTGTTTATGGAAATTCGGTACTGTCAAGGTTGCAAACGAGATCATATTTCCCTTCAGTTTTTTGTTCGAAAAATTATATTATCCTTTTCTCCGCGAGATTACAATTGAGATGACCTAGTTTTGTGAAGCTGAAGGCGATTTGAATTCATTGCACACGAGTATTATGCAGAATCTGCACTTCATATTCGTATATCAGGAATGATATATGATATTGGGGGATTTTCCTTGCAAGGGAGGGCTTTTCACAAGGAATTTTTCACCTTAATCCCGCCATAAATCTATGGAGATTATTTCAATTTCCAACCGCAAAGGAATATATTTTAATGCATTTTTATTTCATTTTAGGCAGCAATGGACGAAGAACAATTAGCAAGTGAGTAAAATATATAGTATATGCTTTAAATAATAGTATTATTAATATTCTGTATAAATTTGATCAACGGATTAATAAAATATTGCGCAATATTTTCAAAGAGGCTTACATCAAGAGCTCATTGAAAAATATTTAATATAAAAAATTGATATAATCACAAACACATTTTAAAGATTCAATGCTTTTCTGAGGAGCATCTCCTATTTAAGTTATAATTTTTTAAAAAAGTCAAATATTTAACGTCAATTCATAATAAAATACGCAAAATTCACAATTTGGATTTAAATTCGAATATTTTTAATTTGCAGTGTTGAGGAGAGCTTTTTCCATGTTTGACTCAAGCAAGCAAGGCAAAATAGAAAAAGAGAAAGTTAGAACCATTCTCAATACCATGGTTCATAGCTATGACGATACTGAATTGGAAACTCTCTTAGAGGGCGAAGATAATGAGGGTTATTATTAAATCAAATCACCACCATACGCGTATTATTTTTGAATTTATAATGTTCGTTAAATTCAATTTATATTACAGGCACTGGAAAGCTGAATTTCGATTCATTCTGCAGAGTGGCGACTCATTTCTTAGACGAGGACGACGAGGCACTTCAAAAAGAGTTGAAGGAAGCATTTCGGCTCTACGACAAAGAAGGTTAAAATAGCGTTTAAACTAAAATATTCCGACGCCGTTGCGCGATTCGGTGGCAATATCGAGATTTTCCGCGATTCTTGACGCATTTTTTTCTTGTTGCTTTTGAAAAGTGAGCATAATTTTATTTCCGAGCGGATTCAACGTAGTCGAGGAAGACGTCTCAAAATGAAAAAGGCTGAGAATCGCTAGAATTGCATAAAACGTCTGAAAGGAATTCTCTTCACAAGAGGTTTTTTCGCTTAAGGCTAAAATGAGTTAGCTCTATAAGCTTGGAAGCCATTTTCCAATTTCCTTTTGAAAAGCGATCAACCACCATCTTACTATCTAAATCAGTGGTTACCAACAATAGAATGTCAAATATATTTATAAACGTTATTCAATATCGGCTATAATTATATTGGAAATGTATCATTTATTCACAGGAAATGGTTATATACCTACCAGCAGTTTGAGGGAGATTTTAATGGCTTTGGACGATCAACTCACTCCTGATCAACTCAATGAAATGATTGCTGAAATTGATACTGACGATTCAGGCACAGTTGATTTCGACGGTATTATTTTATTTAATAATTTTAAAAATTGTCATCGTACTTATTAATGAACCCTCCGTTGACAAATACACATGTACTAAATGAAGTTCATCAATTATTGTATACAAACACACACACTGACGCACGATGTATATAAACCGAGCCATACACGATCATATGTTTAAAATATTTTAATTATTTATTTAATTTTTAATAATCATGTATTAATATTAATATTTTTTTATTTTTAGAATTCATGGAAATGATGACCGGTGATTAAATAAGCAAATTGAATTTTATCTTTATGTTGAATATTATATATAAAATTTTCAGTTTATATTTAAATTGTATAATGCTTTTGATTTATGATTAAATATTGATTTTGCAAATATTCAGTGAATAAATTTAAACTTAGTTCCAACCTAGAAAAAAAACCAATTAATTACTAGTTCGCTAAATTTGGATAATAATGATGATATACACATGAAATCTACGATTAAATGATGTTTTTTTAAAATCAATTCTACTCTGATTAAAAAAATATCATCGACATATAATGAATGGACTCGACATATAAATACATAAAAATTCAGACAATTGTGTTTTTAGTTTGACCGCTAAAATATTAACAAACACACCTCATTCAACGATGTTCTAAAATTGATGAACAAGATCTATATGAATGATATGCTTGATGGTTAAGTTCTGAAGAGTGCTTGATGATCATGCTGCTGTCCAGGTCAGCTGTCTCATGCTGCTAAACTAAACGATCATCAATGACATCTAAAATGAACATCCACTAAGACTACCTGTATGAAAATGGGATTAAGAGGAAATATACAAAGGATCGATACGTATTTCTTCCGCACGTTGGTACGTGCGGAAGAAATGTGTAATTTTGTGTCCGTTCTCATATTAAAACCTTTGTTGATATCATATTCTGATAGATTTATAAGGTTGTAATTTTTTTCGGTCAAGGTGGCAGGGGAAGATGGAAGCAGTCCAGATAGTATGAGGACATGCATGCCTAGAGGCTATAAACTAAGGTAAGGCTAGGAGAGGCATGCAATAGGGCGTAGGTCCAAGGTGGGGCTCAGCCCCTTGCTGTATCATCAGGATTTACCTGGCTGACGCTCCTAAAGCTACTTGTGCTCGCGCTGCGGGCCTGAAAGAGAATAATCAAACACTGATACACTGAGACACACAGTTGCGCAACCGAGCCCTTACCGAAAAACGAGCCCCCATGGGGCCCTAAAGCGTCGTTGAATTTCCATATGCACAATATACAAAATATCGATCTGATTCGATCATAAATATATATGAATAGAAGACAAAATGGCGAAATTCACATTTGAAGGTTTTTCGATTTGCTGAGCACTCAACGAGAGTCTTTATTATCAAGTTTGAGTGGAGAAAAAACTTCTGAATGGGATTTGAGGGAGCCCCTGAATGAATGTGGACGTTTTATTACAATTTTTTAAAGAAACTTTTCGCCTTCATTATGAAAATAAAAAGTTTTAGAATAACTTATAAAATCCTGGACAGAGTCTTAAAATGCTTCTAAGAAAAAAACAAAAAAATAATTGAGGGATTACCAAAACAATATAACGGCTTAAATTCCGAACTATATTGAAATAAATTTAATATTTTCTTTAACAGAAAAATATTGACGGTGTAGTGTCATATTATAAAATATAAAGCTTGACTGACACACAATAAAATATATGATAAATTTAATTTAATGAATTATATTTTAAAGATGGATTAATATTTTTATAAATATTACGTAATGGTTTTGTGTATCACATATTTCAAAATGGTTTGGGCGGATCCGCCCAAGATTGGGGTCTCCGTCGGAAAAAACACGGACAGCCGAAATGCTAAAGTTTCTCGGTGTCGATTCAACGTTTCCAATATATCAAACACAATGTAATGAAGTGGTGAAGTGTACAAATATGGTTCATTTTTGATTTGGGTAAACATGTGTCCCTTAAGCAAACTTGGGCGGGGTCGTTTGGCGGCAGGGCGGGTCGCTGTAGCATAGATAGACATTTAAGGCGATAGACATACAAATCGGCATAAAGAGGTACACAGAGAAAATATAGAGCACACTTACATAGAGACATAAAAGGTGCAGTCAAAATTCAAGCACTTATTGATCATCCAAATGAACGGCACAATCGTTAAAATTGATTTAATTTTGACTGCACCGGATAGAAGAAATTGCAGTAGAAACAGTTTAAACACCAGCTTATAGAATAAATAGAATTACCTGTTTAATTAATCAATCCACAAAAAACACATATAATCAATCATATTGTCGAATAGCTATGTATTTACAATTACCTGATTCAAATTAAATAAATCATCATCACTCCATTATCGAAATCATCGACTCGAACATTTAACATATAAATTTAGAGTTAACATCTTAAATATAGCACATTCAAATAGAAATAACCCACATGTTTGAATGTATTACCATGTGTGAAATACATACATATTTATTTAAAATATATAAAAGTGAAGTTTATGTGTAAGCTTTGAACAAAGTCGGCCTTTCTATGGGTTGTCTAAATCGAAATTACCCTTGAGTAGGGTATCGGAACGAAAAAAGAAGATAAACCTAAATGAAATAAAACGATCCGAGACCTTATAATAAAAATATCAAGATAAGTTTGTAAAAAAATGTTTAGAATGAAAAAAAAAACAACATATTTTTGCTCGAAAAAAGTAAAGTGAAATACCTGCTTAATGTATTGTAATATTAAAAGGGAATTAATTTGTGTAACAAATTTCGATGCAGTATTAAAAATAGCTTATATCATAAGTACAAGGATAAATTAGGAGTAACGTCGGGAGTTTTTTTTATTTAGTTTATTAATTTAAAAAAATATAATAAAATCCTTTATAATTTTTATTTTATAAACACATTAAGATATTATTGTGCATGAAGTACTTGAATATTTGTACTTGTACTTGACTAATGATATGTAATTTGCCTCGAATGTTAATTTATAAAAAGGGTTTCGATTATATAAGCAATATCAATGATGAGGTAATAAATCAGGATGGATTTGAGGTATGCATGAATGTGATCAAAAATTCTAAATTGGAGATAGTAGTGAGTAAATATGATATAGGATCAAATATTGTATAGTGTATATACTCTTCAATCCAGGATTTTTTTTAATTTCATAGATCCGTAAAAAAGAATATTAAGAAGAATAAAGAAGTTGCGGGAAAGCAATATATTAAGAAAAAGAAGAAGACGTGATGAAAAACGTTATTTAAGTGTTGCAAAATAAAAATGTTAATACTGTCATTGCGTAAATACGATCATTTTCAAAAATATTTTTTTCAGAATGATTTCCATTTGAAAATGTTAAGGTTGTTGAAATTGCAATATAAAAATATTATTTTACGAACGAAACCTTTTTTAATTGCAAAAAATATTTTGGGACGAAATTTCGAAGCGATGCCGACAACAAATGTAAGGCTAACCCAACGTACCCGGTGTTGGACACATTTTGTTCCAGAGTAGGTCGTTATGGCACACGGAACCCAGCGTTAATGGGTTAAATTACGACCCAGAAAAATATTCAGCACTTAAATTTGTTAAGCAAATGCCTAAACGAAATTCGAAAGGATGAAACAGGGACAAGCTTTTAATGGGATTTTGAGTACAGGTCTTGCGGCTACATTTGTTCCTCGGCGGGTATATGCGCGGTTTTCTTATCTCTTTTTTATATTCCCTGGATATATATTTTTAGCTTATCCCACCGTAAAAAAGATTTATGTTAATAACGCCTCCTTATATAAGTTTCTTACATACATCTTTCTTACCCTTATCGACGCTTCAATGCGTTGCCAATGGCAATAAACCTGAAGAGGGTCACGGATAGGTAACGCGCCACTCCTTATCCACCTTGCGAGAGGAACCTTACCAGGATTCGAATTTGAATATTTTTTCCGACGGCTGGTTGTTTAATTAGATTTATTGGGTGGTCGTAATGAGCTAAAAATTGAAATTTATTGAATTAATTGGCCGAGTGGCTATTAAACGGCACGTCTAGCCACAAATGGCCAAAGTTTCGGACGGAAACGTGTTAAAAGCCCATTACAGATATGCCTGTATATACGCAAATATACTTCATAATAAAATAATTATATTAATCTAGTCATAATACAATATATCAAATAGTAGCCATTAAGGAAAAGTAGCCTAAATTGCCATGGCAAAATTTTAATACTGCAAGAGTAATGCCTTATTAATATAAATATATATTAGATTTATTTACAGTATAGTTTATGTATTTGAGTGGCTTTTTTATGGGACTCTTGCTAATCATTTTTACATGGTTTTTCATAGCGAATATGTGTTTTAAAAATGTGGTCGCCAGCCACACCTCCTGTAGATTTGAATCCAGGATGATCGAGCTACGAATTTACTGCGGGACTTCCAATAGGTTCAAATACTGTATTAATATTTTTCAATCTTGTGACTTAATTAATTAATTGTGTTTTTTATCAGATCCTGGAGATCAAGCTAATCTTGGATTTATGTGTGGTGACTTATTTTTCCATCTTTCCACATTTGCAGCTATATTATCATATTAAGCTTATATTTCATCCCTTAAAAACTTTTTAAGCTAATATTGATCCAAATACAGAGTTTCAAAAGACAAACTTTTTTAAATAATCCAAAGACTGATATATAACTGAGTTTAATTTTAACGTCCTATATATAGGCTCATGGGTATATCTAGATTAAAAATGTTAACACAAAGCTCTAATTAAATCTTATTTTATGATGAAATGCAATTAAGATATTTGCTTTGGTGTATCGCCGATATATTTCGTAATCAGACTTTATTTATATCTAAAAAATATCTGTTAATTGAATTATTTACTTACATTTTAATACGGTTATATAATAAGATGATGGTATATTTTAAACATTCGTGAGGCTTAAATCAGGTCATATTATGCGTATAATACGTTCCAGCTCTTGATTAAATCTGAAGCAACCCTGGCAAAACGTGACAGACAAGCAAATTCAACTAAGCGTGTTCCCATATACAAACTGTCACTTAAAAGAGAAAAATTGCTATTAAGATTATAAACACGCTACTCCTTAGTATATTTTAATTATGAAAACACTTCAGTTTTTGCCTGAAGTCTTGAATATTTTGAAGAGAAATAATGCTTCTGTAAGATTAGCAGGGATTAATTGGGAAAGCGCTCTCATTAATATTGGACCGAGTCAAGATTTTTTTCAGGCTTGATTAAGAGCATTTGAATGGCCGTAAAAATACTTTCAATTTGGCATTTCATAATGTGGCCATAATGGCAATCATTAATCTAAATTCCAATTCTAATTAGATTCTGCGTTTGCCGCATACATCCCTTCGCGCAATTTCCCCCCAAGATGACTTCGATTTGAATGAGGAAATATGAATATTTATGCTTTTGTACATCTTGATTTTCCCTTTTCTATAACTGTCAGGGCCATAATGAACGATGAGGTAAAATGTGGGGCGGTTTGTATGGGGTGCTTTATGAATTTCTTCGTAGGAGGCAGCGTAATTGGGGCACCGGTAGCCCTAATTGGGTGCTACGCCCCACTAACTTAGGAACCCTCTTGACCTCTAACAAGCACTCCGTTTTTATTACGGATGTTTGGATCTTGTGTATGAAATATTATAAAAACACTCGTACACACAATAACTCTTATTTATATGAATAAACACATTAAATGTTAAGATACTATTTTTTAAATGTATTTTTTTAAACTTTCATATAAAATACAAAATATTGTGGTTGACATATCTGTAAATATGTTCAATAAGGTAAACGAAGGATGACATTGAGAGAGTTTACTTTCGGAAAATAACGATAAAATTGTATGTTTTTGACCTGTTTAAAAAGGACGGTTGACGGTGGACGATTTGATGAAGGTCTTATACCAATGTTGAAGTATTTTGCATACATTAGAAATATATTAGATATTAAAATTGCTTATCAGGCTACAGATTTAAGTATGGTAAAATATCTATCCATTAAGAAAATATTTGGTTGAGAATAATACGTATTCTATCTATATCCCTATATTACGATTAAATGAGAAGATATTTATAAATTATAAATCAACCCTAAACATACTGTATGGATAAAAAAATAAATATTCCGGCTTCTTTTTTCAATATAAATCAAAATGCAATGTATTCGAAATTAAAATTGGTAATGGACACATGATGCATATGCAGTACCATCAGTAAATAACAGTAGACGGGTCATGATACATATGTTGTATCATCGATCATTATAATTTTTTAATGCACAAATAAGCCACAAAATATTGCATTTAAGTGCTTAATCTTGCTATAAATACTGCATTTCATTCACATAATTTAACATTATTTTTTAATATATTTAACATTTAGCTACGTATCAAAGTCTCGTTTGAAATGTTCGCCGCTTATATGTGTCACCCAATTTCAAATATCAACTTTATCAAATGTATCCATGGACGACCTCACAGCCAGAATATACGATTTGAACATTTTTGAGTCAAATAAAATATTAATACTGCAGAACGCGTTGTTTCAATTCCATTTAAGCGAATATGACAAGATTCATTCTTGTGAAGTTTCTGGCTTTCTGCTTTCGTGTGTGACAGTTTTTATTATACGCCTGGGAACAAATTGAATTTATCATCAGTGATCTGAAAAGAGGTATAACTCTTACTGGGTGGAAACCCTCCCTCTCCCAACGTAATTTTTTTTTTTTTTGGAAAATTTAGAACGTTTCAATTAAATATTTCATGCGACTTTTTTTAATCATACGTTTGTTAATTAGCACGGAATAAATTCAAAATAAAAATGCAAATTTCAACCTGAGAAAATATAGTGATTTATGAACGTGTGTAAAGCACCGTTACAGTGCACGCCCCGTAAACATTTCTTGCATGAAAATATGGCTTTATGTTGGGTTTTCTGGCACGATTTTCCCTGACGGATTTAGAATTATTGTTGTGATATTCTAATAATTTCCAGAAATGGCCAATGGCCGTAAAATTAGAACTATTTGCCTAAGATGTAGTTCCTGCAGCGGCGCTCCTTGTCCGGATATTGGCACGTCAAGTCGTTATTTCCGCTTCGGGTCGCGTGACGTGAGGAAGTCCTCCATCATTTGGAGAGGTGACGAGGAATTGGAGCAGGAAACAAATAAAGAATTCCAACAGCGATAGGAGCATTATTTATATACTGTCTAGCTAAGAAATTGTTATTACTTTGGATCGATTTACATTGATTTCAGCATAAAAAATAAAGCTATTTTTATGTTGAACTTCAAGTTTCTACACATAATATCTTTCAGATCTTTTAAAATCAGCCAATGTCGGTTTGCAAATTGATCGTATGACTATGATTGAATTATCAAGCCGTAATATTCACGAAAGCTCCCGAAAATTCCACATTGTTATGCTGGTAAATTCTGTGACGTTTATCAAATTTAAATTTCTGATGAAAGTAAACCCCAGGGGGTTGAAAAATACTATTTAGAATTAAACGCGACGAGGACAAAATATTTGGAGGCTTGGTTTTTTTTAAATTCACCTTATGATTCAAATTCATACTATATTTTTTAGCAAATTATCGTCATTTTTAATATTTATTCATAAGAAAATTGTTTATTAAATTTATGTCACAATAGGGATGAAAAGTATAACTAAATTTTAAATACAGAAAATTAAACCTGAGATATTTTTAATCAGAATATATTAGTTTATATCACTTGGGATATGAATATTCATTTCGCATTCAATGCAAATTGTTATCACCGTAAATCAATTGCTTATGGGATTTATGATGAAAGATTGGGTAGAAATAAGTTTGAGTATTTTTAAGTAAGTTATGAAAATTCTTATATAAAATTTGAGATGTTATTGTATTGGATGTCTTATGAAAGCGACTTCTAAAGAAATAGGTTAAACTGTGAAACACTTTTACTGATATACTGATTTTGGCAGATATGCTCGTGAAAATGTCCCGAATAAGATACAGGCATTTAAGTAGAAACATTTTGGGAGATTCACAGGACATGATACATGTCAAAGATTAGTGCCATGTTGAATTATTTTCAAAATTATGCTCAGTAGGATAAAAAGAAAAAAAAAACAGAGACTATAAGTCACAAGATTTCATCAATTACTAACAATATTAACGTATAAAAAGCTATTCCTTATGATTTTTCACCCCAAGATCTTGCCTAGAACTTTATACTTTTTTTTGCCAAGGATTAAGTATTGATATATTGGATTATGATTTTTTTTTATTAAAAAAATCACAATGTAAATAAATATAAGACATCAGAAATATTACCAGATCCAAGTTTAGTCATATTTTTTTTCTACAAGAATAAATACTAAGACAATTAATAAAGATCTCTTATCTAAAACTCAGATCTTATCCTATCCTAAATATCCATTAATCCTCAATCATAAGTGAAATATTACGAGGAAACTCCACATGTAAAACTATTTTCTTAAGAAAAAGTGTCATATGGAAATCACTTTTATTCGATAATGGGTATAAAATATTAAGAAAAAGAAGGACAAAATTTGATTTTTCGATTCGACTCATGCCACAGAAGATTTCCAAAATAATAGATATTTAAACCTAAACAATTACTTCTTTACAAGGAGTCATCTAAAAATATAAGAAGTTCTAGAAAGGTGCTTTATAACAATGCATTCATGTACATTTCTGCGAAAAATAAGGGTTTCATATTCCAAAATAAGTTCTAATAAATAAACTATCGATCATGTAACATGAGATGAAAGGAATGAAGAATAATTTAAAATGTCCTGATAATTTAGAGGTTTTAAGGAATATTTAATACTCTTAATAAAAAATGTCTTAGCAAATCTTATGGGGATATAAAAAAAATGTTGGAACTATGAAGAGTTATTGCTGGTAGAATTCTTCGAAAAGGCCCAGTTTTTGATATATCTAATATGAAGTAATATAGAAATAAAAGTTTGTTAATGGGTGAAAAATATTGTATAAAGCTTATAATCTCATATTGGTTGGTAGTGATTATGATTCTATTATCTGAAAAATAAAAAAAATATCCCACATACATTATGCAAAGCCGAAGCTCGGTTTTCATCGTTAAAATTAATGAAACTCGCTTTTGCGGCGTGTAATTTTCACGCAAAGCTCACACCTAAACGCGTTTTTTCATTTAAAATGCGAAAAGCTCTCCGTTTCGTTCGAAAAGGATCTAGACGACACAATAGCACCTGAGAAAACGTATAAATTATTTTTCTTTCTCCAATGGAGAGTGACTTGTAAATCTTCCCTGAAAAAACATTCTGAATACACTCCCGACGTTCCGTCGAAAATTTCCCTTTTTCTTCCGACATAATTCCGGGGTGGCTGTTTATATTTCGCAAGGGTGAAAATGACATCTCTCTTACAAAAGATTTTCGACTTACATATAAACGAGCTGTCTTAGAAATGTAGACTCATTGGGCGCACAAATGAATTTGATTACTCCCCAAGCGCGCTCTTAAAAAATATTTTTTGCAGGGGCAGTTATTCTGACAAGGGATGTTTCACTTCACCTCGACTAATGGAAGCTTTTTCCTGTTGTTTCGTTGCGAAGAAACAAATTGCGTACATTCAAACATATGGGTGTTTCTTTTTGACACAGTGCGGCCACCAAAACACTTTACAGAAAAAAGAAATACATTTAAGACAGCATCTACAAAAGAAATTATATCATCATTCATTTTCCTATTTACCTTGCTACGGTTCCTTGGGTCGCGAAAGTCTTCCTTTGAAGTTTTTCGCCGTTTGTCTTTGAGGATCATACGAGCTGCTGCGAACGCCATTTTGTTGCTTTTTTTTAATTCAACTTCTTATTTTATCACACTTAATACAAATAATTGATCGAAAATCTCACTATTTTATGTTAGTAATTATTTAGTAAATTATTTTTAAATCAAACTTAACATTCAAATGAGCATAATCTTGTATAAAAACAATTCTAACAATATTTTAACATTAACAATTATCACTTATCAATATTGCTTTTATTTATTATTACTCTACTTTATTTAGTTTAAAAGTTCTTGTATGTTTATTTAATATATTTTTTTTGAATATTCCAAAGGCTTTCTGGTAAGATTTATTGCATGCCAATTGATCTTTTGATGGAAGAAATAATCTTATTAATTTATTGCTGAAGTTGAACGTTTAGCATTTAGCCTGATGAAGAAGTGAAGATTTGACTGTATGCCTTTTGGTACATCTCATTGCTGGAGAGCCAGCATGAAGCTGGAAGTTGTGGACAATATGAAAATACTTCCACCGCCATCGTCTAAGAAAAGAGGTATATTTTGTGATTCATCATAAAAATATCTAAACAGTGTTTTCCAATCCATCCAATAATACAATCACCAATTTTCATTTAAAATCGAAGATCTTTCTCATAATCCGATGATATAAATCATTATTCAATACTTAAATAATAACCTGAATACATTATTGATGATTTAACAAATTATTTATGCAGTATCTATCTGCATAAACTGAGCTCCATAACTGCATATACAAATGCATAACACATCTGTGAAAAATTAATCAACAATCGATAATCATTGCACAATTGATATTCATTTAGCATCAATGAATTAAATTCACACATTACGTTATATATTGTTGGGAATTTCAAAAACGGTCTGTTGTTAAAACATTAAGCCCTATCACGAAAAAGTAAGCTTTTATAAAGATAGAGTGAAAATCTCGAGGTAATTGCTGAAAAACTGACCAAGCGGGCGCTTAGGGGGTGTTTTACGTGATAAAAATTTCATCGGGTCGTATTTGAGCTTCTGCCACGTGTTAAATATTTATGACGACACATGAGAGAATCATTTACCCGGTGGTAATTTGTAGTTTGGTAAATCGCTTCTCCGACCGGTGATACTAAAATCCAACACTTTCCAATTATGTACGAGGGTCGTTTCGCGTAAAGTGGGTGGTAAACATGATAATTTATGCACGGCGTTCTAGTTTTTTCGCGATGAACTTAAGTGCATTTTTGGCATTATATTGTGCAAAATTTGGGCTGTTATTGATGGGTTGTTTTTATTTTAAACTGAGGCATCAACATGATATTTCGGCATGAGCCTTCCTTATCCCGTTTTTGGAAGATTAACGTCGGCCATTTTGATGTGGCATCGTTTCCGGCAACGGCGCTTATCGCAATGGCGAACGTTTCCGGTTTTACTTCCCGCCAAGACTTCCCAGTCCTCTAATGGGTTCTACAGCTGACATTTAATTTGTCCCGATGAGCTATTTGAATAATCCGCTGCTTTGCCCAAGAGCTATTTAGATAAGTAACATCAGGGGCAGAAAGCAACGCGCTATCAAAGTCTTTTTAAAGTCCTTTATCGCATAGAAAAACGAGAGCTTTTTGTCCCCATTCTAAGTATTAAACTTTCCCGGGTAAAATCCAGTTTCTTGACTCTGCCTTCGTTTATTATGCAAAAGAGATTAAAACTAACGCCGCATGATTGCGCCACACTCTGCACCCTATACGGCGTTAATGTAACATCGCCGAGCTTTCGGAATCAAAGCTCCCTCTAATCTCCAAAGCTCCCGTTGGCGATTCACCTAATAAACTCCTGGTCCCGAATGTTTACTCTAGAAGCTCGACGTCACTGCTGAAGCTGGCCGAAGAGCTAACGAGCTCTTGGAAACTCCAGTGAGTTATCCCCAAAGCTTCTCAAAGTATGCTAATGAGCGGCGCTAACGACACGGGAGTAACGTTCAAAAAGACATCCGAAAGAAAGCAAAGTGTCGTAAAAATTAATGACCACGCAATACAACACCTCAAAATGGCAAAGCTGCTTACTTTATATTTAAATGTATGGATGTAAACAGGTAGTTCTTAAGGAGACTCATAAATCACGCTTAAGTTCCGTGTATACAAGCGCTTATATAATTTTCAACCTTCGGATAAAATTTTGCATTTTTACAGCAGCTTAAATATAGAGTCGTAGAACTATCGAATATTATATTAGAAACTATTTTTATATCACGAAATGTATTTGATAAACATTAAACAACCCGAATCATACAATGTTAATATGACGTAACAGTAACGAAGATCCTTTTCAACGCTCAAAAGTTTATAAATACATTTATTTTGTTCATAAAATGAGTTCATTTTATTAGGACTTGATAATAATAGTAATCTCACAAATTATATATTGCTGCCCGAAAATGTTGTACTTGCAAATTTGAATGCAGGACGCCAAATAATGTCAAATATTTTAACGAAAAAATAGCATATTGACCCTATCTAATGATTTACTTGGGCAAATTCCGTGGTGTCGTCCTAGGGCACGTCTTCAGACAAAGAAATCCAGTGGTGTCAGATCTGGAGACCGCGCGAGCCACGGAATAAGGCCATCAAAAGAATTAATTTACATGACAGAGGTGCTCACAAAGAAATCTTATTTGAAGAAATAAGCGCCACCTTTGCAAAAATAATATAAATTAATCAAACATAAAAAAATATTTTCCTAACCCTGACCCTAGCAAATTGATACCTTCTAAAGGATTTATTGAATGATTTGTATGAGATGTAGCATATCGTTGAAAAGGATACAATCTAGAGAACTTTTTAAATCTAAATTAAATTCAAGACATTCGTTTGCATATATAATATTATGTAACTTTGGAAGTTCAGAAGTATTTTTTTAAACTTATTGTAAAAAAAAATAATTTACTTAAATCAAAAATATATTGCAAAATACGAAAAACATTCATTTCATATTACAACTACAGATTTGTCAGTCCAAGTGCAAAACACCCTGCATTAGACACTTTAATGCAGTGATTCCCAAAGTGGTCTATATCGACCCCCGGGGGTCTATGACAACCTGTAAGGGGTCTACGTCAGCGAAAAAAAAAATGGGGTCCATGAAACGAAAATGGGGGTCCACGATAATGGATCTCAACACATACACTGATAGTACTTATTTACTTACATCATATTATTTTATAATATAAAGACATTTTTTTTAGACAGGGTTGGTTGACGGAATACTACATTCGGCAGACGAAGCTGTCGACTATGATGTTTGTTTTTATAATGACGTTAATAATTTAGCTCGTGACGGTGCACAAATTAATTTTTTTTTTTTAATTTTTTTTTTTTAATTTTGTCCAAAATGTTGGTAGATCATAATGTCAATGTCGTGCAATCTCCGTCCGTCGGTATCTGAAAAGTTAGCAGACGACGTGACCCCGAACCATTATCGAAGGAGTTAGGTTGGGGTATGTTAGGTTGGGGTATGTGAGGTTGGGGTATGTTAGGTTGGGGTATGTGAGGTTACATACCCCAACCTCACATAGCCCAACCTCACATAGCCCAACCTCACATACCCCAACCTAACATACCCCAACCTAACATACCCCAACAAAACATACCCCAACCTAACATACCCCAACCTAACATACCCCAACTTAACTCCTTCGATAATGGTTCGGGGTCACGTCGTCTGCTAACTTTTCAGACACCGACGGACGGAGATTGCACGACATTGACATTATGATCTACCAACATTTTGGACAAAATTAAAAAAAAAAAATTATTACGTTGGCTTGGTTTTGGCCAATTTAGGTTTTAAATGTTGTAATAGTGCCGAACTTACATATAAGAGACGGGAAGAAAAAATAAAGTTTGTGAAGATTCCTCACCCACAGAAACAAACAAAATTTTACAAAATTTAATATGATTAATTTGCAGTTACAAGGCGACATTTTAAATTTGATTAAAACAAAGTCCATCTTATCAGCGTTTCTTGCCAGAGTTAAACTAATGAAGCAAAATATTGGATGGGACGAATTTTCTCAGTTCCCCAATTTGTCACTGATAAACTGCCAGGAAAGACGACGTTTCAACCTACGTTCAACATTTAAATGCCCTCTATTCAGATTTTGAAACTAGGTTTGAGGATGTTTTGACTATGGTATTACCAGCGTGAATAATTAATCCATATGGTGACATAGAAGAAACGAATGTCATAATACAAGAGGAACTGACTGAACTAAGTACAAACGAAGAACTTAAGGTTCAGTTAAAAAAAGGATATCAGCAATTCTGGCTGCAAAACAACATACCCGTGACTTATCCCGTATTATGGAATATAGCGAGGAAATGTTTAATTTCCTTTCCACCGTCATACCTAGTGGAATGGGGGTTCAGCGCTGTTACCAATCTCCTAACGAAAAAAAGAAACAGACTGGACATCATTAGCCGAGGAGATTTAAGATTAAAATTGACAAAATTACAAAATTGACGCCAAATATTGATAGTTTATTATTAAAGCATCAGGTTCATCTTTCTCACTAAAAATATTGACTCATTGCTTAGTTTATTTCTTGTTGCGTATCTAATATATAAAATTTTATTTATTTTATATTATATAACAAATAAAAAAAATTATTTTGAGTAGTTTTAATTTAAATTCAATTAATAAATGTATAAATTAATGTGTTTTTACTTTAAGTTTTTAACACTAAACTTCACTACAATTAGAAATTTTCTAAAAATCAATATCAGGTAAGTCAACCCAAAACCGAAAAAAATGGCACGGGGTCTACGACCCAAAAAAGTTTGGGAATCTATGCTTTAATGTGTGTATATAACAATAATGACTGCGAGACGTTTTGCATTATTACTATTTTCCAATTTGCAAGTCTGCTTTGATCCAAATTATTTCATTCTGATTTAATCGCATAAAAATGCTAAATAAGTAAATAGAAAAGAGATTATTCTCATTTAATAACGAATATAGAACCGTACGAAGATGAAGTCATAAGCGTGATCATATGGTAACAGTAATTAATGCTATTAAGCGTTTTAGTATTGTCACATTTTTCTATAAATATCTGTTCTAAATATTTCATAAAAATATAGGCTTACGTATATTTATATCAAAACGATGAAAGATTTTCCTAAATATGATATTTTTTAAATTCTAAAAATATTTTGAATAGTAAAAATATTTTTTTCATAAGTGAAATATTTTACAATCCTACATTATGTAAGACAGTGAAGCTTCATAACTGCATAATTTTATGTTGTTTGTATAAGTCCTAAAAAAAAAATTATTTTTGCACTGTATGTACATAATAAAAGTATAAAATAAGTTTCGTTATACGTCGGGGAAGAAAAATTAAAATAGAGCAAATGTTATGTGAAAGCATAAAATCTTCAAAGTCAGTTAAGTGGAACAGAAGCAGACAACACAGCACAAAAGCTCTCCGAGAGTTTTACTTTGAAGTTTGCTCTCTTTGCCAGTTGGTAACTAACAATCAAAGTTGGGATAGAAAAACGTTTCCAATTCCAGGTTCACCCAAATAATGTCTCCTACAAGGTGCTTGAATTACAGCACACTTGACGGTTTACATAATTATATGAAATAATATCATAAATCATGTCTTTAACGGCTCGCGTGGTCAATTATTACGAGGTGTGGTGAAGAAGGTCAACATCGAGAGAATGTGTTCGATGATAGCAGAACCGCACTGCGGTATGAATGGCCACCATGGTCATTTTTAATCATGCAAGATAACATCGGACCTTTTATTATTTCAAAATGACAAATCAGAATTTATGGCAAATCACGACGATGATCCATGTCGCCGGGAGGGAGGATTTTTAATTATGTCGGCTTTTTTGCTGTGATTTTTTTCTCGTTACCGCTTGTCTTCACCCCATTCCAGATGAAGTTTTAATTGGGGAAGCGCTGCTGGAAGGCTTTCGGGGAAATCCAATATAATTTGGATTGTCTCCGACGGTGCTTAACAGGAAAGCTCGACTGATTGCGATGAAAATGATCTCGATCCAGAAAAAGATTGCTGTATTTTTCCTTCCCTATATTCGATGCTCCTGAGAGGAATTTTTGCGTTTTGCAAAGTTTCCGTTTCAATAAAAATCGATGACCCAAAACTAGACGTAATAAAAAGTAGGGAGAAAGGCAAAGTTTTCTAAAGAAATATTTCGTTATCTGAAGAATACTCCGCATTGTTCAGAAATCGAATTAAAGTTTATTTTATGTATTCTATGAAAAACAAACTTTCATATGAATCGATCTCATACTTTTTCTCTTCCGAGGAATTATATTTTCATTTGCGCAAATTCGTTCAATACAAGAATGTGCAAATGTGATGTATACTTTGCTATAATTTTTTTAATAGATTTAAAATTTATTTAATAAAATTAGGTTAAATTTGATTCCTTCTTTTATAAAAGGGAATATTGAGACAATTATTGAAGTTCATGCAGTTACGGAGCTTTCATTAACTACGCAGAAAATAATTCATCTAATATTGCATTATCTGGAATAATACTAATTTATTGCGATATTATTTGTAATTAATTATTTAATTAATACTATATAATAAATTAATATAAAATGAGTTTCAACACAGATTATGTATACAACAATTGTATTGTAAATTTACAGTTTCTGTTCAAAAATGGTAGCATAACTACTACATAATTATAGCAAATTATTTCAATGCAAATTATCAATGATCTATATCAATGTTCCTAAATTGGTATTTATCATCGATTTAACAAATTATCATTGGGTATATTAATCAGATGATGATCTTATAAATTATGACGACAATTTTATTACAGATTAGACATCATAATGTATTTTTACAAAATTGATTTTCCATAGTAATTGCCGGACGCTAATTCATCAAAGTCTGATGTTACATATTTGATCAAATCTATATGAACCAATATATTTATTTTTTTGATATTATATTTATGTTCGCAATGCTTCAACATGACGAAATGTTTTTAAGTATAGACATTTTTCCGGAACATATTTCATTTTTCAATGTACAAAATATATGCTTATACCGCATTGTGATACGAATAAGAGATGAAATCATGACGCATCTTAATTTTTTTTAAAAATTCAAGTAAATACATACTTAATAATAAATAATAAATCCAAACTAGAGATGTCTTTTATACAAGTAGCCATTATAATATATTTATGATCATGACATATTTTCCTTCGAATGACATTCTTTAAAGTAATATGACTGCCAAACAAACATTATGGGGGTTGTTTATTGAATTATCTTAGAGTAGTGTTGCATCAATAAATTCAATGGACGGTCATCCCAGATTTGTATGTTGTTGTGCAATGTCGGCAGATTGTTTAGTTGATCCACCCCTGGCATCCTGCCAGGGATGGCTCCAGTTTGCCGGCTGCGACCAGTGCAGCCAACATAGTAGTGGTAATGTTTTTTGGGAGAAAAAAGGAAGAAAATAGACAGCAGGAAGACCTCCACAACGAAATGACGGAGAGTCTTTCTAAACTATTTTCGTTACCATTCTGCTCGCGCTCTGTGACCCCTTTCATGGAAGATATACGATGAAACTTTTCTCCCTTTAGATAAAATTGTACCATAACCATAATAACGCAAATATCGGCGACCTTCGATGTCTTTCGTTAAGATTGCTTTTAAATTCCACCCCATTTTACTTGAGATTTGATCCATATTTCACTCCGGTTCCTATGGATTTTGTGACATGTTGATATATAATAAAACGATTTTCGCATATTGTAATTGAATATCGAGCTATTTGAAAATAATAAGATACCCTAGGACTTTATAGTACTTCATAGTATAGACTTCATAATACTATGCAATCAATCAATAGATCAAGTATTGATATAATAGAATAAATCTTTATCTACCAATCATCTACTTCAATCTTTCTTATATAAATCGTTTCACTGAATATACATTAATTTAATTCAAACTTAATCGCTATAGAATTATTTTTAATATAGAAGTTAATTTTGACTATAGCCTTATTATCTAATAGGAAAAAATCAGCATTTAATCCTTGTAATATAGCACCGTGCGCAAGATAAATTTATCCCGATCTGTACCTATTTTTATTTAAATAGATATTAACGTCTAAATATTTATATAATAGTTTGGATCCTGAATTTTTAGTTTAAAGACTTAGATTTCTTGAATTTGAAAAAAATAATATTGATGAGATTGATGAGGTCAAGCATGATCGCCTTTGTATGATTGGATATACAACAGCAATTTTAATGATATTTTAGAATAACGATCATTTTAATAATTGCCCATAGATTAGACCCTCTTATCTAAAATGCATATTCAAAAAATACATCCTAATTTAACCACAAGTGGAAGGCGTTTATAAATTAACGCATGAAAATTTGTTCCCCTATGAACATTTCCTACGGAGATTGCCTTCATCCTTTAACGGATGTAGTACATTAAGCGAGAAAAATAATGTAGCTTTATAATTGGCTAATTTTACATACATTTTTTTATTGCGATTTTCAAATATGCCACGTAATTAAACTTTCTTGCAAGTTAAAAGCTTCTTAACGGAGCCTCAAGGGTCCACTCTATCTAAGTACGAAAAACCCACCCTGATATAGTGAGCTCAAAGTTTCGCGATAAGAATCTTTCCCTCAAAGTATCCGATTTTCTTAGTTTCCAATCTGCCTGAGCTGATCTTAAGCCGCTTATGTGTGCTATTTTACATTCTGTCAGACCGTGGCTCAAAATCCATGGATAGTTATTTAGTTTCATTTTTGAATATGCAATCGAACAAATTGACAATTTTGTGCTTTTGGTCGGTCGTCGCCCGCATCAACTAACAAATGCGCGTCTATAGACGCTAATCGCATATGAATGCAGCATAAATCTGCTTATTTTTACATCGTTAAAATATCATCGAATCAATTGGAAACCATAAATTCAAATTGATTTAGGATAAAATTGCAATAGGCACAAACGACATTGAATAATTAATATAATGTATTGGTATCCAATGTAAATTCGAAGTATTTCTTAAATGAAAATTAATTACTTTAATTTGGGTCTCGAAAGTCGAATAAATTAGTTTTCCCTGTTTTCCGTATGGGGATGAAATAACTGTTGTGTCTGGCGTTGAAATGTGTCCAATCAGTCTGGACCGGTTTGTACATCTATCCCCATTTATTTGAATAAGTTTTGTTCTGGTATTGATCGGAGTCCCTCTCCAGTAGTCAGTCACGGGCCCCGCGGCCCTTCCAGTTCCCAACTTCGAGGGCCGTTTCTACCACCCCTGCTACCGCGGAAGCTTTCACGCTCCGAAGCCGGATTTTACGATGTAATTATGCCGCCTTATGAACGGATATGTCAGAGATTTTATAACTAGCCCCGATGCGAAATCCATTGTTCCAATATTTCAATCTATTGTCTGGCCAGGGGGGTATGGAGGGTGTAGGAATTAGGAATGTTTCGGGAAACTTTGGCGACGCGCCTCTGGAAGCACGCAATCACCATGCAAATGAGATTCGTTATTATTTAACTCTGAATAAAGTTTTCTGTCCCGCGAAGCATCGATAATTTTTCATTCAGACAACTTCGATGGAATTTTGACAACCCTCAACAGTGATTTTCTTTGAATAATTATTTTTCAATCCCAATTAATATAGATATAGTTTTAAATACACAATGCTATGCAAATTTTGTTTGCAAATCTGACTACCAATTAGCCACCAAATGAACACGCAAAAAGTTTGAATCAACATTGATCGAGCTTATCAAACATACATTTTGAATATTTCTAGACTAATTGACAAATATGAATATTAAACATTTGTATTAATAATTCCATCCAAGCTGATAGAAAGTATAGCTTTAGATATTAAAATTTAAGTCTTTTTTTATTTAATGTTAAATCAACAGTCAATGGTATTTTAAATTTAATTTGAATCAATTTTTTAGCAAAATTAATTTTTGAGCGTTCCCACGGACACACAAACGATGATAATTTAAAAAAATGAAATTCTGACAAAATATTTCGTTTAGATATTACAACTATTTAAAAAAAATCTTCTCAAATATTTCAAAAAACAGCATTAAATCATACAACGTGCTGTAAGAAAAAAAAGCATTCCAAAAGGGTTGCCAACTTTTTCTGAGACAATTCCGAGATATATTGCCTAAAAATAAATGTTGTGAAAAAACTATATATATATATATATATGTATGTAATTTCATAACATTCTTTACTGAGAAACCACTTAACATAGCATACAAAGTTTTCCGAGGAAATTTCATGAGCAGACATGAGCACAAAAAATATGTTTTTGTAGGTTTTATTTCTAAAATTATAATTCGGATATTCAAAGGTAACCACAAATCCATGTGCAATATAATTAGCTATTTTTTAGTTGATATCTTTCTTGGACAACAAATTCCAGGATAATCTCGACAAATCCGAGACGATTGGCAAATTTAATTCCAATTATTAAGGAATCAAGGCGCAATCCATGACTGTACCAAAAAGATGTAAATCTAAAGTGTGTTAGATAATTGAGCGCCAATCTTGAATATGAAACCACCTCTCCAATGCATATATTCAACAAGAATTTGTTACCAAAAATGATCAAAATTATAGCCCAAATGTCAGCTCAATGACCTGTCGTTAAGAAAATGCTATATTTTTAGCCAAAACTATAATTTACGAATTGCCTCAATGACCGACGTTGTGGCAAAAATAGTTTTCATACGAATAAAGCGAAGAATGCGGCAAGCCATGAAACCAACATTAACGATATATGAGACTTTATAGGAAGGAAGCCACAATTTATTGGCATGATATTCCCGCAAAATGACGATACTAAAGGGGATTAAGACGTTGGATTAAAAAATATATAAGAAATTAGGGAATGTTTCCGAACTGAGTCGCCCTCTCGATGTTTAATATGGTATATTGCGGGATGGAACGCTGATATTTTATCGAATTAGTCTGACGATTCAAATCCAATTATCGTCAGTGTTCGCGGAATAATCCGATGATGCGATTAGGCTAAACGCATTGATGATGATTTACCGTGAACTGGATGAGATTAATAAAATCATACAGTACATCATAATCAAATTTGCGCGCCGTTCGCTCGCATTGATCGTCACATTGTCGTGTTTTGCACATATCGAAGTGAAAATTTAATGTGTAATAAAATAGGATTTGCCCTCGATGGGGGTGGCGATAAAACATGAGCGCTATAAAAACGTACGCAGAGACTCGATCGTTTTTACTGCAATGGGGAGGGGCATTAATTTGGCTCTTCCGCTTTTCTTTATTTCGCAGCTTTTCCGGTGCAATGAAAGAAATGGTGATTTAATACGCGCACAAAATCGCATGCGTGTTTTCGCGGGGATTGTAACACTGTGATTACATAAATTCTCGACGAGGAATGGCAAGAAAATAAAAGAAAAGTATTTGTCGTGCATGCGAATAAGCCAAAAGAGGCGAAACGAGGCATGTGAAAAATTCACAAGAAAAGCAAAAGTATCAAAACCTATGGGGGAACGTATATAATTCGCACCGCTGAGAATTTCGATAATAAATCATTCATATGGTCAACGTACCTGACAAGAAAAGGAAGATTTTCAGCATAAGATTTTGGTTGTTGACATTTTTTATTCACAAATTTAAATTTCAAACAAGAACTTTTGTATATTTCAGACGGAAAAAACGTACATATCACGGAATATATTACAAAGGATTGGAAAAAAGATGATTTTAGCTCGTATAAACCATTCAATTTAATACACATTTTCTATTTCTTCCATTACTAAAATATGAAATTTTTAACATCTGTTTATATTATTTTTATCAGAGATGATAAATTTCGTCTTTTCACTCTTTAAATAAGAATATCGTGCAAGTTATTTGGTAATGATTTCGAATCAATTAATCAATCAATGGCAATTATTTTCCAAGTATTTTAATAATAAAAAACATTGTATAATAATTTCCATATGGAAAAATATATTGTAAGAAACAAAAATCGGACATTTCATACGAAAACATATAAAAATCAGTGTTTTGTACATGGACCGATATTTATTTAATGTAAAAATATTCGGATCAATACATGTTTTAACCCTTTGCGGTCGTTTGTCTACTCTCAGCCACCAAAGCTTTTTTACCGTTCCGGTCGTATGTCTGTTCTCAGCCACCACACAAGGAACTATACGAATTTTAACTCTATTCATTCATGTATCGGTTTATGACTTCTTTGGATGCTCTTAAGTGTCTAAGCGACCTTATCATGTACCAAAACATTGTCCCGACAAATCAGAGATAACAAAACTCAATATAAAAAATTGCGGTCGTTCCACACTCGCCATGCACAACACCGTGGTGAGTCAGTCGCCTTTTGAGAGTGAAGAAATCGACAAGCTTCGGAGATACTTAGCAGAATTTTAAATAAAGCTTTACAAATTACGTTTAACTATAATTAGGCATTCTCGCTTGTTAAGATATTCCAAAAAGGCAAAAAGAAAGTCAACGAAAGAAGTGTAGTCGAAAATCAGGACTGCATATTGAATACTGCTTTCAAAGATACCACACAATGGAAAATGTATAATTTTAAAATAGAAACATGTTATTAAAGCACATTATTGTCTAAATCAGTGGTTCTTAAACTTATTATGCGGACCCCCTCTTGAACAATTTTTTTGGGCGGACCCTATCCCAACTCTTCTGACCTAATTTTTCTAACAAACAAACATTTCTTGGTCAATTATTGGTCAAAATAAATTTTCTTACAATTATTGTTTTGAATAATTCCACGAAAATATCTTGTTAAAGAATAGAATAATGTTTTCTTAAAAATATTTTCGCGGATCCCCAGAGATTCGCGGACTCCAGATTAAGAACCGCTGGTCTAAATACACATCTAATGTTCAATACAGAATTGATAAATCTTGTTTATCCTTCACTGAATTCACATTTTAATGTAAATGTAGCATGGGCAATTTATCATTCCCGCATAGTAGCGGCATCTTCCATTTCTCTTCAGGTGCAATGTGCTATTTTAACAGCGCCATCTCTTGTGGCCCTACGGAGACATTGCACCTGCTTACCGACCGATCGCTTCTTGCGCGTGCATCGTTACCGGTTGGGTAGTGACGCGCAGGAAGCGGGAGTCGGGAGAGTCGTCGGTTGGCCTTGGCTGCGGGAAGTTGTCCCTCCTACAGCCAGACCTCTCTCTCTCTATCTGTAGTGCGGAATAAATAGTTATCTTGCGAAGAGAGTCTTTCCATTCGACGCCCTTTATATTCCCATCCATTCGTCCATCAGCATCACAGCTTGATAGAAGAACGGACCCATGCAGTAGCGCGGCCATCTGGACGAGCACGTTGAGACGGGGAGCCGCCCGGGGACTCTGCCCCCGAGAGTGCCCCCACCTCAAACGTTACATAAGTTTGATTTAATGCTTTAAAATGCATTTTCAGTGCACGAGATCTCATCCTTATATAAAACTCCTATATAGTTTCAATTATTAAAAGCTACCCCTTAAAGTCGTCAGAAAATATTTGATGAAGATTTTTACATCCATATTAAACGCAGTCGCGCAAAATATGATTATATCCGTGTTTTTCATTCATCAGGAAAGTTTTCGTGTCGTATCCGTAAGGAGTAATAAGATCCGATACGATTCATAAACTTTGGCCCTACGTTCTTTGGGCAGTTAAGCTTTTATTGCCCCTCCGGAATAATGAGTAAATATATTGGTTTGGACATAGTTTCTTCTATTATGTTATTATGACCCTAATATCCCGATAATTTAACTTCAATTTGTCAACTCTTAATGTTGTATAAGCGTATTCGTGCCAAGCGGAAATCTAGGTCGCTCCATCTTTGTTCAAAAAGACACCGACGGCTATAGGTACTTCTCGTAAGCTTAGATGGATAACAATAGTAGTAAAATGTAAGGTCATCATATCATGGTTTCGTTTGCTGGCCATCTTCCAACTATTAATTGGTTCAGGTCATAATTGAAGGAAGGTTCTGGCGGTGCAAGTAATTTATTAGGGCATTCATCATACATTTAAAATTTAGTTGAAAGTGCTTCCAGTGAAGCTTAAAACGTTTTAAGGCTCTCTGCCAAATTATTTAAATTTAAATTTACAACCATGTAATATAGTTTTTCATACATGCAAATTATTATTAAAAGGTTTGATCTTAATTTAAGTGAATCAATAGAAGATTATTAGTATAAATGTTTGTATTATATTAAGAAAATATAAAAATATTATAAATAATTAATATGAAATGGAATAAAACGATGTAGTATAAGAAAACCATAATTTTGGCAATTTTGGCGACGGAGATCAAATATGTTTGAATATACTTTTTGAGGCATGTGTTCTAAATATTTTTTGACAAATTTGCATATCATTTAAATAGATGAAAGATAGGACGAATGCCATGTTCTTGGGTGTTGTAAAAGCTTTGAGTTCTATTTGGCTCGATGCCTTTATTCAAGAACTGATTTAAAAAAGGATATTTATTTGAATACTTCACTTATACTTTTAGAGCGCTAATAAATAGCTATATTAAAAATATAGCGACCGATGACACAACATTTGTGCCATTTTCCAGATAACGGCTGAATTAGTGGAAATATAAAATGAATCTACCATAATGAATGACTCAGAAAGCAATTAAATTAGATTTTTTTTAAGTAGAAAATGATCCTAAAACGGAAAGAAGTTTAAAACTCAAGTGAGAATTGCAACTAATTTTGGAACCTTATAATGAAATACGTTAATATGTATACGCCAAAAGCAGACAATTGACTCTAAATACAATTATGTTAAAATAAATTCAAAGCTTAACTTCAATATAGCTTCAAAAACAGTTTTAATTCATGCAATTGACATAATGACGTTTAAATCGATATCGAAATGTTTGTTTTAATACAACAAACGCTTATTGATTGGTAATAAAATTACATGGAAAAATTATTTTATATCCTCATTAATATGTCATTGATTGACAGTCTGAAAAATACTTATTGTAGTATATTAATTAATTATTGTTTAGACAGAGAATTCTAAAAAGTATTTTTATGTCGGGCAATGATGAACATAATGTGTTCCCCGAATCCCGATAGTCTTTTTAATTAAATATTAACATATTAATGGTGATGTTTATCAGGATCCAAATATATTCAGTTGATTCGGGCTTACTTTAAATATGTAAATTTTCCATAGTATAATATCTTAGCATCGCACAATAAGCGGCACAGGATGCGTATATTTATATTCGCAAACCACAGCGTAGATAGTATAAAGTTATACGCAATGCGTGAGAATTTTGCGTTTTGCGCGGATATAAAGAAGTTCAAAAGATTTATAATGGTCAGAATGAATATCCACAAAGAGAAATGTTGTGGGGTCATTCGAGATCTTTAAAGAAAAAAAAAAGTTTCCTCCGCAAAATGTTCAAAGGCCCCGAGAAAGCAGATAGCGAATTTCTTTTCGGCGCTCTGTTTCTGATTTTCCGGCGAAAAACCTGAGATGGTCTCATCTTATTTCATCCTCGGTCGATTCCTTTCAATTTTCCCGAAGTTCTTTCATTGGCCGAATTATGCCGTCACATTTTTCACTGCCTATTTACAATTATTTATGACCCCTCCCCGCCCAAGCCAAGATGCTCTCGACTCGGAACAACTTTTCGACCGATCCTGGCGTCAGGAGTTTTATGAAAATTTATGGCTCTTTTACGGCGGATCATTAATTTTAACTATTCGACCTTAATTTTTTTGAACCCCCATATCACCCCAAAGTCACTTTATTAACATTTATTCGAGAATAGTATGTCTTCGAAATGAAACGCCTGAAAATACGACTTAATTACGAAGCCCCAACGCTTGCAATTAAATCCGTATTTCGATAATTATAGGATTCCATGCTAATTAACAATTATAAATATTCTGCCTCATATCGGTGTTCAAATAGCGTGACAATGTTAGATATAAAGGTCGTTATGAATATTATAATAAAACTGTGGTACTTTCGTGCTCCATTGAATTAGATACAATTTATGTACACTTGCAGCACTAAAATTAGAGACTTTAACCGGGTTTTACTTGATATTTGAAAATAGCATTTATTTAATCACATAATCGGTAAAATTTAATCAAGATCTCACAATATACTAAATTAAGTAAAGCGGAAAGAAATAATATTTTTTTGAATATTATGTTTTTAAACCAGTTTGTCAAATAATATAGTTTTCTCATCATGCAGTTACTATAACGGTTATATACAAAAGCATTTGTGGTTTAAAATAATTAAAGTATTTATCGTGGGTTGAAAAGCAATCTAAAATCAGGAAGATTCCCTATAATTAGATTTTTTAAATAAATATTTAAAAAAAATATCGGTAGAACTTGATTTTCTCAAAGCAACTGTAATATGTATTAATATTAAGCAGCGAATAACTATATGTTTGACTCTATTATTCAGCTATGAAACTGAATCATTTTTGAGAAGGATAGTCACAGAGGTTAAAAAATGATTTTAATGCTAAATAATCTGAAAAAAAATTTAAAAGGTTGTCTATAAAATAGCATAAGTTTATTTTATGAATAAGTGTGAATTTGTAGTTTTTAATTGTGAAAAAAAGTATATTTATTTGCGCTTTACCTTATGCTTATCGTAAGATTGCAAAATTATGATGTTAGATTATTTTCTTAATATAAATATTAACTAATAATATGTATAGATATTTTAATAAAATATATTAAACTTTATATGATGAAATGTACCTTTTAAATTATTTCCTTTCCAGTATACATCTTGCTGATAATTTGTGAACAAAACTAGTGATATAATCTTCTAGTTAGATATTGTGAAACCACATTAGATGGTTCGAAAAATCGTTTTTTTTTAAATTCATAAATTATTAGTAAAACTATTCACGAATATATTTTGAAAGTTTCACAACAAAATTCTGATTTGTTTTGATGCCATGAGCACTAAAGTGAATGCCCGTCGATTTAGTTTCTTAGAGCTCTATTTTTTCAAACCGTTTTCTCTTAAAAATACTTTTTTTTTAATAATATTGTTAATATTATTGTTTAGTATATGTTTTTTATTGCAAGAATAGCGCAAAAAATAGTTAATAAAAATCGTATTATTTTGTTTAAACACTTCTCAAACATGTTTTCTTTTTTCAATTAAAAGTCTAGAAATTATATTGCTAACAAAATTGAAAATTTGTATTAATTTCAATTAAAAATTGTGATTTGCACATTGCATCAAAGCAATAAACTCTGATGGCAGCCCTCCATGAGAAGTAGGGCTTGTACAAAAACCGACATTCTTCAAAGCCGGTTTTCAGTTTTCGAACGAAACTGGTTTCCACCGGTTTTCAGTTTTAAGTTATATAGAATTAAAAAACTGATTTAAGACTATTCAAATGTTATTCAATATTAAATGCATTACACAGAATTGCATTACATTTAAACAGTATTGCATCTGTATAATAATCACCAAATTAAAAAAAAAAAAACAATAATTGGCACATGCAATCAAACATTTTTAAGCCAAATTTAAAATTATCAGAACAATCAATAATCATAACAGAATATGTAGTTATTATTGCAAAAAAAAAAACTGCAATCAAAATATGTTATTATTTTTAGTTGTCGTTTGGAGAAGTTATTGCAACAAAAAAAAATTAAAATTAATTCTAATTTATTCTGCTTGATTTATGAAAAATGATTTCAGAAAACATAATATATCAACTGATCTGTTTTTTTAATGACGATCTTATTTTTGGGACAATATTACCCTAAACGTCCATTCGCTGTGTATTGAAGTAGGGTGAATGTATTTTAAACATTCGAATTCTAATATTTTTCGTTCAAAGTTCTTAGAAAATAAAAATTTAAATTTATATTTAAAACCGGGTTTTCAGGGTCGAAAAACCAATTTTCGAATATCACAATTTTTGCCTAAATACCCGGGTTTTTAAAACCGACAATAACTCGACTATTTCTGGCGGAAATTAATTTTTAAAAAAATCAGATGGACTTCAAGATATTAATAAGGCATTTTCAAAGTTTAAATAAATCCTAATTATTCTTTCCTTGTTAAAAAAAATCACGAAAAACTGCCTCCTAAACTGGCAATATGATGCGCTACTTTAGCCAAAAAAATATTTCTATGGAATCATTAGGTGGATAGTTGCTTCTATATATGGCTATATAGTAGTAGTTCTATTTACAACTGCAATAAGTTAGCATTTAGCATATTAAATTGATAATTTTTGCGATGAAATAAATTGAAAATTGCAGTATTTGTATACGCTGATTCAAAGTCTACATCTTTCATCCTTATGTATAATGATTTCAATGCTCATAAATTGTATTTGAATTTATAGTAAAACATGAAAAAGATAAATTGAATAAATTAGGGATACCTTGGGTCCCGCATTAAATATTTTAAAATATAATTTGCTTGGGTGCGTTTTGGCATATTTTTAGACGTTTGAGTATCCCCAAAATATACCGTAAGGGTCGCAAAAGGATCGCTTCCCGTATTCCAGCAAAATAATTAATTTGTACACGGACGTCATGACGTTAATTGAAAATGGTAATATTCTGCAAAATTTATTTGTTTCCGAATAAATATGGAGCCGAAATATTTTATAATTGTGATTTATTGGGCCTTACATAGAGTTCATAAGATATGCTGAGGTTTGCAAAAAGCATCTTTCTAATTGGTGGTTGAGATCATTTTAATTAAATACAATTTTTTTAAAGTTTTCATTCGTTTTATGTAACATTGAAATTCCCAAAGAGGATTCGAGCTGTCCATGGACAAAACGGTTGGAAAAAATGCTATATCAAAATTATTCTATGTCGCTGAACAGGAAAGCTTTCCACGAGCCACAAACGTATTACTGCACAGGGCCGATGTCCAGTGCATGCACAGCACTTTAATTAAAGCGCCCCTGGGGTACACAGTCACTAAATATTCATTTGTAATGCAACGGGAACACTTGTACTGAGTGGTGGACGTGGTTATTATGCACTACGGCGTTTTGCCCTGTTGGCTATTAAAGCATAATTGCGTTCGAGAATGCAGAAATCGCGATTTTGTGACAATCGAACATAATCACGATTAGCTAATTTGAGCGCCGCATGATTAATATTTATTAGAAAATATTAGTTTTGGTACAAAATTTCGCAACGTGATTCATTCAAAGACGATTCTAAAATTAAAGCTTACGTAAATGAGTTCGCAGTATAAACGACTTTGTTCGTGTGGGGGTGAGAAATGGTCAAAGTTTGTGACGTGCTGGATACATTTCAACATTTGAAATAACATTAAGCTGGACAATGCGACAAGTATAGAGCTATTTCAAAAATTTAAGTCGTAAAATGAACAACGACATTCTGAAGCGAAAACATGGCTTTTCCATAAAATTTCATAAAAATGGAATAATTAGATCATAGAGGGACTTTTGAATAAACATATTTAGTTTTATCAATAAGTCATTATAATAAAATAAAACTTGATTATTTAACTTAAAATATTGCACATAATTAGCACAATAAACAATGGCTACAACTATATATAACTATTTAAGCTTGTTTTTTTACGTGATTAATTTGCTTTGGACATGATACTTTATCATAGCATAATTATCATAATATCCAACTCCATATAGTGGGTGTGGATTTAGGACGATTTAAAGTTTTTGATACAAAATGAAAATCGTGATCAAGGAAATTAAAGTAATGTCTTAAGCATTTAAGAACAGTAATGCTTAGATATGTTTGCCAAAAAAATAATTTAGGATTGAGTCACGAATTTGAATTTAGTTTAAGGGTTGTTTTTAAAATAATATACTTCATGCAACAGCACTTTTGACGTTAATTTCCTCCACGAAATGTTTTGTTTAAAATCTCTATTTTTAAAGTAAATAATTTTGTATTAATAGTATTAGAAGGTGATTTCAATAAATTTTTGCAAAAATATATTCCATAAATTTGAACCAAGATAAAGCCTTATTTCATCAATCGAATTTCGCCAATCATCATCATCATATGGCAGCCACAAATTGACGCATGACGACCACAATGATTTCATCCGAGGGCAGTATTCGGATTATCGAGGGTCAAATGCGTCCCTTTTTTCTGGATAAAGACCGACGTAATTGAGAATCGCTCTGCTACGGGAAATGGGTGTATCCTCAATCAGGGGTGGATAGACGCAGCGGAATACCGAGAGAAATCCCGGTGGGCTAACAATTCCCAAATGCAATTTTGCTATGAAAATGCTTCTAAATCTTAAAATTACATCTTCAACTCGATTTTAAATCTAAACAAAAAAAGGAGCACATTCCATCCAAGCTAAATCGGATTTATAAGTATGAATTTATATCGTTCTAAATTATGTTTTATATGGTATATTAATGTAAATAAATTCACCTACAATAATTAATGTAAATTGAGTATAAATTTAGGGGTCAAACACAGATTATGTAACAAATTTTATTCATAAATTCAAATTTTAGAAGTCGCAGTAAATACTTAGATGATTAATAAAATTGGGTCAATTAGCTAAAAAATATATCGGATCAGTAGCTAAAGATCCTACTATTCTCAACGAACATCTATCTTATCCTTTCAAATTTAAAATCGAGGAAATTCTCTTGTATTGAAATAATGAGATATAGCTAACGATATATGTAAGTTATCTACACATTCGTGTTTGAATAATAGTCTTGTTTATTTAGTGTTTGCTATTGATTGATCAGATTCTTCAGTCTTGTGTATCTTTGTAATTAAATTCTGCACATTCCCGAAGAAAAACATTTTTTTATTGGGCACTCGACAGCGTTATTGGATCCAATGTTTTGGTCGGGGATGAAAAAGTTTCTGATTAATAAATCCAGTCGGCTGTCTAATCGAAAGGTCTACGATGCCAATCAACGCCGGTCCATATATCTGTAAGGGCCGAAGATTGGCTGCGTATATGGGACGCTGCGAGGGGTGAGCTGCAACTTCTTCGACCGCCCCCGCGAGTGACCCCCCATTGATCGAAAAGCACGCATACCATTCTCACGCTAATTTATTACTGCAGAGGAATTTAAAAGCAACGCCCAAAGACTGAGAACTGTATCACAAGGAGTCGATCGTCACGCAAAGTTTGCATATACGATTTGCTCATTCAATTAGGGTCCGTTAATGTCGCGGGGTCAGAAAACAAACGACCCGATATCGAAGCAATTTGTGAGAGTTTTCAATTGTGTGTTACATTGTTATAGTCCAATTTATGTCGCTTTCCGATCAAACACGCTTCTTGAGGGTCGGGGGTGCCATTTTACGTTTCATTAGTTAATGTCTTTGGGGGCTCGAGAGCCTCCCGCCTCGGATTTGTAGCTCGAATATTTTTATTGGCCATTAAAACTTCGCTTATTATACAAATTTCCACTTTAAATATACAGTCGTAGTGGTAGTGGCTCCATTACTCGTAGAGTGCTTAAACGATGTACCTTTCTGAGTCGCTCGAATAGTTTTTTTTACTTTTATGGACTAATTTAGCACCTGGGAAAAACAGTGGTCATTAAGCAAAGAACGAGTTATATTCAAAAAGCAAAGCATTAGTTTGGCCCTATTTTCGTTTGAAATATTAATTAATAAGCTGTCCTAACAAGGGTGTCTTATTATACTTCAAAAACTGACATAATTGCTTGTTTGACTTTCGTCGAAATTCACATCAATGAAGTTATGTAACGACCATTGAATACTAAATTATTCACATTTAATCCATTAACGAGTGTAACATTTCCACGACAGACACTTTTATTTGAAAAATAATACCTAGAATCAATAATTATTTGCGTAAACGATATTGTGACATATATTGATAATTCACTCATTAAAAACGGACATGACCATACGGTAACAATGAAAGTCAATGTTAAAATATCCATCCAAAAATCATTAATATCAATATATTTAACTTAAATTAAATTCTTAAAGGGTTAAACTTTCACATAAGCTGAAAATAATTTTAATGATCAATTTATTAATCTTGAAAATTTAACCCTTCTGAAATATTATATTTCATATATCAAACATTAATTAAATCAATGAATTATGGGTATTAAAATAAAATTAATGATTTGCTGCGAGCCTTCTGGATTGTGTAATTTTAAGGACTCAATGAACGCTTTGAATTTATATCGCTTTTATAGACGGAATTCACAAAAATCTGATATTTGAACATGTATTTAATATTTTTTGGATGGTACCCATTGGTTTCCACCCCCTCAATATTTATAAAGCAATATTTCACAAAGCGAGGGGGGTTTTGGGAAGCGGAGCTCCGTTCAAACAACCTTGGGTTTTATCTCCCGAAATTAATGCACGGACGTTCTATCGAATTTTATATAAACGTTGATACTTGTGTTCCGTGTATTAATTTGAAAGGCAGCATTTAAGAAATTTTATGGATTAATAAAAAGCTATTTATATTTAAATTACGCAAATTATTACGCTAGGCGATGAAGGCACGAAAATATAACACCCCCGATTTAGGGGTCGCGTCTCATTAATCAAGGATGCTGGGAGGGACGATTTAATGTGGGCCCTGTTATTTTGCGATATCCCTTTGCATGAATAATAAGCGTATCTTGACTGGCGACATGCATTGTTTTATAAGCCTAAATTGGACGCCAATTTTGGTTTGGCTTTATTAAAAATTAATTTTAGCCGTCGTCGCTAAATACATAATGCTTTTCTTGACAGAAGGAGCATTGAAATCTGTTTTTCTGTTCAATTATTCAGGAATGATATGAAACAAAAGGTACGTCAAAGGTCAAGGCTCTAAATTTGCATACCCACGAAAATATTAAATTAATTTAAAAGCTCCTCTTTCGATCTACATGCGTGACATAATGATGAAGGGTATTATTTATTACACTCTACTAAATGTATACATTTAAAATCCTGAAATTTTGCGCTTTTAAAATAATTTATATACGTCGACTGTGTGTCCATATGGTCACATTTGTATATAAACACACAAAATAACGATTAAAAATTAAGTGCTCATTAATTCGAATCGTTAATATGTACATAAAATTTTATTATGTTGTTAAAATTCAGTTCGAGAAAATACATACATTTTCCAGGTAAACATTTTCGTGGAACAATTTCAAAATAATTTATCATGTACGTGTCTTTATTTGCTTTTGGTGATAGTTTCCGTGACTATATCTCATGAATTACTTCCAAATACACTTGTATCACCGAAATATGACAAATAATTTTTGTATTCAGGTGGAAATAGGATAGATGAAGTGATAATTCAACAATGATGTTTACCGTTATCATATGGTCACGCTCGTCTCTATGGAGTTAAGTGGAAATGATTGAAAATATTTTAATATAACTTACTGCTTTTCTTTAGATCCATTTTTTACAACATCTCTAATTTTTTTTGTTAAGTTATGACATTTATTAATCATCTCTGTATTTAAATTTTCAGCTTCAGATATTTAGGCTAAACATATATGGAGATGATCGATCAGAAATATTAATACTTTTAATGTATAAGTAATTAACACATTTATCATTATTTTGGATTGTTGCAAATCTAGTCACCACCTTGCATGACTTAAGAAATCACCACATCAACATAATTTTCAGATTTAGGGTATCAGAGTTGACGTGGATCGTGAAGATCGATAGTACGATAAAACTTTGATCCATGATCTGGATATAAATTTGTATTAAAAATCTAGGATATGATCCACTTTAAAAATATTTGATCGCTCATGTCTTATATAATAATTGCAAAATATACTACTTTTCATAAAGATAGATCAAAAAAATAGAGTTTAAGAAAGCTTGTTACACGAGGCAGATATCACCAGTGTAAGATTGTGGACCCGGGGTGATAAGTGACTGGAAAAAATGATTTTTTTTATGATTGGGAGATTAAATAAACTTCGATATTTTAAAGGAAATCTAATGAAATATCTTCCCTTCAGTTATTATAGGCGGAAAGGGGCGTGGATGGACAGGAAGATTTTTAAAGATTCAAATAGAAATGGGTTCAAAAAGTGCAAGATTTACAATAAATAAGGATTTGCTGCAGAAGGCAGTATTGTTATTAGATAATGCTCCTTTTTATCCGAATTTCTAAATTTTTTGCCCCCTAATGTGACATCTTTGATCCATCTCTTGGACCAAGGCATTATAGCATCAATGAAACGTCTTTATCGTCACAGTCTTCTGAAAACTCTTGCTTAGGAAGATGACAACTTGATTCTGGGAAAAAATATGATATATTTACAAAAACTATGAAATATGTGGATAGGGAAAACATCGAGGAGTGGCTCGATCTTGATTTAAATGATTCAGGTTTTGAATATATGGATGATGCTGATATCGGTTCTTTAGTTTCTCAAGAGGAAGAAAATGAGAGTGACAATCACATCAAAAAGATACGAAGGGATACATTATGTTGAAATATTACTAAATAACACTGAACAAAGAGGATTTGAATATAATCATATAATATAGATTTTCTTTAATATACTTGTATGTTTTTATTTATTTTGGAAACACTTAGTACATCCGTGTTTTCCAGTAGTTCATGCCCTTTCTACTCAACATTTTCGGATAATCGAGAGTATACTGTATTTATATATGGAGAGCTTTGAATGTAAATCACTATGATTATGCAATATTATATTCATCTGAAAATTTAGCGTTTCGTATAAAATTATATTGAAATTCATACAATTAAATATTGCAACATAACAATCGACTATAGTTCTATTGCATATAATATTTTAATTATGGAATATTTTATTAATAAATTATTGAAGTGGGCGTTTTATAACATACAAATACATTCATCTGAAGCAGATGTTGCAGCACACGCTGTAGTAATTCATGTGCAAAAGTGCACAGATGTTTCAGATGCTGAAACTATATTTTTCACACGATATACGTGCTCTATTAAGTTAAAATTAATTTGCGAAAATTTCAACGTAAATGTGCTTTTTGTTGTGTTCAAGTGCTCTTTTAAATGCTTGACATTTAATTGCGAAATTCAAAAACGTAGAAACGTCTTGAAATTTTCCATTTCAATTAATGTAAAAATTGAAATGAGCGACAAAGACCCTCGGAGGCTCTTCAGAAGAATCTCATCGAGCTTTGATGTGTTTGAGCGCTAGCTGTAAATTAAAATCGTCGCCGAAACCTTTGTCTTTAAATGTCAAAAGCTCAAAGATATATACGGCGCACTCAGCCGTGGCAATATCGTTTTTGGATTTTTGACCTTTCGCCGTGGCTTATTATCGCTCTTCAACCCCCGAGGGTTAACTTTTATCGAAGAAGAATTAACCTGTTAACGCATAAAGCTCGCCTCGAAAGCACGATTCACAATGACCCGGGTTCGAATCCCGGCAGATGACGTCAATGTTGATTATTGCAGACGTGCGTGTTGAGCTTGAAGACCGAAATTCCTCACGCCCAGCGTTTTGTGTTTGTAAAAATCACCATTGTTACCATTTGCACCTCTGCGGCCTATATATTAACACGATACGATCACAGTTTGACCTGGCTCAGGTTCTATGTCAGCGATTTGAAGGAAATGTTGCATAAATAATTAGAAATGGCGATCTCTCATGTGCGATTAGATTCCCAATATATTATCGAACCGCATTAACGCCCTATAATGGCCGAATAATCGCGGGTACCCCTTTATTAAGCAGTATTTAAAATCGAACAGGGAGTCCTATTATAAGGACATTAGGATATTCAAAACGCTTTTAAGCAGCAAGCTGTGGACTTAAGCCTGGTTAATGGATCAGAAATAACAAGCTCGTTAAGCAATAGGACAAAAGTTTCCAAATTGAGGTAATCTCATCCGTAAAAGTTCTTAATATCCACCCAATGTTTCCTTTAATTTAGAAACGAGTCATCATTATCCTATAAAATTTTCATTCTGTAATATTATTAACGCAGCATAAATTTACATTTTGTTGTAATGCTAAATATTAACGTCGATGAATCTGCCCCCATACCTAAAGAGGGTGGAGCGGACTCCAGTGACACATATCTACATGGAATCATTTTTAAAACGATGTTAATATGATACTAATTGCTATGAACACTATTTTTTACAAATCTATTTATGCGTTAACGTTTTTTATCTAATATTTCATAATAAAATAATTGATATTTAATTCGATTTCTCATTCTTTTTTTGCAAACGCTGGCTAATTCATCCATGGCGGCAACAATTAATGAATTTTATTTTTTTGAGCGTTCCAACAGACATAAGAATACAACAAACGATGCAATTTTTGGAGCAGATATTATTTAAAGCAGTTTTGAGAGTTTTTTCTTCTCTTTTTCATGTTATAATAATTTCTTGAATCTGAATAAATAATTTTATTTTGCTAGCTGAATAGATACAATTGTTGATATGAATTTTCCTATTATGTCTCCAGCATCCGACGTGTTCTGTAACCCTAATCTTGAAAATTCTAGCCACATGTCCTATTCACATTCTTGACATGTAATTTTGAAACGTCCTTAAGTTTGTAATGTTCTTTGTCTGTTAGCATAACTTGAGATTTTAAACAGACAACGCAATTCCATTTTCGGATAGTAATAATTATATGAAAAATACTTTAAATTTCTTATGTACTAAAGAGCAAATTAAACTATAACGTGCAAACTGTATGTATTAATAACTCGCCAGTCTTTCCCCATTTTTCCTTGTTTATTACAACCAGAAAGCAGGCTAAATCTGTATAAAAATACTAGACCGAGAATATAAACGCTTTTTGGTCAGGTTATCTATTTTTTCATAGTCCGGATTAAAGTAAGAACTATTTATAATAAGAATCAAGGAACTACTCCACTATTCCTTATTAACTACACTTAACACTATGACTTAATAATTTATTTATAAATTTGATACCACAAGTCTTACGAAGTTGATGATGAAATACGCTATAAATATAAATAACCGTGATAAAAGGGGGCTTTAAAATGTGTCAATTATTCATAAATAAAATTTCGATAAACATTTTTGGCGGAAATAAGATTCGATTTCGATTAGTTCGGTGTGACTTTTTTGACATAATATTTTTGCCGTGTTCCCTAATTCGGTAGGATTGCGTGAGAAAAATGCGAAACTGAAATTTTTGCATGGAGATTTTTTCGAGAGATTTCAGCTTTTTTCTAATAGTTTCATGCATTCGAAAAATGTATAATATTCAAGCTTGAACCGCATATTTTTTTTGGGCGTGCTATTTTCGGAAGCCTTCGGAAAGTTTATCAACGTAATTAGCCAGAAGCTTTAATGGAGGTGTAACAGAGCTTATTTTATATAAGCTCTTTTATAAACTGAAAGCCTAATGAATTTGCCCTTATTAATGGCTTTAATTTTAAATTTACTTTCGACGATCAATTATTCAGCGCGGAAGATTGATAAGCGACCAATGCGACAAAATAAAATAATTAGCCCATTGTATTAATACATGTTGGATGTCTTCGGGTATCATATTAATTGGTATCGGGTTGCTTCATTAATATAATGCGAGAGCTTAATTTAATTTGTAAAATGATACGCAGTACAGAGTACATCGATTAAGGGATGAGTGGTGTTAATTTGTCGAAATTTGCCATAAAATATGGTATTTCGCCATGGTGAAAATTGGAGCATAAGAAAATGGTTTCGAACAACGGAGCTTTCGATGTGCCATAATATCGCCACGAGGCACTGTAATCAAGACTATTTTATATTCACAAAGGTCAAACCCCTAGGCAAAAAATGTACACAACAACAATCACCCCCTGAGGGGTTGTAACTACCCCAATCAAGTTTTCTAACACAGATCGTGCAATACTACATTGCTATATTGACACCGCTCACAATGTAAAATATGGCATGAAATCGTCCAAATTTATAATTTCATTATTAAACAATGCAAAGTAAACACACATTAAACAATATTTTGCTTCCTTATTCCGGGTCTATTATATTCGAGCTTTCAACTGAGGACAATAAGAGAGGCGGACCTAAGTGTTCTAGGTTTAAATTTGTTCATTAATCCCTTAACAATGGGTCCGGTTTAAATTTCTATGTGTTTGCTAAGCTGGGGTCAAAAGCTTGATGGACTTTTTTGTGGTGCTAAGAGTCCCGAAATTAATCATTTATAAAGATTCGCCCGCAAAAAGATATCATTTTTACATTAAACATAACATACTTTTTGTCATATGTGTTCTGTGGGAACGCTACTCAAAATAGAATGCTTATAATATTTTATTGCTAAACTTCTATATTAAAGCATTTAATTTATAAAATATTGGGGATTAAAATTTGATCTTATGTGTGAATATTTTGAAAATGGCACTATGATTAAATATTTAACTATAGCGGCTTGGAGAGAGAGGCTTAAAAATATATAGTAGTGCACAAAGACCTTTTGATATTTGCTTCTCTTGAAAATTTGGCAAATGGTCCCCCCTAGGCGACAATAGGCTCTTGCTCATCGAAAGCCATTGTTAGCATTTCGACAAGGTTTGCGTTTTTCAAGATGATTTTGAGTTCAACATCCTAATCATGAGATCTACGGGTCCAAAAATAAGGTTTTGATTTTTCTTGTTAATAATTATAAATTGGGGGAGGGTTATTTTTGTACTTTACATATGGGATTGAGACATTACCTACATTAACATTATGATTTTGGTTTAAAATAAGTCTATTTAAAAATTAAAAAGCAATGTGTTAAATGTTCGTTTGGGTTATCTAACCACTTTTTAAATTGAATTTAAATTATATTAACTCAATTATAAATGATCCCTAAGGTATCTAGGATACAAACACATTTAATAAATCATAGTTGATAAAGTTTTTGATATATTTTAAATGGGTCTAGTAGTGATTATCGACATGAATCACAAAGTGTGAAGATAACTCAAACATTCCCCAAGTATTTATTTGCGCAAATTTTCAAATCAAACATACTTTGTCAAAATAATATCGATACATCGGATGGATATTTGTTTTTCAATTCGAGGAAACGTGTTGCGTGTCTTTTTTCCCAAACGGGTCATACATTATAGATAATGTCATATTTTGTTTGACCACGCACGGTGGGGTAATGGCTAAAAGACATGATATTTTTCACTATTTGTACACATCGAATTCCAATATATTAACAAGTATCACGCTAAATAAGCCATCATTTGTTGCTATACTTTTTGGATGAGATTCATCGGCGGGGTACGTTAAAAAATTGGACATTATATAAAAACATATCCAATTAGGATTCTTCGCCCTTTCGGCAATCGTTACAGCATCGCCTTGACCTTTATGTCGGCGGGTTTATAGTTTTGAGTTGTCTTATCTGAATGACGATTCAACCCCCGGGGGCTATTTTCTTGGACGACCAAAGAAAACTGTTGAAAAAACATGAAATACATGGGCGTGGTTCTGTTGAAAAGACCTTAGACGTTTGTGTGTAAACAATCGTCTTAAAACGTAAATCAACCCTTATATTGGAAGCCTATTTAAAATACATAAATACATAAGCTCATAAATTATTTCAAATTTAGTTAGATAATTGATATACATCTATATGTTAATAAATTGATATATCATCGATGATTTTTATTAAAAAATTTGTTTCTAAATATATTGTATTATTGGATGGTTTGAATTGCATTGTAAATAATATTGGTATATTATATAAATATTTTTTTAAAAATATATTTTGTGCATAAGTACTTTCAATTGATATGTTTGATGGTTCATTCATACCTATGGCCTAGGAAGTGGCTTCGTTTTGTTTCTTCACGCAGATGTAAAGACGGCGCGAAAGCCTTCACGTAAATAAACGGTCTTCTTCCTCAAAAATCATCCATGTCCATCAATCACACCCTAACCATAAAGTTTTGGCATGCAACACTTGTAAATAAACAAACTTTTAATTGATACTAGGAATTGACTTCAGTTTGTTATGAACTTTGTTTTTATCACCATACAATAATTGAATTAATTTACTAATCTTATGTTATTTGTTGTTGAAAAAGTTATTGTGTTTCGCCAACTTGGGAAGGCTTCGGTTCTTTGGCGAAAGCCTTGTGGCAGGTGAGGACACGTGTTGGTCCAGTGAAAGGCTCGGGCCCATTGCGGGGTGCGCCGCCGCGGAGTCTCCTCTTCGACCCCCGCGCCCCACTCCACCGCACGTGGGACGCCCCCAACCACCGGGGCCCCCCGGAGCCCCACGGTGGACCCCCAACACTCGACCTCGTGCCCCCAAGCCACCCGTTACACCCATAATCGATACCATTAATATGATTCTCCGATTCGAATGTCACAATTCCGCGATGACAGCAACTCTCCGCTTACGCGATTCAATCGCAAAAAATCGGATGCAACGATTAAATAAAAAGCAAAAAATACCCAAACAAGCCTCGTTTTCGCAACAAAATTCATTCAATTTCATTCCGTACGCTTGATAAAAATAAAACATCCCCAAGCACATCAATGAAGCTCTCTTAAGTTCGATTTAAAACTTGAAGCCATTTATTGACAAAGGCATTTATGTAGGCTAAACAACAAAAATACACGAATTAAAATGGTTTGATATTTAACCCTTTGGGTACTATAAACTTTGTTACATTTAACTTATTTTATTCATATATCAGGTCAGTCCAAAACTTCTGGACTGACCCCATAAATATGAATAAATAATTCAAAACAGTCAATACAACACGTAATAAGATTAAAATAAAATCATGTATATAAATGGCAATATATATACTTGTTAATAATATTATTAAATATTATAAAAATTAAAATTATCGACTTATTCTAAAGCAGTGATTTGAGCCTTTTGTCATACACGTACAATAGCTTAGAATTAAAATATTTCCAAGGGAAGCGACTATTATCCTTTTAAGCAGATATGTTTTTTGGCGATTATTGTGTATTTAAAATATTATTTTCATCCCTTATAACAAAATATAACAAAAGCAAATTCATTATTATTTTAAGGTTTTGTCGCAAAAGTTGGAGCTTTCAATCTATCCAAATTAGATTGTTAACACTTCAATCTAAGCAAAAAAATGGGATAATTTACAGTTGGTATTTGGGATCATATAACATGAATGTATTTGCTGTTGTAAATATACATTTTGTTATTGAATGTGAATATTTACTAACGGCAAAGTATAAGTTTTTACAACAAAATTTAAGTTTTGTTCAAATTCTCTTAACTTTCTTAAATCTTAGTGGTATTTATTAGATTAATAAGGGCGTTCAATGGAAACAAATCATTTTATACCGTCTATTAATTGTATTTTATTAATATCTTTAAAAATTCGCTTCATCTGTAATGAATAAGATGCAATCATATGATTGAAGGGATGCATAATAAGGCTGAGATAAATTATTTTAACAATTACAACTAATTAAATTACCATGTGGTCACGCTCAGCTTTTAAGAGAGTTTGGAGTATAACATTTATGAGGCGAATATTGCAAAATTAAAATAATAAATAATAAAATTAATGAATGCTTTATTTAATTGAGAAATTCTTAGGGCTTAAAGAATTCAGAGACAATGTGAATCTCTTTACAATAGACTTCATTGTGATATTTTTCTTAATGACCGCCATACCATTGCATTTATGATGGTTGCAGAATAAAGTTTTTTTTAATAAAAAAAGCCATTATAAAAGGCACCCTTATAATGATGCATTAATAACAGCCTGCAGAATAGAGGCTTTAATATGGAGTATTAAAGCGTCCCTATTTGTGCCTTTCAAAAGATGGAATAATAGGAAAAATGCCTAAAGCAAAACGATAATTAAAACTCGGCATAGCGAGACAAATCAAAACACTGCATATCATAAGTATTTAAATATTTATTTTATAATCAAATATTATAGCTAAGATTAATATAAAGGTACTAAAAAGTATTAGAGTGTCCCATAAGTTTCTTTCGTTTTCATATAAAAAAATAAATAAACAATAATTTGTATTACTGTAGGGTTAAACAAGGAATTTAGGTTTTTTTATTTATTAATTATTGATAATCCATTAAGATTTTAAATTGTTAGATTTTAAACTATTAAAAATTGCACTGAATTAAACAAGATTTTTAATAACAAAAAATATTATACATCACCAAAATAAACCTAAACTATATTCTGCAAAATTAGCACAAACGATTACAATGGAGCTTTGTTTAGGACTTATACCCCACCCACCTCATCTATCAAACTATATCGTCCTTTGATTATTACTTGGTTTGGTTTTTAGAACACTCACTGTATACTTTTTTTAATAATATAAAGAGATAACGAATCGTATGAAAATATTTTGTAAATAAAGTTCTAATATAAAATTATAAAATGAAGTGCAAAAGTCCTTCGAATATGTTGATGTTTATGGTCAAATTAATATTTAGTTGGGGACGTAATGTATTGATTTTGCAAACGAAAACCCAGTATTTAATTCGATTAATTCAAAACGGTTTCTGTAGTCTGGGCTTGAAAATGGAGTCATATTTTGCGAAAGTTTGTTCGTTGACATAATTCAGCTAAAGTTAGCGTCACAATGCAAAATAGTTCCTTGAAGCATGAAGCACATGCTTTTGATATTTATTTGAATGAGATCTCTTGAATTTCATCAACAACCCCCTCTGGGACAAATAAAAGATCACCAGCTAATTAAACGGATTAACTGGAAGATATTATGTTGATAAACGAGGACAGGGCATTTCTCAAAATGAAAACTTACACGATTTGCATGTTAAAATTACAAATACGCTGGAATCCCTCCCAAGGACTCGCCTCTTGTTTATGTTCTTACATAATTAATTTTATTTCATTAGGGCCCATTCGTTGGTGGAATTTTCGGAATTGACAGAAATTAGTTTGAGGCTTTAAATTAATTTCAGCGGGTCGTTGAATGAAGCCAGAGACCTGTGTTGTTGTTATAACATACAAGTTATGCTCTTGATAAATCTCGACATATTCGGTGAAATATGGTACCATAATTATTAATTCAATGTACAATTTTAAAATGATTAGCTAAATTTAAAGTTATTTTAAAATATACCTCTTATATATAAATAAATATATTAATCTAGAGCAGATTTGCAAATAAAAATATGCAACTTTATAATCATATTTTAAAATATTAAATTAATCCTACTTTTACATAAAAAAAAGGTGACATAACTATTACCAGAAGTAGGTAATTTCCATAGTGAATCTTTTTTGGGGAAAGATTTTTTGATGTGGTATTTTAACATTACATATCAATAGAAATTACAAATATTAGAAGATCTATGAATGAGTAACTAAATTATGATTATTTCTTAAAATTACATTTAAATGTTTACTTAAAACTACCTATTTTGTAAGTGTTCCCATGGAAACATGAACAATAAATAATACAGCAGGACCAAAATAAATTCTCATTTCTAAAAAAAAAACCTATTTAAATGCGTATTCCGCTAAGGATCGTTTTCCTAGAATATTAGCAATGTAATAAAGTATAAGACCAACTTGATATATATACGCTGTAGAGGTTTGTCAATGAGGTATTTCAAAGAAAAGCCTCAATGAATTTTCAGAATTTCCCAGGACGAAATCTCTTTTCCCAGAAGGCTTTGTGGCATTTCCGCGAACGATGCTTGCAGATTAGATCGTTATGGAGATCGTTTGTTCATTATGTATGATGTAAAATTCCAAGGAAACCAATCTCTTTGAACATTTATGATTATGCCCGCACACAACCAGTACTCGAAATACAACCGGTTCTCAAATACAAATTCTTAAAATTCCTACCCTATTTTCCAGTTCCTTGTAGTGACACACACATCGATCACAATGGGAGATGATTTATCGAAGGCTATTATTCCCGAGTGGTTTAGTGGGAGGATTTAGATGAAATGGGAAGAGTTGCCTCGATCGGTCACGATTCAATTCGATAGCATATTGTTTATAGCCCCATATCGTTGCTTAAGGGCTTTTTTGTCCATCTTTGACCATTGTCGCTAAGTATGACAGAAGATTTAATCCTTTTCCTTTTTCATAACAAGCACATACGAAGGTCTCCCCTATGGTAGATTATTGATATCGTTTTATTTATAGAGGAAAAATAATAGATATAAACGAGAGCTCGTTATATCTGACAACTTATGAACTTTGTAACAGATGAGATATTAAATCTCTGAATGGGGAAAAACAGTCAAAATAAATCAACCTTTCCTTTGTGTCATTTATTTTTCCATCTTATCATACAACGTATTGATCTTATCGATAACATATTATGTTTGTCTAGCTTTTAAATTATGACATTATTTCTCACAGTTTTATAAAAAACATCGATTCTCAAGCCTTAATTTGGTTCATAAATCACGCTTTAAGCGTTCATTATTTTTTAGTTTATAATAAAAGTAGCTTTATATAACTTATCTATTTATTCAAGAATGTTTTTAAATTAGCACAATCATTGTTTGTTAGCGGAATTTGTTTTGAGAGATGTTTAACGGATGCACCATGTTAGCGCATATAGGTCTGGTATACTATTTAAATGTTGAATTCATGATACATGTGACTTACCAACTGAGAACCTAATTTCAAAAAATATTGATAATCTAAAAGTATTAAATGATATTTATACAAAATAACTCATTCCCGGCCGCTGTACTTCGCATAAAATGCTATCTGGAGTCGGCACAAGTTTCTAAGAACTTAAATAAAAGCGAGTAAACATTTTTTTTTAGAGTTTACAAAAGCTTATTCCATACATAAATAAAGCTGTGGCTTTCAACCTGTAGTGCAAGTGTCAGCGTGATAAAATAGAAAAAGTGATTAATTTGCCTTATGTACTAAAAACAGAAATAATATGAACATTTGATATCCTTAAACTTATTACTTGTGTGGATCACAAAAATAATGTAATGAAGCCATAAAAAGTCGGAGCCAAAAATAAAAACAGGGAGAATTTAACACTCACGCGTATCATATTGAACAAAAAAAGAGCGCACGCAATTAATTTTATAGCAAAAACATTATTTATATATATAACATATTTTAGCAAAATTTTAAATATGTATAATGCTTATTAAAACTGTTTTTGTGTGTGAAAAGCTTAAATTACAAAACACACGTTTTCGCGCAAGCGGACCGCAATCAGTTAACCATAATTTGCATGAAATCAGTGACAAACAAATCTTCGAACAACACAAATATATTAAAATGTTTTTAAAGTGAAAATATGTTACCTTTTCAAATAGGTATTTTCAAATTTAAATTTGATATGAAATATATGCTTCCTTTGATGCAAATCATTTATGTCAATAGCCTTTTTTCAATGAAATTTTGATGTTTTACTTAAAATTTTAGTCATAAATTTTAGATCAAATGGTGCTGAATACATAAGTATTTACTGATATATAATTCTGTGTCTCAAAGGTGAAACATTAACCCTTTGGGTCTAGTACAAATTATGAAGTTTTAATATGAGAGGTTGCCGTGGTTGACGCAAGTGGTCTTCGGATGGTTTCACTAAATATAATATCCCAGGCCCGTCTTCGCATTTCAAAGATGAAAACCCAATATTATAATTATCCTTATCCCAAACTCGGGTGTGCCCAAATAAGTGTGGTTCTAAAGTTCCGCGTTTGAATGCGATATTACTCCATCAATATGTTTTTGAGCTTGTAGTTCAAAGACGACTTTTGCGACATGGGGTTGTTTACCCCGATTTGCCAAAGAAATTTAAATTAAGTCCCTAAAGCTTCCGAATCCAATATCGTTAATGCTGGGGGAAAATAGCGATTTTTAATACTTTGAGAACTATGTGTGTATGTTTAATGCATGGTAATCCGGATTAGCATACGTATCCGCTGACGATTCTTCTGTATATTTTGGTAATAAAAGAAAAATATTCGCACATTTCGATTCAAATCCGTTGTAGATAAACGAATAAAAGTTTTTATGCTTGTTATAAACACAAGAACTCATATTGAATATGTAGAATATATTTACCTGTATCAATACGGTTAGTTTAAAAAATAATAACCAAAATGGGTGCGGCCATTCTAGCTTTTGATTGTATGGATCCAATTGTTATGGAAATAATATAAAAGAAAATTTAGTTCACCTAAATCTGAAGCAATTCCCATTTTACGACTGGCACAGAAACCGAAATTGTTGTCTTCGAAGATAATTGGAATTGATAGTGTCATAATATTGAGTAATAGGTGGAATTAGGTCGCCAGCGATTTTCTGTTTTGCTTCATGTTATATAAGACACGTGTGTAGGATATATTCTATTTCGTCACTCAATCCATTACACATCAAACAATTTTATATTTCAATAAAATTTGTTGTTTGATACAGGGATTTTGATCCTTGATACTTATTATGAAGATTTGGTTTCTAATCCAAACTGTGGAAAAAAATTTCACCTTACCAACAAATTTAGGAGATTGGAGCTATTGATATTTTAAATAGATCGTCTTAATTCAGCATAATCCTGATTTTATGGATCTAAAAAAGTAAATAATGACTGGATCAATAAAGTCGCGCAGGGCCATCTTTAAGTGACTAGATTTGCGATATTAAATAAAATATCATTTAAAAATGATGATAATTTCGCTACTCACTCACAGGTTTCCTTCTTATCGAAAATTCTTATCGATTGATCGCGTCCTTTTTATTAATATTTTAGGAATTTGTATTGTTTGTATTAATCGGAAATACTTAATTTCCCGGTAAAATATCAATATTGCGGAAATAACTGTTTCAAAAAGGGTCCTCAATACGATTGTAAGCTCGAAGAATAATGGGCAATTTTCAAAGTTAAAACCGAAGTTCAAAGTGCTTAAAAATAAAATTTAGTTGTGGAAAATATGAGCAACCTAGCCACATAGGAAAGCACACATGGAAGCGTTAAAAAATGAAAGTTGAAATGAATACACGATTCGAGGAGCTTCACAGTGTAAAATATGCCAATTATATAGGCGAAGGGGATACTAAAACCTTCAAATCGCTTGGTTTCAAACACAAACATGTTATGCTAGAGGACACATACTAAAAATAGTATCCGTTCAAGGCGCATTTGGCTCCGAAACTATGGCATAAGGCCTTGAACGCCGAAAGTCCCTGTGGCCAAGAGGTCCAGAAAAAGGACCTCTGATACGGCACAGGTGCGCCTCTCTCTTAGCCGAAATGCTCAAATACGACTAGTATTTGGTCTAGTGTCACGATCCCTGCAAGAACAGAAAGGTTATCTGTAGCAGTTGTTCTGAACGCTCCAGTGATTCTTAGTAGTGGTTGCCGTTGTGTAATGTTTAGGCTTCGTCTCGGTGTCTTATCTCGTCCAGGGTGTCCACGGTTTCCAAGGCTGTTCGCTCATGCTCCTGCTCTGTATGTGGCAATACTCTCGTAGATGGCTTCATAGGCAATCCTGAGGTGTCTGCCCCTAAGACCTCAATCAGCGCCTGCCAGTCTGGACAATTTGCCAAAAGCCTTGGCCGCTTTACCGGTTGCAATTTTAATGTTTTCTCTGAATTTGCATCCCTCAGAGTTGGTTACACCCAGGTAGATGAGGTTTTTATCGAAAACTATACGATCTTCACCCAGCCAAATGCGTGGATAACGCATGAGTTTGCCCTTGAGGATAGTCGCTTTTGATTTTGACGCTGCAAAAGTAAGTTTATTAGTCTCAATCCATGGCCAAAGTATCCTTAAGGCTGTATTTGTTCTTTCCTCCAGTTCTAATCTTGAATCTCCGCATGTTGTGAGAGTAAGGTCATCGGCATATGCTGTTAGTAAGCAATCCTGCATTAAGGGCATCATCAAGTAGGAGTTCCAGAGCATGGGCCCCAGAAGAGATCCTTGTTGACATCCCATCGTCAGAAAGCGAATGAACTGGCAACTTTTTTTGCCGCGTGTATTTTTGACGAAGTTATCACCTTCCTATTGTGTTTGATGGAAATTATGGACATCACAATTGGACCGCAAACAAAAATCATTGCCGACAAAAGGGATATATAAAAAGCTAACGCTGCACATTCCGCAGCATCAAACGAGACAAGATTGATCAGAAGACTGAGCGATCAGCTGAAGAAGCCTTTTTTGAAGAAATGGAAGGTATCCTCAATGCCCTTGGTACAGCAGATTAAGTGTTTAAAAAATCGATCACTTTTAAGCCTGACAAGGTAGAACCGTTCCTTAAAATGAAAATCCATTGGTTAGAAAAATCTCCTGCAAAGAAGATATTACTTTGAATAATAAAAAAAGTTTATCCAGGATAATGCATACAATACATAATAAAGAAGATTATCATAAAATGAAGTTTTGAAAATTTTGCATATATGCGTGATTTTAATCAAAATGGATGATTTAAATTATCATAAATAATATCTATTACTATCTATCTCTCTATTTTCTAAATTTAAATACATGATATATTTTTTTTTGGAACTAAAAGTACGATATTAAATATATTATATATCGACGTAGAGTTTCGCCGTACATGTAGGGTCATCCCCTTTCTTGCTCACTCGAGTGTTACCATACACGTCAAGCACTCGAAGGGTCAATATATTGCTATAATATAATACATAACGTTTGAGTTGCTCTCGAAATTTGAAAATGTTCTCGAAAGTTAAAATTAGTTTTTAAATGATGTTCTATAGTGTTTCTAAGCACTCCCAATGCTCATTGTTAATGCAATATATCTGTATGAAATATAAAAAAAATCTTACCAATTGACATTAACATTTCAATAATGAACCACTTGGTATGTACCAACATACCAGCCATCATTAACAAAATAATCCTACTGGTGTGATGGGATATCACTGGAACAATTTATTTTGAATTGCTTGAACATTAGCTAGATAATCACATCAATGGTATAATGCTAACAATTTGAGCTAATGAAACAAGAATTCATTAATGTAGCTAACAAAAAGGAAAAGAAACTTTCAACAAGTTAATGCTAAACCTTAATCGGCAAATTAACACATTCCGAGCCGCTTTATTGGTAAAAATCGGAATAAATCTCACACCAGCTAATAAATAAAAACGAAATTTTTGGGTGTCTTCCCAAGAATTTATCACAGAATAAATATAACAGTTCTATCCCAAACAAATTCTCAATATGATTTATTAATTTTATAAATTATTCGTATATTAATATCCTAAAGGAGTACTATCGCAGGGTCTGGGATCCAATATTCAGAAAGAGCACTCTTGTAGATTGAGCTCGGAGACAGACAGCAAATGAATCGATTTCTTGTGTATTGTTTATGTAAAAAATGACGTGGTCCTGTATGCTATCAACAGTGCTTATTTACAATTGACTCTGTCTCAAATTGAAGATTGTCTTTCGTTGATAGGAGCTGACAGAAAGTAATCTGTGCAAAGTTTATTACGATAAAGGTTAAGGAAACCCAACTTTTCGGAAAAACGTATTGGCATTCAAATATTGCATATGATTAAATTGCAATGCATAATTTAGGTAATTGGAGTGCATGAAACCACTGAAAATAATTTCAGCTACTATTATTGGAAAATTCTCTAAAACAGTCATGTTAAATTAACAAGCTATGGACCACTTGCAGCCTATCGAAATTTAAGTACGCTTCAATTTGCAAATTAAAATTTGGGAAATTGAGCCAAATTGAATGCTAGTGGTATTGAAATTCAATATTTTAATGCAGCTTAATAAATATGCATATTAAAGAATTAATTCGATCGGATTAACAGAGTTGGAATGCAATGGGTTGATTTAAATCCCCGTTTTTTGTAGCGTCATTTTTATTTCAAAGCGCTCACTTTGAGTAAACAAGGGTTGACCTGAATATTCACACGTTATTTGTGCAGGGGATGAGTCATTTCAAGTCTATTATTTTTGTTCATTTTACACCCATCGGAGCTCGTAATTAATTATTTTGAACGATACGTTGAATTAATTAGATCTTGTATTGCATACGTAATGTGGAAGTCGTAGGAATACACGCCTTGTGTTTATTCGTTCCCGATCCATCCGCGACGTTGTGCAGCTCTTCATTCGTATGTATGTTGTGTGTAAGTACATAATTCTTGTAATTAAGTTGTCTTCTGAATACGAAATGTGAGATCAGCTGAGGCAGGTGGTATTCTCATGATGAGAGTACGTACTCTTCGGCACTACCCTCGTTCTTGGATTAAATTTGCATGGAAACAGTTATGGGGCAGCCTTCCTCCCCATTCTGTGTAATTTCATCAAATCGCACGTTTAAAACACGCTAAGCGTTTTGGTTGAAATTCCACGCGCATGCGCCCCATAAAATACAGCATGGTTCAGCTGCTCATGGTCAACTGAATTTTTAATAACTTTCACCTGCAAGATGGCACAATTCTATCACTTGGGATCAACTAGAGGAATGCTATGAAATGTGATCTAAATACCTTTAATGGACTTAGGTACTTACTCTTGGCAGGCTTTGTCACATAAATTATCTCAAAATAGAGGTGCCAAGCACGTGCTTGGCAAACAATTGAATCCGCTACCATAATTTAAGAAAGGCAAGTCAAAACTTCCAATTTATGACAGTTTTTAAGAATCTAATTTATATTTACAGAATTTACAAAAATATTTTAAACATTTGAATTAATAATTATAAGTAATTATTAGAAACACATTTTTTGTACTGAAAAACACAATAATAATAATGCTTATTTGGAAAGAATTTGGATAGGAAAATACTTGTAATTATTGATATTATATTGCAATTTGAATCCAGATGTCATCATCATAGTCTAGCCACAAACATTCCACTGCAGGACTACATCAAATGAGGCGTATCCCCATTCACGATCAACTTATCCCCGCGAATTCGAGACTGGGTGGTTTCCCATTTCTGGTTGACCCTCCCAGTTCGGCGAATACAAAGCAACGGATGATATAATCCAGATGTAATTGGAAGAAAGTGTATTTTATTCAAATAAATAGTTTAGAAGGGACATTGCAATTAGGGAATCCAATCCCAGACAGTTTTGCTCACTCACCAGCACGATGAAGGCTACTAAATCGATACATTCTTGCTGAAATCTAGACGCTTGGAATCAGTGGCATAACTACTAATTGGTGAGCTTAGGCGATGCCAGGAGGCAGTAACTGTCTAATCTATGTATACATATATACAGTACATATATGTTTTTCAAATTATTATATTAACCTTTCCTTACCGGTGATGTATTTACTACACATCGACTCTAATAATGGGAATACCGATATGAAATATAATAGATACGGGGTTCAGAATTTTTGGATTCCTCCGTAATATAATTACGAATCACATCAAACTATTATAGTATTTAAGTATTCATCTGCAGCGATGGAAATAAATAATTTGTCGGTAAATCGGGAGTTTTGCGAGTTTTAGTGCGTGTCTCAGCAAAAAGGAATTTCATCAGTCACATTGATGGTGTTATATGAAAATGGGAGCTCATCAACTCGAACTAGCATTTAAATATCTAATGCAGGATCTTAGGACTGATCCCGGGATAGTCTAATGTAATCCTAAAATCCCGGGATCGAAATTGTGGCTCGGGATTGGATTCCCAAATATTTTTATTCCAATACAAAAATACTATTGTCGATCATTTATTATATTTAATTTGAATGATTTGAATATCTATGTGAAAATGTGCAAAATGAAAAGCCTATTTATCACGTATAACACCCAATTAGGACTATTCATGTTAATGGCTTATATGTATGTATTTTATAAATATACAATTTTATATAAATAGGGTAAATAGAAAAGAGTTCTATATGACAATAAGCCGATAAACTTCGTCGCAACTGCTTTAAAAAGTTGGATGAAATCAATATATTGCAGCATATTCTCGACCTACGATCAACTTTCAATGATGGGGTCCTCTTATGCAACTTTATATTATTATATGAATTTATTTGGATATATATATATATATCGATGAAAACGTATTTCAAGCGTTCTGAATTTAAGAAATAAATAATGAAATATTGCTCTGAATTTTGAACTATGGTTCATTGAAGGTGTATTTTCTCGTCGCGAGCGTTTGATCAAGGAACATTCCGGCTCATTAAGCTCGTGTTGACTGGCCCAATTTGGAATTTCATACACGAAAAAATAAGCAAATATATCGAAATATTTTGAAGGTAAGTCATACGCTTTTTTTTCGCAATCTGCCGACACAATTCCAACAATTTCTCCCTAAATACCCTGCTGAAAAGTAACCCGTCGGTTGGAATAGATTGAGGTAGGGCGAAACAGGGAGAGCTTTTATGAATCGGTGCATTGGTGCGAGCGAGACAGACAGACAATGGAACAGTAAAAGCCTAGAGCAAGATACTTTCAGATGGGTGTGGAACAGTTTCTTATAAGTCCCCCCACACACGCTACACGACCTGGATATTTTTTCACAAATAAAGCTCAAAGCACACATTGAGCTTTGCTTTGTTAAGTTTTATGATACAATTGACTTTATGTTGCCATAATGAGGCGACCAATTTACATTCGTTTCAATTTGTGATATTGAAGTGTTCGCTCTTTGCAAATCATTGAAGCAATTTTTTTCGATTTCTGATCAAACGTTTATTTATTTTTTAAGAATTGAATATGACAAGGATGTTATTCAATCAATTGGACTGTCATTCAATAGATCAATTAATACATATATATAATATTTGGATGATTGCTGATTGAAATTTGGCGATTTAATCTATTTTATTATGAAAATACATAATCCAATTAACTAGGTATTTAAAAAAAAATATTTAATGAGTGATTGATTTCATTGTAAAAGTGAAGTATCTTTATAAATTATGAAGGCAGTAATTAAACATAATGTATGTAGTACATTAAAATGGTGTGGAATGCATAAAAAAATTGCAGGATTGCTTTTGCAGGAAGTTCTTATCTTCATTAACTCTTTCCGGTCCTATGTCGAGTCTGACTCGACATTTTGTTTCTACATATTTTTCCTCACTTAGACCTAAAATCATGTGATTTTATTTAGCGTATCGTGTTTAGGACAGTATTTGGAAAGGAATATTGGTTTTTATGATCCTTCATAGTGTTTCGCCTACCCGCTAGAGATACAAAGAAAGGGGCTGTTGCCCGGATAAAATCCTAAAACACAGGCAGTGACTCTTAACGCACGCTTTCGTGAACATCTCCGATCATACTTACTTAATTCATAATATTTTTGTTCGAAACTAACGAATATGCAAAATAAAATTTTAAAAAACCTGGTCTCCATTTAGGCCAATGTTTTGAGAGATACCATACATTATCTAATTATAAACTATAAAATATAATGCCTCTGTACAATATGTTAGTAAAATATACAACTTTGGTAAAAAATAATGGTGTTTTATTAAATAATAACTTAAAAATTGAAAAAAAAAACGTTTTATCTTAAAAATGTCTAAAATATTTAGGGACAAAGGGTTAAATGCGCTTTTATTAGGCATGTCACATGAGGATTCGGAATTTTAGTTAGTCAAATTAATAGTAATTGAGAATGGATCTATGCAATATTTTTTAAGTTCGACTATTTAAAATTTACTGTTTTTATGTCTTTCAAAAATATTTTAGAAAAGATTTTTTTTTCCTATGAACTTAGATTGGGACACGCACAGCAAGATTCGGAAGAAATATCAACAGTGTTTTCAAAGAAGGATCGATTTACAAAACATTGGTACAAAACATTCCGCTCCAGTACCATGAATCTCGACAATGGGCCTTGGGGAAGACAAAAAACCATTATTTGTTATGAAGACTTAGTCCTTAGAGTGCTAAAATACGATATTGAAGTTGTTTTATTTAAAATAAAAACTCATTTTTAAATCGTAGCAGGACTTGTGATAAAAAAATGATATTATACAACAACAGGAAAAGATCTGAACAGTAATTGAATGTCAATGAATCTCCAGGACATTCGCTAAAGTTTTCACTGCATCAAAAAACTCTAACGGTTTCTTTATAGTGGATAAGTAAGAACATTATATATTATTCCTTCTTAAAACCAAAGAAGGCTATTAAAATTGATTTTTATTGTCATGAAATTGAAAATATGCACCAGAAATTAAAAAAAAAATAATCAATCCTAATAAATAGGTATGAGGTCCATACTACTACTTTACAAAGACACTATGACAACGTTTAGCCAAATTCATTACGAACACTTTATTTGCCAAATTTACAATATATCAGAGACTAGTTAATTCAAGGATTCCATGAGTTTATTGGTTGTATATATATTAGATTTTCATTGGAAAATGTATAGCATGTTAACTCTCATCAACGAACTCCGAACGTTCATGTGGCACGCCCTAATAAGAACGCGGCCCGCATGTCTGTATCAATAAATTCTCATGCTAGTTTTCAATTTAACCCTTGTGATTCAGGAAAGAGAGATTCAAGTCTATGTACTCCAAAAACCCTGTTCCAATCAAATCAATGAAGTCTTATCGACAAATTTTCTAATACTTTTCGAAAAAAAAAAGTCTTTTAATCATTACAATCTACTCACATTCCTTATTGAGGTGACTGTGAAAGAGTTTTTCAATTAATTAACCAGAATACTTTTTGAGTGAGCGTTCACAAATGCAACCTGCAGGTCAAAGTACTTCAATATCAAGTGCATGAGGAGGTGAATGTATGATTAATTATCATGGATGGATATTGAACAGACCCTTATCCGAGACCATTTTTGACTCACGTATGAAACGTGCACATTTGAAAATTAATTACAAAATAGAAAATAGTGCTTCTTTTTGTAATACATTGATATAAATTTAATAAATAGAATACTGTTGGTTAGTATTGGCTATTTTTAGTTTTTTTTTTATCTGGCATTTGATCTCGTTATTGTAAATCCGGATTATTTTTGATGCTCTTGAAATTCGTTGTGTAATATCACTTTCTTGGAAGAAAATTATATACATTCAAGGAAATGATGCTAAGATAATGAACGTCGGTCTTACAAATATGTTGGTTGTGTTATGAGCGCGACAGTTGGAAGCGGGTGGTGTATGGGGGGATGGGCGTGTGGGAGTGGGGCTTCCCAGACAAATATCAATACAGAGCGTGGCTGCGCCCTCTCCACCTACAGCGTCCCAGGTCCAAAACGTGGGGCCCCCAGACCCCCTTCACACAGAGCAAGATGCTGTTAACAATTTAAATTTTTTTACACTAATTTATCGAATTACAGTTGTAAATAACAAGGAGCGACATAAGTCCGCAAAGTTTTTCATCGCTGGATTGGATTTTCTCAATGGAATCTAGCTTTGAGTTAGGATGGTCTACCCGGGGACTTATCTTCCAATTATACTTTGCTATGAATTATTTATCCTATAGATTAAGCGGAAAAATGATTTATATTATTATTATATAAGGTTTCGCTGAGAAATACAACATTAATAATGCAAAGGGTGGTTTTTCTTCCATTAAAATAATACTCCCATTTCAGTCGATGATAAAAAAATTTCGTTCGACCCTGATTTTTTTTCATTCACCATTGTTAAAACGGGAGGTAAATACATTAAATATGGAGTTCAGTATTCTCATCATGAATAGTCTTTATAATTCGTCCTTGTTGTGGATGCTAAAATACATATAGGATCAAAAACGAATATATTGTAATAACCCTTGTATTTATTTTTTTCAAATTATATGCTTTTGATTGCCTCATTTTTATTTTATACTACCATGTGAACACTCAAAAAAGTTTTTATTTTATATCATCATCATCATCATAGTGCAGCCACAAACAATCCACTGCAGGACTGGGGCCTCTTCAATATCCATTCACAGGAAGGAGTTCCATCCAATTCGTCTGTATCATACATTCACCTCTTCATTCGCACGATATTAAAGGTAGCATAACCTCTGAGTTTCATTTAGAATGTTCACCCAGTGGGTCACCTGGATGAACGTGTCTTAGTAGGGAGTTTATTTATATAAAGGAACAAATGTTGATGTATTATATCCAGGACTCGTAACGTAACAATAAATTGGGAAGATCAAATGTATATCTCTGAACGATGATCTCAACCTAAATTTAGGCTAATTTTTTGGATCTAAAGAAGTAAATATTGTGGCGATTAATAAAGTCACGTTTGAATGACAGGATTTTTACATAACAATAATTAAAATATATTATAAAAACCGCAACTTATAGATATTCTTCCGCTCAAAAATTCTATTCCAAATAATCTTATCTTGACATGACCACATATTAAGAAGAATTGTAGTAAAATACTGTGATATAACGTCTAAATTGACACTTGGGACGCATTCAAGCCTCATCCGCACGCGAAGCCAATTTTAAATGACGTTTGTGCGACATTTTTAACAATTGTATTTGAATAAAGTGAAAAAATATGCATTTTCATTAAATTGTGTATATGTATTTTTTATTGCATAGATATGCATGCGTGACGGATAGTTGGTGCGGCTGACGGAATTTCTCTTTATAATTTTAAGCATTTTTTTTATTCACATTCTCATAAATTTTTATACTTATCTGATTGTGTATAGTTTGACATTTAAATTCCACACAAAAAAATAACGCATTATTATGGATTTACATGGCGTTACATAGAATTTTCATGAGGAGATTTTAAATATTTTTTCGTTAGTGACCGAATTTAAATTTGCTTGAATATAAACTTCACCTTGTGATAAAAAATAAAATAAAATTATGCGATGAATGAATGAATGGAGCGGAAAAATAAGAAGGAATCAATGAAAAGTTTTGTGCAGTGGGAGTAATCAGAGTGTCATGGAACTTTGGATGCATTTGCTTTGCATTTAGAGTGCAGATGGAAATGCGCATGCGCCAAGGCTGCTACATAATCATTACTCTGTGAAATTTATTTTTCCTGGGATTGATTGATTTATTTCGGCGTGTAAAATATTTGATATGAAATTTTGCACGGTATAAAAGGAGATCCTTGTAATTTTAGCGATTCAATGGAGCAGCTTCAATATTTGCCATATCTTTGACCTATTTCGGCTCAAGTCGAAAGAAGTGGCAATAGAATTTTATGCTAGCGTGTCAGATTACAAGAAATTCTCTAAGAATTCGATTGGTTCGTGCCTTTCTGAAGATAGACTCTTGATTTCATCGCACCGGGAGTAGAAAACCCTGTCACGAACCCCCGAAATAAATGACTCAATTATTCCTTTTGTTTTAAGGGTGGAAGAATATAATGGCGCTGCTTTTATTCGACCTCGAAAGGTCCTTTGTGATTTCGCATGATTTGTCATGGCGAGCTTTGATAGGGCTTTTTAAGCTTGCGAATTGTAAGTCACGCGTACCGAGCGACCTTAATATGATATATTTTGGAAAATTGCTATGCAAAAAGAGCATCGGAATATAAAATTGGAACTCCCGGTATGGCGGTGGTACAGAAATGGAATTTCGAGAGAAATTTTTCGTTTCGAACCATGTGCAATATGTCGGCGCATCGATGCAAACTTACTCTTATATTTTATACATAGAACTTAGTCGACCACACTTTAAATCTTTGAAGGCGACGATTCTCAAACGTTACGAGCTCTGAATAATTTATGGATCTCAAAACGTTTTGATTTATTGCCATGGAAAAAGGAAGCTAAATAAATCCTCTTTTAAAATCTCTTTTAAATCATAAAAAACGATAATGCCAAAATCGAAGACGTGATCAACTTCCAGTATCCGTCAAAAGATAAATTTATATGTTTTTTTTAAAAAAGACAGGCATAGATCATCAAACATAAAAATGATATATGATTGCAATTATTTAAATTTGGATCCAAAATGAATTTCACACCGAATGTGTCTAATATTCATATGAATTTATACACAAATAGGTCTATCTTCCTCTGTTCAATTCATCAGACCAATATGGTGCATCCGTTAAATAAACGTCTCGCAAAACAAATTTCACACATTAATAATAGATATGCTAATGTAAAAACCTTTTCTGATATACCCTCAATAACTTACTAAAGTTTCATCGTAATCGAATGAACGGTATAAGAATTTATACCTAGCAAACCCCTCGTTTCACGACACACATTCATTTATATATATATATATATATATATAAAGCATAAAAGTAAAATATTATAAAAACTGTAGAATTAATTTCATAATGTCCACTTAAACGTGATGTTTACTGTTACCATATGATCACAATTATTTTTCATGATGCATTTTTAACAAATTAATAAGGAAATATTGTTATCATTTTGACCGAAAATATTTATAAAATTTTGCATCATACAAAAACATTGTTAAATTAAAAAAATCCGCTTTTATCTAAGGATATTAGCCAAAATACAATCTTCGATCTGAACATAACTTCGGGAGCAAATTCCGAGCATGAGTCCCGAATATCCAAACTTATAACATTCAGAATTGGGATTCCAGCCCTACTTCTTCGACTGTACGTGTTATGGCACCTGTTAAAGTATATTTTAAGGTGGAACCTTGAAGTGGGATGTTTATCAACCTTGTTGAAAGGCTCTCCTCATTTGTAATCGATATTATTACACAACGTTCAAGACCGAAGCCTTCCTTCAGGTTTTCGTGGTCGTTAACGGTAATCTTTCAAGAGTTATCTTCTATTAAAATGTGACGTGACTTTGTTAACTTCGAGGGGCCTACGCGCATACAGTGGGATATTGGGATTTAATCTGGGATAGTCCGACGCCCTAATTTTCGAATTTCTAGCTTTTGTCCCTCGACTTGGTAATTATTATGGCTGTCTCTTAGACTGGATGAAACGGGTCTCTATTGTCGAGTCTATGAATATTTGGAGAGCTTAATATGATAAAAGACGTTTTCATGGGACGTGTGAATGCGTTCTCCACTTTTAATCATATTTATATCGAATTACTTGGATATTCAGGAAACAAAATTATCTTTGCATGATTTTATATAATGGCAGAGAAGATCAAATGATTTCAGGCATCTTGGTTTATTTATTAATGCTTCTTAAATATTTTAAAACTGAATATATTGAATAAAATGAGAATTTGAGAACGCATAAATACGATATTTTGCACAATTTAATTTTTTTAATCAAAAAATATACTGATGTAATTGTTTTATGGCTATTTATGAACGCTTGAGTTGATGTGGCCAATCCTATAATATGATCGTACATGAACAAATTGATTTTTATTGGTAAAAAATGGTGCAATTCCATGCAATTTGCTCTAAAATATTAATGGGGTTTGTATAGTTTTTCCATTTTATAAATGAATATTGAATATCAGATGAAACATTTCATATACAAATAATTTAAAGACCGAGAGTACTGCTAAAACGAAAAATTGGATGACAGATCATATTCTCTCTCTCATGGAAGAATGAATAAAGCTTGAGAATAATGAGATGCAATATAGAAATGCAAGGAGGAATGGACGATGCTGCAGTGTGATGAGTTCGAAAGTCTTAATCAAGCCCACAATTCAATTGAGTTTCACAAAAAAGTGAAGGAAATATCATGGAAAATAAGGAAGGCAACACCAGCATACCTGATGAACGATTCCAAGAGCAGTTTTCAAATATAACAGAAATAACTTCATAATTGACCTTCATTGGAAAGACCTCACATTCTCAAGTCTGAAATTCTCCATGCCATTGCAACTTCGGCCAACAGAAAATCATATCGTCCGGATGAAATCCCAGTAGAATAATTAAAATTAATTAGCGAAGATAGTATTCACCGCCTGTTAATGTAGCTTAATAAGATTTATGACACAGGGATTATACCCCAAGATTGGTTGAAATCGAAATTTGTCACTTCACCTAAGAAGCAACACCCAATGAACTGCAATGACAATCGCACGATAAGCATAATGAGCCATGTACTAAAACTGTTTCTTAAAATTATACATGCAAAAAGGAAATACAGAGGCTATAGCTATACAAAGAGGAGTCCGACAAGGCTATATTTTGTCACCCCTATTATTTAACCTGAATTGCAATAAACTTTTCCAAAAAATTCTAATTTGGAAGTAGAGATCAATGGATTCTTAATAAATAATATCAGATATGCTGACGACACAGTCATATTGACTGGAAGTTTATATGATCTTCAAACCTTCTAGATATGATTAATGTTGCCGTAGTAGAATTAGGCTTTCTTCTATGAAATTATCAAGCTCTACATATGGTCAGCTCTTCTGTATGGCTGTGACATATGGAATCTGAAAGTGAACATTATGAATCGGCTAGAAGCATTCGAACTGTGGATACCCAGAAAAATGCTTCGTATACCATGGACTGACATGTTTACTTAGGAGAATTGGAACCAAGAGAGATCTGTTGACAAAAATTAAAAGGAGGAAGATATCATATCTGGGTCATGTGTTGTGAAGAAATAAATATCGTCTTCTACAATTGATAGTGGAGGGCAAGGTAGAGAGAAGATGGGGAATTGGCAGGAATTTTTCTGGGCAGCGCAAGACAGAGTTGGGGGACTGATGCGGCACAGAAAAAATAAGATAAATGAATAGATGCAATGTCTCAAGAGTATATGCAAGCGTTCTCACGGACACATTAACGAGAATTGACACAGTCCATTGATCGGAGTGCAATTGTTTCTTAATCAAAAATATGATTTAAATACGCTGCATGCAATCAAAAATAATTTTGGTTACTAAAAAGCATCATTAAAACTATCATATTCTTAATACATAAAAATGAATTAGGTTTTGTTCATTCGAAATACGTTGCCATACCGTTCATCAGATTGCAATAAAACTCCATCCACTTATTGTTAAAAATTCCGCGAGTAACATAAGCATAGTATAATACATAAAAATTAATGTTTGTTTGTTCGTATTTAATGCGGTGCCATACCGTTCATCCGATTGCGATAAAACTTTGCCAACTTATTGTATGTACTTCTCAAATAATATAGGTATAGTATAATTAATTTACATTAGATATTATATAAAAATATCAATGTTTGTATGTTTGTTCGTATTTATAATAAAATCAACAAACGCTATTTTTAGAATTAATACTTCTATGGCGGTAACGCGCTGGGTATCGGCTAGTTTAGCATAAAAATCGTTTTGGAGAATGAAATGGAAAATATATGGAAGATGATGAAAACTCCATAAAGTGGACGGGATAGACATTCGAACTACGATTACATATGATTCATTCACAGCCAACAGAGGATATTGGATGGATATGTTCAATTCATCAATTCTAAAGTAGCAAATCTAATAATTTATACGCCAGATTAAAAAATGAAATAATTTAAATGTAGAATACTGTGGTTGTGGGTTTGATTCTGAAATCATTTTAAAAAGGTTTTGGATTAAATCCAGATTTTATAAAAAAAAATCACACATAACTCATTTATGAAATCGACAGTATTAAATATTAATGAAACTAAGAAAGTCTGCTTTGGAGATTGCCTAAATCTGATAAAGGATAAGGCAATTTAAGATAAAAAAAGGTTTAGCTATAAAATAAATATCAGACAAATTAGTGATTAACAGAAAGGAGCCATATTTTATCATTTTAACAGACGTTTCTTCACTAAAAGAACGTTAAGGTTTAAATTGGAAAGATTTACCATACAATCTGTATTCATTCGAAACGAAGCCTTTAATTTATCGTATAATTAAAAACCACCATTATTTTATTCTTAGGTTACATAAGGCGCAATTCTACGGAGGTCGCTGATTTACTTTATAAAATCCGCATGAAAACGTGTTTAAATATATATTTTTGATTAAATAAACACGAACAAACAGTTAACATGTGTTACTTTTTCAATTTCATACGTAATTAAGTTGTTTTTTACGTGCATAGGGTTCATTAATCAACGCCTCTCCTCCAACAGTATTTCGGGATGGATTGATTTGTTGGCTTTCTGGTGTATTTAATTTATTTTGTATTTTCGTGCAATTGGAGAGTTCGTTAATATTATGATCAAATGCTATATGTAACATTTGGAGAAACACTTCCCCTCGAGCATTTAATCCCCCCGAAGACCGTATATGGGAAAGTAATCCCAAAATAAATTTCGTAATGCTTCAATTTAATTTTCTCGTCCCTATGGCGGGTGCAGTTTCCGAATATTTTCACTACCGGAAGCTCTCCTCAGCGCCACACAGTAAATCAAAGTCCAGGAGAGGCGGAAGAGCGGATCCTTTGTCTCGCTTCCGCAACAGGAACAAGAATAGCAGAATCGGCAGTTTCTCTCTCGCTTGCACGCACCCGTGAGTCGTGTATCGCAAGAGCGGAAACAGATATGATCCGAAAAAGGTGCAGTCAAAACACATATGACATTTTAAAATATTGGCCGAATATCACCGGAAGCTGAGTGATATACGAGCACCACGAAGCAGATAAGAAATAGCACAAAACACAGCCCAAATATAATAATTGCCATTAATTCATATAAATTCGCCAAACAGAATAAAATACATTTTTTATCCGCCATTGGAATTTATCAGTACTTTCCATTAATTCCAATAAATTGCTGTTTTCTTCCACGAGATTCATAGACGATTCCAATTCAATCAAATTATCTAATGCACACAATACCCATGCTATATACTAGGCACTTGATTGATTGCCGATATAAACTCCGATCAATACTCCATTTTAATTTTTTTTTTTAATAAATATTTGCACCACAAAGACAATTTTCTCAGCCATTGTATCTGCTGCCATTGAAGAGCGTAATTTATTTATTAAACTTTCCATTTACCACTTCTTACATTCTCTCCACATCTTTCTCGTTATTTAGCTGAACAATGGAGCTTTACAAAGTTTCCCATTGACTTTATTACCTCGATTTCCTATACATATATATCACAACGCCGCTATACAGAAAGACTGTCTTTTAATTAACCGTTTACTTCCTACAACTCATTTTATATTGAGGAAAATCAATATGGCCATCTAAAGACATACATACAGCAATGTGAATGTATTATATTTTATTTTATTTAAATAAAAATCAATTTTGACACCCTGATAATTGAGATGGATTTGAGATTGAATTACAGCCATAAATTATTTTTTTAATCATATATAAAATGATCTTTAACCCTTTGAGTAGTGAGCTACTGTTAAATCATCATAGACTTAGATGCTATATTCATATGTTCGCCACTTATCGTACGTACAAATCCACTTGTCTGTCAGTATCGCGCAGCATGTATAAAGTTTGTATATAAATAAATAAACACTGTCGATACGCTTGAAATCGATTAATTTGGGTTATCCATCTTTCTGAATCACTGAAATTCGATCGCAAATTAGCGACTGAACTCCTCAAAGGGTTAAAGTCCATTGTCTCCACTTGGGTTTAGTGCTAATTTTTTTGGATTTTGGAAAATAAACGATGGATCGATTAATAAAATCATACAGAGCCATCTATTGCTTTTAGCTAATTAGCTGGTGAAACGGTTGCTTTGTGCAACGTATATATACACACAGTAGCGCATGCGCGTGGCATGTGTGACCCAGAGACTAGTAACAAATCTCCCTATTTTTCCACCCATAAAACCCCAGAGGGGGAGCCAACCCTATGCCAATGGGCAACGGTTGAAATCCCGGGGTAATAATGTGGAGTAGAGGTGTGCGAAAGAAACCTCGTCATTTTGCTCATCAAACGCAGCTGGGGTAGCCCAGTTAACATGAGTTGGGTGCGCAGGTCACTCTGTGCTGTGTACCCATAAAAGGGTGTGTGGAACAGCCGATTACAGTAATTGGTGGAGACTGTATCAAAGGCTCACCACTATCCTCAACAACCTAGGCAAATAGAGGAGAATGGTTTTAGGCTGTTCGAACGGCGACTCGTCTCCGTGGCTAGGTACTAAGAATGACCCAACCAATATGAGTACCATGGGGAAGGGGTATTCACTGCCACCACGATTCAAACTGAGGTTGGAATCGTGGTGTCAGTGAACCCGCGGAAGTAAATCCCTTTAATTTAGCATAACCTTTGCCTGTCCTCCACCATCGCACCTTCGGGTGCTACATGGTCTGAAGCTGGTCTTTCCCGCGGAAACCTCGCCCACTTTAAGGAGCGTGGAGCAAAAGGGTTGGGCACCTGGACATTCTTTGTGTGGCTAGTCCGGGGTAGCCCGAAACAGACCATACAGCAGCGCAGGAAATGGGTTCGATTTATAATGAACCCTCAATCCAGTCCAGAAAATCATTAAATCATTTTAATAATAGGCCAGGAACTAGCTCTCTATTACAGCACTTGATCAAAAGGCCAGATATCCAAGCTACATGACCTGCCCAATGTAGACGGCGGGTTCGGACGAAGCTTGAAATCGACGCTTCGCCGTACATGTCCATGACCTCTCAATTTGATGACTTCATGACTTGGTAGCCTGGGGTCTTGAAAAATTGTATCAAAATAATTTTTTTGTGTTTAATACAAATTAAAATTCGCAATTAGTACATGATTATTTATTCAAATGCCCAAACTTAATTAACATGGTATAAATTACGCCAATTATAATATTCAATAACTGCTACAATTAAAGGTCGAGAATATATTAATTTTATTTTTATTTTTATTAGATTCCTTCATTTTGATTCATCCCTTAATTTATATAAGAATATGTTTTCGGGTGTAATTGAGGTGTGAATGAAAAATGTTCACTGTTTATTTCCATTCATTTTTTAAATGCGAATCAAAGAAAACGCGATCATTAAATTTAAGCACCCCTTTGAATCTCATGACTGGCCGTTTACATCCAGGATAATTTTGAACGCTCTTGCACTCCGATAGTTGAGTGCTCTCATTAACATGTTGGAACGTCAAGGGGAAACGTAAATCCGGATGATATACTTTTACTGTATACGCTGAAATTAAAAAGCTATTCATCACGTTAACTACTTTGGCCATTAGTCTTCGGAGTCGGAGCTATGGAGACTTGCTTCTCTGGCTGGGGTGAGTTTATTCTCTGACGGATGGCTTTGAAATTATGGCGGTTTTGAAGCATGGAGTGGAAAAAAACCCACGTTTTAATTAGAGAAGTGCTTACTTTGCTGGCGCACAAGGATCCGCAGGGAGCGTTTCCAAGCGTACCGTTTTGTACGCTAACATTTATATACATTCGGGAAAAATTGCTATTTTCTGAATCAACCTCGCAATATAATTCATTTAAATTATATTGTGCGATGGTGGAGTGCTCGGGAAGGCTGTATTGGCCCGTTTTCGCTAAGGGTGGAGGGTGCTTCGGCACGTGGGCCTGTGAATTTTCTGTTCGTTAGTTTTATCGAGAATGTTATATTAATATATGGATGTGGGAGTTCAAAAAGGTAATCTATCAAAATTTTGGCACCTTCTGCCTATCTTTAATCATAAATCGTATATTAGGTAAGCAAGCCAAAATATTCTTTCAGCTAAAAAACTTTTATTATATTAGAAAATAGGCACGTTGTAGCTTATATTAATAGTGTTTTTCATAAAACACTTTTCTTCTTCACTTTACATACATAAGTATATTTTCATTATTTCAGACAATTTAAACACATCAAGTACCAAATATCACCATTTAAACTATGATACAGATGTAGATTTTGTGCTCTTTTTGACGCTTGGTATTGAAGTTAAGAAGTCAATGTTTATTCAAGAATACATATTAATTAAAATAAGTTTACTCGAGAAACGAAAGGAAGAGAATTCGAAGAATTTAAAAAAAAGACATTATCATGGGAACCTGACTGGGGTCAAAACCTGGTGTAAATGGCAGAAAACCATTGCTTTAAAAATATTTAAAGCTTGAAGACCTGACTCCATTTTTTGACCAAGAGATAAAACAGCATCCTTAACAATTTATAAATATTTATCCAGGGATGAATTACATCAAAGATGCTTGGGTGGCCATACCGAAAATGCTAATGAATATTTTAACTCGACGGTTTGGCGACTGGCTCCAAAGCACCTGCATTCTGATGTAAAAATCATTGAAATATTAACATACATTGCTGCTGAGATATTTAATAACGACTACAGCTTCATTTTGAAGATGATGAATACATTAAATATAATTATTGGCACCTACTGTAAAGTCTTTGCCTGAAAATACTGATGAAGCGCGGGTAGCGAGGTAGAATCGTTAGAGTTTTTCTGAGACAAAAACAGCTCGTATAGCCCGAAAACAATAGTTAGTCGAAGATAATCAACTTTTTAAGAAAGCTGAAAATCTATTTTATGCACCTGGAATCATAGATTGATCGGTAAGTTACTAAAATTGATACTTTTATCACATTGAAACTTTAAACGAGATTATCTCGAAACTGCATTTTCAAAATGTTCGCCAGTTGTAGCTTAAAAAGTTGTTAATCGATCTGACTGAAATTTTGGGATGTTTTTCACTATAATATTATCTAGTCAACCAAGCTAAATTTTTAAGGTTTTCGCGTAAATAAATGATTTTTTTGGGGTAAAAATTATCAAAAAAATAGCAAAAAATATGAAAGTTTAACTGAAAAGTCTACTCAATTTTTAATTTCATACTTTTTAAAAATGTTATAGTTTAGTTGACTGCCTAAACATATTAAAAATAAAAAAAATATTTTCATTTTTGATTTCAGTTCAACAGAAAACCTTGAAACCGACAAGTGGTGAGCCGTTTGATATCAAGAGAAAAGATGCCTAGTGGAATACCTTATAACTAGGCCATTTTGTTTTTGACAAAATAAAATAAAATAGCACTTTAAGGTTGTAGTAAAATAATGTCAAAAATTTAAAATGATACGATTATTTTATCACCATTAAAAAAATATGAAAAACGACTCATTTTCGAGCGCCTATGGGAATGTCTCCATTAATCATGCAGTATCTCGCAGTTAGGGTCTTTCGTTTGGATACATTGGATAAAGCCAATATCTTTATTTCTCTATTCGATCATCTTCTTCTATTTTTGGGCACACTTTTCAACGATCCGATAGAGAATGAACCCACGAGAACCATCCGAAAAAGTATAAAAAAAAGGGAGCAGCACGATGGAGTCAACCGTACCGAAGATTCATGGTGTACCACAAAGTATCATGTAATTAAATTTATCTAAGATTAAGATATATTTACAAACGAGCGTGATCAACAATCTATCTAAGTATCTCATAATGGAATATTAAAAAATCACACCTTCTAGTATTTTTTTAATCAATACCTTGATCCCTATGACTAATAATTGAAATCATTTGCTTAGTATAAGAATTGGGGTAGGATTTGAGTATTTTATAGGGCATGATGTTGCGCAATTATTTTAAACTTAAGGGGTTATTAAATGAAATTATGTTTGAAATGTGAGCGTAAAAGAAAATAATTTATTAATCATAGCTTTTAACAACGCATACTTTAGTATTTTCATAGCGAAACAATAAAAATCCAACAAATTCCTCATAAGTTTGAAGCAGCAACCCTTGATATGATGTTTTAGTTTTTTTTTTACACGGAATTTCGAATGTTATTTTAAATACTACACATAGAGAAAATAAAGTTTTGTCATAGTGAAGTATGTTTGTCAAAGTTTCATGTTTTGGTCCCGACTCTTATTCATTACAAGGGTGTCAAAGGCAAGCATGCTTTGTTATCAAGGTTTTGTTTTGATAGGCAAAGGGTCGCTAAGGGTTAAGCCTGTCATAATAGTACTAACCCCTTGAGCACGTTACACTTTCACTAAGCTTCATTGAGCGTGTAAAACCTGCTTAATTACTCAAAAACCGTCACAGTTTTGTAACTATATGTAATCAGCACTTGAAGATAATTGAATGAAAGCAATTTATTCCCGACGCTCCAGAAAAGATGGTGCTCGTCAAAATATGAATATGTATGTTTTTTAAAGGGATGTAAATCGAACTTGACTTATATCTCGCGGGAGCGACAGCGTTCCCCTATAAATTTATCTGTCGTTATGCAAATGCGAGCTGAAGGCTCTATTGGAGTTCAATAATCGCTTCATTTTGAAAGGTTGTCATGGAAGGACTTTGCCGTTCGCTCTTGATAAGGAATAAAGTTGAAGGCTTTTTTTGTTAGTATATTGATATAAGCCACGTGTATTCACATGTGGCTGCGTACGCCGATAAATTTCGAAAGCCTCATAAAGTGTAATTGAGGCTCTGTTGCTAAAACTGGGTACAGGAAAATGACAAAGAGGCTTATGCTAGGGCGCATAATAAATTTATAATGGGCTTTATGGTTATATCATACCTGCGCCTTGCTTTCACGGGTGCTTGCTCATCCATCCTTTGCTTTATAAATTAGAAGACATGAATCAAAATTGCTTGAGATTATTACGTGGGACGATTAAAATTTTATTCAAATAAAGGGTGCGATTATGTAATCATCATCATTGTGAATCTTGATCTTCAAAATGGCGATAATTGCTGCTAAATCATAAATTATGAGCATGAAACTTATTCTGTATAATAATAATATATTACCATTTTATAACTATATCAAAAGAAAATAGTTTTTTTGTTGTTATTCAATAGAGAGATCCGGGTAGCCGCAAATACGCCCACTGACCTATATATAGGACAAGCTGTTTGTGTTGTCGACGATAAGTGGATTGAGGTAACTTTGCACGAGCCAAAAAATGGATAACTTCATTGTGAATGATTTATTGGTGGATTTAAAATAGATGAATAAGAATATGTAACTTTTTCTAGAATTTAAATATTTGAAAAGCTGATAATATTTTATTGGAAATATTAACATGCATTTTTCAACTAATCATGTTAATATGAAGCTTTAAACGACTACCAAAATATATAAAATAGGATGACCATATGATTACGCTTTACTCGGCTGATTTGCTTTAAACCCAATATTAAATTACTTCTTGCCAATTGAATAATATAAGTATTCCCACTAAATAATTTTATAGTATTGTCTGCTCAAATTCTTGCTAAATCTGGTTAATCAATGACATAGTATTGATTTTAAATGCATGTGTGGTATATGTGAAAATGAGCATTCTAGTTTCGAGATACAAGCTGAAATTAATCAAGTAGATGCATTGTCCACGATGATATTCAATTTAGTACTAGTGGTCATAATCCGAAAATTCAATATCAGAGACTGTATAGAATCTGATACAATCCAAATGTTTGCATGTCCAGATAACACAATAATCTCAAACCACTCTAAATAGGGAATAATAGAGTATAGACCACATAAGATTAAATACGTGCCAATGCTAGACTAATTAATCAACGAAGACATACAAATACACGGATGATACTTAGGAGTAAGTAGCAATTGAAGAATAAATTAGATAGAATAGTAAAAAAGTGATTGTTAGTCTTAGGATCATAATTTCTAATAGATGAAAGATGCGTGGAGACATTCAACATAATTAAATAACATGCAATTAAATATGTCAAAGAACAGACTAAAGAATATATATACAGGTTGTATTGTACAAAATTGGTCCAAAATGAGATGTTTTGGAGATTGAAATTGGAATGTTTCGAGGATAAAGTAGAAAACTAAGGATTTGCAACTAAAAAGACATTATAAATTCTTGAAGTTAAGTTATCATTTGATGAGAAACATGACAAAGAGAATGTGACCATAATGAAATCTCTCATCTTAGATTAAAAACAGTTACAAGATATTACAAATAGAATTTTATAATTTTACTTAATAATTATTACTTGACAATTGGAACAATGATTTAAACGCATTTCTTAATTTTAAAAATCCTAATTTGCTGATCTAAAATTTTCAGGTGAAAATATGATAAATTACCGAGGATGACTGCTGTTACCATATGGTAACACTTGTTACTGGGGTTCTCTACCCTATGGGTACGAAAATCTGGAGACAGATGGATGTCTTGCGTCTCATTATACACTCATATATCGGTAGCTGTAAAGACACCCATACACGTTTAAATGCTCGTTGGGAATTCGGTGCAGAACGAGATGCTCATTTTTTTTTAAATTATCGAATTTACTGTATAAGATATACATTTTCATACACGTTTTAGCTTATAATTCACTGTCAAATTGTTACGAATAAGGTTTAAGAACAGAATGAGTGTCTAGAATTCGAAGCTCGATTGTTCGTGTTGTCTTGAGAAAAGGCGTTTGTTTTAATAATTGAGATACTCGCATCATTCTTATCGTTGACCAATTTTGTTATTCCATCTTGATTGTTCTGGAGTAGCGTCATTAGCTGAGTATCATCACTCCTTTGCAAAATTTACTCCTTCAGAAGTAAACTGGCAGGCTTGCACGGTAACCCTGTCCTTTTATTTTCGGAAAGCATTAATAGGCCAACATAGTTGAACAATAAAAAGCAGATACCATGCAAGTTTACATTAGAGCATAGCATTTCCAATTAATGAAAATGTAAAATAATAAATGGAAATTATTTCAAATCAACAATTTACATCTTTAGGCGCAAATTTTTCATTTAGTTTGACTGTACACGAAAATGATTTTCTCACAAAGATAATGGAAAAACTGGACTTGTAAAATAAACAGAAATTAAGGGGTCGCTATCGCTCCCCCAAATCACATTTGCTTATTTTTTATTGTCATCGTAGCGAATATTTTCCATGGCGTCCTCGGATTGAATTGCCAAAATATCCTTGGCGCATTCATCATGTAACTCGTTTTTAGTGCTTTTTCGCCTTCCCAAGGCATTCTTCTACGAATCTTTCATTTACATATTTCAATTTGCGAGAAGAGCATCTAGGGTACGCTTAAATATGGTCATTGATCCTTTCTAGAAGGATGCCAATTCAAAAAAATAAAAATTCTGCCGGGAAAATTTGATGAAAGAGTCTCGTTTGGGTGTCTTTTTGAGCTCATCGCTGTTCATAAAAATTCATAGAGACGTCCGAGACAAAGTCGTCAACATGGATTTTTGCATAAAGCGCTACCACTTTTTTTGCTGTGGTCTATCAAATTACCGCTTTGTTGTTATTATTTCATAAGATGCGAGCTTTGTATGTTATTATAAGGGATTAAAGCAACAAACCACCACATTACTGTACGTAAATGCTTTGAAGTAAATTTACTGACGAAACAAGTCTACCTTGAATATATAATATAATACACACCGGTTTATATAATCATATTTCCATACGGGGTTGTATTATTATGTAAGGAAACGTGGTGAAAATTTCCCACAAGGATATAATCCTGTTATTTTTTCGACCTTAAAAGCAATATTGAAATCTTGCCAAGTAAAAATATATATTGATAAGAATTGTTAGCTCAATCTCTGAACGTAAAAGAAACATTTTTTCGCATAGGAGCTCCCCTCATACGTGAAGTTGCTTTTAATACATACACGACTCAAGTTATGCGACAGCAAATCATATAGTCTTCCCCATGCGATGTAATAATTTATGAGTGAGTCCTCCCGACAGGATGAATGATAGATCGCTATACTATAAGACGTCCCGATAAGATATAAAAAGAACAACGAATCGAAGAGGCGAGGTAAAACCGTGGCATGGCTCTATTTGAGCGCAGATATGAGCTCCGCTCTGAGCTGAAAAAAATCGAATCCATACAAATAATATCCGATCAAATAGGAATATATAGGAGTTATGGCTGCAGGCCGTGATTGAGCACACCTGGTGTACGACCTAAGACCTGTGTAAATATTTGCAGAGTGGATATACTACTAATGAAGACGTCGGTCCTTGCTAGCTTTCGAGTTTCTCTCTACTCTTTTCCAAACTCAATGCTTGTATTTGCTTTATGATCTTGAAAATAAAAGATTCTCATATCGTCCAAATAAGGGAGGAAATTTTAATGAGTATGCTGTTGAACATCCGTACATATGTTGTGTATATTGTATCATGAATTGAATAAAAAATATTACATTAGATGATTGATCGTATTCAAGGAGCACTATTAAATTTATTAGGGGTGTTTTTTATAAGTTCAATATTGATTCTCGCAACGCATCTATTGATAACTTAAATATCTCTTTATATATCTAAATATAAACTTTAAATATCTCTCTGTAACGTAGATAAAATAATTAAGCTGATATCTCTTAAACTATTTATATTATTAATTTTTGAAATAAGGTAGTTTCTCTGCCGCACCCTGTTGTTTAAGTGGAAAATTTCGTTTTTTGACAATTGATTCATACTTTTAAATGGTCCGCTTTTTCTATTGATTAATGGAAATCTAAATTATGACTTTAGAAATAAATTACATTTTTCTGCGCTCTATTTCAAATGGAAGAATTTTTGCCGGATAAGCATTTTTTAATGTCATCAAAAAAGTAATACAACGAGTGCTACGAAAGAAAAGTGACATTTACGAGGACAAATTAAATTTTTGGCAGTGTCAAGAGTGGTTCAAATAAGAAGTCATAATTTTGACTTTGAAAATATAATCTACGAAGTGAGAGGATAGCAACCAAATCTATTCGACGATTGGCAGACATACTCGGATACTCTTGATCTAGTGTGTAACATATTATATAATAACATACAGGGTACGGGTTCGAACGCGTCAATAATCAATAAAATTAGAGAAAAATCAGAAGATAAGTGGATTATGTATTCGAATCAATGAGATTAAAAATAATGACTTTCTAAAAAACAGCTACCACTGGTATAGAAAAACCAAATCAACTATCAAAAGGGTTATTTTGTCTGCATGGTGGGATACTAAAGGACTTATTCATTGTTATTTTTTTAATTATGGCCAAACGGTAACGATACAGTTACAATAAAGGAAACACAATATTGTAAAACATCATATAGCTAAAATTATTCGGGATAAATGAATGGGATGAAATTATATGGTTGATGCATAAATAACGTCGTATTTTTTTAAGAAACCAAATGTAAAAATATATTAAATCAACTGTAGTATGGAAAAATTTCGCGATTATCTTTGCATAATTTCTGCCGTAAATTTTGATCGTTAAAGCGGGTCGATTTTTATGATGTTTAAATGTTACCGATCGAGTCTAATTGATAAATAAATTTAATTATTAACTCTTTGCGGTCCTATGTCGAGTCTGACTCGACATCGATTTTATTCCGGTAAGACCTATGTCGAGTCTGGCTCGACATTTTGTTTCTACATTTTTTCCCCCACTCAGATTTAAAATCATGTAATTTTATTTTACGTATCGTGTTTAGGACTGTATTTGGAAATGAATGTTGGTTTTTAGGATCTTTCATAGTGTTTTACCTTCCTGCTAGAGATACAAAAGAAAGGGGCTGTTGCCCGGATAAAATCCTAAAACACAGGCAGTGACTCTTAACGCGCGATTTCGTGAACATCTCCGATCATACTTACGATATTTTTACGTAATCATATAATATTCATAATATTTTTGTCCGAAACTAACGAATATGCAAAATAAAATTTTAAAAAACTTGGTCTCCATTTAGGCCAATGTTTTGAGAAATACCATACATTATCTAATTATAAACTATAAAATATAATGCCTCTGTATAATATATTAGTAAAATATACAACTTTGGCTTAAAATAGTAGTGTTTTATTAAATAATAACTTTAAAATTGAGCAAAAACGTTTAATCTTAAAATTTTCTAAAACATTTAGGGACCTGCTGGAACTTTTTGTATTTAGTACCGCAAAGGGTTAAAGATCAAAATGTTTTAATTGTTTTTGAGGATTATTCCTTTTCGGTGTTGTCGAATGAGCGGTCAGAGATAAATAGTCCCTCTACGGAGGTATAACAAAGGATTCCGCCGTATGCTGTGAGTCCGTGTCGAGACTGCGGAGCCCCATTTTTTCCGATATAAATTTTATGTATATTGAAGAAGTAAAAATGGTTATCATTTTTTTTCTATCCAAAGCTAAATATATTTATGCAAATTCCACGTTAAAATGACCAGAAATACGGAAAAGTGGTAATTATTGAAAGAGAACATAAAATTTATAACTGATGTAGTGATGTTCAAATATTTTTTGAGACGAATTTTTATTTAAAAAACGAAATTTTCGTCCGGTGCTCCTAATAAAATAAATAGGCATGTTCATCTCAGATCATTTTTCTGGAGGATTTTCATAACGCGATGATGTATTTGAATGTTTAAGTTAAAATGCGCCGTTCTAAGCCGTGATATCCAGTCCACTGAATTAATTAATTAACCCAAAACCATTCCTCTCCGAGGGCTTATTTATCATGAAATAAAGTTTTATCTTCAGCAGCTTCGCTGCGCCCGTAAAAGCCAAGTTATATTAAAGTCGCGGCCATATTTCAGCTTGGCCTATTTGCACTTGAGAGGCGCACTATTCGCATTAATTAAATAATAAGCTGACGACATCTATCTTGAATAATGGCCACACGAGAGAATAAAGGAAATAAAAGACGGACAAAAGAATAAAATCGGGAAGGAAACGGAAAGTGGGCAGCCAGGCTGGCACCGACCCAACTTCTTGGAGACTCACCCAGTCCGGAAGGTAACTCCACTTGCAATCGACAATATAGACGGATCCCATTTTACGATTACAGCAGCAGAACCGTGGCAGTAAAAAATGGATGCTTCCTGTCATAAACTATATTCGCGGATAGATTCTGCTGAGGAGGGAAAGATTCGTACAGTGGCGTTCGTCGACGACAGTCATTAGTGTCAAACTCCGTACCGACGCCCGAATGCGAGTCGTGTAAAATCGCTTCGGGATTGCCCTACAACGCGTGCGGCGGCCCTGGCCGTGCCCCGTACCAGCCCTCAGGCGAAGCGCCATCCGGCGCTATCCCTCCGGTCAAAATCTCGGCAAATAACGCCGAAAAAGTGGAATCGATTGTTCTCGAAGCCCACAAACTCGAGCCCTGCTGGCGCTGCTCGACTCATTTCGCCGGCTTGTAGCCGCGAAAGCCATCAGCGAGCATCAGCAAATCAACCATCTTCAAAATTGATGCATCACCCTCGACTCTGGCGGCTTTTCCGGTGTTTCTGAACCCAGAAAGAGCGAATTCATCCAAACTCGAATTGCAACAATCAGAATCAGGTTGGCAGAGTGTATTTAAAATATAAAATTAATTCGTTTAGTCAAACTCTGCAACTTATCGTCGCCTAACGAGGTTTTAATCACCATTTAACGATCTCGTATAATTTATGCTAACGGTATTCGTGCAAATAGTCGTCACCCAAATCAGCACTTACTTGTATGTAAACAATGCGGAATCAATAAATATAAGCCAATAACTAACGGCCTAGAAGATCCGTCCCAACATGGCCGATCCCAATACGGCCCTTCCATTGGAGAACTCGCAACCGCGGCGTTCATCGGACCCACGCCCCGGACAAATGTCAAACTCCAAACAATCAACAATAAACAAATCAATTTCGACAAAATCGGTCTTACGATCCGCCAGCTCCGACTCGGACCTAAGTTCCCACTCAACAATGTCAAAAAAAACTACCACTCCGCCACCGGAATGGTCATCATTCGAAGAATCCTGCTTACTCGAACAATTAAACTTCTTCCGCCAGCCAGACCTCAAGAGTCTCGTCAGGAAAGTCACGGAGAAGATCCTCATTTTTAATTGTAACCAGCGAGTTTCCGCATACCTCGAGGCCCAAAACAGAATGGAAACCATCCAAATGGAAAATGCATCCCTATCCATGGAAATCCAGAAACTGAAAGAGGACTTAGCCAACACAAACAACAAACGCAAACGGAGCACCAGCAATGAAGCGGCAAAATCGGGATCAACTGATCCCCCGAACGTGGAAATGGAGCTTTCGTCCTCCGACGCGCTCGTCTGTGCAGCACTGACTCAAAGCAAAATGATAGACGCCATGAGAGCAACCCGAGTCGCGGCCCTGGAAGAAGTCATCACTAATAACAAAAATAAAAAAAAAACCAAAAGTAATAATACAAAAGATATGACCGGACCCAATGCGACCGAGGTGAGGAGGGACGACACCAAATCGTCGTCTCAACATAATCTCCAACAACACGAATCTCTGCCAATAAAAATTCCTAGTCAATCTCAAAATCAACACCCCCCCTCAATTTCTGAGGATGAATTTACAAACGTCACAAAAAAAAGAAAACTGAAACCTTCTGCTTCAGCCTCAACAACGAACCCCACTAATAGTGGATTGTATCCCCAGATTCCGGCAGCTGGTGGTAAACCCACCCCGCCCCTATTGATACCCTATTTCCCAGGATATCAAAACGTTCTATCACACTTAAGAAAGGCCAACGTCAAAATTCTCTCAACAAATATCAAGGGCGACTACCTTCAAATTAAGGTTGAATCGTCAAATTGCCACCGTAGTGCCTCACGGATTCTCGATCAAAATAATATCAAATTCTACACTTTCGACCGCCCGGAAGACAAAGCCCTTAAGGTTGTCTTCCGTGGACTTCATCTCAACACTCCTGTAGACGAGATTTCAGAAGCCCTGAAAAAACTCGGACTCACCCCAATAAGGGTCGCCCAGATGTCCGGAACGGGTGGGAAGAGCATCCCACTCTTCCTAATCACGTTAGAACGAAACGACATCACTAAAGACATATTCAAACTGGACTCTTTACTTGACGTTGATATAGCGGTCGAACCTCTGAGGCGCAAGCCCCGAGGCGGTCAATGCTATAGATGTCAAGGATTCCATCACGCTAGTCGCAACTGCCACATGACTCCCCATTGCGTCAAATGCGGGAAAACTCACCACTCTAATGAGTGCGTAAAACCTACTGACACCCCGGCTACTTGTGCCAACTGCAATGGTAATCACCCAGCTAATTACCACGGTTGCCCTGCTTTTCCGCGTGGCCTGGCCCAGTTGAGATCCAAACTAAAATCCAATAATCAAAATTTGGACAATAAACGTCCACAATTTAACCCAGCTGTGATGAGTGAATTTCCCCCACTCCCTCAACAATCAGATCTTAACGTCGCTCCTAACTCTCAATTCCAATCCCTCAACTTCAACCCGAACTGGGGTCCCCCTCCTCCTCCTCAAAATTTACCCTTCCCTCCCTCACAGGCGTCCACTCTGGGGCAGATAAGTCAACTCACCACTATGTTCGCCCAGATGGCCCACCTTCTACCCACTCTTCTTTCTCAATTAAACTCATCCGTTCCAAGTTAAATGGCATCCCTACCCTCCTCCAACCCACGCCAGATTTCCAACCTCCGGATCGTCGCGTGGAACGCGAACGGTATCCGGGGAAAAACCGAAGAATTAAAATCCTTTATATTGAAGCACTCTGCGGACATCATATGCGTTGGTGAGACTCACCTCAAAACACGACCTCCGAAAATCGTCAACTACTCTTGTATACATTCTAACAGACTCTCAGGAAGTTTCGGTGGTACACTTATTTACATAAAGAACAACATCAAACACCATCAAATCAACATTTCCCCGCTCATCAACGTAGAGGCCTCTGCTGCCGATCTATTGATAGAAAACTCGGTCTTTCTCAGAATAATATCGGTCTATCATCCCCCAAATCAAACCAAACTACCCAAAAAAGATCTAGACTCTCTTCTCAATAACTCCACTATTCCTACGATACTGGCGGGCGACCTGAACGCAAAACATGGTGCATGGAACTGCCTCCGTACAAATACGAATGGCAGAATCCTCTATGAATACGCGCTAAACGACCCCTCCATACAAATCTGGGATCCTGGCGAACCCACTCACTTTGGCCATCAAGGCGTTAATGACATTCTTGATATTGCAATCGTTAAAAACTTCAAATTCTATTGGGAACATAACATTCGAGTGGTCTGTGAACTTTCTTCCGACCATAATCCCATTATCCTAGATATTCTTCTAGACAGAAATATTCTCTTTTCTGTTCCCAAAAAAAAAATCTGTTGGGAACAATATCAAAAGGCAATATCAACAAATATAAAGTTTCCTGAAGCTCTGCACTCGATCTCAGACATCGAGACCGCAGTTTCAAACATTTCATCTCAAATTTCTTCTGCCATTCAGTCATCTACTAAAATTTTACCACCGTCCCCTCAGGACCGTCTAGATCTTCCACATAGCATACAAAAATTAATCAAATCAAAAAACAAAGCCAGAAAAACTTGGCAAACTAATAGGGACCTTCAGTCCAAGGCTTTACTCAACCATCTTGAATTTAAAGTAAAGATGGCTGTTCGAGACTTCAGGAATGCCGGATGGGATAAAAAAATCTCCACCTTATCCACTCAGGATAACTCCATCTGGAAACTCACAAAATCACTGAAAAGACCGTTCAGCAAACAAGCTCCCCTCAAAGATCCACAAGGTAACTTTGTATATTCTGAGAAGGACATTGCTAACACTTTCGCGGATAGCCTGCAAAAACAGTGCTCTCCAGCTAACTCTCCAAACGACCCGGATACCGATCGCCTCGTCCAGGTGACGGTCTGCTCCTTCAAACTTAGTCCCGCCCAAACTCAAATTCCCTACTCTTCCCCTCGGGAGATACAAAGACTCATCCAAAAATTAAAAAATAACAAAGCACCCGGTCCGGATTGTATCCCACCCCTGGCAATTAAACTACTCCCCTCTACTGGTTTTTCTGCTCTCCTCAGAATCTTTAACTCCTGTCTCCGTTTCAATTATTTTCCCTCCCAATGGAAGACCGCAAATTCCATTTTCATCCGCAAACCTCACTCTAGCGGCTCCGACCCCACTTCATATCGTCCTATTAGTCTAATTCCCATCCTAGGCAAACTTCTCGAGGCCTTAATTCTTTCTAGACTCGAGGCAGAGAACAAATCTCTCAACGTCCTTCCTCCTGAGCAATTCGGCTTTCGAAGAGCTCATTCCTCTGTCCACCAACTCCTTCGTGTCACGGAGTTTGTCCACGAGGGCTTTGAGATGAAGAGGAGAACGGGTATTGTTTTCCTCGACGTCGCCAAGGCCTTCGATAAGGTCTGGCACGAGGGATTAATTTTCAAACTTATATCCTCTGGCTTCAACGATTCCACAATTCACATCATACTCAGCTATCTTTCCGATCGTTTCTTCCGTGCCAAAGTCTCCAACTCTTTCTCCGATCCTCGCCCCATATCAGCTGGTGTCCCCCAAGGCTCCATTCTCGCTCCTTTTTTATTCTCTCTCTACACCAGTGATATTCCCAAATCAACTCACCCACTAGACTCGATCGCTCTCTTCGCTGACGACACTGCTATTATGTCACAATCGCTGAGCTCTGCCATCATTGGAAAACGTTTGAATATTCAATTAAGTCAACTCAATGAATGGAACACCAAATGGCGTATCTCGATGAACGCAAAAAAAAGCGCGGCAGTTTTGTTCTCGAGAAAGCGATCGAGAAAGAAACTCCCTCCCCTTCCAATTCTCACTCTCCCTTCCGGCACTATCCCCTGGGTGAAGCAAACCAGATATCTGGGGTTAATTTTTGACTCAAGACTCTCCTGGTATCCCCATATTAACAATGTAAATAAAAAAGCCCGAGGAGCTTTGGCCTCACTCTATCCCATTCTCAATATTAAAAGCAAACTCTCTTCCAATAATAAACTATTAATTTACAAATCCCTTATCCGTCCAATCATTACCTACGCCTCTCCTGTCTGGGGTTACCAACAGAGTGACAATCCCATATTACAAACCACCCAGAACATTGCCATTCGCAAAGCTTTTGGGGCTCCTTGGTACGTTAGAAATTCCCAGCTCCATTTTGAAGCCGATATCCCTCTCCTAAATGACCACATAGTCCAACTCTCCACAAATTTCTTCAGTTCCCTTTTCAAAGTTCCAAATCCCTTAATCAAATCACTCTCTTCCTACTCGAGCAGCTGGCTATTGAGACCAAAAGCCATCATATCTTGTAATTTCAATAGAAATATAAGACGTTTACGATATCCCAAAAAAGGGATCGGTTAACACCCCCCAAACCAATTCAATAACCGCGGCAACGACGGTTCATCGCCCCTCCTCTCTTCGATGCAATCTTGGGTCTTAGATCTATTTTTATTCTTATTACATTTTAAATTATATTTAACTTTCCTAACTTTAACTATACCAACTAATGTTATTATCTAATCTCTTCCTTATTATTGTTTACTTTATATATCTCAGTGCTCACCGCAATATTTTTATTTTTATTATTATTATATTAATATAATTATTTTTGTTACTTGTTAAGATTACTGTATTATATATCTTTATCAATTTTTCATCACATGCACAAAAAAAAAAAAAAAAAAAAAAAAAAAAAAAAAAAAAAAAAAAAAAAAAAAAAAAAAAAAAAAAAAAAAAAAAAAAAAAAAAAAAAAAAAAAAAAAAAAAAAAAAAAAAAAAAAAAAAAAAAACAAAAAAAAAAAAAGATAAAAAAAAAAATCATTATGTGTTATAACAACCCAATTCTCTTACATGAAAATATCTACATAACTGTTCGCCCCACAAGGCCAAATATCAAAATCAAGAAGGCATTGGTCAAGGACCACAACCTTCAAACGAACACAAGATCCAGTTTGAGGAGGGAAAAAAAAATAAAGTGTTCCGGGAGCAAGGATGGAGCTCCTGAGGCGAATTGATGCTTCGGATACATTCCAGAATGACAAGTGAGAAATCCGAGATCGCATACTCTACATCAAATTATATGCGTGTCTTCATATGTAGGTCACGGATTCTTTTGCTATCCTTTTTTCGTTAAATCCTTATGAATTTCTTACCTGTTTTATGAAATACCGCTGAATACAATAACCAATATAATAGCATATAAGAATCCCTCTACGAAGAACAAATTTATGACAAATCAAAAGTATAGGGCACAATGAAATATCGATGAACAATATTCAAGCTCAACAATTTAATTTAAAAATAAAATGCACGAGACTTTCGTGTTGTAGAATTGAAACTTCTTAGTTCCCAGAAAAATCCATTTCATGCATTGCTTTTTTGGCATCGTTGAACTTTTTTTTAATGAATTTTGGTGTTTTATGTAATTATTTCGAGCATTCTTGTATTTTAAAATATGAGAAATTTCGCCACTCCATGTGAGCAATGTAGGAGAGCTAATTAACAGATTGTCTCTATCTATAATAGTTTCATAAAATCAAACAGGATCATTTAAATCCTCACTCATAGATCCGGAAATCGTCCAACATTAGATACGATATTTTAAATAGAAGAAAAAAATAAGATACAATGAAATATGCAGTTACAGAGCTCCAACCAACTACAAAGGGACGGATTCCTACTGTATTGCTATTTCATGGATTCTAGTCATAGATAGTAACAATTTGTCGAATGTAAAATAAGACATAAAATTAGTTGATATCAAAATCGTCGTTTTAATGGAATCGATGTTATTCTTGGCAGGCTTCAAAGTCTTAAATTGTTTTTATTGTACGGGCGTCATAAAAATAAAACCTTTTTGTTGCAGGCTATTCATAAAATTTGCCTGTACGTAAATAGAGTTAGCAAAGGCATTTTATTGCTTTGGCGGAAATGTGGAAAACCCATGGCAAGAGCGTAGAGAAAGTTAATTGAGGAAAACCGTAAAAGAGATATGAGCGTTTCTTGCCTTAACAATGCGACATATTTGCAACCACCAATTGACGATGCCAAAATTCTAAGCAAATCCTAATATAAATATTTTTAGATATTTAAATTTCTTGACCAAATGTTTGAAATTCAGTCGAAGTTTATTTGAGGTAGAAAATCTCACATATTTTTCGGAAATCATCTCCAGGAATAATTTCATTGTTTGAATCCATCATCAAAGATTTTGTAATACAAACACATTATTTTTGCAAAATTTTAAAATAAATCAAATGTCCTCTATTATATTTATCTCTAAATGCTTTGGCGTGTGTTTTAAGGCATCGGATATACATAACTGAGGTTTTGTATATTTGAGCATTTTTGATTGATGTTTCCAGTTTATTTGGCACTATTTGGCTTGTATATTTACAACTTTATCCTTGAAAACGACCCAATAATTCTCTATGAGGTCTAAATTAAAATTATTCCGTGGATAGACGACGTCTAACATTCCATTTTCTTTGAAAACTCGATCAATTAGATCAATGGCAAGTCAAACTATTCTTCATTTAAATCCTGTACGTGTCCACGATCATGTTCAATTTAATTTTAGTTGAAAATTGAACAGCTTAATAATTATGCATATCAATCATTCGTGATTTGCGATGAAGAACTTTCCTTGGGGTGCAATTTATTGAGAAACACCGCTACTAGATTTTATCTCAAGATACTTTATATATTGGGTTGGATAATTTTTAATATGATATCAAAGAGTCAGCAAACAACAGAATCGAAGGTCAGTAAAAGAGCTGAATGTTAGAAATATTATTTGAAATACATTATGGCGAAGATTTCATCCTATAATGGACTTCGCCTTATTTTTTCTAATGATGAAAGCTTTTAAATGATTAATTAAAAACGAAATAAGTTTATTACATCCCCTTAATCTTAACTCAAACCCTTATCACATACATGGCATATTTGCGATTCAAAAGCTATTTCATACGTGAAAACTGCCATATTGGAATGTATACAATATTCTCATAACACGAATGGGGCTCATGCATTAGTAGATTGTTTGACTTCGCCAACTTTTCCAATATAAGTTAAACGAGGGAAGATTAAACACGTTTATTGAAAATTTCCCGTTATAATAACGTGTCTCGTTGGGAACAAAGGGTTCCTGCTCCTATATGAGCGAATTCAATTTGATACAGGGCCTCATATCGAGCAGATTGTTAAGCAAGTTAAATTAACTAAGACGTTATTCTCGGATTTGCAGAATTGTGTAGTGGAGGCTCGGGCAAAGGAAAGTGCTTGACACACAAACAACAATAAAACAACTCATGCTTCTTCGTAGAAAGCATGTTGGGCCCACGCCGCATTATTCTTACCAAGATCAGAGTAATTCCACAAAAGCAAAACTTTTCTAAGTGTGTTTTTCGAGCTTCTTCTCACACATTTGAGAAGATTTATACAATTAAGTGCTTTCTCGGATCGGACGATATTATTTTTTAATTGAAATGAACAAACACAATCCATCAACTTGAATTTAAAAATAAAATTAAAAAACCCAAAATAAATTAATGTATGCGAAATTAAATCAACTTTTTGACCTTAAAGGTCGAGAAAATACATGCTTTTGATGTTACTATATTTTTCTTATACATCCAACATCAAATGTACAAAACTTCATATTATGTAATACTAGCTGACGTTTATTAAAAGATACTCCCATATCATCTGCAGACAGTTGTATTTATATCCAAAATACAATAATATGAATATTTCAATTCAACAAAGAACATTTGTGCTTATGTTGGAAATATTAAAATAAATTTATTTAAATTTGGCTATTAATTATAGTTGATAACATAAATTTATATAACTTAATCCTGTGGTAATCTAGTCTGTAGCTTTTAGCAACATGGGTAAACACAATTTAATTTATATTCATATGTACACAACACAATTTTGCCATTTAAAATCGACATTCACCTATACATACGCTCAATATTATATAATATATATTTAAATTATTAGGAAGCCCTTATTCATATATTATTATAAGATTTTGATAACAGTAAATTTTACTGGGAATATTATTTATTAATGAATAAAATAACTTTTAAAATACAGCAATGCCATCTATTGATAAAACGTTGTACTATTAAAAATAAAGCATTTATTACAAAATTTGTATGTTGTTAGAATGCTAAATTTATTTTTCAAATAATATATAAATATAAAAAATTTAAATAATTTTATAAATGCATAAATATTTTCCGGAAAAGTTACACAATGGCATCTATTGATGAATATAAAAAGTTTTTATTTTGTACGGTTTGTTTATTTGCTAAAATATATTTTTTTTATTCAAATAAATTTAAATTAATAAAATATGTTATAAATATGTTTATATTAAAATAATAATAATATTGATTTTTATAAATTCTTCTAATTATTTAAATCACGATATAACTCAAAATACTAAGTTTTTATATTGATTCATAGATGGCAGTAATTATTATTTAAAATGTATTATAAAAATTTTAATGCGTAAAAAGCTAGCATATAGCTACTCTTGCTTGTTATGTCTAAAGATAAACATTCTTCCTACAATATAAGAGGTTTATCTGCACATAAATCGACCCTGAAATTTTGCATGGCTAATGAAAATAAGATCTTGTTGTAGATTCAAAAGCAAAAAATATTATCGTATACCAAGAAAACACAAAAATTTGGAAAGAATTACGCGTAGCCAGAGCTACACGCAAACTTTTTTTTGTATGCAAAATTTCGTGTTGGCTTTCTTTAATTATTGTGTGGAAAGCAATTACAATAATATATTAGGGTCTGTGGGTTATTTATAAGATTAAGCCTTTCGTTATAATCACGATTAACCCAGAACTAAAACGGAATTAAAAATATGTTATCGGCCATTATATTATATTTAGGGAAATTTATAGAGGCTGCAATTTAACACTTGTACGCCAACGCGTTGAGAGATCAATAGGGGAGGCTACAAGTGTGCCACATTAATATTCACTTCAGTGCAAAAGGATCGACATTAATACACGGTCTTCTGTAAACAGCTCAAATCCAGTATATTTTTCAGGTCGATTGTGGATCCATGGGGAGGGATGGAGGGGATTTGTGGAGCATCAATTTCCATGGGGCGTTTAGAAAGCTTTCCCTTGTCTTTTATATTCACTCTGCGAGTCCTGCGTCCCACACGATGTACAGGACGCTTCCGACACTGGAGAGACAATTTATCTACACATCTACCTTTTCCTGGCAATTTAGCTACAGCCACTTTACAACAAAAAATCCTTGAGAATAAAATCAAGATTTTCTATTCTTGTATATACAAACTAGATCATAGCTATTTTCTATTAGATGATGAAAGTGTGTTGATCATATGAACTAGTGGCAAAATATTATTGAAAGCCGACCATTTAACATTTTAATATTAAACAAATTTATTGTTTATCATACATGATGTATATATTTTCGCAAATACTATATTAGTATACCCACAATCATGCAAATATAATACTCGCTCTATCTCATTCATAATAAGCAATCTGAAATGACGTTAAACATCATAACTTGATTTATTCTGTTACGTAAACCCCATAGGGTCAAATTCCATAAGGTTCCACCACCAGCCCCACTAAGGCTTCTCAAATGGACGAACACTATTTTTAAAATTCGATTTACGACCATTTCCATATAATTTGACCATTTGTCCAAAGCCCCGTTATAAAAAAAGACTGAATATATATGGTTTTAATTCAATATAAATACAAAGTCTTATTATCTTAGGATGGAGAATATCTTTAGAAATGTAATAAATTTGGAAAAGAAATTAATTTTCACTTTCTTCGACATTCACTTCAATGACACACCAAGCAGACATTCGTCGCTCATTTTTGGATAACATCCAAATTTAAAAAAAAAAGGCGAAAACGCCTGACCTCAAAATACAGCCATCGTTCGAACGCAGGATATGTCCCGCATTTCCGTCGTCGCTCATTTTACATCACCCTCCCTTTCCGAAGAATGTCAGATGTTCCGGTAGGAGGAAGAACAGTTTCTGGGGGATGGGGGTGGGCACCTCCTTACAAGGCTTCAACAAGTGCTGTATCATGAGTTGTGTGGGCGCATATTGTTTCGGAGACCAAAAGTGCCAAGTTTTCCACAAGAATATCAGCTGTGCCCAACAATCTTCAAATGAGTAAACAAAATTCGATACGCGTCGACGACATTTCTCTGATTGTGCTCTCCCTTGGAAATGGAATATTGAATGATAAGAGCCTGTTTCACATCCTGGATTATGCGGGATAATATCCACAATCCTTTAACCCTCGTCTGTGCCATCATAGCACGACTCCAAAGATGCATTATCTTTCGCGTACAATGTTTCAAGCGTACAGGCGTAATAATACAATATTTACACGATATAAAACCTCTCCAGAATACCCTTAAATTGCTGAATAACAGACTGAATTGAATTTCATGTAAAATAGAGATATTTATGATCAAAAGGAATTTAATTTCATGTGTGCACGTCCTTTAAGTGTAACGTTCGGATTTAACCCTCGTCGCGTACTCAGTTTTTAATTGTTGTTATTTGAGGAGCTACAAAGTATTATATACTTATATTAAACCATATTATAAAAACATTCAAATAAATCCATAAGCTTTATTTTTAGTGGACGATTGACGCATTGGGTGACATTTAATGAAATAACATTCTGCACGTAAGGCTTAAGATTTGAGATTGATATGTTATATTATTCGCCACGTAAGGATTGAGTTATATGATTAATTACGAACGCTTAATTATTATATAGATCAAGTATTGGTGTTGTGAGTTAAATTCTGGACGCTGTTATAACGGATTTGGGTTCAAATCCATATTATGGGGAAAAAAATCAAGGTATTGTTGTGAAAGGATGACTTTGAGTGACTGGATTTGCAACATTTTTTAAGCTATAAAGTAATTATAAATTTGGTACTCATTTATAAATTCTCCCCTATTTAAAATTCATATTCAAACAATATTATCCTAACATAAAAATCTCTAGAAGAGGATTTTAGATAAAGCGGAAAGAATTGTCATTTTTTTTGGTTGCGTCCTTTGCCGTCAATTTGCTTCGGGTTGCTATCAAGTGAATACGTCATGGTTGATATCATTTTGAAGCTCTGTTTTTTGTCTTACTTTTTCAAATATATTTGTATTTTAATAATAACGGAATTTATTTAATTGAGTAATATTGTACAGCTTTTATTATAATAATTTTTTTCTTCAAATAACAAAAAAATGTACATTTCTTTCCGTTTTAACTAATAGATATGTATAACGTTTCTTATTATGAAATTTTATTATTAAAAGTAGTACAAACTCAGATTTTCGCCAGCCATTCAACCGACGGAACAAATCAATAGATGTCTTCATTAAGTATGTCATGACATATTCTTCAGCAATCTTTCAGTCGACCTGAATTGAAATTGAAATTGTCGACATGAAATGTCATACCGTAATAGTCAATTTTGCAATGCAATAAATACGATTTAAAATTAATATTGCTGAAAGTAATGTCACAGCTCAAATGTACGTTATTAAATCTGATGATCCACAAATATTTAATACTGTTGAAAGAAATGGTAAAGAGCAACTGCCCTAGTATATAGAAATGGCTTATATAAAACAGAATATTTAGGCTTTATACCAACAAGAAATAAGCCAGTACACATACTTATTAGTTTGTCAACTTAATTTAAGCTTATGTATAAAGGATAACGTGTTCATTAACTAAACTATTTGAAGGCTGCACCAAGTCATGTGTTACCATGTTCGTTTAATTGTAGCCATCAAATAGCCGATGATAAAAGCTAATTTATGATCAAACTTTAGTTTTGGTGTATTGTTTATTAGCTATAGGAAGCATTTAGACTATTGATCGCAAGCTACAATATCTGAATATGGAATCTTTATGTATATATGATATAATTTCTTATTTAAATGGCATTATAAAACGCAATTATATTACATCGGAACAATTTATATTATCGTGCAGATAATATAAAATGCCGCAAAAAGACCTAAAAGAGGATGGAGTGGACTGTATGTTCAATCGGTCCGCTTTTCGGACCGCTGATATGACGATTGAGTGTCTCGCGATCGGATGCCATACCTGAACATGTCTACAAAACGCATAAAAATTCTCATTATGAAACGAAGTTGTCCGAAGAAGACTGATCGGATGGATTGTTTAAAATTTATAATCGGTTGAAAATATTGTCGTCTTTATTTTATTGCGGGCTTATATCGGCTGAACAAAGAAAAGAGGAATTAGACAACTTAGTATATAATATAAAAATGGACAGTCAATCGGTGTTGGTTCATGTAAAGAAGAATGCTCGAGTAAAATAAAAACCATGTACAGCTCTCGATCGGGTCGGTATTCTGCGTTTTGCGCCTCAAGCCCAGTTGCGCCCGTAGCGGGCGCCTGCTTTGCCATGCCCTTGTTACGGCCCTAATCGCTATAATATAATAGACTCATGATCAAAAATGTATCGAACCAATTAAGAAATGGTTTATCAGAAACGCAAAGAAAAACGCCTACGTTTGATCAATGGAAAATTAATCATTTTTCGTCTTATTCATATTGCAAGCGAGGCCGCTTGGATCACAAAAGCGCATATGCTCACACATGAGTTACTTCACTATCGGATCACTGCAGCCACGATACTACAGGCGAGCCGGTGGGAAGAATATATCTTCCCGCGGTCAAGGACTGTTGATCGACTCTCTGTTATTCTTTCGCACACTCAGGGAGATATTAATCGGACAAATTACGCAGGGGTGCTATTTTTCATACACTTATATAATATAAAGTCAGCATTTTTTTTATATATGAATCTAAATTAGTCATCAACAAGATCAAAATTGCACAGACAATTTCTTCATCACGACGATGTTTATGTCATATCTTCATATCGTTATTGATTCGGATCGAATGTCTTTATTGTTGTTGTTTCATTAAGATGGGATAATTTCAAAACTAATACAATATTCCGGAATATATCGGATATTGCCGGACAGTCTCCATTTGTGTTTAATTAAACAGAAAATCCACGAGTAGGACGAGGATCGATAGAATCTTAATTAGTAGGATGCTCTGTAAATATTGATACTCCTGATCCTCTTAGCAAACTTTCCCATGAGGACAAGAAAACAACATCCATCGACGACAAAGCTCTCGGCTCTTATACAGCTACTCCGTATCAAAGCTGCCCGAGAAGTGTACGTGATCATTTTAATTTTGAAATTTTAATATTGTATCGCCATGACATGATTTCGTCGTCCTTATTAAGCACCGAATATATTAAAATTTAAAAGAGCGTTGTTTTGTCCGTAAATGTCCGCCCGGACTATCGACGTACTTCGGCCATGAATGAGGCGAGCTAATTAAGTATTCTTTTCGTATGGAAACCGGCACGCAATTTTATTATTTGTTAGCGTATTTACGTTTTGGATTTTATTTTTTAACTTCACAGATGAATATTCAACACTTAACCACTTTAAACAACAACAAAAAATACTGTTGTGTATAATTATTGAATGTAGTGCTGAGTAAACAAGATGTTGTTCGACCTTCAGCATTAGAGAAGGACTAATTCGTGAGAATGCTGAGATTCCCTTTGGGATACTTGGCTTATCTTTCGCCCTTCCGAACATTTGTCACGAATCCTTTCAAGGTTATTTTTCAGGACGAAGTGGTTTAAGTGTAGATTCGCTTCTATATTTCACCAGAGACAAACTTTGTTCTAAGCTGACTATCGCCTTATCTCATACTCATTTCATACTTGAAATGCACTCAAAAACTTCCACCGAACTTAAAACTACCATCTCAATTTATAAATCAAGAGATTCTTAAAATTCAAATACGCAAACAACCCCATACGATAAATATTTTAAGTCACCTCTTTGTTTGTCCTACTTACTTGATTTAAGGGATCATTTCACTTTATCGCGTCAAAAAAAAAACTTTTTTAAATTTAATTTTTTTAAAGTATATATCTCTAAGAATGTCGTCTAAAATTTTGGCGAAGAAATTCGGATTATTTCAATGTTTTACAGCTAATTCGCGAAATGCGCTCGAAGCAATCCCTCCGTCCAGATTGCGCCCCAACTGCTCTGAGACCGCAAAGAGCGCTCTGAGATAAAGAGCTGTTGGAGATATTCCTTATCTTTGTAAGTAAGGGATCAAATTAAGTCATAAAATGTTAACACAAATTTAAAAAAGGTGAATAAGTAAAGGCACAAAATGAAAGAGCTCTGTACTGAAGCGCTTCGAAAATCGAACAGCTAACTAATAAATTGATAAAATATTTATCTAATTATTATGTCTTAGCTATCCGCCGACATCCTTGCTCAATAAAAAATATATGAGAAACGCTATTTGGACTGCATACTATCATAAAATTTCGACTGTTGAAGCCTTTCAACATTCAAATAATGCGGAAGGCGCAGATTCTTGATGCGAATGGCAGAAACATGCAACTATAAGATCATTAAATTTGTACAAGCATCCTCCCGCTCTCAACGAAAAAGTTAAGCAATTCTTAAGATCCATTTATGGAGAATTATCGGCAGTAAATGAACATATTGGCGATAGTTGATGGAATTGAAGGAATGGAATCATTCACTTGACAACACGTGCTTAGAAGATTGTTTTGAATCTTTTTCGGAATGAATTCTCATCTTTACAATGGACAAGCTGGAGTAAAATGCCAACCTTCTACAAAATTTTCGTATACAGGATGACGTCATTCACTATTACAGTTAGCCCTCCTATAGCGTCCACTTCGTTTGCAGTATATTTTATATAAGCAACGTGTAAAATACATAAGGTGGCGCGAGTTAATCACTTGAATTTATTGACAAACTAAACACGTACAAATATTGTATAGGTGCCTATTTTTTTATAGTGTTTTGCTTCTATATCGTAGTCTCTATTTCAATGCTATAGAAGGGTTGACTGGGATTCCCAAATATTAAATTTGTTCGATATTGTGAATGAATGCGTATTCAATCTTTCATCGACATTCAGCGGTAACAAGTTAGGGGATGGGGACCCTCCGCTGACCCGAGCTATATGTTGATCCCGCTATTCGGGAGCATGTCAACCCGCTCAACAAAAGTGCACAGCAATGTGCAAAATCTGAATTTGATATCCATATCCGCGAGGACACGCTCATTCTCAAATATAATTAATCAAGACTAGATAAAATAAATAATTAGGGGAGGGGAAGTTCAGTCTCGTATGCGACCTTATTTGGTGCGAGGCACCAATACAAACTAGTCTCACGGGGGGTTTTATTGAATATGGAGATCGTAGAAAGCTTCGGTGATGAATTTCACTTCATAGCTTACACAGAAAGCCCTAAATGCCCTAAAAGATGACGAAGTGGCCACAAAGTTTGTGTGTCCAACCGGTCCGCCTTTCAGACCGCTGATACTTCGAATAAGCGCCTCGCGATTGGACGCCATGCCCAGACATGCCCACAGAACGTAAGTTTAGGGATATACCAACCTATGATATTTCAAATTGAACTGTGCCTATTTTTTGGGCGTCAAAGCACCCACTCAAATTAGCCAAGCATTTTGGTGAAACATCAGGTAAAATATACACATATTCAAAGTCTTCTTCACTTTTTTTTTTTAAATTATATGCGATTTTTCCATATATAACATAATCAGTGCAAAAGCAAAGCTGTGATACCATACAATGTCTACCTCATTGGTATTCAATCTCTAATCCGATCTGAAAGCAACCTTTGAATATTACATTAATGAAGTCTTTGTACGCTGCTGGATTTAAACTACATGGCATCCACAGTTTCATAAGCTTTTCACTTTTATAATATTAAATGCAAGCATTGATGAATGAATGATTTGATGAAAAGCCCTATGTATGAGCATGAAGTACTAGGACACGCTGGAATAAAATGGTATGATATTCTTCGAGTATAATAAATAAATATCATAGTTTTATATGTGTATTAATTGTAGATACGTGAATCGATGTCCTCAATAAAATGTACCCTCGAGGACTTTTCATTTGTAGGACTCGGGCGATTGTAAAACCCAGCTGTAAAAGGATTCCCGGCACTATCTTAGCATTAGTACATATACTTATTCCTGAGGGTAATCTTGTTTTGGCCTTTGGATCAAGTTAGTTCGAGTTCATCCTTTCATCTCTCCTTGGAGCGAGGGATGAATGCTAACGCCTTGAAGATGTGGCGTCGAAGCTGCAACCAAACTTCATTAATCCGCATCGAGTCACGTGCTGAATTTTAAAAGAGAATCACTATTTATTTTCACTTTTTTATACAGAAATTATCTCAACCGCGAGTCTTTGAGTGGAATTTGGAAAGCTTGTTTCGCCCTTTATAAATCATGCTTTTTGTCTAAAATATTTTTCTAATAAAAGAAAACGTTCCACATAAGTACCGAGAAGAATCCTTTGTCTTCTATATTTCTTCATTAGATTCGACGTGTGCATTCAACTGAGCCTGTACGAAGCCTACATCGTGGTCCATTATTCTTCACAAATGTGAAAGACGAATCAAGCGTTTTTATCGTATCTTTACGCAACATCAATATAAGCCTTTTATCTATACAGGCACGGTGATAGCCCTTAATATATATTAAAAAGGCCCAATATTTGCTAAAAAGTAATACGCAAAAAAGTATAAGACTGAAGGATATTTACTTTCAGTAGAGGAAGCGTCAATGGATAATTGCTTTTCTTTCACAGCAAACCATCGAATTTTACTTACAAAGGACATGATAAATAATAGGTGTCAGTTTTGACTTTCGTTTAAGCGTTTTTTATCATCCATCCAACGAATTCTTTCAAGGATTAATTTTAATAAATACACTACGCCATCCATCCGTCCAAAGAGTAATGAATTCGTATTATTGAAGGTCGATAAAAATGAATTATTCAAAGGCTCTAAATTCATAAAATAGATAAAATTATACAGAAATTCAGTTTCATTGGAACGGAAACAACGGCATAGAAAAAAAAACAACCCCCATTCTAAGGTACTAAATTGATGATGCATCCACTTTATATGAAAAGCCTCGCGCGACCCCAGGATCAAAATATTCCATCTTTGATAGTTTCTACATAATTCATGGCATCGTCTGAAATTGCAGATTAACACTGAATGCGCCCGAAGAGAAAAGATTGGAAAACTCGCCGATTATAACTTGCTGTGGTCTAACAAAAGAAAGTAACAACCACGGAAAGTCATAAAAGCAAGAGTTTCGGCCATTAATTCCTAGTTCTGTGGCACTGATGGGTCGACCGAGCCACTGTTAAGTTTAATTTATTTCCTTGGAAATGTGTTTATTTGCTCCATTGGAAAGGTTATCAATCAATTGATCGCTATTTGTTGTTAGTTGGACGGTGGCAAAATTGAATGCCTGCGCAAGGAACATCTTCAATATTATGCTGCGAATAAATTTGCATCGAGAGCGACGTAATGTACGTAAGCGAACCGAAGAGCAAAATGATCGATATGGACTCGATTTAATAATGAATTATCTAATATGATCTATGTTTAGTTTTCGATAATTGTATGTCCGTGTATCGTAAAAGTTTAACCCTTTGAACTTCCATGTCGAGGTGGCCTCAACATTTTTTTCTTCCAACCTAGATTACAATTATTTATCAGAGCAACTGTTCTAGGAGCCTATTTATTAACTTCCTGGAATATTTTCGTACAAGTTATATTTCCACATTTGTACCACATCATGAAACCTTCACTTTTTTAACATAAACATAATCTTAGTCAAATTCACTAAAAATCGCTTGGAGCGTAAAGGGTTAAGAAGAACCGGGACAAAATTGATCAAAGTGATTATAAAATAATGATTTATGATAGCTGCTAAATCTTTACACCGTTTATTTGGGCGGAATTTCTTAAAAAAGGGTTTAATTTAAGAGACATGATGGTCTTCAACTTGCCAAATGGATGGCCAAAGCTATGTATTGTTTGAAGATTTTCCTATTTAAACATCGTTAAACTGACGACAAAGGAAGATAAAGCAATGATAATATATATAAAATACTAGTTTCAAAAGCCTGTCGGATATTTCGCACGAAGAAATGACTTTAATAATTAAAAGACCTTGCATCCGTTGAAAGTATAAACCATACAATCACCCAAACATGGCCATTTATTTGAAAAAATAGTGGGCCATTTATGGTACTTGTCGGTAGAGTTGGTGTATTTTACATTTTTGAACGATGAACTTTCAGTTCAAGATAAGAAATATATATGCAGTTTTCGAATAAAGATGTTGCCCTTGAAAAGATGGCTTTGATTTTAAGACTGCGAAGAAAATGGAAGAAGACAACAAGAAATGAATGCTATACAATAATCTTATATGAAAAGATAATGGCTTTCTTCCGGAAAAGTACCTGTTTTCATCCCTCAACCAACACTAACAATAAAGAAGGTCCTTTTTTGTATGTGGTGGAATTTTTATGGAGTTATTAATTAGGTTGTGCCATAAGTTTCTTTCGCAAATGAATACAGATCTAATCATAGCCATGGCTGAAGAAAATTCGCGATATACTGTTCGCGAAATAGCTAACAAGCTAGAAATTCCACGAACATCCGTCCATAATCATCTGACAAAATTGGGCTACATCAATCGTTCAGATGTGTGGCTTCCTCATGAACTGACTGATTCAAATAAACTTCAGCGTATTTCAAAATGCGATCTTCTTCTCCAACGACATAATAGCCAACCTTTTTTGAATAGACTTGTCACTGGAAATGAAAGTTGGATACTATGAGAATATCCAACGTAAACGATCTTGAACCAAGGGTACATAAGCTTTAACTGTAGCTAAACCTGGCCTACATCCAAAAAAAGTTTTGCTATGCATTTGGTGGGACTGGAAGGGGGTAGTTTATTATGAGCTACTTCAGCAAGGTGAAACGATCAATTCAACAAAATATTGTTTCCAACTAGACAATCTAAAGGATGCCAGAAAACGGCCAGAATCAGAATCATTTGACTGGGATGTTTTACCTCATCCTCCATATTCTCCGGACGTTGCCCCTTCGGATGATCATTTATTTCTTCCATTGATAAAACCTTTATGTGGTAAAAATTTTAATTCAAAAAATGATATAAAAATGTACCTTGATCAATATTTTACCAACAAACCTGGGAAATTTTGGCAAGAAGGCATTATGACGCTTCCGGAGAAATGGAGAATGGTTCATATATTATTCAATACATTTTTATGTAATACAAATATTTTTTTTTTCTTAATACGAAAACGAAAGAAACTTATGGGACACCCTAATAGTTTTTTAGAGTTGAAAATCAAATGAGATGTTGCCTGGTCAATTATTCCAAATGAATTTATTTTACCCTAATAGATATATATATATGTATATATATAGTGAGACTCTACTAAACGCAGATTCGGTATTACACGGTAGTATTGGGATCTTAATTCAACAACATACATTCCAGAAGATGTGCTTTTCCTGCCACCAAATAAAACTTCATTAATTATTAAGCTGCATTTGTGTAATATATATTAAAATACGCAAGCGTCCACTGATTGTTTTATGCTACGTAGTAGAGTACAGTCGAGGCAACGCAGCGCATGCGCGTAACGTGTTTATGATATATGGGATAAGATGACAGACATCAGACAGCGACTGATTGGATTGGGGGTTCATTAATAATCGAACCCATTTCCTGCGTTGCTATATGGTGTGTTCCGGGTTACCCCGGATTAGCAACACAAAGAGTGTCTTCCACCAATTCTTTGGCCCCACGAGAAACGCTACGTGTGGAACGTCCAGGTTCCCACCCCTTTTGCTCCACGCCCTCCAAAGGAGGCGAGATTTCCACAGGAAAGACCAGCTTCAGACCATGTGTATCCAAAGGTGCGATGGTGGAGGAAGGACAAAGGTTAAGCTAAACCTCAAGGGAATTCTGCCGCGGGTTTAGTGCCACCAACTCAGTTTGAAGGGGGCTGACTGCAACGGCTACCCTTTCCCCATGGTACTCGTATCGGTTCAGTCATTCTTAGAACCTAGCCACAGAGACGAGTTGCCGTTCGAACAGCCTACAACCGTTCTCCCCTGTTTGCCTAGGCTGTTGAGGATAGTGATGAGGCTTTGATATAGTCTCCACCAACTACTGTAATCGGCTGTTCCACACACCCCTTTATGGGTACACAGCACAGGGTGACCTGCGCACCCAACTCATGTTAACTGAGCTACCCCAGCAGCGTTTGATGAGCAAACCGACGAGACTACTTTCGCACACCTCTACTCCACATCATTACCCCAAGGGTTCAACCGTTGTCCACGGGCGTAGGGTTGGCTACCCCTTCCCCCTGGGATTTTATGGGTAGGCATCGTGCAGGATATATGGGACAGACACGGATATTAGAAAATATGCATCCTTTTTTACTGACCAATTGCCGCTTGGAGTTTTTATTTTACCATGCCGATTCAATACAGAAACTACGTTACAAAATAAAACAAAAAAGCTGACAAATTTTCCTATTCTTTGTTCTGTTTCACTACTTCCCTTTAATAATATGTTAATTGACCTCGTTTAATGCTGTTTTGTTTAGCTCTGCAGTTTATTTGTATTAATATTATACCTGTGAATGTCCTCTTAAAGCTATATTATGAAATGATCATCTGAAATTTAATGATCTCTCGCTGTTCGTGTGCTCATTATAGAACATACAGCAAGTACCCGAACAATGAGAGGTTGTTACGTATTAATTTAATTTACCTGGTTAGAATATTCGGGTTGTGTCGCAATTGATACCAATATATGTATTAAGGACATTGGGGTAATAAAAATGTAAAGGCAAGGAAATGGAGGTTAAAATACTCCCCTTCACAGAGGCTATTCTTAAAAATCGTTCCCTTACAAAAACGCAAAGGAGTTCAAAAAGTGCCATTGAGACCAATTTACCTTCCACCTTTTATGCAATAAAACAATTTGATTTGATTATAACAATTCGTAAATGGGGCAAATTTTTGATAGATTGTGCCTCTGAATGGAAATTAGTTTATAAAAAAGCTCTTGATAAATGAGTATTCAATCAATTTAAGCTGATATATTTCAATGAAAATAAAAAAGCCTTATGATCTTTGATATATGTTACAAAGGGTCAAATACATCTTTTATTAATTAGATCGGTGTGGGTTTAAATGAAACCCCAACTTACGAACACTTCAACAAATCGATATAACAAATTATGTCAAAGATTTTTATGATTATATGTCTCTATTGCATCACAAGTCTTATCATTGTTCTATTGAAATCTGAAGCGTTGTTCTCAATTTATCCCCGACGCATTTTTTGCTTCTGGATGAAAACAATACACCAGGTTTTGTATTAAATTTTTCTCGTCACTCCCAGAGGGCTCTTTCTTTTCATTTGATTTTTTCCATCGTCTATCTGAGCTGAACATACTCTTCCACTACCAATCGATAGTGGAGCATGCCGAAGACGTACGCACACCATCAAAGCGAAAAGCTTTCTCAAACACTTTCCATACACTCCCAGATTGCGCTCTATCGAGTGATCGTTTAAGACGCCAGCATCCATAAAGCTCTCGATCAAGAGGAACATTTCCCGAGGGACCCAGGGCCGATACCGCACGATAAACAACGCTACGGCCCTGGATATCCACCCTGCAATCAAAACCCACCCGCTAATTCTGTACGTAGATATAGCTCAAAGATGAGAAAGCTTGACTTGGAATGAAAAACCGTTTCCCTACCGGAACCGAATGTCCTCTCCATGAACCCACTTCCGGGATTTCTTAAAGACGTTCAGCGACCGCTGGAAGATGAAAACGTTTCCATTGTGTATTTACGGACTGGATAATATAAGCAGAGGTGGAAATGAGAAACGCCCCATGAGGGATAAAATGGCAAGTGAATGTTCAAATATTCAACAAAGCCCTTCGAAAGTCCAAGATCGGATTTAATTAAAAATTAAATAAAACCACCGTCGGACCCGAATTCCGAAGCGTAATCGAAATGTCAAAATAAATATTGATTGAATCGCCGGGCAACATCAAAAGGCCCAATATTAAATTTCATCCTCCCCGACGAGCATGTTATTTTAGGTCCCTGTTTGCCGCATACGTGGGCTATTTTTTCAATGATCTTCAAGTCGTTGTCAGAAAAATGTTTCTTTTACAATTTGTTTCGCCCTAATATGGAGCATCTTGTAAAAGCTTTTTCGATTGATGCTAATGTAAGAGAAGAGGACGTTCTCACATAAATGTATACACACTTTGTTGAATTGTTTCGCAAACATCTATACACGAGACGGATATTTCTTTAGCACAAAATTCATCACGACATGTCTTAAAAGATGCTGAGCTACTTTATTTTGAGCCCTATTTATGGATTAAATTCGGTTTAGATACTGCCAAAAAGAAATATATATATATATCTATATCAAAAAATTCTCAATCAAACGGCTGCGTGTCATATGATCATGCTTATTTTAACACATTTTTGATGGGAACGGTATTTTCAACATGTATATAATCAGCTCGATATATTGTATTACATACCTTGGTTTAACTATCTTATCAAGATTGATGCAAGACATTAACTCTTTTTGATCATTAAAAAAAAGTTTCACTAGGTCCCTAAATGTTTGCAAAATTTTTAATAAAAATTGTTTCATATTTGGTATTTTTTATTATTAATTGTGTTTCGAAATATTTTTATACGCAAATTGAAATATCATAGTTTGGTGTATCCCTTGACTTACGTTCTGTGAACTTGTCCGGGCATGACGTCCGATCGCGAGGCACTCATTCGAAGTGTCAGCGGTCTGAAAGGCGGACCGGTTGGACACACAAACCTTGTGGCCACTCCCTCATCTTTTATTAATTCTTATTTCTTATTAAAACAAATTAAGACAACCATTGATTCTTATCAATCACAACTTCAGAAACATAATTCAGTTAAAAGAAACTATTTCTGTTGAAAATTGCCATAAAAACATAATTTCACATTAATAATATTACTGTGATAAGAACGAGCGTGACTTGAACACTCAATAAGTTCGTAGGATTTTTTCGCTTTTAGTTTTTTTTTATTTAGGATCGTTTTATATCGCAATTTTATAAAAAGAAATCTCACAAACTGCATGCATGAAAATGGTGTTATAAAGAATATTAATGTTAATATAATAACAAAATTTTGGTCTATATATAGATTTGGATCTATATGCGTATTAAATAAATCGAACATTATGTTTAAGCGTTCCATAACATTGTAGGTTGAATATGTAATAGCATATAGTGATTTCCATAAGTCAGGATATGTCATTTCGTTGATGTAGGTGGGATAAATGTCAGCTTATCCCGAAAATATATTTCATGAGATAAAAACTTTCTTCAACAATTGGCGACGTGAAATATCTTGAAGTGCTTCCTTCATCAACATGTATTATGAAAGCTCGCGAAGCTTTCATTTTAATGTTAAAAAAATGTTTCTAGATATATTTGGATATTATTAAATTATGAAAATAATTTTTACACTCTTCAATATCTGTTATTAGATTTGACCTGGATAACTCAAATGCGCGACAACATCAAAGAAGTCGAGAAAAAGTTAGCTTTCCCATTCGAAATCGCAATCTGAAAGTTCAGTACCCAGAACATATGGTCCCTAACGTTTTTATGAGCAGCCGCAAGGGTTACATTTTGGTTTCCCGCGGGACACAAAACTAGTTCAGACTCAATTGTGGGGATGTTTTCTGCGTAACCCAATAAAAATCCAGGCAGAAGAATGAATGGGGGGAGGATCGCGACCATGTATCCCAATTTTCAATTGACTGACGCAAATCGTCTATGGAAACTATGACTGGCATCAATATTGAAAAAAGTTTGCAAAAATTCAATACCGGTGGTGAAAGAGAAGTTTGGATCGAATAAAAAGTCTAGATTGTATATTCTTGTAGGCTTCTATCGCAGTTTCGGCAAAGGGGTTGACGAAATAAACGCACCCCAATGGAAATAAATTCTCAATTTCGCAGCGCAAAAATCTGTATTTATTCTAATTTCAATTATCTCTCAAGTTTTATTAGAGTGGAAAGTTTATCCATATCTGGGAAGTTTAACCAATTGCTTATTTAATTTTATATTCGATAAAAAGTTGAATATAGTTTCAAAGAATCAGTTATACGTGAAGCCTATAAACACCCCTAAAGTCTTAATTAGCTTAACCTTTTGAGGAGTGAGCAAATTTAAAATCGATGAAGTCGTTGACGCCATAATCGCTTTACACCGATAACTTGCTGTCAACTCCTATCAGCGTAAGACAATCTTCAATTCGAGGCAGAGTCAATTGTAAATAAACACTGTTGATAGCATACAATACACAAAAAATCGATCCATTTGCTCCTGCTTTAGAAGGAAATTATAATCGGACAAAGACTCATTCAACAAATAGTGACCCGGTCATTTCTTTGCGTAAACAAATAAAAAACTTGAAATCGAAATCATTATTAGTCGATAAATTTGGGTTAACGATCTATACAATCATGCGATGTGTGCGCGGAAGCTCTCCGTCTTTGTCTCGCGAACTGCGCTACGTTCTCTCTCTGTCTCTGTCTGTCTCCGAGCTCAATGTACAAGAGTGCTCTTTCAAATAAGTGGGGGCCCAGGCCCTGGGATAGTACTCCTTTAGGTGCTAATATTATTTTGTGAAGTATTATGTGTAAGCTTTTTACAGCTATAAGATCTTTTACAGGAAGAACGATTACGCCTTCAATAGTAGACGTATCAAACATATCTTGTATATATTAAACCTATAACTATTTGTAGATATGCACTTTAAGAACATATTGATTTTTGCTAAATGATAATCTTCGTGCTTCCACAAATGTCTTAATTTTTTGCTAGGAAGCAAGATTTGTCTTGTTTTTCTCAGATAAATTCTATCAAATAGTGACGAGAAGGAAGCATAATAATGAATTACAAATTAACAAAATTTCAGGGAAAATCAATATTTATCACCCCCAAATAAAAATTATTACATACAAAGATGATTAAAAATTGATGAGTTATTAATCTCAAAACGTGCCGATCGATTTAAGCATGTTAAACAAGTTATGTATTTTATTTGCAGAATAGAGTATTAAGCCCTGGTCAACTGACCCTTCTAAAACCCTTCCATAAGTCCTGTGTTTATTTCACAGAATAAATACAATTTCAGCCGAAGCTACAAAATTATCTGTGCATTTAGATCATCCGTATAAACTAATGCATTTTAACTATCTATAATTTTAGTAATAATGATGTTTTGATTCATTTTTGTTGTTCGTAATCATGGCCGGTGAGTGTTAAACTCCACGATGCCCACCCATAAGACCCCAGGGGGAGGGGAGCCAACCCTACGCCCGTGGGCAATGGTTGAACCCCTGGGATAATGATGTGGAGTAGAGATGGGCGAAAGTAGTCTCGTCGGTTTGCTCATCAAACGCTGCTGGGGTAGCCCAGCTAACGTGAGTTGGGTGCGCAGGTCACCCTGTGCTGTGTACCCATAAAGGGGTGTGTGGAACAGCCGATTACAGTAGTTGGTGGAGACTATGTCAAAGGCTCATCACTATCCTCAACAGCCTAGGCATACAAGGGAGAACGGTACTCTTTTTGTGGCCAATCCGGGGTAACCCAGAACAGATCACACGGCAGCGAAGGAAATGGAAATCATTGGCAATGAACTCCCAATTCAGTCAGTCGCTGTCTGATGTCTGTCGTCGTGATCATGGACAGATCTTCATGTCCGACATATTAGAAAGCGATTATAAACTTATTTACAAACCTTTTTATATTGTATTAATTTGAACTTATGTGAAATATCATAAGAATATTTCTATCCTATTTTAGGGATGACAAGCCTATGATGGTTTTTAAATGATCTACAACTTATTTTTATATCGAAAAAGAAAAGATAGATAATATATAATATTAAATTGTATTACAAAAAAGAAACTTTAACCGTTTTAAGGAATTTTGAAAGTCAGCACCGATAAAAGGTTAAACGGGACTAAACGAGACGAAAATTGAAACTCCAAGCGGCAGATAGTCGGAAAAAGAGGGAAAATCATTTTTTCTCCCTCCGTCGTATAAACGCCGCATCTATTGTGTGTGTGCGTAACATAAAGCAACCATTGGCACTTTTTATATATTACACAAACATAGCTTTATCTCATATACAACAATTATAAGAAATCATTTAATTATATTAAAAATGAGATAAAGATAAAGTATATACAGAGTTCAAGTCTGTGAAAGCGTAAAAAAGTGAATAAAACTCCAAGAAAAATATCTTGAAAATTAGAAGAAAGTCAAGCGTATGGCAAAAAAAATCTTAAAAGTGGAAAAAAATAATGCATAAAATGAATATTTGGATATTGTAGAACGTATAGACAATGAAAAAACCTTAAGTATTGTAAATTAAATGCAATATAATATGATATTTACAAATACTTTGGGGATATTGCTTATGGCATAATAAAGGGAGTAAGTTGGTTCGCTTTTCAGCGCCTTGTTTACAGGGCATGGGTTGTTGAATTTAATTTTTTATTAATTACATATATATCCATTAATTTTCGGGCAGAGCTAAGGATGTTTGTAGGGTTTGTGTAAGCTCATTTCAAGTTGAATCTGAATAATGAATTTGACTTACTAAGTGGTTTCGAGTCAAAAAGCCTATATATTTATATATGAAATTTCGGGTAAGAGAGGCTTAATCAGGGCTTCGTAACCGATTGGGGGAATTAAGATAGCGGTTAAGACACATTACGGGTCTTCCAACTAGAGTTCATTCTCCACCGTGATGGAGCCAAAGTGACGACTTATCTTTTGTGGAAACAATAACGGCAAAAGACGGAATGGAAAGAGATGGGAATGGGGCGAGTAATTCGGAGGCGCGGAAGAGTACTCGCCAAATTGGAACAATTTTGTACAATTATCTTTAAATTTTGGGAATGCGCTCCCGGGGTGCCCTGTGGGAAAAGTGGATATTAATTCGAGCGGGAATATAATCCCGAAAACCAATTTACGTCTCATCGCTAAAAGTGCAATTATATGTCGAGCGAACATCAATCAATGTTCAAAGTGCGTTCCCAGCTACACCACGGCTATAGAAATTATAAAATCAATACATGAAAATTCACATTTTTACAATGGACACACTGATAGTACATGAATTCATATAGTTTATAAAATTCGTATTCAAATACACCATCGAGTGCTATAATTGATGCTCTAAATCATAGATTCCCAAACTTTTTTGGGTCGTAGACCCCGTGCCATGTTTTTCGGTTTTGGGTTGACCCCCTACTTACCTGATATTGATTTTTAGAAAATTTCTAATTGTAGTGAAGTTTAGTGTTAAAAACTTAAAGTAAAAACACATTAATTTATACATTTATTAATTGAATTTAAATTAAAACTACTCAAAATAAAATTTTGTATTTGTTATATAATATAAAATAAATAAAATTTTATATATTAGATACGTAACAAGAAATAAACTAAGCAATAAGTCAATATTTTTAGTGAGAAAGATGAACCTGATGCTTTAATAATAAACTATCAACATTTGGCGTCAATTTTGTAATTTTGTCAATTTTAATCTTAAATCTCCTCGGCTAATGATGTCCAGTCTGTTTCTTTTTTTCGTTAGGAGATTGGTAACAGCGCTGAACCCCCATTCCACTAGGTATGACGATGGAAAGGAAATTAAACATTTCCTCGCTATATTCCATAATACGGGATAAGTCACGGGTATGTTCTTTTGCAGCCAGAATTGCTGATATCCTTTTTTTAACTGAAACTTAAGTTCTTCGTTTGTACTTAGTTCAGTCAGTTCCTCTTGTATTATGACATTCGTTTCTTCTATGTCACCATATGGATTAATTATTCACGGTGGTAATACCATAGTCAAAACATCCTCAAACCTAGTTTCAAAATCTGAATAGAGGGCATTTAAATGTTGAACGTAGGTTGAAACGTCGTCTTTCCTGGCAGTTTATCAGTGACAAATTGGGGAACTGAGAAAATTCGTCCCATCCAATATTTTGCTTCATTAGTTTAACTCTGGCAAGAAACGCTGATAAGATGGACTTTGTTTTAATCAAATTTAAACTGTCGCCTTGTAACTGCAAATTAACCATATTAAATTTTGTAAAATTTTGTTTGTTTCTGTGGGTGAGGAATCTTCACAATCTTTTTTTTTCTTCCCGTCTCTTATATGTAAGTTCGGCACTATTACAAATTGTCCAAAATTTTGGTAGATCATAATGTCAATGTCGTGCAATCTCCGTCCGTCGGTGTCTGAAAAGTTAGCAGACACGTGACCCCGAACCATTATCGAAGGAGTTAAGTTGGGGTATGTTAGGTTGGGGTATGTTAGGTTGGGGTATGTTAGGTTGGGGTATGTTAGGTTGGGGTATGTTAGGTTGGGGTATGTTAGGTTGGGGTATGTTAGGTTGGGGTATGTTAGGTTGGGGTATGTGAGGTTGGGCTATGTGAGGTTGGGCTATGTGAGGTTGGGGTATGTAACCTCACATACCCCAACCTAACATACCCCAACCTCACATACCCCAACCTAACATACCCCAACTTAACTCCTTCGATAATGGTTCGGGGTCACGTCGTCTGCTAACTTTCCAGACACCGACGGACGGAGATTGCACGACATTGACATTATGATCTACCAACATTTTGGACAAAATTAAAAAAAAAAAAAAAATTAAAAAAAAATTTAAAAAAAAAAATTAATTCGTGCACCGTCACGAGCTAAATTATTAACGTCATTAAAAAAACAAACATCATAGTCGACAGCTTCGTCTGCCGAATGTAGTATTCCGTCAACCAACCCTGTCTAAAAAATATGTCTTTATACAATATTATAAAATAATATGATGTAAGTAAATAAGTACTATCAGTGTATGTGTTGAGATCCATTATTGTGGACCCCCATTTTCGTTTCATGGACCCCAATTTTTTTTTTTTCGCTGACGTACAGGTTGTCATAGACCCCTGGGGATCGATATAGACCACTTTGGGAATCACTGCTCTAAATATATACTAAAGGTACATCCATCTGTATCTATATATTGAAAGCTTTTGTAACAGAATCGTATTTAAATTATTTTCAAATACATTTTAAATTGATTATTATAGCAATCACTCATTGTTAACAGTCATGCATATAAAAAATATGTTTGACATTTCCCTTACTGTGCTACTATGATATGTATTTGGTACACTATATGAAATTCTGAACTCCGTATCTATTATATTTCATATTGATATTTTCATTATTAAAGTTGAATTGTAGTAAATACATCATGGAAAATGAAAGGTTAACAATGTAAATAATAATTAAAATCCACCCTTTTACTAGAATAATTAAATGCAGATTTAAATTGGAATGATATATATGTTCCCATGGATATACAGACGTTAAACGATGCTGCTTGGCTTCCATAAATATGGTATTTCCATTGCGATAATATAGTAAAGGAAGATTATTATTATAGACAATGTTATAAAGCTAAGCTTGATTTGATGAATAATATCAAATTATAATATTTACTATGAGAAAATGTTATGTTATTCTCATGTTATCGCATAAATTTCAATCCTTCAAATTGTGAAACAGACTAATGAATATATTCATTGAATATGTCATAACAAAGCAATCGGATTTGAATACGTACTTTTGTATACATATTGGTTGAAAAATAAAATTATATAAGTGGAATCCATTAATAATGGAATGCATTAATGCAAAGGAACAACTTTTAAAAATGGAATCCGAAACGCCATTTTAGGCGACTTAATACCTGAACATGAGAAATGGGCGAAGTGAAGAAATTCGCCAGATTAACAGCGACATCTTCCGTCTCTCTTCAGGTGCAATGTGTTATTTTAACAGCGCCATCTCTTGTGACCCTACGGAGATATTGCACCTGGATACCGACCGATCGCTTTTTGCGCGTGTACCGTTGCCGGTTGGGTAGTGAAGCGCAGGAGGCGGGAGTCGGGAGAGTTGTCGGTTAGCCTTGGCTGCGGGAGGTCGTCCCTCCTGCGGCCAGATCTTTCGTATGGAATACATAGTTATTTAGAGAAGAGAGTATTTCTATTCGATGCCCGTCTATTCCCATCAATTTGTCCAGTAACATCACTACCCGATAGAAGAACGACGAGCATATAAGGGCGGGGAGCCGCCAGAGGACTCTGCCCCCGAGCGATAATGATGAGATCAAAAATGGATAGATATTTTCGTTGAAAGCCCGTGATGTTTTATGAGAGAGGCATTAAAATCTTACCAGATAGGAGGAGAGATATTATATCTAACTTTGGAAATTATATTTTTTTAAATATTGAAAATGAGTTAAGATATGAGAATAAATGTGTTTTTATGCACTTCATAGCAAAAAAAAGTATCCAAATTGACGTTAATATATTATATTTAGCTCCATACAATAAATTTGATATGAAACCAATCCATTCTCAAATGCAGATTTACAATATAATGCCATTTCTCATTTTACAGAACAAATTTCAATCCTTTGAATCGCGTAATCAACGGACGCACTCATGGAATATTTCATATCGCTATAATGCTGCAATCGAACTCGAATATATACGATTTCTATTCATTTTCGATTTAAAATGAATCTCGTTCGCTGTTACTGAAAATAGAGCATTACAACATTTCGCCGATAAACATAATACAAAAGCTTCCGCCGACTGTCCGAGTTTCATTTTGACATTGATGTTTGGCAATTTTTTTGTTTGAATATACTTTTTAACATGTCAATGCATGATTTTATAATTCATTTTGAGCTTACACGACGCCAAAAACGACCCCAAATTAAGAAGAAGAAAAATCCTACGAACTTATTGAGTGATGTTTTAACTTATTGCAATATGAAATTTGTCAATTGCATTTATTATAAGACTGATTATCTTTCAAAAAAGTAGAAGCTTAAGGCAATCCCTTTATAGTATTTTAACGACTTTCTTCAAATATACGGTCCAATCCATTTTCTATCCATCGACTTTTAAAATGACTGAGAAAAGTAACAAAACTTGAAAAATGGCTTTCGTATGAGCTGTCGATTCACATCAGCTTTGAGTGTCACTTTCGGAAACGAGAAATGGTTGCTTTATCGTTATAGCCATCACCCATTTCTGTATCGTGGAGAAAAATATTATAATTTAAATTTTTAAAAGTATAATCAGATCTTTGGTTTTGTATAGATGTGTATTTCAGCAAGATTTATATTATGCAGGAATATATTTCTGCATTGCAAATACGAGATGTTTTCATAGATTGTAGGAATAACCTATTTTAGTCTTTGTTGTGCTATTTTGCAAATATAAATATTGAGATTGCATATTAAAATATTATTTTCGAAACCATCAACATGATTATAATATGAATTTAATTTTGTTGAAAGCTGCATAAAAGCTCTCTGTGATCTAATTCTATGTGCGACGTTGAAGGTGGAATAAAGCTTGCAATATTAATTAAATTGTGGAAAGTTTTTGCTTGAGGATAATAAATTTCAGATGAAATGAAACTGAAAACTATATAAAAAATGTATAGATCGAACGTGGAATGACATGTAGTATTAAAGTATACATGCAATGCCAATCTAACTGTCAATACTTATCATGCTTGAAGAGTTTTAAAATACAGAAATAACCTCTGTCCATTTTATGAATTCCACATAAAATTATACGCTATAAACACTCGATATCTATGGTTTATTTAAACGCTTTATGTGCAAAAGTAATAACCACCCCTAATAGGAATAAATTCCGAATAGCTCTCCACAATTCCCATGGAAGCACTATCGTGTAATATATCGCACAATACGACTTTAATATTTTTTTCCCGCGCCCATGACTACAGCAATATTTTTCGATAAAAACAAGAAACTCTTTATGACGCGAAACATGTGAAAATACATGGGAATCTCCAGAAATTGCCCCGAGAAAAATAAATATCGCCGCTTATTGTACGCATTGTATTCAATAGGGCGTTGCACACGAATCGCATGTTCTTGTATGTGTAATTTGATACAAAATTTATGGGGGGTGAAATGTGGAGTTATTACGGTGAATTTATTTTCGCTCGATGCATGAATAAAATATTGGCGTAAAATTGATATCGCGATTCGAATATCGATCTTTAAGAAAATTGCAATCGCTCTTGATATTTGCTTACGTGTCACATATGTGTGGTTTTAAGTGGAATTGCAGACGACTTTCAGCCGGCTGAAATTTAAAAAAAACACAAGGAAACTTGGCAGACAAGCCACACCATCCATCAGTCTGAACCATCATGGGATGTCACCTTGTTGTTTCATATCTTTGAAGACGTTTCTAATTTGAGATGGTGAAAATTTTCAGCATCAGCTTGATGCAAAAGTTTTGACATATTATCATGATGTTTTAAAAATCTGTATTAATTATGGGTTCTTATTAAAAAGGTTCATCATACCAACGAATTTATACAATTATTTATACAACTAAATAATTGTGACTCATAATTATATCACAAATTAACCACACGTCGAAAGCAATGGGAAATTATGACACGAAGAGATTCCCTAAATTTAGATTTGTATTCCCAAAACTAACAAATAACCAATCGGATAGCATACGTAGTTTTTAACGAACCAAACTGAAATGCTAAAGAGGTCAATAAGAGCATTAATAATATATACAATGAATTGTCAGCAGAAATCAATAGTGTGTCAGGTAGACCATAGATAAAGACAAAATCCAAAATTTGATGACAATTTGCTGAAATCGCTAATTGATTCAGATCCTTATCACTGGCTTCAAGCCACTGGATGAAATGTCACAAATATTCTAATATCTATATACAAGGTGTTTTTCAAATGAACTGAAAAACTTTTATGTGGGTTATGGGGTTCTTTCACACACAGCACAAAAGTGTCTGAGTTGTCGAAATAGATTTTGAAAAAATACCCAAAATTTCGCCTTTAATACAACATAACTTTTTTATCTGTGGTTGTAACAACATGAAATAACTATATTTGTATTTTGCAATGTATTTTTGGTTTAAAAAATATCATTAGAAAAAAAAAATTAGTTCTGAGCTTCCAAAGTCACATTAAATGTGCAAACGAATGATAAATGTCAAGTTTTAAATTCTCTAAACGAAAAACTAACAACTATTTTAAACATAGTTTAGTTTTAAAAAGTTCTCTCGATTAAACTATACCCAATGATATACTACATGTCATACAAATCATTCAATAAGTCGTTAAACTTGAAGAGTTACCAGTTTGGCAGGTTCACGGTTAAGAAAATGCTTAATAATTGGTATGGTAAAATAAATATTTTCTATTTAGATATGGTAAAATTTTCAAAGGCTGATTAACCATAAACATGTATATTTTTCATGTCGATTACATAAAACTTAAAACCAAAGCGTTTGTGTCCCAAAATGGATAATAAATAATACGACTAAAAACATCTAGAAAGCCAAAGCTCATCAAAAATATGTTTCTTTGTGTTTTGGAGAGTATAATATATAACCTATATAGAATGTTGCCAAATCATTACAAGCGAATAATATGCGGAACCGATAACGAAATTAAATGCTGTTTTTGAAAAGAACAAAGCTGAATTGATAAGGGGTTATCTTCCATTACGAAACTTCGTCGCTATTACACATGGCGATGATGTTCCACAAGTCAAAATAACTAAATTGGGTTGTTATTAAGCTTCCAGTGTATTTCAGTATTTATTCCTTCCAACTTTGTCTTAATAAGGACCTCAATAATGAAATATTTAGTATAAAGTTAGCAAAACATAACAAATTTATTACCAATATATAATTTTTGTCTGAGACCATCCGAGCTTGCATAGAAATTTGAAATGTCAAAATTGCCAAATCCGACGTCCTTGCCTAAGGACACAGTGCTTTTAATCCTGCAAGAAGGGTGTTTACATATAAAACACCCACCCCTGGATCTCAGACGTCACAAATAATGGGGTCGAGCGCCGCGTGCGGTCCACAAAGTTTTGTTTAAACATTCCACCATGGCTGTAACATATATTACGACGACGATATATTAAAGCATGGTTGTCCAAATTTATTATTCTTCCTTTACACGAGATTAAACAATGCGAGGCGTTCATTGCCGGGGGTGTCCAAGTTATGACCGAGAGATTGCTTTAATGAAAATTTGAAAATCAAAATTTAGAACCGGACGATAGTTATGATATTGCTCAAACCGCATATTTATACTATCTATAAATCCTGGACTTTTCAAGAAATCGCTGAAGAATTTAAGACCCTTGGGAGCTTTCGTTGCGAAGATGTTTCAAATGGAATGATAAAAGAGTACAAATATAAAATCCTCCCTTGACGTACGAACTCAATACTTAGTTTTCTGTAAAATGAAGCTGTTTAAAACGTATCAAAACTTATCTATATATATATAAGTATATAAAGTTATGAAAGCAATTTTGTCTCGGAGCAGAAATTCTTTTAAAATTTCAAAGCTTTCGCAATACAGTTGTAGTGCTTTTCATTTTCTTCTGCGGAAACGCGGATTGAATTTTACATCTTCCCAGTCAGAACATTTCACCCTCTTGTTTTATCAGCCCCAACAGATGTCCGCACAATGCATTTGCCATTAAAACAAAAACTTCCACATGCCCTATTTTATTACATAGTCGTTTATTATAATGAAAATTCCGTACAAAATATATTTTATTCTTGCAAAATATTTTAATCTTTAAAAGACAAACGTGATCAAATGGTAACAATGGGCATCATCATTATTTGCAATTGATTTTATTTCACGAAAATATTATTTTTAAATATATGAGGACTAGTCCTTTTGTCAGATATACTTTTAGAATAAGATTAATATATGTAGATATAAAGGTAGTATTTTTTCCGAAGGACACATAATTTTTTTGTTGATTAAAGTGAGTGAGATCTTGAATTATTTCAATACTCACTCATAGATCTTCTCCTACCTAAAATTTCTCTATGTGGGGCGTCCAAGGATGAATTTATTCAAAAATGCTTGGGTGGCCAAAATTCTACCCAAAAAATACCCAAAATGCTAATGAATGTTTTAAGAACGATTTGGCGACTGGTTCCAAAGCACCTGCATTCTGGTGTAAAAATCATTGAAATACTAACATAAATTACTGCTGGGATATTTATAACGATTACAGCTTCATTTTGAAGATGATGAATACATTAAATATAATTATTGGCACCTACTGTAAATTATTTGCTGAAAATACCGATGAAGCGCGGGTAGCGAGGTACAACCGTAAGAGTCTTTCTGAGACAAAAGCAGCTCGTATAGCTCGAAAACAACAGTTAGTTGAAGATAATCAACTCTTTGAGAAAGCTGAAGATCTATTATATGCACCTGGAATCATTGGTTGATCGGTAAGTCACTGAAATTGATAGTTCTATCACATTGAAACTTTAAACGAGATTATCTCGAAACTGCATTTTCAAAATGTTCGCCAATTCCTCCAACAAAGATGAGCCTGCCTGCTAGAAATCATGCAAGAAAAATCAATTAGACATTCCATGAAATGTATGGAAAATGAGATAAATCCATAGTCTCCACAAGGTCAATGAGTATGACGCTTGGATAGCACCAACTGTCGCAGAAAATTTCGAACGGAAAGAGTTTTTATAATACTCTCGCGACGAGTCAAATAAATTCGCCCTCAATTTTAGGAATCGGATTTTTAAAAAAATAAGTTCTTTTCACTTATAGGAACTGGCAGTACATAAATCCGAAATAGATCCACATTCACGTCCAGAAATAAATAAAAAATGTTTAAGACTTCGGAGTAACGCGATAAAGTCCACTAAAACTGCCGCATTACGAAAGTGCAAAAAAATTCCAACGTAATTTAAGAAATAAAAGTGAACAATATTGACCCACGAAATAACATATAAGCTATTATTTCCAAGAAAAAAGTCCAATTTGTCCTCCGACCCCTTATAATCCGGAATTTTTGGAAAGAAGTACTTGTAATCCAAAAAATATGAAAATGGTGAGATATACATAGACAACACAAGGTTTCATATTATATGAATTAATTGTACAGAACACTTCTGGATGTTTAGCTTTTGTATTTTTTACATTGACGAATGCAGTATACTTATTTTGGAATGTCGGATTAAAGGGGGACACCGGATTAGACTGGGGCCGGATTACTACGGGTCTGCTATAATTATAGCACAACAGTTCGCTTATTTGATTATATACATAAATTTTAAATTTATTTATTTAAAGGAATTTTAATCAATAAAAATTCAAATTTTGAATACTTTTATAATGGTACGTGTACTATTATATTTACAGGTAATATTTGTCTCCATAATGATATGTTACCATACGGTCACGGCTATTTTTAGCGAATTTAGTACGTGATAAATAGATGATGATTTGTAGACAATTATCATAATTTTGTGGATGAAAATCAAGTATTATCACCATTTATATTGAATCAGGTTTGTAATTTCAGAATTTTCATATACATAATAACAAATAATAGAAGAGTTTGTGATGAACTAAATTTTATAGAAATGGTTTTTGATATAACCCAAATTTAAGAGGACGCCAGAACAAAATGAAATTGATTAGTATTTTGTTCTAAAATAATAAATAAAGACCTAAATTTGAGATAAAAATTGATTTGCTTACCTAGGATAGGATTAGTTGAGCGGGCATTTTAGAATAGAGAAGATCTATGAATGAGTAGCGAAATTACCACTATTTTTAAGCGATATACGGTGGCTTTTCACAACTAGAATATTCTTTATAAAATCTGTGCAAAATATCCTGTATATTTAATATAAATAGTTAAAACAGTAATTCGATTGATTTAAAAATATTGTTGAATGGTGTTATTGATTTATATCAATAATATGTTATTTATGTCAATAAATCAGATTAAATAATTTATATTTATGTAGTGAATCTTCTACTTGAATATTAAATTGGTAAATTGTTAGGGAACAATATAAGGATTCTGAAGAGGATTACTAATTTTCATCACTGCCGGAGAGACTGCAAGCACTTGATAATAAGCTTGATGGTTCTAAAATAAATATAGCTTGAATTCTCAGTGACGATTAGTAGAATTAAAATATTAATTTCATTGGTATATTTTTTCTATACTTACCGCAGAGCAGGGTTGTTTGTCTGGGGGGTGTCTCATGGAGACTAATTTAAATAAAATATGGGGGGCTCGTCGTGGTGAGTTTTTCGCGGAAGAACTCATTATTCGGTCTCGAGCTAATTTGCGACTCGAGAGCTCCTTCTTCTTCATCCCCCTCACCACGTGTTTTCGCACCCTCTTCCCTCATATCTTTAGCGCAAAATTACGGATTACCATACAAACTTGGATGAGATGAAAGAGAGCACATCTCCCATCAACTTGTTTGTCAGAATAAAATTGACAGAACGGAGCGAGGGTTCTGCGCTGAGGTGCGGACATGATGTCCTTCCTGATTCTTCAATATTCATAAAGTCGCAAAAACTTCATAAGTCTGCACAGCTACAACTTCGCCCATGCGAGACGTGATATAAATTTTAATACGGAAAAGGCAAAAAAATGTCAACAAAAACGACGAAATTTCATCCTTTAGGACTCGAGCGCTGGTTCTATATAAAAATTCACCGTTCTTCTTTGAGAAGAATGTAATTTTGGCATGTAAAGCTTTCATCTATTACGAAAAAATATGATGCAAATTTTTACCGTTCAATCCAAATAATTTTCATTAATACACAATAGTATTTTTATGTGGTTCGTGTAAACACTATCAACTGGACAGCAAATATCTGGTCCAATATTGTATGAGAAAGTAATATTTTTCAATACAAAATTTAATGGAGATTCCACCTTCAAAGCAAGTTCAGGCTGACTTGAAAAATTCAAAGGACGACATGGTATCAGGAATTTTATATTCATAGAGAAAAGCTTTCTGCTGTCATACCTTCAGCAAAAACATTCATCGACAAATTAAAGTTATTTGTGAAGAAGAAAAAATTTGCGAGGGGGGAGATATTGGTCCTACACATTCTGAAAATTTTCAGTATTTAGATGTCGCCATAAAATGATTTAAGAACAAAAAAGACTGTAATTCAGGACAACTTATATATCTTAAGGGTGTATGTGATTTGGCAGCTTCAAAAAGAAGAGATAGCTTTAAACAAAAATCAACCATTGATTTTTTTGATAAAAAATAATGCATTATATGTGTATGTATATGTAAATCTAGACAAATAAAAATTATTCATACTTTTTGAATACTAATTTTCGTTATCCGTACTACTTTCATCCCCAATTAGGTCCGGATAATCGAAATTCTACTATATTTAATTATCGTACAATATCCAGGGAAATTTCCTAATTTGAAACGCACACCCTGAAGTGATAGTTATTCTGATAAGTATGGGGTGTTTTTTTACATAATATAATAGAGATTAAAATAAAAGTTGGCTAATAATTTAATCAATAGATCTCGTGAAATATGTCATTTCGGCTAGAACATGCCAAAAAATCCGCAGGATATTGAATACAAAAGCAGTTGGCCTGTAATAAAACAAACCATATAAAGAACATGTACATTGCTAAAAATATTTTATTAGTCGAAGACAAAAATTTCGGTTGTATTTGAACTCTACCAAAGCAAATAAAATTACATTTAATATATTTATTTTATTTCAGGCCAATCCTCAAGCAATTCTTGACTTAAATGCTAAAAATGAAGCACTTGGTACGTTAGATATGATGGTTTTATTTGCTTCGTCGAGTTGTAAGAAAGACGTAACATCAACGATAGATGAGAATTTTGTATGAAGAACAAAGAATATATTTGCATCAATTTTATGCTGCAACATATACAAGTTATTTAGTTTACATCATCATCTGGCTATTATTTTAACAACTTGGTTGTAAGCAACGTACGTATCAGTCTAATATTTGGCATTTTACACTTCATATTTCTAAAAGCTGAATGGAAAATTATATGAAGGCGTATTTATGCATGAAAGATTTATCTCAATTATATATGATTTATTAATATGCCCTTCGGAGTTTGAATGTCCCTTAGGTTTAACCTTTTATAACTAATTCCAATGTCTGATCCCATCTCAGACTTAATTTTTTGTCGCATTATTCTCGTCAAATGATACTATCGTCCACGTCTATTGGCACTTTATAATTAGTATTTTTAGTGAGACAAATTTTATTTTTAATGTGGCTAAAAATAATAAGCCATATTCGCTATGGTAATGGACACGTCCTAAACGAGGGATTTTCTGAGATAATTTGCGTCGGTATGAAATAATATTAAGGCGGGTATTATTCATTCAGAAAAATGCTCACAGCCGTAATTATTTGTGCTTTTCTTCTCGCAAATTCTGAAACATTTTCAAGGAAATATAAAATACTTTAGGATGAAGGTGGAAAATAACTCATGATCCTCAAGGGGTAGTGTTTATAATTATTCTCCGCTGCGTTAATGGATCTAACTTCTGAACAACAACATCTTATATTTGTAAACTTTTTGATGTTTTATTAATTTGTTGTAAGCTACACTGCCGTTTCATTATTCTGTTAATTTGTACTGGGAAAAAAATGCATGACAATTGGTAAAATATAAATAAGTTTGCCTTGTATATCGTGTCTTTTTTAGGGGTAAATATTTGCATTATCATTCCCCTTGAGAATGATCCCCTGAATTAGCTTGAAACATGAAAAAAATTAAATCTTAATGCCTCAAGCGCTGTTAGCGCGTAAATAAAGTTAAAAGAGTCTTGAAAGTAACATAATGAAAAAAAACCACTCTGAAGGGTGTGAACTGGGCTAGTCCGGTCATGAGTCAACAATTCATTTTATTTCCTGAGGCCAAAAGTCGGCAATATAATATGGGACATGTACATGTTTTATATTCGACACTGGGGAGAGACTAGCTGATGGAGAAGGGGTGGTAAAAGATTCCCAACGGATCCCAACAGGCATTCGAGAAAATTCCCTTAATTCTTTAGCTCAGGAATTTCGGCCCTCATGACTCGGAGGTAAGAAAAAGTACATTGCCTGAAGACTTTATCAAAGTGCTCCGTTTATGTGTACACGAGATAACGCCGCTGCCAATAAGAATTTATGTTTTCCAATGTGATAATATTCCAGGGCGTAAAATATCAATTTAGTGCCCGGGTGAAAATTCATGGAAAACTACAAAGCAATTTGATGACCATATGTGTGTCAATAAATTGGATTTTCATACTTTACGACCCATAAAAGCTTTCACATCCACTCAGAAGCTTTCAAATGAGCTTTGAAGGGCTTTCGCAGAAGCCATATAAAATAATCGCCTCTTCCGATATTAAACTATCTTAATGTCATCCAAGCACTATAGAATACTGAATGTATATTTTTGCCATTTAAAAAAATATATTTTGGCAACAATTTTTTAATCCAGTACGCTATTATTCCAAAAGCTCATTAATGAACGTCATTTCTGCAATAATCGATACGTTTGAATGACGTGTAATGTATTACAATGACTAAAATGTGGTTTAGAAACCATGTTTGGGTCAAAATATTAATGTGGTTACAAAATGCCAGGCAATAAAACATAGTTCATAGAAATCTATCATTTTACAACATAATTTTTAGTATGTGCTAATTTATATATATTTTTTTGTAAAATTCATTCTGATTTTGAATAATATTTTGATATGTAATCATTCAAATATAACTGATAATGAGATTAAAATTAAATTCAGAGAAATGAAGAATGAATAGATGGTATTGTGGCTAAAATCCAGAACTTATTATATTAAGTTTGAGTTCAATTCCAGATAATAATTTAAATAATATATATAATACTAACAAATTTTGGAAATTGGAATCATTATAAAAACTTCTCTGGGAAAGTCATCTATTCCCCTAATAATGGATGTGATAACTTAAAAATAAGACGTAAAATAACATAGATATTTATTAGAGATACTTATTTTGTTAATATACGCATCAATTAATCCATTGCTATTATCGTAATCAATCGGATGTAAGTTAATAATAAATGGCTCCAAGATAGACTTTGACAATATTTTACTCTTTAACGTTCCTATGGAAACACAAATGATAAACTACGAATAAATGACAGACAAAGTGCAAGCAAATTATTTCAAAATCAATAATGTATCATTGTATTATAAAACTTAATTATGGATGTTATTTTAATTGGATAATTTCAAATATTCTTTATGTTTGATTCGGTTTTGTGATAAATTTAAAAAACTCACATACAAATATTGATTTTGTTAGATTTTTTTGTATGCGTCTCGATTTACATATGGGAAATACGCTCTCTGGAACCCAATAGCTTTTCCAACAAAGCGGAAAATCTCTCTCCCAGCTCACCCTCACTGCAATGACGTCGTCAAAGTATGTAAATTAAACTGAAAATGTTTGCGAATTCTAACTATTTACGAGAGCATTTTTTTAAAAATATTTTGCGTGGACATAATGAAAGAGTATTTCCAAGCAATTCCTTCAAGGAAGCGTGGTATGAAAGGCGTCAAATAGAGTTTCCAGCTCGTAAGTTATCGGATATGACCAGTTGCTCCGTATTTATGTCAGCTATAAACACAAAGGTTGTCGGTGTAAAAGGAATGATAAATTAAAATGGTCGAAGATAAAAGAATTTGCTGCGAAAATTCCGCCCGAAGAATGTTGTTTTCGCTAACGAAGAAAACGCTTAAAGCCTCAAGACCTTAACAATATTTTTAGCGGTGGGATTTCGAAAGGACAGAAATTAAGCAAAACAGGATTACACGAATAATCATAAGCTCCAAAGTCTCATTTTTCATAATAAGCGCTAATCAAATACTTGCGAAATGTATAATGTCGTGAAAATCGAAATATAGAAACGCCTCTTTAAACAAAGACTCGCTTATAATAAGACATATTGTAGCACGAATAGTATATCGCAATAATAACAAAAATGAAATTTATAACCATGAAAGCTTACACAATTGTTCCAGCCTTAGAGTAAATAATAGGATATAGCCTTTGTCCTGAAGCAAGGACGCTTAAAATCGGGAACTAACGTGAGTTTTGCACAATTGACATTTTACAAGAAAATTTACTCTAACTTATTTCAAAAGACGTTAAAAACATAAAATATATTTTTATTATTTTGATATATTGAACTCGTGTCGTCATACTTAAAGAGCTTAAATATGAGCTAGCATAAAAAAGTATATATTTGTAGATTAGGGTGGTTCTTATTATTCGACTTAAAATATTACGAGTTGACTATTTCTGTTGTTTTCTTCAAATTAATATGTCAATATGGAAGCATTTTTATAGATCCATTTTTTTGTCTCGGAATCACGTAGGGATCGTAATATAGGAAAATGTGTTAAGGAACATCTGACTGAAACATATGTTACGTTTTATATAACTGTCATTTCTAAGTTTCTATCGAGCCCTACTCGAAAAGGAGTTACTTAACCTTCTCCGCTGACTTTTTGACAAACCTTCAAGTTTGCTCTATTTTTACAATAATATAATATAGGAGCGGAAAGGTTTTCTTTTTGCAAATATGTTTACGCAGGGGAAGCTGTCAAATTTTTTCCACATCGGGTCCCACGAAAAGGCTTTTACGCTCTCTGTCTCCATATTAAAAGGCTTGTGTGTTTATTATTCAAATTATGCGATTTACATGTTGTCTGAAGGGATTCGCGTAAAAAAATGTATTTTTAAAATTAACCTATATTGGATTCATATAAATCATATTAAAGATATGCAGTTTCGAGTGTGGACATTTACATATTCGACATCATCCAAAGACCGAAGGAATGCATTCAATATAAGCGCTTTGGTATTAAAATTGCAAATTTCAATTCAGTACTTTTAGCGACAGATACGAGCCTCATCTCTAAAAAGTCTTTTAATTTCTGAATAGGGTCATCATTGAGTTACTTTTCAAACACGGGGTTGCTTCTCTGCTTATATTGAATTTGGGAGCAAAGGCATTCGGAGAACAAAGTGCCCTTTGCCATTTGGTTTTTACCCCATTTTTGTCAATCCACGTAGAGGCTATATTGCTAGCCCTTTGTCAATTGATCTCGACGTCCAATACGAGGGCATTTCTAGAAGCCATATTGTCCGTGTATGTAATCATCGTCAAATGTCAATGTGCTTTTATTTTAGCCCAACAAAAAAAGGTGAGCCCTTATTCGAAAGGTTTTCAGCATACGCATTATTAATTTGGATAAATCCACTTTTAATTCGCTCAATCAAAATTCATTATAGTATGATCTTGAACACGACGATCCTGCATAAAAAAACGTTTTTGCTGTGTGTGTTAGCTATATTTTTTCAAGAATACTTTCATATATTTTTAATTACGATAAAAAACGGGTACGCGCTTACTAATTATTTGAGAGGTAAATTAAGAATTAAAATTTAACTTAACTTTTTCCGATATTTCGAATCTCCTGTCGGACTTATGGACGCGAAATAACTATCGGTATCTTGGTGATGTTCCTTGTGATGTAACCAGTGAGCATCTTTGGTCACATTGCCGTCGGGTGAGCATTGCCGTTGCTTCATTAGAGATTGTTTGCACTTTCAGATTTTTTTGCTAGGTTAAGTGCTTTAATTTTCAATAAAATTGGCAGCCAAGCTCATTTTTTACTATGCTTGTTATTCCCGTAAGTGCAAAAAATAAGTTAACAAAGTTTTATCGCGAATGGATAAACGGTATAGCAGCGCATTAAATACGGACAAACAAACATTGCTTTTTGCATATTAAACAATGCCTATGTTACTATGATATTTGAATGCATGTATGTCTGTCTGTTCACCATACAATTAAATTTAATAGGTTAATTTTGAATAGATTAAACTTAATGCATCTCACAAGTGCCGCACACACGTTACATACGAGGCATGTTCAGAAAGTAAGTGTACTAGATTTTTATATTTTTTTAGAAAAGGTGTATTTAAAAAATAATAATGGGATATTATTAACACACTTGTTGAATATTTTTCCACGTAATTACCGTCCAGTTCAATGCTTGTGGCGAACCGTGACATAAGCTTCTTTATGTCTTCCTCGAAAAACTCTGCTTGTTTGTTAAAAATTTAATTCCACCAATACGTGCCTTTAAATCAATAACATATGGGGTGATACTTTTCCGATTTTTTTAGGGTCTCACAATATCATTGCACATTGATGATCTCCCCATGAGGTAGAATTTTGACCAAAACTATGACTTTTCGGTCTGAAAACACTGAGGCCATGAGTTTTTGCTTGAAATTGTAGTTTTGAATACCACGCCACATATAAAAAACATTGGCTATACGTAAATTATTCAATAGTGCGGGAGTCAGCAACTGGAATTTTGCACCCATTTCTTCAAAACTGTTTTTTTTTTAATGAAAGTTGCAATCTAACAAACTTTCAATGTTGCGGATATTGGTTAAAACACATTAGGTTTAAATCTACAAAGCTGCTTTTTTGTCTACAAATAGTTTACATTCATTATTGTTAAATAAACATCGTCTACTTGCGATACAATGTGGATAGATCTTCGGTAGACGTGGTCAAAGTTATAGCACGGGAATTTGATTGAAGTTTTGCAAATTTAATATAATTGCAATATTAAATATATATTTTTTTGTTATAAGCAGTTACAGCATAGTTTCAGTCTTGTAGGTATAAGACATTTATATAATATATATTTATAGGTCTCAAAAATTGTTATTAATATCGACAACGACATCATCTCAGTAGACTGCCGTTTTGTTCATATACAACATCAAAGCAACATCAAAAATATTACAGCATCAATGAAGAATTGGAAATATTCCAAGGGATAAATGGCTTTTATTGCCATTCATACATGATTACATTAGAAAAAGTTGTTTAAATAGGGAGTTTTAAGCAGAATAAGATCAATCAGTGAGAGGCAAAATTATCAATGCATTTCAAGTCATAAAGGGTGCCATCCGACTTTATGAATTTTGCTATAGTTATACTGTGTATTTATATCGCATTATCGGATTTTATATAAAAAAAATGTTAATTTTACCATGATTTAATTTTGGAATCCTTTTTGTGCAAAATATATATGATAAATTTATTTGAATAAGGTATGTTTTCGATAGAAAATGATACATGAGTAAAGGATTTAAATTTGAAAATGCATTATAATTCTATAAAAACCACCCTGTAAAAAAAGTTTAAAGGGTTGAAAAAGTTTAATTTCATTTCATTACAAGCGCTGTGTAAAATTTACCTGGATAACAAAGTTTATAATTCAATGCGGATCATGTAATTCAAAAAGTTTGAACACTTTGTATGCGGCTAGTCTCATATAAAATGTTGTGATGACTTGAGATTTTCTGGTGAGCGTAGCAAACAGCTTTTTATACAAAATGTAAGCCATGCAAATTAAGTTTTCTTCGAACGGAAGTTTCTTTCGTAATAAAACTTGCTATATCGCTATCCAATGCATCCCTTCTCTGGAAACTTATTTTCATGCACGAACAATATATTTTATTCAGCCAAGAAAACACGCAAGTGGTAAATGCAAGTTGCACATGAAGCGCATCATCGACCGATATGACTGAAGGAAGATGACTTGCATACATATATGAATTTGTATGCAAGATTTCAGCACAATGGTTGCTTTCAATCCCATAGCGTATTATAATTCTATTAATTTAAAAAAAAATGTAAGACAAAATTCTCCCCGGCAACTGGATCTTTTTTTTTCTGTTCCGGTTTATTAAAGTTTCGCGTTTACTCGAAATTTGCATAGTTTTAAATTGCCTTTTCGGCCCATAATCTTTGGACGCCCCTCTTTCAAGGGTCCTTTTTAATCTCCAAGACGTGATGTTGGAACGATTTTTTCTAAGGAATTAAATGAAGCCGGCGCGATTTGTATAAGATAATATGTATAAATTTTGATTTTAATTTAACCATGAAAAATAATGAATTTAAAAATAGTATATAAGTTCATAACCATATTAATTCCATAAAAGTGTTCAATTTATTTTATAAAGATGAATCCAAATACTGCACTTGGATATATTTAATGTATTTATTATATAACCAATTACAGTGAATCTTGCCAATTTGAATATTTTGATATTTTAAAATGCGATACAAAATATCACATGTTGTGAATTTTGTCCAATACTTTTATACAATTTAATGTCAAAACCAATAACAGAAGCAGTTCATTTGTACCATTTTATGTTGTTTTTGTTCAACCTGAAAAAAATCATCGATACTTATGGGAATACGCTATAACTAAACAAGTATCATTAGTGGTTTAAACAGTTTAAAAATGAAAATAGGGATCTCAAGAGCATGGCTTGAAAAGGACGACCCCAAAAATTAGATGATATCCTGAAATCGATGGTGGAATCAGATCCTCGTCAAACAATCGAAAAATTATCATTGAAAATTAGATCTCCATGATCTATAGTTAGGGATCATCTTCATCGCATAGGAAAGTTGCATAAATAAGGAATTTAGGAGTGAAGAAGATCTGTATCTGTGGTGAATTGTAACTGAAGATAAGAAATTAATGATATACAATAATCCTATAGGAAAAAAATCCGGACAAGTACCTGTTTTCATCCCTCAACCAACACTAACAATAAAGAAGGTCCTTCTTTGTATGTGGTGGTATTTTTCTGGAGTTATTAATTATGATATACTCAAACCCGGTCAGACCATTACATCAATAATTTATTGTGAATAATTTGAACGAATAAAACAAGAGCTAATATAAAAACGATCTGTTTTGGTTAATTACTAAAAAGGAATTCTTCTTCGCGATAACGCGAGATTGCATATTGCAAAAATAGTTCGGGGAAAAATAAGGGAGCTTGAATTAGAACTTTTACTTCATCCAACCTATTTACCATATCCCGCACCATCGGATTACTATATTTTCAGGTCGTTAGAGCATCCATTAAGATGTAAAAAAATTAACAAAATAACAGAAATAAAAACGCACATAGAAAAGTTTTTCGGTGAAGAAATCTGAATAGAAAAATTACCTTTACGTTGGCAAAAGGTATTATTTTATTGATTATTATTTAAGATTTCTTCAATAAATAAATGTTTTTTAACAGCAAAAAAATGTACAATTTAAGAAGATTTTCATCCTACGAACTTATTGAATGATGCGTTAGAGATAATTTGACTACTTTTGTCTAAGAATATTGCACCCTTCGTTGAAGTAATTAACACAAAATACTAATGAGCCTTTTTTAAATCTATTAACTTCAATGAACGTTCCCATGGACACACAAACGACAAACAGATATATCAATAATTTAATAATAAAAGAAAAATATGTATCAATTATCACATTTTGGTAAAAAAAATTATTAACGTAAATTTTTTAATAGGAACATTTATTATATCAAATAAATGACAATCATTTTGATATTTTCTACAATATTAAATATAGTTGGGAGATAATAAAACTTGATATTCAATAGTTAGGATAGTTGTTTTTTTTGTTAATAGCACTTGAAATGTCTACAAACATACTGCTTTAGTGAAAATTTTCTTTCTTAGAATAGAAAAAAGATCTTACTTCTTTTCCATTGTTAAAAATAAACAATAATATCAAGTGTGCAAAATAATTAGCCTCTAAATCTTATTTCAAAGTTCGAGACACTTCACACAATACTCGGAATCAAATGAATCATTCGAGCGCCTTAGATTAAACACTACAAATTAAACACGAGCATTTGAGAGGCTCTACACGAAAGTATTTTACAGAAACTATATTAAGGGATGTAAAGCATATAATACATAAATGTTCCGCCGTGTTGTTGGCACGTAGATTCCATCCAAGGAAGATGGTGATGTTGGATAAGGGTGTGAGAAAATAGGTGTGAGGATCTCGAGCAAGGGATGAATGTAGAGTGAGAAGGGTATACTGAGTGTTTCCGACACAACCGGAAGTGATGCTAGCCCGGAAGGAGTACTTTTGTCGATTTGTCAATAAAGCACCTGGTCATACATTAATTTGTTTGCTTATTAAAGGATTTGAAATCCAAACTTTTACCAAAAGGGCTGAAGCTTATCCTCAAAGGGACTAATGCTCTGAACAAACAAAAGCTTTTAAAATGTATTTTTATAAATTAAATTTAAACATCATGAGCATGTTTATAAAAATACATATATATCATGTTTAAATATATTTTTTAAATCATCCTTATAATATATATATGTGTATTAAATATTCGTACCATTAGTGTGTGGTTAACGTAATCTCTGTGCGTAATTAGTGCAGATAAGCTTTAAGGTTTTCCGTTATTAGAAAGGCTAATGGAAACTGTTTGATTTCCATTAACCTTCCAATAACGGAACAACCCCTAGATAAGAGACTCATCAAATAAGTCATCAATGTCGATTGATTCCATATAAATAGACCAGATTTCAAAACAGTTAATGTATGCACCGAAACTCCCAAACTCCTCTCATCCCCTATTCTGTATAAAAGTCAACTTTTCGTCATTTACATGTTTCGGCCTCCATGTAAAATATTATCCATCGCGCCATGGAAAGCCGCGGATGGATGTGTTTGCAAAATTTTACACTCAACCTAATTTTTTATGGATGCTGTAATAGCAGAGAGCATCACAAAAGCCAGGTGAAGAAACACAGAAAAATATTACATGGCGATGATAAAAAGCGGCATAAAAGCGAAAAAAAGCGCTTCGTTTATTCTAACAAATTTTGCTTTTAATGTTTGTACGCTCGGCTAACATTAAGTACTACTTAAATATATACATACACACATTTAAGCATAAAAAGGCAACAACAACGACCCTTAAAATATTTTATTGCCTTGTAGCAACAACAAAAAATATGGAAAAAATCATCAACCTCCGAAGGGCGCCTTCGTATTTGGTTTGAAATAATGATTCGTTTGAGGACCGAACTATAGAGAGACGTAGCATTAAAAAATCTATTGATTTGATCCATTTTGCTTTAGTCGTGTGTCTGAGGGGAACGGTCTGAAAACAAAAACATAGTCAAAGCTGAATGTATACCGGAATATGATTCTCCATAAGCATTTCAAATTTGATTCTTTCTTCATAGCAGATTTTCCAAAAACGGGGATTTAACGATTTATTACAAATTTAAGATTTATTATGAACTTAAAGGAAGAAAATATAATATAGCTGGTACACGGTGCGTTGCTGCCACATAAGTAATAATTCTAAAAACATCGTTTGAATGATAGAAATGATATAAATAATGAAAATTATTTGAAAAAACATACAAACATTAATTTTTATATATAAGATATACTGTAAGTTAATTGTACTATACTTATATTATTTGAGAAAGTGCAAACAATAAATTAACAAAGTTTTATTGCAATCGATTGAATGGTATGGTAGCGCATTAAATACGAACAAACAAACATTAATTTTTATATATTTGATTATGCTTATGTTACTCGTGAAATTCTTAGCAATAAGTGGACAAAGTTGTATTGCAATACAATGAACAGTATAGCAGCGCATTTCGAACGAACAAACCCAATTCATTTTTATATGTTAGATAAAAACAATTTTAGGGTTAATTTTTTAATTACTTTATTTGTTATCAGACTATATATTGATATAAATTAATTACAGTCATTGTATCGCAGCACGAAAATTCGCAATAAAAAATAATTTTGGCTTGGAATTTCAGCTAAATAATTGCTATCCTGTAAAACAACAGGATTTACATCGAAGACAAAGTAACCTGTAGCTTCGAATTTTATTGCCTCTACGTGGATCGGGATGTAATTCTTAATTTGGGCTCCGTTTTCGGCGTCCTTCGGGAAAACTACGAATAATTGCGGCAACCCCTTTTTTCATCCCTTACGAAATCAATGCACGCCACATTCTAGTTTCTTCGCCCGTCACGTTTGCTTTCTAGCACCTACGGTTTATCGCTTTATTTTCCATAAGTGACCTTCGGTAAGCAGATGTACCTTGCGAAACGACCAACCCTTAAATTATGGACCCCGTGAAAACTTTTAATCAGCCCCGTTCCATGTTTACCCTCTGGCTTTTAATTAATCAAATGGACACATGCTTCTCAGTCGTAAAATAATGCCGTTCAACAACAAATTGTCGCATATAAAAACCATATTGATCTTTTGACTCGCTTTTATCACACATGCGAACGAAAGCAAAAAATATTTCTGATGTCATGTTTACGACCCTTTATTCAATGGAGAAATGTTGGATTCGGACTTTTGTTCAAATTGAACGACGTTTTGGACTTTTGTGGTTTTCGGATGAACTTTTGTTAATATTGAAGCAGATACTGTGAGCGTTGAAGTATTAAAATTGGTCATCTGCTGCATTGCTCACTTTCATGAAGTTGAAGCCATGTAATTCATATTGAAGTGGATAAAGTTCATTAAAGAGCCACCTTTATCTTTCCAGAAAGTTCGCAAATTTATATTTCATAAAATTCACTTGGTTCATGGGGAAACTTAAATGGATCATGGATCTTGATACCATCAAAATTATTTCATGGAAAAGTTACACTTTTTATTTAAGCCAAATGTACTATAATTTTACTCTGGAATCCTTCACAAACTAATCGATAAATTTATAAATAGCTATCTGAATCATAAAAAAAATTCAAATGAAAATTTAACAGAATTTCCTTCCTACATTTGCAACGTACCATTTTAGCGGCTAACTCTTTTATGAAACCATATATTCAGTGTGTCAAACATTTTGCGGCAAATTGACAGGCCAAACCTGCAACTGAGCGAAAAAAACGTTGAACATTGTTCGGAATCATAATTTCAATCATGAAATTTCGTTGCATTATATTTGATTATTCTACTATAAATTCAATATGATGCAATTTTAAAATGGTCCAGATTGAACTGCTTGAAATCGAGATGGATGAATGAATTTAAGTACGCAATAAACGGCATCCGATACTAAAAATGTGATTGGAAAATGGTATTAAAGCTGTTAAACTTACAATGAAAAATTAATATTATGAAGTATTAAAAAATATATATTTAACAACGAATTGTATTGATCAAAATACAAAATTTACATGTATTAGATATTTTCAGATGAAATGCCTAATTTTTTTGCTATTTGGATTAAATAAAAGTTATTTAAAAAAATATATTTTGGCCACGTACATGAGCTGTGTAAATATAAGCCTAACTGCGAGACTTTAATGACGAGCCAAAACTCTCATCCTCCAGTAGTCGTCAACGAAATATTACGCGTTTATTTTTGCAATAATAATTTTCTGTCATTAAATATTGATTTTTGGTCGTTAAAGCGAGTTGATTTTAAAGTTGTTAGAGCTTTGTGCCCACTGGATATCGTACGCGAATGTTGAGGGTAGATCCTGAGGGTTGCAGGACAAACGCACTTTCTATTCTCTCTGGGGAGCCTTGCGTACTGGTCGTGTTTAATTTTTGGCGTGCAAACTTCATTTGCCGCCATCATGTTTTAAATTCGCGTTACATGTTGTATCACATCTGAAAGCTTCTGCCTCGTGATTGGCGCCGTATCATCGTAGATAAAACAAGGATTTCCGTCGTATACTGCGAGTCTTTATCGAGACTGCGGATCCCTATCGATACCGGGGGCGAATGCCCTCGTCCTTATCATCGACGCGCTTCAGATTAAGATGAGAAGCATTAGAGCGCGTCCGGCACTCAGACTGCCCCACGATTCGAGATGCCCTTCATGGTGAGCTGCATGAGGCAGTCGCGACGAAGATGTGACGGGTCCCATGAGACGGCAAGGAGGCCAAATGCAACACTATTCATTGTAATTTTGATATGTAAAAGGTGTATCCCAAAAGTAATGAAATATATGTTTTTATTTATACGAAGTATTTATTTATCGAACTACTCCCCATGAGCATTTGGATGGGTGTTAGACTCTACGATGTCCACCCATAAAACCCCAAGGAGGGGGAGCCAAACCTACGTCCGTGGGCAACGCAATGTGGAGTAGAGGTGTGCTCATCAAACGCTGCTGGGGTAACTCAGTTAACATGAGTTGGGTGCGCAGGTCACCCTGCGCTGCGTACTGTGTCAAAGGGCACCAATATCCTCAACAGCCTAGGCAAACAGGGGAGAACGATTTTAGGCTGTTCGAACTACAACTTGTGTCCGTGGCTAGGTACTAAGAATGACGGAACCGATACAAGTACCATGAGAAAGGGGTAGTCCCTTCAAACTGAGGTTGGACTCGTAGTGGCAGTGAACCCGCGGTAGTAAATCCCTTAAATTTAAAATAACCTTAGTCCTTCCTCTTCCATCGCACCTTCGGGTGCACATAATCTGAAGCTGGTCTTTCCCGCGCTAAAGGAATGGGCACCTGGATGCTCCGCGCATAGCGTTGCTCGTGGGGCTAAAGGATCAGTGAAATACGCTCTCTGTGTGGCTAGTTTGGGGTAGCCCAAAACGGACTATAAAGCAGCGCAGGAAATGGGCTCGATTGATAATGAACACCCAATCCAGTCAGTTGCTGTCTGATGTCTATCGTCTCCGTGAGCATCTACACATTTTTCCCATGGACTCTCCCATGCCTGGTACGCCATTTTGTATGCCTTGACGATAGCTTCTTTCAGAAATGTCGTCAAGGCTGCTTGGATAACCTCAATGCTGTCTAAACGGCGTCCTTTAAATGCAGTTTTGATCTTCGGGAACAAAAAAAAGGCGGTCGGAGCTAAGTCAGGACAGCAGGGTTACTGCGATAGCATTGCCACGTTGTGTTTCGCCAGGAATTCACAGAAGCGTTTTATCATGATGTAACACACGGATGACCATTTTCCTTAATATTTTTTCCATGTAATAGGCAGCATTAAATATATGTTCATAAGGCACTCAGGCGCTTAATAGGCTTGCTTGAGCAATTCATTAGTTTCGACTGCTTTTTTGTCGAATTGTATGCAAAATTTGATCTCCCAATGTTGTTCAGAAGACTGAATTTTAGTGCACTGTAAAGCTAAGAGTCTTTCATACCTCACTCAACCGATTTAAATACGTTGCAACCAGTAGGGGTGTGACAAAAAAATATATTTCATGACTTTTGGGATGCACCTTGTATGTGAAATACTGAATAAATTGTATTTATATGCAAATATTATTTAAAATACTAACTAACTCATAGGGTTTTATTTACATAGGATTCTTCAAAATTCGCGTAACATTAAGCTAAAATTTTATTTTATATAAAAATTAGAAATAATTAATTTAATTATTATATCTTTGCATCTGGCATTCATAAATAATATCGGGATTTCTTTTCCGTCAATTATAATAATTATATCTTTAAAAAAATGAGGCAGATGATTTTAAAACGCCTTAATGGCGTACTGAATAAAACTTAACGATATTAGCAATTCCTGGCGAGACTTCGGAATGCGAATTTCATTGCAGTCAATTATGTGAATATTAAAATATGGCTGAGGAATATTATCAAAGGCTTTCGCTCTAATTCAATTACTTATTCATTCATAAGAGGTACCAGATGGTGTAGACGAAGTCGAAATAAAGACGAAAGAACGGTACCATTGAAATGGCATCACACTTTATAGCGAGATGTCGTAAAATCGAATATTTTGTCAATGTAAAGTGCTCTTAATAACTATAATATTTCAATGGTGTGCATCAAATTAAAGCTTATTACTACAAATGTGGCATTGTTTGATTCGGTTCGACGCTTCGAATTGAAACTATTCCATTAAATTCATCAGCCATTGCTTCATAGCTCAGTAGCTTTATATATGGCATTGAACGCGAGTCAACTTATATATACGTGGTAGCACTGTGGATGGCAAAGGAAGTATTGTGGCAATGGTGGTAGTCAACAATTTGTACAGTGTCTGGGATGTGGAGCGCCATGGGAAATTTGCGGTTCGTGTCCAATCAACAGGTCTAAAAATCAACCCCTAACCCGGAGGACCGATTTGTTAAACATCAAACATTTATTTTTATTTCGAAAAACAGACAAATCGACATTAAAATTTTGTACAGGCGTACAAAATATTTTTATTTCGGCTATAAATTGAGGGACGCATCTGGCTTCAAAATGGCACTCGCTCTCATAATACGGCGTTATATTTCAATTTACTTTCATTTCGATTCCAAGTATCAATGTATACATTTTATACGCCATTCGGAGCTTAATTAAGTTTTGAGTGCATCTAGTGCTTTGTAGGAATCTGTTTCGACATGGATCGATCTCAATTTCAATCACATATCAAGCACTCTATCACGCAGGGAGACGTTAATTGAATTATGATCCATCAATAATCGTAATTGAGTTACATGGCTGGCACGACGATGATTATCGATATTTGCTGTATTATAAGATGGATTTACTTTAAAATTAAAAATAAAGAAAACACCCATAAATTCACATGACAATTTAAAGCCCATCGCTTGTCTTCTTCTTACATAAATCTTTGACAATCATAAATATTCATGATTTTCAATATAGCATCATCTACGTTTTCTTTTTCATAAGATGCTATATCCATTATCGGATGTAGATTCTATCCATAGGATAATGTTCTAGGGAATTTATATTTTATGTGGTGACTTTCTACTGCCTTCCCCATATGGTTAAATTAGCATAGAACTATTCGCTGCACTCATGATAGATTTATGAGCGAGTAGCAAAATTATCAACGGTTTTTAATTATATTTTAATTATAAAGCATTGCATGAGCATACATTATATTCTTGAAACATCAAAAAATTATATTTTTTATATCAGAAAATACAGAAAAAATGGTATTTGGACGCAGACTTATAAGTTAGTGCAGGCATTGGCAGATGTTAAAGTGAGTGAGTTTTTTAGCAGATCTATACCTGATATATGTCGACATTAAAAACCGCCCTATTTGCTATATTTATATCATATTTGATGGGTTAAGATACAAATGGATAGTTTTGAATGATTTTGTTGACTCTTTAAAAAAAACTATAGCGTGAGCGGTTTACCATCCCCACGACATCTTCCGTCTATCTTCAGGTGCAATGTGTTATTTTAGCAGCGCCATCTCTTGTGGCCCCTGTGGAGACATTGCACCTGCATACCGACTGATCGCTTCTTGCGCGTGCACCGTAGCCGGTTGAACAGTGAGAGTCGTCGGTTAGCCTTGGCCGCGGGAGGTCGTCCCTCCTGCAGCCAGATCTCTCGTATAGGAATACATAGTTATTTAGAGAAGACATTCTTTCTATTCGACGCCCGTCCTATTCCCATCCATTCGTCTAGCAAAATCATAGACCCGACAGAAGAACGGACCCGTGCGCTAGAGAGGCCATCCCGACGAGCACGTATAAATGGGGAGCCGCCCGGGGACTCTGCCCTCAAGAGCGCCCCCTGCCTCAACGTTACAAAACAATTAATTACCTTTGAGTAGTGAGCTACATACAAATCTACTTATCTGTCAGGACCGCAGCAGCGCGCATGAAGTTTATATTTAACACTCTCCTCGCCCAAAGTGAAACGGTGTTGTTTAAAATTCGATAAACGGAAGGAATAGCGTTGCGTTATTATAACGCGTGGGATAAACACATACGACATGTGTCACTTCTCTCAGGTGTTGTTTTATCTTAGATCGCTAAGTTTCACCAATTATTCTGTCATTAACTAAACTAACGCAAACAAAGTGAAGATAAGCAAGTACGATAAGCGAAAAGACAAGGCTAGGAATGCAAATTTCAAGATCGATCTCAAACGATATTTAGACAGTTGTCGTTTGGAAGACATTAAAGAATAACATTTGTAAAGCTAGCATTAGTAAGTCGTTATAGAAATACGTAACAGTGACATGCTGGATTCGCTTTTCGAAAAATATTTAAGATTTCATTCGGTTGAAAAGCATATTTTTTCTGCAAATATATCAGTATTTTTTTTATATTCAAATCAGAAAATTCGGGGAACGTCCGTCGCGCATATCTGGTGGACGCAGCGCTGAACGAGTTAAATAAATAAACACTGTCGATAACACACAATATCGGTATTTTCTTAAAGTAAACATAAACAATACACTTGAAATCGATTAATTATATAATTCACACATCATTATTAGTCGGTAAATTTGGGTTAACAATCTATACAGTCTCTGTCGCTCTCCGAGCTCAACGTACAAGAGTGCTCTTTCTGAATCACTGGAATTCGCTCGCAAATACGCGATCATCCTACCATACAGGTTAACAATGAATTTTTAAAGCATCTTCTATTTTTTTTTCTTTTACTACTTGTCGCTATATATTGTTGCTAAAGTGTTATGAGAGTCAGTTAGTTTTTAGACATTACAAATTTAACTTGTGTCTCTGAAGAATAAGTGGATACATATTTATTCATGAAATAGTTTCCACATGAAAAATAATTCGAAATTTATGCTAACTTTCAATCCTGTAGCAAACTTTTAAAATATATACATTTCAACTAGCCTAAATAAATAAAATAAAGTCAAAGTATTAAAATGCATGACATGCAAATTTCATAATTCAAATATAACTACTACCATCCTTAAAGCATGGATACAAAATATTCCTTGAATTATTCAAACAAAAATTATACAGCTATATTCAGAATAATATAATTGAATCTCTACGAGAAGTTCGCTATATGATGCACAGATTTGACATTTTCCATTGATGCGTTATTTATTTATTGCGCAACTTCTGAGGAAATTTATGAAAATCTGACGCGAGGATTAAACGACGGTTTGCCAGCTTTAGAAGAGCGACAAAGATAAATGCTCAATGTCTTTTGGGATATTATAAATCTTAAAAGGTACGACATTATTTATTAGCATCGCAAAATATTTGGCTTCGACCTCTGTTATTAGAGTAAGAACCTATAAAGATTACTTGCAAATGCCGAGCGTCGTCGGATGGATTCAAAGTTCTAAAATCACAAAAATCCTGACGTGATAAATGATTTAGGACGTCAGAGTCTTATTGTGAAATCCGGACTGAATTCGAAATTTTTGAGTATGAATTCCATCATGCTTTCATCGAATAGAATTCTGGCGGCATACGGTTGGAAATCTTTTCATGCATTCAATTTCCATAATAACAAATACTGAATCATCAATAACTATAGCTTAAATTGGTTTTCTTTGTCTTTCTTCTTAAGCTCGATCTGTTAGATTTGAAAATTAATGTATATTTGGCTTTGTTTGACATTGTTATGCGTTATGGGCTAAAAAAATTCGCACAAAAGAAGTTTGATTGTATAATGGTTCGACATAAAGAACGTTGAAACCATAAATAATGATCTTCAACCCTAATTGAATCATCTGACATCGATAAAATAAAATGAAATAGCCTCAGGACCTTATTCGTTAAAATATCTACCGTCACCCGTACAAGACACTTAACCCGTTATAATTAACACATTGTATACGGGTCCGATTTGATGAGTGATAACGCCTGGCGCGGGGGTATCCGCGTCATACATGTAAAAAATAATTCAAGGCCATTCAAAAATTATACCGTATGTCGATATATCGGTCGGTTTTAATTTATTTTTGTGTGAAAAGATTTTCACTTAAAATAGCATTAACTCTTTGCACTTGAGAGGTGACTCTCGCTCACCACTCGGTTTGATACAGATACGAGCTTTGTTTTAGGTGAAGAATTGTTAAAATTGAAATGTCACCTGATAGGAACTATCTTTACAAATAAGAAGCATTTACCAGAACAAATATAAAAAACGAAATTCAGCAAGAAAACAACAGTAGCATACCGCAAAAGAAATATATTAGTTTTAGCATGGAAGGACAAGAAGGTTGCCACATGCTTGATCAACTGGAACAACTGAATTAACTAGAATGACTCCTGTAAAACGAATTGCAGTTACCGTCAATAAGCTCAATGTAGTAATCATCATCATCATCATAGTGCAGCCACAAACAGTCCACTGCAGAACTATGGGCCTCTCCAATACCCATTCACAGGAAGAGGTTACACCCATCACGTCTGTATCATACATTCACCTCCTCATTCACTCGATATTGAAGGTAGCATTACCACCGAGTTTCATTTCGAACGCTCACCCAGCGGGTATCCTGAATGAACGTAGTGATAAACGCTTTCGCAACCGTCTCGATAGGAAGTGTGGGAGGTTTGTAAAGACTGAGTAGTTTTCTTCTGAAGACAGTGGAAAACTACTCTAGACAACCTTTTTGATTCTACTGGAAAGGGTTTTCTGGAGTGCAAAGATTTCAGTCCCTCATTTCCTCTTTAGGACGTTGTCGGGTGTGAGTAAGAATTTCATCATAAATGCTGCCAAACTTCTTGAGTTGCTGGTTCGCCGCGTGAAAAATGATCTAGAATGCAAAAGGTCAATAGATGTCTCTAATCAAATCTAAAGGACTACGATCACAATCACTTGCAAGACTCCCAGGCTCAACGACCACTGTGTATGCTGGACGGGATGGGGAAGCTATTTGAAAGGCTAATCCTTCAACGCATCCAGCCTTACATTGAAAGAGGACTCTCTCCCATGCAGTTTGGATTCCGACCGGGACGATCCACTATAGACGCAATTGGTACAGTAGTGGACATTATAAAACAGGCGTGGCTGGGAAGCGTCAAGGCCAGCAAACAAGTAGTAATGATTGCGTTGGACATTAAAAATGCTTTCAACACAGCGAGATGGTCCTTGATCCCTAAGGCCCTATATAATCTGGAGACCCCACCATATTTGGTTAGAATGGTGGAGAACTATCTCCATGAGAGGATACTTGTTTATTCCAACGCTGCTGGGAGAAGAAGGGAACGAGTAGTGACGGCGGGCGTTCCGCAGGGATCTGTTCTTGGACCAGCACTATGGAACGTTATGTACGACGGACTATTGCGGGTACCTCTGATGGAAGGCGCAAAAATGGTCGCCTTTGCTGACGATGTGGCAATTTTGGTAACTGCCAAAACGACGGATAAGCTACAAGTCATCTGTGAAGACACACTAGAGGAAACAATAGGATGGCTTAAAGAAGCTGGGTTGACACTTGCGGCTCAGAAGACGGAAGCTGTCTTTTTCTCCAGAAGAAGGAAACTGGTGCCCCCCATCATTAAAATAGAAGGATGTGAAATTAAATTTTCCAGATCAATTAGATACTTGGGGGTAGAAATTGATGATAAACTCCGCTTCGTAACCCACACAGAGAAGGTGGCAGCAAAGGCGGCAAGCACCGCAGAAAATCTAGCCAGGCTAATGCCTAACATTGGAGGCCCCAAAACAAAGAGGAGGATGTTGTACAACGAAGTAACACACTCAGTACTATTGTATGGAGCGCCGTTATGGGCTGATACATTAAAAATTGAAACGGCGAGACTCAATATGGCACGCATACAAAGGAAAAGTGCAATTAGGGTGGCTGCGGCATATCGCACAGTATCGGAAGACGCAGTGCTGGTACTAGCTTCCATACCGCCAATCGATCTACTTGCCTTGGAGAGGAAGGCACTAAGAGAAGGAATGACCAAAAAAGTAGTTAAAGAAACAACAATGGCGGTGTGGCAGACTCGATGGAACAATTCAATTAAAGGACGGTGGACTCATAAAAACATGGAGTACCAGAAAACATGGGCAATTGAATTATCATCTAACCCAGGTCCTCACAGGGCATGGATGCTTCGGGAACTACCTGAAAAGAATTGGAAAAGAAGCAGGCCCTGGGTGCCATCACTGCGAGGATAACAATGATGACGCTAAGCACACGATATTCGTCTGCCCGGCATGGCATAATGAAAGGGACAACCTTCGGAACGAACTAGGGTCCGAATACAATCACCCCACAATAAGTAATATGATCCCTACAATGCTTAAGGATGACAGGGCATGGAATGCTTGGAATAGATACATAAAGTGCGTTATGCAGCAGAAAGAGGTTGCTGAGCGTGTAAGGAGAAGTAATAGGCAGACGGAAATAGCCGCAAATGTGAATATTCACGGCCTGACTGAAGGAAATGACTAAGAAAACTGATATGACGAAGAAAACAAAGGAGGGCCCCAGATAGGGACACACCGCTGCCACTCTTGAGCAATACTTAATTAGTAGCCGGGTGGCAGCAGGAGACCATGGGAGCGATTTAGTTGGGTTGTTGCGTCTGGTGGGTTTCCCTTATGGTAACTCATCAGAAGTAAGTCCCACACTCCCCAGATAATGGCGTTATCTGGGCGTCTAACGTAGATTTACGCTCCCACTGGAAAAAAAAAAAAAAAAAAGGCTCAACGAGTGGCGCCCCAAAGACTGTAATCTCCGTCTCCCGCATACAATGTGTTAAAATAGCAACAATACAAGCTTGTTTTAACGTTGTACGAATATAATCGTATCATATTAAATTGAAAGATTGAAGATTGAAAAGATTGGCAAGATTGAAAAATGCAGCAGATCTAACATCTTTATTGACAACAGTAAAAATTAAGTCTTTACCATAGTAAATTTTACTTTGAATTATATTAGCATATTAATGAACAAAAAGGCAAAGGTGAATTATATTACCCTTGTCGATTGAGTATTATTTAATTCATCCTTATTGATCAAATAAGGTCTCAACTAATATTTTAACTCTCGAAGATGACTCTGATCAATAGATTTGCATTGGCGATGAAAAGCAGCAATAAAACTACTCCTTACCATGTATTAACATACATAGAATGAATGGAAAATCACAAATTGAAAAATTCGCTCGAGATGGATATGGCACCTTAGATGCGCGCGCATTTAAATTTCAAAAGAATTATAAACAAGCACATTTTTCCTAGGGCACGTATTTGTAAATGCCTTTTCATCGTATAAGACATATTTTTAATGCTTTCCGTTATATTCTCTTATGTGTATCATAGCGCTATGCTATCTAAATTTGCATTTTCACATCATAAAACATGTATTTTGCATGTAATGTCCCCTTTTTTAACCCTTTAACCCGATAAGGCCATTCAAGGTGAATTTAAGAAGCACTTAGCTCTTTTTTATGTGATCAATAAACTCCCATCAACGATCACCCGTGCACACGTAGAGACTTCACACGTGCTTGATTGATTGCTAGGTGAAAGGTCGCGATGAAATAAACTGACAATGTTCCTTTTTCATTGTTTTTTCGTCGTACGTGAAAAACATCGTGTTTTTGCCGGAAAAACACGTATAGGAAAAGGTAATTTTATACGGGAAAAATAAACATTCAGTTTGGATTTCAAGTGTTTGCATACACAATCAAGCTGGAATTTGTCTTCAGCCGTGTTTGTTGACAGTGCGATGTTTTATGACGTTTATTCTGGATATAATTTCTTAAGCTTTTATACATAATTTCGGGATGGAAAGTTTACAAATCCAAAATCAATAGGCCGCCAACAAACAGACATTTTTTTCGCGCTGTATAAATAAGCATTACATCAATAGTTGTATATCAAATTGGATTGCCGAAGTAATATACTTTCGATCATGACTTATAATTATATCAAGACCGAGCCGAACATCCCCCTAATAAATAGTTTCACTCCGATCTTCAATATTTATAGGCCTCCCGATACATTCAGACGCTATTCTTTTAGTTCCGAATCCTCAGGCAATCGTATAAATCCATGAAAGCCTTTCAACCTATTGAGATAAAATCTTGCGGCGGAACATTGCGAGAATTTCGCACATGTCCCTGTACGCGCGGGCATAACTATCGAACCAATATATGCTTCCGTAAATATATTTTAATGGCGAAATATAATAATAACGCTCTGGGTGAAGTTTGAAATTGAATTTTACAATTGAGTAAATAATTCAGTGATATTGACGTAAAAGTGACCACGTTGTATAAAGCCGTTTGTTAATGTTATTCAACCGACAGAATGAAATCCTGTGCGAGTTATATCGCAAATAAGCGGCACTATTGATTATTTTGTATGCGAGGAAGTGGGTATAAAATGTTTATATGAACAATGTTCATACATATTTGACAGCAGTTGGTATAAAATTATATTCAATGTAGTATGCCAGAGATAAATATTCCAAGATCTCAATTTGAGTCATTTGTTGAATGTAAAATAAATTCATACTTACCTATGCACTTGAAATTTAAAGCAACATGACATCCAATTCATATTTTTGAACACTCATCCAGCGGGCTATCTGAATGAACGTATCTTGATAGGGAGCGTGGTTTGACACTTCTCAAAATACCTTTTTTACTTCATATCTAAATATTCATTTATAACATAATTTAAGGGACGTTTCTGCCTTGTTGGTTCAAAAAAACATTTCTTTTCTTCGTATATAGAAAAGAACCAATCTTTAAGAACACTATCAATAACTTTCAAGTCAATATAAATGAAATTCGCAAAGTTATAACTTGATGAAGAGAAGCTGCGCTGTGCGAAAAAAGGATAAACTTTAAACTCGTTTTTCTCGAAACAACCTTTTCCAAGCTCACGGAAGTACTACCACATGTTTTAGATGAGAATTCTTTATGAAATTTGGCAGACACGTGTATAATAAACGTCTTCAAAATTTGACCTATAATTATTTAAAAATATTTAATCATTTTTATTTAATTAAAAAAAAACTACAAAAAATGTTAATCGTAAAACACAAAATTTTCTTCGATCGCTCAATATATTTTTATTTTTTAACATTTATTCTTAACTATAGTTTAAGCTATACACAATGTTATAGAAAGTGAAAATATGTTTAATTTTTTTACTACAAATTACTTGTTCAGGACTTAGGACTTCCATGGTGAAGAATGTCATCGCTCGCGCACCGTCAGGGTCTATATTAGGGTGGTTCTTATTTTTAGACTTTTAAAAAATTGGGCGATCACCCCGTCGTTATGATTTTCTGCTCTAAAAAAATGATTACGTGTTTTTTATTTAAAAAAAAAAGATTTTAGACGTCTTTACCATAAGTCAAAGTTTCAAAAAAACGTTGTATGGCCACTTAACTATTTATCTGACTAATTGATTCTGGTATGATTATTAGTCTACTTTGAAGTGGAATAGCATGAAGAAAGTCTCACTACTTTACTACAGTCACCCCCCCCCCCTTCCCTTCTTAATTATTTCCTGCGGGTACGTATTGAGATTGAGCCCTGCTCTGCTCCTCACTTCAAATTCGTTCATTAGCGAGAGCATGCACTTTTTGTTTCCCTAATTATACGTATTTATTTCAACTGAAGGAAGGAAGTTGTGTTTTTCTGGAGCAGAAAATACAAAAAGATATACTTTGCCTAGTTTGTTGCCATCATATAATGGTAATTATATTAGAAGCTGTATTGAATTAATCGCTTCGTCCATCTAGTGCTCCTGATTTCTAATTGCTTAAAAGATTTAAGAAGAACTGGGACAAAATTGATCAAATTGATCCTCAAAAATCAAAGAAAATGTACTACAGACAGGATTTCTTTTGCTCAAAAACAACTTCAAGTGTATCAACCTCGAGATGACTGTAAAGAGTTACTGAATCTTTCCATCATTTACTTGAGAGGAATTCCTGAAAAAAGAGTTTCATTTAGGAGGCCTGCTGGTCTTCACCGTGCTAAATGGATGGCTAAAGCTATGTGTTGCTTGATATTTTTTTTTTATTGAACCACATTTTAAACTGACGATAAAGGAAATTAAAACAGTGAAAGATATTTGTCTTTTCATATAAAATACTGGTTTCAAGCCCCTGTCGGATATTCAGCACCAAGAAACGACTTATAATTATTAAAAGACCTGGTACTCTTTGAAAATATAAACCAAACAATGGCCAAAGTTGCCATGAATCAAATACTGGGCCATTTATGGTACTTTTCGGAAGAGTTGGTGTCTTTTGCATTTTTTGATGACGAACTTTAAATTAAAGTTAAGCAAAATATGATAGATGCACTAAGAATCGAAGGTGTAGAAGATTGCACGAAAATAAAAAGCATTGACACCGAAAAAAGCATAGAAGACTTTCTGACTAGCAACTCTACGATTTTCCCAGATACTTGGTATCTCATCACAGTTTTTTAATAAACATATTGAAACATGGAAGGATGGCTCTGATTTTAAGGCTGCAAAGAAAATGGTCAATTCTATGCGGGTAGTGAATGATATTGCTGAGCGTGAAAGAAAGAAATATCTTGGTACAAAACATTCTATCAACGTATCCTTATATTTGTAATCTAAACATTAATTTTACATGTAAATGTTTTTTAATAAATAAAAGTTAGTGATTAAAACAGTGTTTTAATTTTTTTATGAAAATTCAAACCTTGGTAGCAACCCCTAAAAAGTATTTTTAAAAATTGAAAAAAAAAACTGAAATAATTTTTTAGGGTGGAAAAATAAATCAGAGGTTGAATATTTGAAAAAAAAATTTTTTTGACCCAAATAAGGACCACCCTAATATGGATGGAAAACTTTTTGTATGTGCATAATAAAATAGATTTTTATTGATTATTATCTAACGAAAAGTTATTAAATTGCTTAATTAGTACTAAAATAGCAATAAATTAAATTTTTATTACAAATGGAGCTTGTAAGATAATACTAAGGGTCTCTAGAGGCATATCTATTAGCAATTATATCACATTTATGGAGAAAAATGCTCTCATTTAAAACTCATTATATGGAGAAAATAAACACATAGTTAGTGATGTTGGAAAGTCGATTTGAATCTACATTTATTATTTTTTATTACATCATCATTGGACTGTAAAAACGATGATATGACGACGTCAAAATTTGAATATATGTCTGAAAAATTTATATTCGAAAAATAATCAACATAAAGAGTGTTCAAAGGACTTAAATATATTATATTCAAAGGATCAGGAAAGACCAGATTTCATTAAAACTTTAATGCATCTTGAAACACCCAAAAACATAACAAGTACACCTTTTTTTAAAATTTTAAAAATATGGGAGTTTGGGAGATTTTTTGCTACGTTATGATGAACATTAAAAAGTTATGTCGATTTGAAAGTAAACATTTTCAAAATGTTGATAAAAAAAGTCTATTTCAACAACCCTGATACAGGACCTAGGACCTATGTATGAAACATAGCAAAAGATCCCCCTAAATCCCAAAAAAAATGTCAGTCCATGTGCCAAACATCCTGTATAAAGGGAACAGATTAATTTGATGTAGACTGAGTATATAAGCCGAACAACAATGCTTCCCATGTTCTTTCAATTAGACATAATTAGTTCCCCTTGAATTAATTTATTTTGATGAATATGCAAATCGATCATTGAGAAATTAATTTAATTTCCATATCAATGCTGAATATTTACCATGAGTGGCTTACATGATCAAGCATAACATAATTACCACGAGAGCAACAAATATGCCGTATTGCGTATTTCTTCTCGATAGACCAAGGCTAAAGTCAAAATCCCCATACTTTCCTCCAAAATCTGTTTACCATATGGAAGGCTCATATGTATTACCGTGTTTTGTTCTCATAATAAGCACGTTGTTCATTTAATACAATGATTTCTTAAATAGCAAAAAAGTGTTTATGATATGCGTGAGGCACGCTAGATCTAAACAAATTGCCAAGAACACCTTATTGAAAATCGAACTCTCTTAGAAATGTCGGCAAAAACGTGCTAATTTTCTCACATGAATTTGGCTTTAAAAACTCATTGTTTGAGGGCGTCTTTATTTTGCAGCGCGAGCCATATGGTTTATCTAAATACTGCTTTAACAACTATATCTCGACGGAAACCACGATACTGGGGATGAAAGAAAACTCGTTATCGCTGAAAATAATTTGAAAACTTATTCAATTTTCTTAATGGAAAATATCTTTAGAAAAAGGCTTCGCGATTGCGCAGCACGCAAACAAGTCGAGCCTTTTGGGCCCTCTCTTCATATCTCAAAACATGTTTTTATTGCGTAGTTATGGCACATCAAGTATAATAGTTATATTTTTTTAAATCAAGACGCTGAAAAGAATAATGGGTCAATCCTGAAAAATAAATGCTGATTTTATACTAAACCAAATGATATTTTATATAAATACTAGCGAATACCCGGTATACACTGCAATGCCATAAGCGCTTAAAAATCGTTTGAAAAGAAACGCAGTACGTGGTTTATTGCTTCAGGTCACATGTAGCTCGAGCCGAAGAGCTGGGATCCAAAAGCATATGCACACTAGATCTTAGAAACTTCATTTCACCAGACCAATATGCGCCAACATGGTGCATCCATACAATATTTTTACTATACCTATGTTATTTCTGCAAGTGTAAACAGTAAATTGACAAAGTTTTATCGCAATCGAATGAACGCTATGGAAGCGCATTAAATACGGACAAACAAACATTGATTAGATCAGTGATTCTCAACCTTTTTGAAGTCACGGTGCACTTTTGACCATGGGAAAAAATGGCGGTGCACCAGAATTAAGAAGTCGAAAAAATTTGTATACATAGACATAATTTTTATTACATATTTAAAAAAATAATATTTACATACCATTTTTTTACATATTTTCTTTTCGGACGGCGGAATATTCTCTACAGTTAAAACTAATAGGCTGGCAGATCGATTTGACAAATTTCAACCTCGAGAACAGGCTGGATTTAGAAAAGGCTTTAGTATCATCGAGAATATCCACACACTAAGACAAATCATCCAGATAACCGAAAAATATAATCAGCCACTGTCTTTCTTGGGCAGTTTTAGACTCACTACAACGCTGTAATATAAACTATCTCCCAAGCTTATCATAAACGCTTTGGAAGTTGTGTTTAAACTGCTATCTTGGAAAAAGTGCCGACACAGTATTGACAACACACAAGTGGAGAAATTGTGACATAGTATTAATAGCCGAGTCGTCTGAAAAGCTTCAAGACATGCTCCAAGACCTAAACGAAGTGTCTAGTAAAATTTGTCTGAAAATGAACATGGATAAAATCGAAGCCACGATAAATAGTCACAATTCTCAGACCTTCGGGGCGATATCCATTGGGGGAACACAAATTGAGGTTAAAAATGAATACACTTATCTGGGACAAGTAATACATCTCAACAGAAATTGACAGACGAATACCACTGGGATGGCAGCATTTAAGCAACGCATCATCCCAGTGTTAACCCACGAAGACGTGGAATTAGCCATTTTACACAGAATAAAGTTTTCCCAGCGTGCCATAGAGAGATCTATGCTCGGAGTGTCTTTATAATATAGAATCAGAAACGAGGATATCCGAAAAAGAACTCAAGTAGTAGACGCTACTGAAAGAATTAACACACTTAAGTGGCAATGGGGGAGACAAATATGTCGAAGAAACGACGGTCGATGGGGAAGAAAAGTGTTGGAGTGGAGACTCCTGTAAGACTGACGACATCGAAAGAATAGCAGGATGAAGCTGGATGCGGAAAGCGGAGGATCGAGAGGGATGAAGACTCATGCGTTCAACGGTGAACGAACACAGACTGATGATGATGATGATGATTATGAATCTTTCCTCAGCGGTCAGACTGCATGACGATTTGAAGATTCCGCCACGACCAGGCGCACAGCTCATCAGACACCCATTGAAACCATCCTACTGTATTCAACCATCGACATCTTATTCCGCACTCTATGTAAGAGTCTATTGTGACAATAAAATCAAAAGTTTATCGTGGCTTTAAAAAAAACATAATTTATCGGCTTTAAATCCTACATCTTAAAATAGACATCAAGGACCTCCAATTTACTATAAGTCGCAGTACAAAACACTTAAAAAACTAAGAATACTTGCCTGAGTATCGACGCTGCATGACATTCAGGATAGATCCTGGAGTACGGGACGAATTCTGGAACAACACTGCACTTTATTTATTAAGATATATCCCTCTAACGATTAAGCCAAACCGTATAACCTAAGAACCGAACACGCACTGATTGTCGCCTAGCTTGATTCGACGGCTCAACTGAGCGTACGAATATAAATGTATTAATACTAAATGAAAATTATTATGAAAAACTATTGAAAGAATGCATGAGATTCTTTCTGAGATGAGCTCTTTTGATATATTCCCAAAAATATTTTTATCAAATTTGAAATTCATTAAAAAATAATATATTTATGCAAGGAAAAGGATGGTGATTTTTTTTGAAAAATAATATTTTTGGGAATATATCACAGCAGCTTATTTAATCCCATGATTTTTAAAAAATAGTTTTTCTTATAAATATTAATAATTTATCATAAATGCGTTTCAATTTGTCCGTCCAGTTTAAGCGTCGAGTTTATGTTATGCAACAATATTCGGTGCAGAGCTATATTTTATTTTCACAGGTTAGGATGTGCATGTGCGTATGTTAAGTGATATTTTTTAATACACAGAGTGTTGTGCCGTTCCGGAATGTGATCCATGTTCCAGACTGTATCCTGATCGTCATGCAGCTAAAATATTGAGGCAAGTAGTCATAGTTTTTAAGTATATTGTAATACGATTATTAGGCTTATTATCGAAATGTTTAATGTTGAACAATGGCATTGAGATTTCAAGAACACAGATCGGAAATAATACTCATAGTGGATTGGAAAATCAAGATGTCTATTTTAAGATGTAGGATTTAGGTCCGATTTTGGTATCATTTTTTTAAAGTCACGACTAACATTCAAATGTATATGTAAAATACGACATTCGGAAGTGATTCATTTCATAGCTAAAAGCTTCATTAAGCATCAATTTTTCCTTAGATTAAAGAAAATACATCATATATCATTTTAAAAATATATCATCAGCTAAATAATTGGACTAAAATGTGTCAAATATTTAATTTCAGGTATGAAATCGTGTTTAATATAAAAGCAATCCTCAATTGTTTGATTACGAAATCGACCAGCCTTGATCAATCAATAGTCTTAAGTTTAGATGGACGTTGTGAAAAATTGTACAGTGTGGTTCAAAAGAACTGCTGGTGAACCAAATTCCAAAGGTGTCCAGGACTTCAAAATTCATGCAGTAAGAGCTCTCAGGTAAGGATAATAAGATTTACAAGATAAATTTGAGCTATCATTTAATTTGTCATCTAAAATATACACACAAAATATTTGGTCTAATGGATGTTTAAATTCTTTGTTTTAGGTAAGTCTTTCGAATAGCGCAATATCAATCCGAAATACCGAAGTTTTCAAATATACTCATACTTTGAGTTAAATACATAATGAGTTTCTGCATAAAACCGAGTGGTGAGCGAGATTCGCCTCTCGAGTTGCGGCATCAAATCATATGGTGAGTGAGAGTCACCTCTCGAGTGCAGTCAATGGGTGCTCAAGGGTCAATTTAGTTGGGCAGGGCTACTAACAATTATTGATTCTGTTCTACCTAGAATGCCGTATCCGCGAAATAAATTTTTCTCAAGAGGGGGTCCGCGCTTTAGTGCAATTATAAATTTGTACTCAACAAAATATCAAATATTTTTCTTTGTGTATATAAATATATACAGCACGGTCATGATTTCAAAATCAATTTAAATAAATTGCAATTTTTTCAATGGAACACAGATTTTGCATTAATAAAAATCAAATCGATTACATTAGATCCGAATGCCAATATTTTTAACCACAATATAACAAGGATACGCGTTGATCTTCAATGAATTCCTCATTAATCATAATACTTAAAAATAATTTTATTAATCATGTAAGATTTGCATACAGAATGTTATTGTATCATGTAATCGATCTAAGTTTGTATTCCTGTTTTATGAGAGTATCTTAAGAATTTTGGGTTGTTCTCAAGATTATAGGATAAAATACAGATAAACATAAATAATTGAAAGCATCAATCAAAAATGTTTGAATACGAGATATTTGAGTTTGGCCAAGATCTTGGAAAGCATGCCAATTTATTTGGATAAAAACATTATGTATGACATACTAAATATTGAATGTTGCGAAAATTTAATTTCTTAGGCTATCCAAAAAATAAATTTGAAGTACTACACTGTTTGCTAATATCTATGTTTTTGCTAGTAATAAATACGCTATAATAATTTTCATTTAATGCGCTCTATTTACATTAAGAAAGCTCGCCTTAAGGACATTAACAATGCCCATAAATATTTTCGCATAAAAATTTCAAAGACTTGAATGTTTTCTTATGGGAGACAGACATTTATTGAATCGATAAAAGTACGAATTGAGTTCTAAGAAAAGTCTTTTGAACATATGGAGAATAAGTCATCACGCCAATTGGGACTTGTATGTTTTGCCATTCGTCGCTAAGTTCATTTCCTTCCCGTTTTCTATTGTTAGATCGCAAAAAAGAATACGAAACACAAGGCAAAGTATAAAATTTCGATATACTCATGTCGAAATACGAAGAAAAATAAAAGGTTAACGACGGGAATCGGAGATAACTGTAAAATTGCGATTGATTTCGCTTTCTCAAAGGTCAGTATCGGATGACATAACATACGTTATTTGTGTTCTTCTAAAACAAAATACAATGCCGTATAAAACCGTAAAAGGATTTTAAATCGTAGACAGTTTATGCTGCATTGGTATTTTATCGATGTATTAGGCGTATCCGAAAGTAATGTCGTTTATCTTTATGCTGCAATGAAATTTTATTTGTGATTTAGAACAATAAGAATTCGCTGAAAGGATGTTTAAAAGGGGGTGTATGTTAAATATTTTTATAGAGTAGAGTAATATTTATAGAGTTTAAAAATATCGAAGATAGTTCCAAAAATTTAAACCTCAGAATTATAAATTTAAAGGACGTTATGCTATCCATATCCAAGTCAAAACCAATGATGATTATTGATGAACTATCTAGGAATATTACATATTTCTCGTTTAATATATAATATTTAAATCCGCGAACATGAACCCGACAGAAGATTCGAAACACGTCAAAAATATAACATATTTAAATACATATATATATTAATAGATAGTTTGATTGTATGATTAATATTTGAGTCTCGCCCACGACCTCATAGTGTTACCGGCCATATCATTAAATTCTGTAACTTCTACAGAATTCTCTAAATACCCTGAACTTGAAAAGAGTGATTGCAAGTTTTGCGTGTGCAAACGGTCCGTATTTTGGACCACTGACACAACGAAAAAGCGTCTGTCTCGTGATCGGACACTATGTTCGGACATGTCTACAGACTATGAACCGTGTCCATTTTTCACGAAATGATTGATTATATGTCTGTATCCATACTTTGACTGATTGATTGAATCTAGCTTAAAAATTGTAAAAGATTTTTCAGTATTAAAACACAAAACATAACCTCCAGATCTTCGTTTGATAAAAGCTTTTCAATGCGTTGTTAGTTTCATAAACGTGCATTGTTAAGCAAATTTCATACAATGTGTGGAGTGCTTTAATAACATGATAAAGGCAATGAAAATGAAGTGGTGCTTATTTTTAATAAGACTGTTATAGAAACATAGTATTCTACTCCTACACAATGCAGCAAAATAATGATATTCCTCGCAAAAACGTTCGCCCTAAACTCCAAAATGAAACTCCCGAGCTTTTTTTAATAAAACTGTAATAAATCCAAAAATACACTCAAACGCTCCGCGGAGATAACATCAAAGATCGCTAAGTCAACGCAAAAAATAAGTAGATTTGCAAGCCTCGAGACCCAGCACCATGGCAAAAAGCAAACTATTAATCTTCAAATTCCTCATGTCTACTTCCTTCATATTTGTACAGCCTGAAGAGCATCAAAGCGAACGCTTCCACAAACATAAATAAGTCTAAATTCAATTTGCCTTTCGTTACTCCTTTATGAGTAGTGACAATGTGAAATGACAATTTGGGAACAAATTTTATTTTTCATGGCGTTCCCCATACAAAAACAATTTGGCTCGCTTCATTTTCCCGTTTATTGAAGTCTTATTTGCTTTCGCTTCGGATCCGTATATTTATAATTCAATTGGGCGCACAAATTCTGCAATATTTTCGTATGGTCGACGTGCACGCACACCCTATTAACATACTTTGATTTTGAATGAATGCTGAAACAAAGTTAACCAGCCATTTTCGCACAGCCCGACTAAAACGGATATCTGAAGATCTCATTGCTAAAGACAAACATTCATTTTGAATGAGGATCTGAGTAAAATATGTGTTTTGATCATGATCATGGAAGTATAATGATAATTTGGCACAGTGAGTGGCTATGAAAATGCAAAGAGCTGCTTTGGTCCTGATTTGAATGACGCTGACCAATAAAAGTTGCCGTTAATTTATATTTTTAGTCTTGAGTATGAAAATAAATGAAAAAAGATACAAATAAAGAATGCCAAAATTACCAAATCTACTAACGTGATTCAACGCTGTCGTACAAAGTCGAAGAAAAATGAAATTAAAAGTAGAGGGAATTGTTGATAGGCGTTCTTATTTATAAATTCTTAAAAAATAGGTCTTAGATAGAAGATATTAGTAGGGTTAGTATCGTTTCGACAGAACGTCAGTTTAGCTTCGGCCTTCCTTGCGTTTGATGAAAGTTAGAAGTCAAAATGTCATCGTATCCAAAACGACAAAAAGGATATCACAGATTTGGTTATCCTCAGAGATCGGTTCTAGGACCGATTCTCTGGAACGTTGATCTGCTCACAGGTTGCTCTCTGATGATCGTCTGAGGTGGCTCTAGAATGGACATTAAGGTTAGTGCAAACTCCACCATCGCGTTTCTGTCGGAGTGGTGTGAGCTAAATAAGCTTGCATTTGCTTCGGCGAAGACGTGTGCGATACAAATGAAGAATCAGGCCTCCAACTATCTAAATTCATAATGTGCCAATTTATTTTAAAACCTCGGTGTCCTATCTGGACATAATCCTGGGAGAGAGGTGTAGGCTCACGGAGCATGTCAAAACTGCAGTCATGAAAGCCAACCGGGCTTTCTGCAGGGTCACCAGATTGTCAGGTTCTTTATGGGATATGGGTAGTAAAGCCATGATAATTGTATATACTGCTCTATTTGTTATGCCACGGCTGCTTGGACGCACACGCTGGACTATTCCAGGTGGCACAGGCGCAAGGGCATAAATATGTCTCACCGGAGAATTCTCTGTACCGGACAAAGAAGTGCTCTGATAGTCATTACGAAAACCTATAGGACCGTCTCAGCTGTGGAGCTGCCTATTTTGGCGGGTCTTCTACCCCTGGACTTGCAGTTGCAGCTGAGTGCGGCTTCATATAGATTCGCGAATGGCTTGCCAATTTATATTGAAAATGTTGCTTTAGACATATCCCTTCTGGATCCAACCCTTGTCACTCCCCGATATAAAAGAGTCAAAATGGAGGATACTTCTTGTTTGTTTAGAGATTTGGCAGAAACGATGGATGAATGACGTCAATGGTAGGCATTTGTTCAATTATTTCAGTAACGTTAAATATCGTTTGGCGTGTCACTGGGTGCTTCCATGTTATTGGACTTCCCAGTTCCTTACGGGACACGGGCGATTCAAGGCATTTCTCCTTCGGTTCGGTATATGCAGTCTCTCGGAGTATCCTTGAACATATACGGACATGACACCGGATCACGTTTTATGGTCAGGTCGTGAAATTCTCCTGCGTTGTGTCAGAGGTTCCGCTGCAGGACCTGTTTGACACGCAGATCTAATGACTGATCCCCGCGTATACGGCGCATTCAAAAAGTTTTGCGATAGTTTTGGCACCAAATGTGCGGAAGAAGGATTCTTCGGAGAATAATTCCGTAATTTCCGGACTAAACTAGCTCCTTCCAGAACTGACAGTGAGTTGTCCAAATCTCCTTATTCCCTACAAATACTTGCAGCAGCCACGGTGGAGTAGGAGAATGTTCCCAGCAACACCCCCTAATTCATTGACTTCTACGCCTGGTGCGTACGTTTTTTTATTGAAAGCGTGTGTCTGCGATGACCGGTGTAAACTGGTGACAGAGCCGGCAAGGTGGTAGGTGGTGGGTGCAAAAAAAAAGACCAACGTATGATAACTGAATTTTTTAACATATGGTATCCACAGATAACGCTAAAGCTCTTGGAACGGAGTCTGAAGGAGTCCTTCTCACTCTGCAAACCATAGTTTCAACTCAACCGTTTGGTGATTGGCTCCAAAGTGCCTCCTATGACTAATAAACGCAACGCAACGGAGATCAAAACGCTCGGGAAGCTCAAAAAGAAGAGAGGCACGCTGAAAATTATGTATTTGAAGAAGTATAAGGGTTGCTATATGGTGCTGGAATAGCTAATTAAGTGCTAAGTAGTTTATACCATTTATTACTACCTTAACCCTTTCCGGTCGTAAATCACCTTTCAAGTGATAGCAGCACTTTGTCGCTAAGGTCGTACGTCACGTGGAAGGTGACAAGACACTCTATAAATCAGTTAACAACTCCAGTGATATCTCTTTACTTTTTGTATTTAATTTTTAATATATTGAGCCTAGAATTAACACAGAAAAAAATATAAATTTCAATAGTGACGACAATAGCAGTGAATATTTTGAAAACTATTCCCAAAGTGATTTTGAGTCTAGGATATTCCCCCAAGCAGGATTATTTTTGCAAATAATAATCGCCAATATTTTGGAAATCTTCTGGATCCTATAAATTATTTCAAAAAGATTATGACTGTTGAACTCATAAATGAAATTATAACTCAGGCAAAGGGTGATATTATTATTTAAAGTGTGTTTTTTATTGCAAGAAGGGTGCAAAAAATGATTAAAAATATCGTAACATTTTATTTAAACTCTCCTTAAACATACAATTTTTTTTTAATAAAACTTAGTTCAGCTTATTGGGAATTTTACAATTCCCAGAAGTAGCAAACTCTGATGGCGGCCTTCCATTGATAGCAGCTTATAACTCGAATATTTCACACGGAAATATTTATTTTTTTAGATATATAATACTTCAAAATACTAATAATATATTATTAATATTTAATAATAAGTATTCTTATTCTTTCTCTGTTAAAAAAAACTACGAAAAACTCTAAAAAATCCGCCTTTTAAACAGGTTTTCTCCATTAAATAGGATGATTTTGTAATATCACCAAAATCTTTATTGAACAATATTCTTGTTTATAATATTCTGAAATAAATATGGATGCTTCTTAAAATTTCTGTCATAATTTTGATGACTACCATAGAGCCCAAATGGTATTAACTTTGATATCGATACCTATTGATTTTACAAGTCAAATGTCAAGATTTGATCAAAAAGTAATTTGCCTGCTTTCAAACAACAAAATAGATGGATGGATTTCATATCGAAGCAAAATTAATTATATTTTTTACATTACGCTTTTATCAAATATAGACCCTTAATTGTTTTAACCGCAAGCCACTACTGCTCGCTGAATAATAAAGAATACAATCGAAAACTAAATTAATTATACTCATTATTTAGCCCATGGTCACTGAAAATGAATAAATCCAGCCTTATTCCGTTTAATATTTGGTTATGTTTTTTGAAGATCTGAAGATCCCACTGGAGTGGGATTAATGAGCTTAAAAATATAAATTAAAAACAAAATTTATAATAAAAATGCGCGCATGCGCCAAGATTCGCTCAATACTTTGTAGTGGCTCGATATTGAAGGGATTTATTAACCCCGATTTTATAAACGCTCACCCAAAGGATCAACAGGGTGTCGAAATATTCACAAATTTGACATTCGTATTTGGATTAATAAATACATTTATAATGTAATATTTTTGCAAAAATATCAACAAATATGGTGTATTTAAAAATCATTCGCATATGCGATGATGATGTATCCTCGACTAACGAACATTTTGCTTGTTTTATAAGCATTTGATGAATATATATTATATTTTATTTGAATTTTGTATTTATATGTTTGAATGAAAGTAATAGTATAATGCAGAATTAAAAATATATATGTATATTAAATATAAATTTATTATATGGTTGTCGTACTATAGTTCCACAGGCACCCCCTTTTTTTGGGAGGCATTTGCGGCGCTACCTTAAAAGCCTGTTGCCTTTGGACTGCATTATGTCCGTATAGAAGGATGGACTAAAAGCATTTCAGAAAAAAATGCTGCATGAACACAATGGTGAAAAAATACTGATGCCGGAGTAAAGACGTTTTCATCTAAGCAAATTCAATTTAGTAGAAATTTTTTTGGCATGATTATTTGATAATGTCAAAATAATACGTTCAGATGATTGACATTTCATCAAAGCGTTTGTCTGAGTAATTTAGTTTTGATAAATGGAAAGTTGAAGAACAATGGAGGCTTTCGGGGCTCTGTAAGGCCTCGCAAATCTGAAGCGCCTGTTGCATTCAGATACCTGCCGTATTGATACGTTTCCAAATATTTTGCTCCTATTTTAATCATTTTCTTCCGCAAATACTTAGTATTAATATTTAATGTAATTTTTATATTTAATACGGGTTTATCTATTTATTTCGTATTTAATCTGAATTCATTCAATGCGCTTGGTCTTCAGCGGACAAATTCGCCATATATTCGATTTTGAACATGATAATCAAAAGGCATGTAGGGCAAATTATGTCCCTGATAAATGCCGAAGGGATGTATGGATGAAAATTAAATGATATGTACACGAAATAAATTTTGCTGAACACGTAACCCCACATTTTCTAAATTGGGCGCAAGGTGTGCTACATACAACCACCTCATTTAACTATTCCACGCGAGTACCGCAAATTTATATACAAATATTCGTCGGGGGCGCAAAAAATAAATTCCGCCCTGGAAGATAACATATCGCGTACGTGCAAGAGTTGAACCCAAAAGTTCAGAGAATTTTGAACGCAATTATTGAGTAACGCCCATCGATGTATTTCAAATAGAACGCATGCAAGCCTTAAATTTGGCTCAAAAGTCGCCACATAAAGCCATTTTAATATGTTTCATATGAGGGTTATAATATCATGAAAGTCGTTATTTTCAAAATGACGGGATGAAAAGCAATGATACGAGTTTTATTTGATATAAAATACGAGCAATAAAAGGTGCGGTATCCTTACTTTGGCTCATATCAAATACATACACATGTATAATAAATTTGATCCTTTAAGGACATAAAATGTTCTATGTACGTATGCTAGAAAAAGTGATCAAATCTCATGCTAACGCCAAAATGATATTAAAAAAGTGCTTTATTGTTTATTTTTGATATGGAACGATATGGTTTTTTTTATTTAAATATGTTTTATTCTTTAAGGACAAAGGGGTCTCTATTGTTTATATAATGTTGTAAAAACATCTAGAAGAAAGTCACTTACCCTCCGCATAACCCTCAGGGAAAACGACGAAGTCTTCATGGTGAAGTCTTCGGCTGCGTCCTCGTCGATATAAGAAAACTTGAATGGTCACTCCTTGATCCTTCGGGTCTTCTCAAACGCCTCTGATGATTGCCGAGGACACGTCCGATTCGCGGCGCGCCTCAAAAGAGACTAGCTCCTAAGGGTTGCCAGGAGTCGAGTAGGGGTGAAAAGAGTAGGATGGTTCTATCGTTGTCATCCTCACACTCACGCCGACATATCGGCACCGAGCGAGACACACTCGTCACTTGTTGCCCGTGGTTGATTGATCAGACCAATGTAGCCCGGGGGAAATTCGAATTAATTCCTTAACCGAGTTTTTAATTAACACATCTCAATAAAGTGATGGCCTTTCACCAAATTTCACAGGAAAATTTAAAAAAAAACTTTCCTTCAACAATCGACAATTTCTCACCCATCTAATTTGCATATTTCGATGATTCGTTTCAATTTTTCCGATGAATATTCATTTGGCGAATATATTGATTCAGATTTATGCCTGGATTTCTTTATTAACGAACCAAATATGCATATACAATTGTGATTATGTTTCGATCCAATGACGAAAAGAATCGATCGCGTCGAATCCATAGAAAAATTGAAGGCATGGATGTGAATGAACCGAGGGCATCTTCGCAAAAATTCTTCGATCGATCGCTGCCTTGTAATTAGATATCCTCACGACGTCTTCAACGCCGCCAATCGAGAAAGGAAGTTGTAGCATCCCATCAGAGGTAACATTGACAACCCTGATAAATCTGTATGCCCTATTGATATGCGTTTTCATGCTTATTGATATTGAATCCGTAAATAAGGACTGTTGAGAGTGAGAAACATAGTGGGCGGCTCCGAGTAGTATAAGCAGCTGTGGGCGGCGGCTACCGAGCGTCTGAAGGTAACCATGGAAACCTTCGCATCTTCCTCATCCTCCAGCCTTGTTGCGGAGCGTCCGCGTGAAATGAATTAACCACCACCACTCTTTGAAAAATCTCAGAGAAACATATCCTGCAATGAATGAACATTATGCACTTCTATACAGCAATTAACCGATTAGTACGAATTTCGCACTAAGACCTAACAAAACATACCGAAAACAGTCAATTTTAATATAAAATTTTGTATGGTTCAAAACACACTGGTCAATAGCAGTTTTTCAAACCAACCACGATTGATTATTTATAAATTTAGTAATCAAAATAATCTAAATTTCCATGGAACTCAGATGTAATAAGTATGATGGTTATTAATTATTTTGAAAAACTCCAGTTTTTTCTTTATTTTTTATGCATTTAAGTCTATGAGTTATTCCCTTTTTATAATACTTATAGTTTGATAATTTTTCTTCTTCGTGTATCAGAAGGAACCAATGCTTAATAATACGTTCAATAAATTTAAATTTGTTATATATGAAAATCTCAAAATTATAGGTAGCAGTACAAGGAGAAGCTGAGGAGATAAGAAGCTTCAAATGTATTTTTATTGAAACTACTTTTTCTCAGCTTATGGAAGTGCTCCCATACGCCCTAGATGAGCATTCTTTATGAAATTTAGCAGATATTTGTATGATAAACGTCTTCATCGTATAGACTATAATTATTCAAAAATATTCAAAATTGTTTATTTAATGAACGAAAAACTACAAAAAATGTTGGTAAAAACACAAACTTTTCTTCAATCGCTCAATATATTTTTATTTTTCAATATTTCTTTTTAATTATAGTTTAAGCTATATACAATATTATATAAAGTAAAAATATGTTTAATTTTTTGGCTGCAAATCATCTGTTCAGGACTTAGGACTTCCATGGTGAATAATGTCATCGCACGCGCAGCGAAATACGTTGCTTCCCTCACTCCCATTACCATGCTTTGTCAAACTTTAAGAAATATTTTTATGTTCAATAAAAAAGCCTAGTCAACACACTAAATATCGACATTCTATATTTAATATATTTGCATAAAAAATATTTAAAAATCGATCACTTTTAGGCCCAACAAAGTAGATTACGCATGAAACCGGACTATTATTAATTTTAAATGCAACAAGGCTCTTCAGACTAAGCGCTATTAATTTCTGCTGATATTATTGTACTAAAAATAATATTTTAAGTCTAATATTAACCCCTAAAGGAGTGCTATCCCAGGGCCTGGGACCCCCTCCACTATTCAGAAAGTGTCAAATTCACTCTTGTAGATTGAGCTTGGAGACAGACAGAGACAGAGAGAGAACGTAGCGCAGTTCGGGAGACAGAGACGGAGAGCTTCCCCGCATACATCGCACGATTGTATAGATCGTTAGCCCAAATTTATCGACTAATAGTGATTTCGATTTCAAGTTTGTTATTTGTTTACGCAAAGAAATTACCGAATATTGCGTGCTATCGACAGTGTTTATTTATTTAATTGCTTCCTGTTCCTTGCTGTTTGTTGAATGAGTCTTTGACCGTATATCATTTCCTTCTGAAGCAGGATGTTTATGTAAAATAATGACGTGGTCTTGTATGCTATCAACAGTGCTTATTTACAATCGATTCTGCTTTGAATTGAAGATTGTTTTACGCTGATAGGAGCTGATAGAAAGTAATCGTCGCCAGTAATTATCACCAGATCCAACGCCATCACTCGAATCGAAGACGACCGTATTAAATTCGATTCATTTAAATATTTGATTAAAAACTAAAATATAACGACGATAGTTTTCAATCAACTCGCGATTTACGAAATCAATTGATGGCTTCGCAAATTTACAATGATAAATTGGTATATATTTTCTATTATAATTTTTTCTAATATGATTTTCAGAACGCTCTGTTAAACTAATATATAAATAAACATCTTCATATAATCACCATAATGTATAAAACATGTTCTTAGGTAAATTAAATTACGTATTCATTCAAATCACCAAATAGCCCTTGGGACTACGTTTCGGGTGTTTTCAACGTATTAGGGAGTATATAAAAAAAATCATTCGAAAACGATGCCATATTTATAAAATAAATATTCATCATTTGACGATTTAGGTGAGATTGAACAATTAATGAAAAATATTGATTCATATTAATGTCACCATTTTGTCTTGAGATTGTATCATATATTTTTATGAATAAAATAATTTTGAAATATCATCAACATTTTAAGTGTCATTTGTCAAGTGAGTATCCAAGTTGTTAAGCAATGATCGAAATATTTTAAGAAAAAAATTATTTTTGCTAAGAGACATGCCTTATTCCGTGGCTCGCACGGTTTTCAGACCTGACACCACTGGATTTCTTTGCCTAGAGTGCCCTATTCCGTGGAAAAATGTATGAATACATGTGGGTCCGATTGCTATTGAATCGCGGAAGGTCGGAGAAGGAGAGAAGAAGATAGTCAGGTCAATCATTTTGGTCAAACTATTTACAATATTATACTAAGAGAGAGATTTCAGTTTAAGACTGCAGGCGATGACAGCAAGAAGATCAAATCTTTCAACGCCCAAGGCTCTCGGTCGACGTTCTTATTTTTTCATGCACTTATAAATATATAATACATATTTATAATCCATTAATTCTATCAATCATTCGTATGCTTTTCGGCAAGACTATCGCGTTCATTCGATTTGATGTTAAAATGATCCGTGTATTTAATAAAAATATCTCTTAATAAAAAACATAATTTGATGAAGTGCCGGTTTTCCGATGCTGGAATGTTGTTTATATCATTTTGGGAAGGCGTTTTAATAATTTGTAATAACTCGACGTACAACAGGCTTCCTTCCGTTGATCACTCTCATGGAAAATTGGACGTTTATCGCGATATTACACGAGAGCCATTTTCTACCGACACGTATGAAAATTCACGGTGTAAAACCTACACGTGAAATATTCAGCGGCTTGAGGAGCTTCACGCTCATTTCCACATCATAAAAATAAATGACAAACATCTTGCCTGATTCCCCGCAATAAATTCTCGTCACGTCGTACCAATACAGATTGCTTTCAACACCACTCTACCACTCCAGGTGGGGTGGTGTGAGGTTAATCGAACGGTGCTGGGAGCTGAAGTATTCCGGAAGAGAGTGAAGGCCGGCGGGAAATATATAAGGACATATTGATGCCTTTAATGATAATGGATTCTTTATAGCAACCCTAAATTACGGCAAAATTTATAAATTCATTTTAAAATTTTGCCATACAAAATGAGATCTTTTCATAATTTTACTTTGGATGGAAATATATAAAAAACCACAACATCTTAAAAAACATCCAGCTTATTTTATCCAAACTCTATTTTTCACATATGGGATAAAGATATGAACGATTCACAAAAATGAGAGGATTATAATCGTTTTTAATATTTGGGACAATAACATTTTTTTTTTACTTCACAAACCAACTTTCATCATTTTAATTTCTAATATATAAGCAAGTACGCCCATCCCTCGCTTTGTACGGAAGATATTAGTAATAAGTTCTGCTAGATTTTCGTGCTAAACGAAACCGCGTAAAGCAAGACTAACAAATGTATGGAAGAGGGAGGTTAGGTTTTTTAGAAAAATTAATGAATTAATTCATATTACTATTGAAATTGTATTGAAACATAGACCAATTCCTTGCTTAACACGGCACTCACTTAACACGGTTTTGCTTTGGCACGATTTTGATTTTTTGTTGATTTTTAAAAATTAAAAATTAAAAATTGGATCCATTTTTCATCATCTTCTTCTTTATTTTTTCTGTCTTCCAAGAATATTAACCCCTATGGGAGTAATTACCCTTAGGGTGTTAGTGGAGACCCTTCGTAACCCCCTCCACTATTCAGAAAGAGCACTCTTGTAGACAGACAGAGACAGAGAGAACTTAGCATTTCTGCTCAACCTGGTGACCGCGCTCAATGCAAAGCGCGAAACCATAATAAATATAAAGGGGGTGTAAAGAAAAAGGGGAGGGGGGATCAGCCGCGCGGCTGCAACGCTGTAAGTGTAAGACCCGAGAAACCTTCCAGCTTCAGAAGCACAAGCTTCAGCAGAAGGCTGCATCTGGAGACGCATTTACTGTGTGGTCGACAACGAGTGTCGTGTTAGTGTATGGCCATCAACGTATTTCGTGCCAAAGCGCCGGGACGGGTCACTAGATCTTTGTGCCCCACTGGCCTCTCGCATGACCCGCGAACACGGCACTGAAGCACCTCCTGCTCAGCCCCAATGCCTTCGCACGACCACAGAACATATTCTGCGTCTATACTCGGTGCAGTGCATTAGCAATTCGAGCGATCTTATAGCCCAAGTCCCATTAAGTGAGCACTAAAATTGCCGTGACCCGTGAGGAATTGCGCCATCCAATAATTGGGCGCAATTCTCTTGTTTTTAAGCCTCCTTTCGACGGAGTCGAAGAACTGGAACAAGTGGCGGCCACTTGTAGAATTGGACCATCTGTTCTTTCACGTTCTTGTAGCCGCGTCCTCAGCCTATCTTCTCAGAGATGCCATGTCGAGCGAGTCGCCAATCTTCACTGCGTGACCCTTCCGCCATCTGTGAACTGCGGCCATTACCTGGAGTTTCAGGTCCATCGGAAGGACTCCCGCCAAGACCGGTAGGCTGTCCATCGCCACCGTTCGGTAAGCATCCGTCAGCCGCATCAGTGGCGAGCGCTGCGCCAAGTTAAGTCTCCACGAGGAAGTTAGCGTGGGGACTAGCAATCAGAAGACCCAACTTGACTTTATCGACTGCTACCTGAAACAATAAGGTGGCAGGGCAATGAGGTGGCTCCTAGGCAGGGCAGTGGGGCGGTCGACACGGCGGCACGGTAATTAAGTTGGCGGGGCGATAGAATGGTGGGGCGCCGTGTGCAAGCACGTCTGTACAGGTTGGGTGCCGTCGGCGACTGATTTTGCTTTGAAATGTACTGGTATTATTGGAGGCAATATATTGTCTCTCCCTTTCTCTCTTTCTCCTTTCTCTCTTTTTTTTCAATATGAGACTCAAACACACATCTTGTTGGTATCACCATCATTCTCGCACTAACTCTTCTTCCCCTTTTCACCCTTTCCGCATTTTAACATGCTGCGCCATTAATGTATGTATTATCCAACAATTTTAATACAAGGCAAATATGTAAAAAAAAATACTATAAAGCCATGAGTATTATAAAGTAGCGCAAGTGCGAGATTAATATCATCTTATATTATTTTTTCTGTTAAACAATACAATGAATCAAGTCAAATTTTATCAAGCATCCCTTGGTACATATTATACAAGATAATTTTAAGATACTTCCGTGTTGGCGACTAAAGATTATTAGTTAATAATTGATCCAATATTTCTAATGAGTATTCAAATTGAAACACACAAATTAGTTATTCTGTTACGTTACTGGGGGAAGAGAACGATCAGCGCCCTTAAACAACATCCCAACCTGATGACATATGAAATGGCCCACTTATATTGATAAACGATCAGCTCAAGAGGCTCAACTGCGAGACTTTAACGACGAACCTCTACTTTAAACATGGCCATCGCCAGCTTGATACTTCCATACTCCCCCCCCCCGGTAATTTCAAATATTCGCAATATTTATTCCTGTATTCGCTATAGTTAAAGTATAAATTTTTATCTTTACAAAATAATTATAAATATACTTTATTTTTCTTCGTTACTTTTTTTGCAACCGTCTTTTAATACGTACATTTTTTCGAATTTAATCTTAACTAAATGAAATTTTAATTAAGATTATAATATGTATTTTTATCAAACATAGTACATATTATATTTGATCTAACATTACAAGTCTAGTTCCTTTGGTAATTATTATAAGCCCACATATGAAAAATTCTTATTAACTGATGGTATTGAAAAATATATTTTTCTTTAATAGGGGCAAAAAACTGAAAAATTGTCTCAGATATTTGAGTTCTTTTATTATTTGGATAGAGCTTCCCTAATCTATTTCTCTCTCGTCTATGATTTGATTTTATTCGTTTTTTCCGTTAACAGCGTACTTTTGCCTCTGGGCTTAATCTGTGATGGCTTCAAAGAAGCAAGAAATTCGTAGATTTAATTTCATGTTAGGTAAGAAGAGAAACCCTGATATTGTATGAAGGATATTTTATGCTTAAAATCATGTAATTTAAGGTCAAATCCAAACAGAACTCCCTCCACCCTTAAAAGGATATTCCTGAAAATTCCTGAGAAAATCGTATAAAAAGCAATTAATTACTTTTTTTATGACAGTACCCCATGCAATAAATACGATGGAAGAAGTAATTTCGCTAAATTACGCCGCAAAAAACCTTCAGTGAAATGCGGTAAAAATTCTTATATATTTCTCACAGGTATGAAGTTCAGTTAAGTTGTGTAACAAAGTTAGCGAACTTATTCCGGGTCTGAGCCGTTTAATATGTATTTACACATGAAAAGTTGGGAAACTTTTGAGGATTCGGATAGAGGTGAAGTCTTGAGGAAATAAAATAAGAAAACTCCCCTAGAATTAACTCAGTAATGGATGAAAGAATGCCATAAGCTGTTGATGAAGAAGCATGAGAACGGCATCTTAATAGACATTTCCGCGGTTATGCGAATATCTTCATATTGACTCGATTTATTAGTCCAACCTTCTGAATCTTTCCCATAAATCTTAATTTTCGTTGCACTTTAGACCGATTGGTCAATTATTAGTCATCTTTTTTCTATTTAAAGTGCATTCCATATGGGAATTTACTGGTTCATATTTTTGCCTTTGATGCATAGTTTGCTTCAAAAGTGAATTGATCAAGAAATCAACGGCGGCTACTTACAAATACATAGGGATGAAAATAAATAGGTCTCTGGTCATTCTACTCAGTATGTGAAGAAACACTGCGGAGAGAAGGAAATTTAGATCTGACACCATTGGAAATGTTAGCGCCTTGATGAAGTGTAGACGTCTTCTTTTAGACATCTTAGAGCTACACTTAACCATGTTTTAAAAAGGGATTTATCATCGTTATCATCATTAAATTACGTAGCGACAACCGACCGTTTTTTTAGTCTCACTCCATGTCCAAAGTATTCTTAAGGCTGTATTTGTTCTTTCTTCCAGTTTTGATCTTGAATCCCTGCATGTTGTGAGAGTAAGTTCATCAGCAATATAGAGTAGGCAAAAAATTCCATGCAACTTCCGCACCTAGTTCTTCGTCATCAACACTGCTAGTCAATGTCTTCAGCAGCTCAATTTTGTAACTCCAAATTTCTTTAATAAAACTTATAAATCATATACAAGTGTATTTATATTTTCATAAATTCCGTATCATTGTCATGTAATTCTCATATCGTTGATTAACTTTTCGCCGATTTCCTGGTAAAATTTAGCCTCTCACTCTCGAATCTCTCCCCTATCTACATTATATGGTATATTTTTCATTTTATCATCTCGTAACCATCAAACATTCCGTTTATACCTTCTTTTTATTGCTCCTCCATTCCCATTGCCCCGTGTGCCACTAATATTCCGGTAGTGGCTTTCGAGCAAACGTGTTTCATCTCATTTCGACCCACACCCACGTGCAAATAATTTCTGCCTCAATTCGTTCGCAGCCGACCGCGAAAAGTAGGAGGTGGATGTTAAACACCATCAGGATCCACATAACATTTGATGGACTTAGTGACAAATTGCAATTTTCCTCCTGTTAATGAAAAGTTAAATCTTCGACGCAGACCAATTTTTTCTATAATGGTTTAGTTCTTGGACATGGATACGGGAAAATATTCTTAAATTAATTAATTTTGAAGATCGATATCCAACCCAACATTGCATGTGTATATTCAACATTACATAAATCGTGGTCATAAAAAGTACACAGTGACAGCATTTGTAAGCAAATGTGGCTCAATGATCCCATTTGCCCAAAATGCATATAAACAGTTTTTTTTTTTGGGTGTAGACATTTTTCTTGCATGACAAGAAAATGCTTATCACCCCAGATACGACATTTTTTGTTGCAAGGTGACAACTCTGAAGAAGGTTCCTGTCGAGGCCTTCGGAAGGATGTACTGGGCATAGTGCTGGTGCAAAAAATGTGTAGATGCTGGTGCTTATGGAGAGTGTTTTGTAGAATATTATCAATTTGTACCTGTATAACAAAAATATATATATTTCATTACTTTTATGATACATCCTGTACAGCGTCTTCTGGCAACGGCTTCCACCAAGATCTGCCACATCTAAAATACGTATTTAATCAAGTGATCTCTAACCCAGCTAAAATTTTGGCCAAATCTTGTCCAAACGTATCATGGAAATACTTCTTCGAGCATTCATCTAATTGATCCAAAAGTTCTGACCCCAATAATATCACCCAATGAGACTGCATAAGAACTTACATTGAGTAAGAGACATTTGGATATGTTTTTATTCGTTGTTGTCAGCCATTTGTGGACTTAAAAAGCTAAAAATAACCAAATTAAAAGAACATTACAAAGAAATTTTTAATGAAAGTGCCTGATGCCAAAATTTGCTAGTACCTGTAATTTGCAACCCAATCAAGTACGTTTGAATTTTTTCGCGTGTGCAATGTTTATGAATATTGATCGAGTTAATATGGGTATATTGTTTAAACGACATAAAATAAAATAGTTAAATTAAATTAAATCCCAGAAGACATACACGACCATAACAATTATATTTTGGGATTCTGGATTATTTTTCTCATGCTAAATATAAGTTTTTATGGCTTTCAGCTTACAGCTGTAAGCCGCACCATAGCGAACCTCATACTAACCGGGGTACTACTGATGGAGATGGGAATTTAATAGGGTGGTTTTCCATTGCTTTTCACAATATTAAAACTCGCCGAAGATTATTAAGATGCGTAAAGCTTTAAATCAACAAATATAATATTTTTATATTGACAATTGAACCTATCGGGCGTACTTATTTTCTATCATTGAAAAAGTTGAATTTATGCATTGCTTTTCCTTTATCTAAAGACTCTCACTCAATCTGTTCATGTCTTTGTCTTCATTTCACTTTTTACACAGTGGAAATTTTAAGCTATAAGAATAATATATGTTTGTGTAATATATAATAAAATGGGCAAGCTATTGATCTACTGGTTGCATTATGCTACGTATAGATACATAATAAAATGATGCGATATAAGCGTATATAGGAACGATTCTCCCTCTCTTTCTAACCAACTGCCGATTGCCGAGTCATGTCACTTTTAGTGACGTTCAGACCAATTTACCCTATCTTTTTTATTAGGATATATCGAATGAGCGTTCTGAATTCGTTGATGAGAATTACAACTTTTACAGAAGATAATTTATTCAATCAAAATAATCTCCATTAGCTTCAATAGTATTATAACATTCGCACTTTTATAACTAATAAATTAATCAAGCTCTTGAATTATATTGTCCATGGTTTCGGAACTTTTATAATCATTAAAAAAAAGTATATTAACGAGAGATTATGGAAAGTATGGTGGATGTAATAACATCTCATAATTTAAATTATTTAATTTGGTAACGGTTATTTGCGATGTATGTATCCTAACATTTTTATGTAGCAGTATAGGACCATATACTCACACCTCTTTTTGTACGATTTCAAAGTTATGCGGTTTTTTTTAAACTGTTTTTATATATTTTTTTATTTAATAAAGAGTACATATCGAGAAATTTTGTATAAAATGAGAAATAAATCATCAACACTAACCGAAATTTGGAAAAAAAAATATAGTTTGGGACAGTGTAAATCACATTGCATCTGCTATCGCAGAATTACAATCACGCCCTTTATTCTGGTTTAGATTATTGAAAAAAAAATATTTCGTTTAATTTGCATTTTAAAAATACATTCTCCAAAGGAATTTCCAAAATTCCAACTACTTACGGAGTTATAGCTATTTTAGTGAGGCGCCAAATTGGCCGGTCGTACCATAATGAAACACGGTTTATTTTAGGCGTAAAGGTTTTCCTCGTTTTTGAAAAGGAATAATAGATATTGGTGCCTTGATGTTGATGGTCATAGAATACAATGGTAATAACAACACTTACTCTATCTTTATCAACTTAAAACAGCTGCATTTATGTAATAGTCTTTCTCAAATACTGAAATTCCGAATCTTCATGTGACACGCCCTAATACCCCAATTAGTTCAGTTATAGTTATCAGCTTTGATAGATGTGAAATTAAATTCGAATTTATACCGCCAAGTGGCGCTGCTATCACTGCACGGTTGGCCTCGACTCAAATGACAAAATCATTCACATTTTGATTAAATATAAATTCCAATAAGATTTCCATGTTTGAATGCGTAATATTACCTTTCATATAATTATATCCCCCAGACATTAAATAGAAGCCGGCAGAGGTGAAAGTTTAAAGGTCAACAAGGTGGCAAGCATACCAATAACACAATGGAAATTTCTCTGAACAAAGCCGACATCACCACACCCAGTTCCTAGTAAAAGAATACGAGTCCGATATTCCTGCATTTCAACGAGAATTTATTAAATATTTTTTGAAATTAAATTGCTTGGAAGTCCCTGTATTAAAACGGTTCTTATCTATAAAAAATTGAATATATTTATTGTGCTAACCATCACATAGATGGCATTTTTTATAATTACTTGTATAATAATTCTAGTTCGCTCATTTTCAATATAGATGGAAGCACTTGAATCGTATTGCTTATATGTATATTGATCGTTTACAATTAAAATATTCTTGGTTACATAATTAAAATTCCCACAATCCCTATCGAGACGGTCGCTAAAGTACTCTTCGACACGTTTATCCAGATGGCCCGCTGGGTGAGTGTTCTAAATACAACTACATTCAATATCGAGTAAATGAGAAGGTGAGTGTATGTTACAGTCGAATTGGATGTAACCCCTTCCTGTGAATGGATATTGAAGAGGCCTTAGTTCTGCAGTGGATTTTTGTCGCTAAACTATGATGATGATATCATTAATAATTTTGGATTAATATTATTAAATATTCCTAAATTATAGTAACGTCCTATTATAAAAAAACATAATAAATATAAATCGATAAATAACTTTCAGTCGTCTGTATTCACTATAGATAAACATCAATGCTTATCAATTAATGTATGATGAAGCAATACTTGGCATTGTAAAATAGTACTTTAAAGATCAAGCTGATTATTCCAAACATGATTTTGTAATTATATGATAAATCGATCTTAATTCGCAGATTTAACTATGATCAAAACAAATTTCAATGTGTTCGAATTACAATTACAATCTCAAAATGTTTGTATTATAATTGTTTGCTAATAAATACAAAAAGCATATGGATGAATATTTCATGGGTAGTTTGGATCAGCGAGGGACTGTAAGAATATTAAGACGTGCCTTGGTCATGATTTGGAGCACAAAAAGATTCAATCTAGCTGCATATTTTAGATATTTCAATAAAACCACAAGAGCGATTATTTTATCTGAATTTCACAAATTTGTCTCTAATCGTTTTTTCGATGCACCATCTTCGAAATAGTCTCCTTCAGTCTGAGAGCAATGTTTTGAGGTTTCTTATGTGAGCGTCTACTGTTCGTCGACCTGGGGTAAAAAATCTTATCCCTCCAACGACAATGGGAGAGACATGTCGTTGGAATAACATCTGGGGAGCTGTATGCTCAATACCATATGAAAAAGAAAGCGACAGAGACTACAAAGAACATCTGTGAAATTTATGGTGCCATAATGGATTTTTTTTCCTATGGGAATCTTGCATATGACACCCTGGGTTTGATCCCAGGTTAGTGTCAGATTCTTACTGAATAAACACCTCATTTGTCCTTCTCTGCCCCCCTGGTATTGTTTTCCATGTTGCTTCAGGAGGACAGGTAGTCTGGCCTTGGATATTTGACCCTATTCTAGTGTTGGAGAGGCCCTATGCGCCTTTCTCTTTCATTGCCCTCTTTGGCGCTCAGAAATTCTTCAAAAGGTTCCAGTTCTTCTTGCTTGCCATCATGCTGTAGACCATGTTGTCAACGTTGAACTCAGCTACTCCGAGTGCTTGTTCCAGTAGTTTTCTCTGAGGTGCCCATCCCTCTGCGTCATCGACCTCGTACGTACCGAAGCACCCATGCCCAGTAAGCACCTGAGTCAGGCGATAGGTCGTTTAACGCTCCCTTCCGTTGGACCCTTGTCAGTATATTTCTGTAGCTCTCATGTCTGAATAACTCATGCCATATCGAGTCTCTGTACAGAAGGATTAAACGTATGACCTCGTTCGAGCTCACTGGCCACCTTCTGCGCAGCTGCTTCAATTTGTTTGCTGAAGGTCAGCTTGTTGTCCAAAAGGATCCCGAGGCATCTCAGCGATTTGCTGTATTCAACCTCGTGACCGTTTACAAAAAGAACCTCGGTCTTCTTCTTCTGCTGCAGATCATTGCCTCCGTTTTCTCTGCCGCCAGTTGCAGGCGATTTTCCCGCATCCACGCGTTGATTCTGGCGAGGGCTTCGTTGTTCATCGCTTCCATTTCCAATGGAAGCTGGACTATCACCAGCAGTGCGACATCGTCCACGAAGGCAATGAGCTCTGTTCCTTTAGGCATCTTGATCTCGAGCAGACTATTGTAAATGACATTCCATAGGGTAGGTCCCAGAACGAATCCCTGTGGAACTACCATCTCCAGCTTCTTCGCCATGTTGGTTTTGATATGGTGGACATGTCGATCTCTGAGGTAATTGCAAACAAGCTCCTCGGCGTACTCAGTAACTTGGAAGGTTTTTCTGAGCGCCTCAACTATCAACTCTCAGCTGGCTGTACTAAAAGCATTCTTTATGTCCAGCATGACCATCACAACGTCTCTGCTCCTTTTAACCGTGCCTCTCTACGCCCATCGAATTGTTTCCACTACTCTCTGTACCGCTCCTAGCATGGATCGACCCGGTCTGAACTTGTACTGCTAGGATGGATGTTATGAAATGCCATCAATGGTTTAAAAAATAAATCTTGTAATTTTACTATGATAGACGAACAACGAAGTGGAAGACTCGTCCAGGCGGATGAAGCAACCCTGAAATTTGCAATCGAAGATAATCCGATGCTGACCATCAAACAATTATCAGAGACGACCGATACATCCTGATCCAATACTAAGAAGATCCTAAAGAAATTAGACAAGATTCATAAATAAGCTGTTTGAAACCCAAACGCATTGATCGACCCCAACATGAACATCGGTAGAATTTAATTACTATTGGTGAGAAATAGGGTTCCTATTTATTTATTTATTTAAACGGGAAGAAGAAAAAAACAATAGTTAGAGCATGATAAACGGTAAACTATCAACAGTTGGGTGGATGTAATGCATAATTACATCAAAATGAAGCCAAATTTGGAATAAAAATGCACAATGGTGCCGTTGGCGGTTCCGGGATCGGTCCGATCAAATATTCTTACACAAGAAACAATCAGAGTATTCACACCATCGGATCGCTCCAGTTCCGATCCGATAGTGTGAATACTCTCATTGTTTCTTGTGTAAGAATATTTGACAGGACCGGGATCGGACCGAGACCGAAGCGAGATCGAACCGTAAACGGCACCATAGTGTGAATCGAGCCTTACTCTCCAGCACGATAACGCGCGACCTCATCTTACGAAATTGATGCGTCTTTTTCTCAACTAATTTTCAACTATTTCATTCCGTGGAACATTTTTAAGGGATCAAATTTCAGTTCTTCATGGTTGAAAAAACTGCTCTTTCAGACTATTTTTAATCAAAGCCTGCTGGATTATACGAGAAAGGAATAGATGATTTAAAAGAAGGATGTGAGAAATTATTTTATATGCGAAAACTTCAATACAGTTTAAAAAAAATTAATCACTTTGAAAAAAAAAACGACATTAGTTATGGTACTCCTAATATTTACAATATTTATGAGCATTAAAATTTAAAAGATATTGGCTTTTTCCGATCCTTTCTTTGGTAACTATGCTGACCATTTTGGCATGGTTTTAACAAAGGAAGTGGGGCCGCTAACCACACTTCCTGTAGATATGAATTTAAAATGATTGAGCTACGAACTAAACTAATCAATTAATAGATCGTCTACAGGTACAAAATAGCAGTGAATTCAGTATAAACGTGAAGCTCCATTGAAAATTTTGCGTTCACGCAGCGTGCGACACGTTCATCTCTAGACTCAACGCCATCATCCTGGTCAAAGGTGATTTATAAATTGTACATAATTTTTATAAGATCATAATAGTAAAATTAAATTGTATTTGTTCTGGCGGATCTGTTATTTATATAAAATGTTCATATATTTTAACTAAAATGAGATATTGATTGCATTTTATGTAAATGAGCATGCATATATGCGCGCGCAGATTAATTTAAGTATGAATTTTTTCGCCTTCATAACATCTAATTCAAATACAATCAGCCGGCTTAGTTTGTATACACATCATTTCAAGAGTTAAGATCGTCGTTTATCAAGGCCTTAATTGAATTCTTCTTCAGTCGATTGAATGTAAGGCGTGAGTCATCGCTTTAACGACTTGGTCCAGTATAAATTTTCGCAGATGTTGAGCGTCGTCTGTGAAAGATGCTCCCTCGTAGTTTGATAGGAATCTGCTCTTTGAGACGCAGCAGCTGTCGTCGTGAAAATGAAAATTCACAAATACGATGGAGGGTTTTATTAAATGAAAATCGATTTGGGATTTTCCACCAGCGATGAGCAATAAAGTGAGAATCCGTAGAAGGTGGGGGAGCACATGTGGATGTGGAACACCCACTTGTAGGCAACCACCTTCAATATGGCTGCCATCGATCGGCTGGTAGCGCCTGCGCGTCCTCCCATCTTATTCCTCGATTCCATCCATTCCACAGACGTCCTTCCTGTCATCGCCAACTTGTAAGTCAATATTTTTAACCAAATAACCCTATTATTAATTTCTGCTCCTCAATCTCTCTGTAGATGATAATACTCGTCTTGTAATAGTCGACTCCTTGAAAAGCGGCATTCCCGGACCGAACATAACCATAATTCGGTTACCATATTGTCAAAACATATGCTCAATCAAATGTACATTCCAGAACAAATACTATACATTGACCATCGGATATCAATTATCAAAGCTCAAAATGTGATCATTTTGATCAAAAATTAGCATAATAAAATGTAACATTTTCATATATGACTCATTCGTACATTCATACCTAAATACCCATCATTAAAAATCCTATGTTATATCACATCATTGTATTGATATTGATGTAAATAACGTGTTCCGCTTATAATATTTAAGACACAAGCAAATTAAATTCAAAACATATGTTTGCATAATTACGTCAATGTTTGAAATTTATATTGTATTTTACATGCCCATAACTTTAATATCCTTTTGAATTTGATGTAATCAGTATTGATTAGCCACTATAAATGTAAATGAGGAGATGCCTGTTGCTTTGATCTAAATATGATTAATAATTTATTTGCAACATTAAAATATTTCAGCGTTTATATTCGAGTATGATCTTGATATGTGGTGGAATATTAGTGCTTTTATAACGAGTTTTTAAATGGATAAGGTGGTGGTGAAGATGGCTGGAGCCCGGAGACAGGTACTGGCCCGGGTTGCAGCTGGAATATGGCTCCGTATGGGTCGAACGAGACCATTGGAACAAGACCCATTGGATACGCAATTGAATCGATGTCTATCAACTTTGGACATCACTCTTTTGGGTAAAATGATACGATTCATATATAAATATTTCAATTCGATGTGCTTAAATTTGCTTAAACGTGTTTCAGGTATTGGACATATGGTTGGAGCTGGAATGTATGTATTGACTGGGACCGTTGCTAGAGAGCTTGCCGGAGCTGGTACGGCTCTCAGCTTTCTTTTAGCCGGATTTGCTTCATTATTGGCAGCTCTTTGCTATGCGGAATTCGGAACTAGAGTACCAAGGGCTGGAAGTGCTTACCTTTATACATATGTGAGCATTGGCGAATTCTGGGCCTTCGTCATCGGATGGAATATCATACTCGAACATATGATAGGTAAATATTTATTTAATATATATGATCAAATTGTGTCAACATAATACTAGACTTACTACTTCATATTTAATAATATTTCAGGTGCTGCATCCGTGGCAAGGGCATGGAGTGGCTATCTAGATTCGGTCGTCGGAGGTGTTGTTAGCAATGCTACTGTCGCTTGGACTGGAGAACTCCATGAAAAACTTCTTGGACGATATCCCGATTTACTAGCATTTTCTATCTGCATTGCATTTTCGCTTTTATTAGCTCTGGGTGTAAAAACATCAGCCTATATCAATAACGCCTTAACAGTTCTAAACTTGTTAGTCATCGTAATTGTTATTGTGGTAGGTTTTTCGCATGCCGATCTTGATAATTGGTCAGCAAGCAAAGGTGGATTTATGCCTTATGGATTTTCTGGAGTACTAGCTGGAGCAGCCACTTGTTTCTATGCGTTTGTCGGATTTGATAGCATATCTTCATCCAGCGAAGAAGCCAGAGATCCTACCTATTCAATCCCGGTAGCCACGATTCTTTCGATGACACTGGTTGCATTTGGTTATGTCTTGGTATCAGCTGCTTTAACGCTGATGGTACCTTATTATAAAATCAGTCCTGATGCTGCTCTGCCGGAGGCATTCGGTGCTTTAAACCTGAATTGGGCCAAATATATAGTAGCAGTTGGTGCACTTTGTGGAATGACCACATCATTATTGGGGTCTCTATTTACGCTCCCTAGATGTTTGTATGCAATGGCTCAGGATGGATTGCTTTTCAGCTTCCTTGGTAATGTGAATGCTAAGACTCAGATTCCATTGGCGAATTTAGTCGTATCAGGACTATCTACTGCTGTGATTGCTTTACTGTTTGATTTGGAGACTTTGGTGGAATTCATGTCAATAGGAACACTTTTAGCTTATACCATTGTAAGCGCTGCTGTTATTATATTGCGATACAGACCAGCCTCAACCGAAGAGCTCAGAGCCTTAGGACTGGGAGGTATGGACATATCTCCAGAAAGCTCACCGGGTGGAACTCCCGTCACGGATCCTGGATCGATTTCTTCTGAGGTTTGACTGTTTTTTTACTTGTGAATAAATATGCATCAAATTATTTATAAATTTAATAATTATTACAGGTTTATGAAGTAGTCATGGCTGGTCGATTGAAAGCTAAGCATTCCTGGTTACGATGGTTAGTAGGTGCACGCGCTCCAGGTTCTGCTGTCACAGCAGCTACTGCTCTTTATACTATAGCATCAGCAGCTTTATGTGCTCATGCTGCTACAAGTTCTCCTTCCTTGATTTTGATTCCAATATTGGTGATCTTCATGATTGGATGTAAGTATAAATATGCAATATTTCTTCGTAGTGGCGCGTCGTGTAACGGTCAATCCTTCAATCCATCGTTTGTCAATCGTAGCATTACACAAGTACTGGAATAGTAGCAAGCCTATTTTATTATATATTACACAACACCCAGTTAAACGCTAATTTTCTTGGAAATAAGCCCTTTGAAAGGATTTCTACGAATTGGAACATTTCGCTGATATTCTAGAGACGGCGCCATTGCCGCGTTTTGGAATTCTTAGACTTGGTTTTCCCGGCTTTTCCTACGATCCAAATCTTGGACACGTAAAGGAGAAGTGTGCCGCGTTTTCCATTTAATTCATAGACTGACCGTGAAGTACAAGTCCGACTATTTGTTTGAAATATGTTCAAGTTGGCCACTTCTGCTTCGTATGCACACACGACACATTTCCCTCTCTAACTATAGTTCTGAAGTAGCTTATTCCTTTAATTATTATTTCTTTTGTGAGTACCTTTGTCTTGAAAATTAATTCTTTTGACGGCCCTATTCCGTGACTCACATGATTTCCAGACCTGACACCAGTGGATTTCTTTGCCTGGAGACTTACTCTATTCTGTGATTCGCACAATCTCGAGACCTGACACTACTGAATTTCTTGGTCTGGAGACATGCCCTATTTCATGGCTCGGGATTGGGACCCCTAGTTTATTGTATATTTCATTAAGGTTGACATGAAATCTAATTTTAAAAAACATCCAAGGAAAACATAATCTAACACAATATTGATAATATCTTTCATAATCATTAATCTCTGAGACAGCAGATGTTTTTTGCTTCAAATTTACAACTCATCCTGACTTTAAAAAGATGATATTTTGTCTTGTTGGAAGCTGAAAATATCGATTGATCAATAAATCCGATTGTATTGTGTAATAATGTTAACAAACAAACAAAACGCAGCATTTCAGATTAATAACGATGACTAGAGTTCTTGCCGTCACAATGACTATGTAAAATATTATATATTTTTGGGAATTTAAAACGAGATAAATTATCTTTATATTTACATAGAGATCATTCTTATTTTTGAAGGTTTGATTGTAATTTGGGCTCATCAACAAAGTCCTGTTCGTCCACCTTTTCGAGCACCGTTTGTTCCGCTGCTCCCTGCTGCAAGTATTTTGGCCAATGTTGAACTGATGGTGCATCTTAATGCATTAACCTGGGCGAGATTTGCCGTGTGGATGGCTTTTGGTAAGTGATAAAATTATAGCAAAATAAATTTTAATATGTAATAATCGTGCAATTTTGGAGTATACTATTGAAAAACTACTTATTAATCTTGTCATGATATAATTTAGGAATAATAAAATAAAATAAATAGCCTTTAAAATTATAAAATACGATCAATATTATAATAAGCAATCGCTTTTATATGCAATCTTATATATAAAAATTAATTATTGTTTGTTCGTATGAAATGCGCTGCCATACCGTTCATCCGATTGCAATAAAACTTCGTTCACTTATTGTTAAGGATGTCGTAAGTAATATAGGCATGTTTTAATATACAAAAATAAAAATTGTTTGTCCGTATTCAATGCGCTGCCATACCGTTCATCCGATTGCAATAAATCTTTGTCAAAGTATTGTTTACACTTGCAGGAATAACATAAACGTAATAAAAATATTATTTGTATACGCAGTTTGTTATGCGATGCGTGGCATTGCAACGCGTGCCGGGTAATCACTTTTATTATATAAAATATGTTGAAAAATGTTTTCCATGTGATTTCAGGATTGGTTATGTATTTGGGTTATGGAATGAGACACAGCCAAGCGGGATCATCCCCAGGAATGGGAGCGGACGCAGCAGGTGGACTATTGGCGAGCGCAGTATCAGCTCATTGGGGCTCCACCGGTCCCGATCATCAGCCCATAGTCTCACAAGAAGGAGAATAGTAAACCCCAAAGATTATTTAAACACACAAAAATATATCACATGCTCATAGCCCGTCGACTCTTAATATTAACAAGAAAAGAGTATTTATCATAAAGTAAATTATATTATATGCATGGAAGAGCATTTAAAATTATAATTGAATCCAGGGTGTGTAAATAAACGGAAGATGCAGTCCCTATGGTGTAGATTTTAGACATTTATGGTTTCTACAAAATTGTCAATATCCAAACGCAAGAACTGTTATCCAGGACTGAAGAATTTTATTGTATCATGTTGATATTGTTGCATAGCGAAATTCGATGAATGACGCGGATACAAAATCAGATCCATGCGCAAAAAATCTTTTTATAATATTTTTTATATGAATTTATTCCCAACATACTATATTTTATCGCGTCTATTCAATGATGGGAATGAGGATCACCTTATTTTAGGCCCTGATCACTAGCGAGCCACCGGCGTGAGCGTGTCCAATACGTTTTATTAGTCTGTCAGATTTTCACGAGTACTATTGATATTTATGTAAGAAGGTGGCTCGATTTTATTATTTAAACGTCTACCGTCCCATTACATCTAAAAATCTTTTACATTCGTGTGTATTTTTTTGATTGAATTTTTATTGTTTAGATCACTTGTTACAACAGTTAGATCATTTATAGCAATTAGTATGATAGAACATAATTATGAAAACTCAAAAGGATTTGTCTTGAGCATCTTTGAACGATGCTATTGCTGTGAAGTGTTAACAAATATAAACATGCACCAATCGAAATCTGACTGATAAATCTGAATATTCTAACTTTACAACAAGACGATTTTTTCAAACAATTTACCTTTTTAAATGAAATAATAATGTAATATGTGCAAGACGTAAATTAAAATATATAACATGACATTTGAAAAAATCTAACTACGTCAATTTATTGCATAATCTGTATAGTTATTTCGCTGAGCTATTTATATGTCGTATGTATATAATAAATGTGATGCATTTTTTGCATGCAATGCAACTAGAAGAATATTTTTTTGATATTATTTGTTTCTAATGTATTTTAAATGCACATTTTATGTTCAAATTGTTGTTATTATTTGTTGAGTATTGATTTTTATCGATCTATTTAATGTATATAAATTACTGTATGTAATGTTAATCAGTAAAATTAAACAATATAATGTTAAAAGTATATTTATTTCACTCATTGGTGTTAATATGGCAAACAATTGTTTGCGAATTTATTAGTATAAAATAATGCAAGCAAAGAAAAATATAGATTTAATCTCCCAAGCATTCAAATGGTGTGCATCTTTGCTGATGGGGTGCAAAAAATGATCCATCAATACAAGTCCTTGGCCATGGATCTTCGTTCGCAGCAAGACATTGAGAATATCGCGTACATCCAAGGGGTGAATAAAATAACCCCGCAGCAGTACATTTTCCGTCTATTAATCCTGCGGATACCTCCCTGTCGATACAACCGGCGCCATTAAAAATAAAATTATAAGGACATGTGTGTATTTCAGGACGAAGAATTGCCTCTCCATTTATGCCTCCAATGTTGCATATGAAATAAAGTCCGTTATCTCCATTGACAGGTCCCACCTGTCCCAATTTTTCACAAACAGGTAACACATACTTTGCTGGACATTCGTCGTCGTCAATCCTGATACGGCAAGACTTGGTTGCAACATCAAAGGCCATGCCTTGAAAACAACGCCTCTCATATGGTACAAGACCGTTTTTATCCAACACACAAATATGAAATTTTCTACAATCATAAGGATCTGGGAACAATCCAACACTAGTGCAACCAAATTTAAACTCGCGCACGTTCTTCTCGTAATTATCTTGTTTAACACAAGTCCCAATATCATCCTTGCAAATTTCTCCAGTGGCATAGCAATTCCTCAAAAACATTTTGACCCAAGTACCATCGCTTTTTTGCTCGCACGTCATCAATCGATTGGAGTCTTCGCACATTACGCCTGCTTTAATGCATGGTTTTCCTTCAACCAAATCCGATTTATCCACAGCCAATACCTACAAATAAATAAATCTATTGAAGATTTGCATTGGATAAAAATAAGGGTTTAAGTGATCAATTCAATAATATTTACTGTTGAGAGCACCGAGCAAAGAAGCAACGTTTTAAGCAACATTTTATCCTCTAATCCGGTCACATTGATGTAATATCAACACAAACGATGCTTTTATACCGTATGCGTTTGATACTGTGCTATCTAGCAGTGATTTTCAATGATTTAATCTCAGGATTGAATCAAAATCGATACCGTTTTTGTATATTTTTCAGTTGTTGGCCCTATGAAATGGCTGAAAATTGATATATCGTAGGCGGGGGTCCAAATAATCGTAGATTCAATTATTCGAATAATGAATATGACATTTTTAAAATATTCGAGTATTCGAATATTTTATATATAGGATATTTGGCGTATGGACCGATACATTTTTTGGCAAGTAAGTAATGAAAATACCCAAAATTTCACCTTTAAATCGTCATAACTTTTTAATCTGTAGTCGTGATAGCACAAAATAACAGGTTTTCTAATATATGTTTTACCTGAATAAATCATTATTTATGCAATCATTCACATGATTTCCGGACTTGACACCAGTCGATTTCTTTGCCTGGATACTTCATTTGTGGGTCGCATTGTCTCCAGATCTGACACCAGTGGATTTCTTTGTTTAGCGTCGTGCTGATTTTATCGTAAAGGAGAAGTGTGCCGCATTTTCCAATTGGTCGAAGATCGACCGTGATTGAGAAAGGTACGAGTTCAACTATTTGAAATATATTCTATAATATATTCTTCAACTGCCTTTTAATATTGAGTATTTTTTGCTATTTCTATTGTTTAGCCAAATGGCGACGACAAAAAAAATTCACTAACTTTTTGTATAAGTTCAAATTGGGACACAATGCAATGATTTGTGAAAGAATAATTCGAAAAAAGCAAAAATAATGCGCATTTTTTTACTGGAATTTTGAAGTTCATTTAATAGAAGAAAGTACTTTCAAAAGCATCATCAGAAATAAAAGATCCAACTGATATAATCGTTCCCTAGTACTTTTAAAGATATAAACGAGGTAATACACTCGATCCTTCTGTACGGAGCCCCGATATGGCATGAGTCGCTCAAACGTGACACCAACAGAAAGAAGCTCGCCAGAGTCCAGCGACAGGGAGCGCTCCGAGTCACCGCAGCGTACAGGACAGTGTCTGAAGACGCGGTACTGGTGATTGCTGGAATACCTTCGCTGGACCTCCAGGCAAAGAAGAGGGCCTTGGACTACGAAGATCCTAAAAATCACAACGAACATGACCAGAAACTGAGGGAAGCATGGCAACGGAGATGGGATCAGTCCAGCAAGGGAAGATGGACCCATCGACTTATCCCGGTCATAAGTCGGTGGACGGCCCGAGAACACAGCGAAACAACCTACCGCTTGACGCAGGCGCTCACTGGGCACGAATGCTTTGGTGCGTACCTGAAACGGATTGGCAAAGAACCATCCGCTACGTGCCAACACTGCCAAGCGGAGGTCGACGACACAGAACACACCATCATTGGCTGTGAGGCTTGGGCACCCCAGAGAAAACTGCTGAAACAAGCACTCGAGGTGGCCGAGCTCAACGTTGACAACATGGTCCACAGCATGATGGAAAGCAAGAGGAACTGAGACCTTTGGCGCGAATACGTAGAAGAGATACTCAGCGCCAAAGAGGGCAGTGAAAGAGAGAGACGCAGAGTGCAACAGTCTCTCCAACAATAGAATAGGGCCAATCACTTAAGGTCAGACTACCTGTCCTCCTGAAGCAATGTGGAAAACAATACCAGGAGGACAGAGAAGGACAAGGGGGGGTTTAGTGGGTAAGGCACGATCGATCAATCGTGAATCCCACACTACCCAGTTTTACTGGGTGTCTTGCGAAGATTTTCTCGCCCACAGAAAAAAAAAAAAGTACTTTTAAAGATAACATCCATTAATATATATGTTGTGTGTAGTTTAAAAATATTTTCTTTTTTTATGCAGTTAATCAATCGATGCAGGTATTTATAATTAGTCTTTATTCAAAATTTCATTTAAAAATATTTCATAGTTTGGATGTTATAGGGTATTTTGCATGCAAGTATTTTGTCACACGTCGTGTAAAATTTAATAAACGGTAAGTTCGCGCGCGTCAGCTCCCGCAGAAAGTGTGTTAAGATGATTTTTTACAGTTGATCAGGGATGATTGCTTTCCTATTTTAGAGGCCTTTGTGGTTTTGAATTGTCCATTAAACCCCTATCGCTACTTTTTTTTAGCCACCTATGGTATGTTTAAGTCGTAAATATGTTTCAATACGTATCGTAAACAGAACGAATCAGCATGAAATACCTCAAATATGTGTATTCGACAACTCCATCTTCGAAACACTGGTTTTAAAATATTTTTAAAAAGACATATTTTTCTTCCCGATGTATCTTATATTTAACATAACTCCACAATAATGCAAATAAATTACAGTACTACAGTAAGTACAGTACAAGGTACATGAAATTCAAATTCTTTATATTACATTCAAGTATTTTATTACTTTTAATTTGAATAAAACATTATGAAATTTTCTATTGCAACTTTATTAATTAAATGGTTGCAAGTATCGACGACCGTTACATGGAAACTCTTCACATTTTTCATCTATTGTATTAAACCATCCACCATCAGAGCAGTTCATTATATCCGGAGATTGTCCTGATTGTGTACAATAGAAATAAGATTTACAGCTGTTCCTATTATAAAACTTCCCGATCGAGCTGCAATAACCGCTTTTCTAAAGCATCATCGTGAGGAGTTGGATTTATACAATCTCCATCTTTGAAGACGAAATTTCCAGGACAAGCACGTATCTGCGGATAAATAATATCTCCGTCGCCATATTTCAAAATTATACATTCATAAAAAAGACTTGGATTGTTTTTTATATGACCGAGTTCTCCTTCGTTATCACAAATGTCACTCGATGGAATACATTCTTCGTCTTCAACGGAATTTGTCCGGCATCTGGCAGTGATGGAATCAAAATATGTGGAATCACTGCAGGTAAAACTTAATGAATGTAAGCGCTCGTCTTTTTATAACACATGTAGTAGTTTTTGCAATTCTCAATATCAGGAAATATTCCAGATCGAGGACATTGAAATTTATATTCGTTCTCTTCTGGTTCTGGTGTTGTTTCTGGTGTTGTTTCTGGTGTTGTTTCTGGTGTTGTTTCTGGTGTTGTTTCTGGTGTTGTTTCTGGTGTTGTTTCTGGTGTTGTTTCTGTTGTTGGTTCTGGTGTTGGCTCTGGTGTTGATTCTGGAGTTGATTCTGGTGTTAGCTCTGTTGTTGGCTCTGGTGTTGATTCTGGAGTTGGTTCTGGAGTTGGCTCTGGTGTTGGCTCTGGTGTTAGCTCTGTTGTTGGCTCTGGTGTTGGCTCTGGTGTTAGCTCTGTTGTTGGCTCTGTTGTTGGCTCTGGTGTTGGCTCTGGTGTTGGTTCTGGTGTTAGCTCTGTTGTTGGCTCTGGTGTTGGCTCTGGTGTTGGCTCTGGTGTTGGCTCTGGTGTTGGCTCTGGTGTTGGTTCTGGTTCTCTTGGACAGTTCTCATTTTCTTGATTTGTGCAGGTTGCTTCTTCTTCTTCTGTTAAATAAGCACAAGTTCGGCCTCCTGAACAAGTTTCATACATTATTTCTAAAAAATCATCACCCCCTAAATGTACGCAAAAGACTTTTGTTAAGCAATCCTTGCACATTAAACCTTCTTTTTCGCATTTCTTATCTTCTGGATAGAGCGCTGCTGTACTTTTTAGACTAATTAAAATCTGTAAAAGAGAAAAATAAAAATATTACCTACAATCTTTGTTACAAAAATCGGATAGAGAATTTTAATGAAAAAACCCCAATAGCTATCATATATATATATATATATAATAAAGAAGTATATGAGTTGTCAGATCATTGTTGCAATAAATCTTATTTACCTTATGTACTGTTTTATGTATACTAATTTTGCGCTAAGAAACCATAAATATTCCCTGCCTAACCGTTTTTTAAAAGCAAAACGGTATTTGCTTAAAGAAAAAATTCTCCATTCATTTAAAACAGTGAGTAGTTATGAGAAAACCTGCACGGGGCGTTATCTCAAGCTGCAATAAATGATGGAGGTTATTCCTCGATGATTTTTTGGATCGAAATATTTAACACTAGGTAAACTGCATCCCTTCAATTTGACAGAGTTCGAAATTAATGAGCCGTATTAAAAAAAACTCGAAACATTGGTGTTAAGCTGCTCTTTAAAAAAGTTAAATGAATGGACCCATAAATGCATCGTTTGTCATCTGTGTATCCGTAGAAATGCTTGGCAATACTAAATTGGTCTAATTTAAATGGTAAACATTGCCCTAAATTTATTGATAACGACGTTTTTAAAGTTTTGGTAGAGTCAGACCCACAATTAACAGTGGATGAAATCACAGAAAGGATAAATTCATCTCATGGAACAGTCTTTCGCCATTTAAAGAAGATTGGGAAAGTATCCAAGCTTTTAAAGAGAGTACCGCATGAGCTATCCGAATCTAACTACCAGCAACGAATAAACATCTGCACTTCCCTTTTATCGCGCTTTGAAAGAGAGCCATTTTTAGATTATTTTGGTAACTGGTATTAAAAAAATAGATTATTTATCAAAATGTCACAAGAAAAAGACAGAAAATGGACAATCAATTTCAACAGCAAATGTGTTTTTACATCCGTCGTCACAGATCTTTTTTGGGGAATCTCACCTTCATCTTCACATTCGAAGTATAGCCTACAATCATCCGGATCGTAAAATTTACTTATTTCCTCATATTCCACAACCATTCCACATCCATTCCTGTTGAAGTAGAGATCCTGAAGGCAAGCGAAAACTTGAGGGATAATCACCCGAGAACCGACAGTCTGCATCAAGCACTCGTAATAAAGGACTTGATTTCCATCTACAGGAAAAATGTTCCCATTTTTTTTGGCAATTCGACGTTCTCATGCTATTTCTAAATTTTGGATTTAGTCTACATCTCGTCGTTAATAGATCATAATATCCAGTGCCGACACCAGTGCAGTCTATTTCAAGAGAATATAATAAACAAATCTGTAAACAACATTTCTGCAATAATCGCTTGGTGAATTGGAGCACAATCCGTTATTGCAAGTTTGGGTGGCAAAAAAGGAGTGAATAATTAGTATCATTTAAATCAATTTACCTGCTGGCGATTTTTATCTAAACACATTGTTCGCAATTTAAAATTGTAATAAACACTAAATTTCTATAAAGTGTTCATACTGTCTTAATTCAAAAAAAATGGACACCGTTTTTTCTGATATTTCAACAAATCAATGTCTCGCTATATTCAAACGAACTGAACTTAGGCATAAACACAATGATAAGTTATTGAACAGAAATAGCATCATTTTCAATAACTATTAAAAAGGTAATTGTTTAAATATTTAATCTATTGCTTTATGAAATTCTATGACGTTAGCTCTAATAGCAAGTCCTATATGATGTTTTTTTTTCTTTTCAAACGATTTTTCTGGATCAGCCAGATTTAAAGATGGAAGATATCTTGTGACAGGATTAAGAACTGCTCTGATTGAATCATGATTCATCTCTTTTTATCAAACTTTCGAATACCTTTTTGAAAATTTGTTAACATTCTCGGTCAAATTTCCATCGAATTCATCTTATACTATCTTTCAACAATTTTCCTTGAATTCATTACAACTCTTCATTTGACTATCTGCCAAAATTGAATTTTTGGTACATATTTTCCAACACCCTTCCCACGAGATATTCAATATAAAGATTTTAATTTGAAATCAACCCTCATTTTTTACGTTGATAAGAGCAAAATAAATTAAATAATACCAGTTTAATAGTATAGATAGTGTAGCGTGGGTGATTTAACATCTCCACGTAATAGCGCTATTAAACTGAGTTAATTCTCCAGATTAACAGCGACATCTTCCGTCTCTCTTCAGGTGCAATTTGTTATTTTAACAGCGCCATCTCTTGTGGCCCTGCGGAGACATTCCACCTGCATACCGACCGATCGCTTTTTGCGCGTGTACCGTTGCCGGTTGGGTAGTGACGCGCAGGAGGCGGGAGTCGGGAGAGTTGTCGGTTAGCCTTGGCTGCGGGAGGTCGTCCCTCCTGCGGCCAGATCTCTCGTATGGAATACATAGTTATTTAAAGAAGACAGTCTTTCTATTCAACGCCCGTCTATTCCCATCTATTCGTCCAGCAACATCACAGCCCGATAAAAGAACGGACCCGCGCACTAGCGCAGCCATCCCGATGAGCACCCTGGGACTCTGCCACCGAGAGCGCCCCTGCCTCAACGTTACAATATTGTTTATAAATCGGTCATCGGTTGATTATTTTGTATCATCACAAGAATATTTAATAAATGACCGTATCAACAGGAATTCTCAAACTCTTTTGATCCATAGCATAAGTATTTTAAGTCTTATAACCTCGTAGCAAAGAGTATTTTGCATTTTTTAACGTTTTTATGCTGTAGTTTTCCACCTGTTTATATCGTACATAATAAATTAAAATTTTGAATTGTTTGGGAAAAAATTGTGGATTCATATGATGTAAATGGGGGTCCACGAGAGACCCACGGATCCCATTTAGACAAATAAATAGACTCAATAAAATTTTGGCTTCCCATAAATTTTATAATTCTTTTATTAAATTTATGTACAGTGGCGAATTTACCTATAGGTGCAGAAGGTGATTGACATACTAGCCTTAAATTGAAAAACTGTACCGTTCTCTGTCCTGATACCACGTAATAGTGAATAGGAAAAGCAGGGGATTTACCCAAAATAGAAAAAAATTGACACGTGGTCTACGAAGCGAAAAAAGTCTGGGAACCATCTAGTAGTTCGCATGAAGTTATTAAATTAAATATAGTAAATAAATAGAAGCAATAATACTTTTATTAATTGTAAGAAAATAAAATATACACAGAAAATTTAATGATTGAACTTAGTATTTTTTTTAATTATGTTTTTAGCGTTCCCATAAATACACAGATGACAAAACTTAATGATTACATAACGAGCATTTTGTAATTAAATAGTATTTATTTTATATTTGTTATCCGGCAAATTCCATCGAAAGTTTTCCAAGGGATAATAATTTTCACGTGGTGGTTTCCTATTATTTACTAAATCTGGATAAAACGAATTTTCTCTGTTCGATTTTATTAGTCATCTGAATAAATATTAACTTGAAGGTGTTTATTAATATTTTTTAAAAATTGGAATTGAGCTTGAATTTGTATAATAAAATGCTTTCCAAAAGCGTACGTATTGTAAAATTATTAAATTGGTTGTATATTAATATTATTTATGATTGTCTTTCGAAAGCTCCCTTAATAATTTTGCAACAAGTCTGTTCAAATAATAATCATATAACCCATACTATATAATAATAAATAATTTATAAATTTAATTTTCAATATGAAATGACCTTGAATTATTGTTCCATATATATCAGCCAAACACCAAAGGTCATTCCAAATTTAATATAAATATTAAAAAATTCTATCCATTCATGGCGTATTTAATTTTTAGTTTGATTTAAAATATAACATGAAAGTGTTTTATATGATATTTGATGGTGAAAAAAATCACAAAATTTACATTGAATATTTTTTATACTTACAAATGAAAGCACGCAAAAAATTAAAAGTTTTTTGACAATCATGTTTGCAGCTCCCTATTCAAAATGATTTTTTCCCTTGTATGATGTGTTCACAAAACGATAATAATGCCAATTGCGTCAATACGGTTAATTATTGTCATGATCTCATATGTGAGATAAATGGCCTAATGATCTTTTTTGATAAACAATGATCAATATCGTTTCTATAGGGAAAGCGAAAACACATTGTTTTAATATCGAAAACATATTCCAAGGGTGCGAAAGTAATTAAAAATTTTCTGCAAATAAAGCCATTAATACGAGGTCTGATCAAAAAATACGGTGAATAATTTTATTACAAACAAAGTAACAGGTTTACATGGAAATGGAATTAATTTTCTTCAAAATACTGTCCTTGGCCAGAGATGCACTTATCTCAACGTTAAATCCATGACTGGAAACATTTTTGAAAGGCTTCTTTCGGAAGGGCGTTCAGCTGATCTTTTATGGTCATCTCAATGTCAGGAATGGTGCCAAAACGTTTTCCTTTTAGCGCGGTTTTTATATTTGGAAAGAGCCAGAAATCGCATGGTGCTAAATCTGATGAGTAAGGAGGATGTAGACACACATGAAGATTTTTACAACCAGGAACTCGCGAATCAGAGGTTCATTGTCGTGATGAAGAATGAAACTATTAACCTATTTTTCCGCTCTCTTCTTCGTATATCATTTCGCAAATGTTGCTCTACGCCTTTGTAAAATTCAGAGTTTATAGTTGTTCCCCTTAGAACGACTCTGATCGCACTATGCCCTCACTATCGAAAAAAATATAATGTGCATGGTCATGATGTTCGACTTTGACTAACGTGCCGCTTTAGGGCGAGGGGAGTTAGACGTTTCCTTTGGGAACTCTGCATTTTCATTTCAGGATTATAGCCATAGACCACACTTTCATATCTGGTTACACTTTTGACTATGAAGTTCGGATATGTTTTGAGACGATCCTTCAATTCCGTGCAAATTGAAATACAAAATCCATGATGCGCGACAGACGCGATAAACACGATCTTGCTCTAGCGCAGTGGTTCCTAACCTCGGTGGAATTACCCCCCGAGGGGTAAAACGACTTTTCTGCGGGGGTAATGGCAATATTCATTTTTAGTATGTAGATATAATAATAAAATGACAGATGAGCGTCATATAGCTTGCATTCTCTCCCAAGAAGTCTCTCACTGTGTTCTAATGCCTTTCTAGTAATCCTTCTCGCAAGGAGAGGGATGAAGAGACTAGAGATGGAGACGATATAGTTTCAATTTACTCGAGCACTAATTTGCACGTTTCGCATTTGTGACAGTATTTTAAGTGAAATGACTTCTGGAAAAAGCGCTTGTATCAAGAAGCAATTCTACAATGGGATTTCACGAATATTTTTGACAGGAATATGGAAAAGCCTCAGTGTGTTATGTAATAAAGTTTTTTGGTCTCAGAGAGCATGAACCCGAGTAAACCTAAAAAAAAAGATTATATAGACGGGAAGGGACGTCTTCCACGATGAGAATACGTTCTGGATTTCGAGTAGTCGTGTTACAATGACTTCTCAAGTTTTGTTTTATCACTGCATGATACGATTTAGCTGTTAAGAAGCTTCCTTCAGATTTACTAAGCGCGTTGAATGATGTAGTAAAAATTATGAATCAAATTCGTGGCAGCGCTATGAGTTTCAGATTATTCATAGTTTTGTGCGATGAAGTTGGAGCCAAATTTAATGGTCTTTTGTACAGATAGAAGTATCCAGGTTGTCAAGAGAGAGAATTTTAAACAGGGTTTATGAGCTCGGTGAAGAAATAGGATTGTTTCTCGAAAACCAGAGAACACAAAAGATTTTTTCAGTTAAATTAACAGTCTGATGACAAGGAAATATGATGAATATCTTGACAGCACAGGATAAAGTTGCTAAAGTGAAACTAAACCTAAAATTAAAAAAGAACTTGCAAATGCAAAACAACTTTAACTTTAACATTAATCATCATTAAATTAATCAAGAAAGTATGTTGAAATTGTAATTTCCAATCGTTTTGTGCAATTTCATGATAAATAAAGGCTATTTGTATGTATTATATATGTTGTTTTCTTCAACAAAATTTTAAAGGGGGGTAAAATCAGTTTCCCTGATAGGTTATAGGGGTAACGAGACCGAAAAGGTTAGGAAACACTGCTCTAGCGGCTATTGAGACGTGTATAAACTTGACAGATGCTTATCTCAGTGGATCAATCTATCGGACATATGACATGAAATGGATGAAATAAAGCATCATCACATGCGATTAGGTCCATTATTCACTTCTAGTAATTAATTTGTTTATCCCTTCCCTAGAAAAATCTCATTTTCATCATCAAAAATCAATTTTATCAGTCACGTGGCAAAGAAAAAAATGACATTCTTAGCTGAAAGAAAGAGCACAGTTGCGAGATCGGGGAAGCCGGCGGGAAGAACGCGCCTTCCCGAGGCCACGGCTATCGGGTGACCTCTATCGTCTTCCGTGCGCCATGTTTACTCGCGCATGCGTAGGAAGATAGAAAGAGACCGCTGTTAATCTAGCGAACGGCACAATTGACAGTGGCGTCACGTACACTGTTATTTCCTGCATTATATTTATCATATTTAACAATTGAAATGCTGATAAGGAAGTTAACAAAAGCCTTTTTTAAATATAATTGACTCGAGATTCGACTCTTGTTTTGAAACATTGTAATAAATATTCGTGATCTTCATAATAATCCCAAGTTCTTTTAACTCGTGTCTTTTTTAAAAGTGGTTAACATTATAGCAACCGATATAACTCTATTGTTCAACAATTCTCTATCAATAATATATTTTTCGAAACGCCTCTTCAATTGACTATTGACCAAAATTAAATTCAAATATCTCATTTGGTTCCTTACTTCTTTCTCTAATTAAATAGTGTTTTTAGAATCTTCTAACACAAGTTAAAATCAAATTTAAACAAAACTGTGTATCCAACACGTTAAGACCTTTTTTCATGCTAATGTAGATAAATTATGAAACGTTCTTCGTATGTATTACAGATTAAATTAATATAATCCCACGATTTTCATTATTAAAAGTAGAAATATTTAAGACTCGGTTATATTTATTATATGCTTTCCATATAAAAATTGTTTATATTTAGTGCGTTACCCACGGACACAAGATGACCATCAAACGTCATGGAACTCGAGTTATTACAATAAAAGACAAACAAATGGCTGTTGCGTCAAAAACTGGCAATATTATGATGCAAGAAGCTTAATATAATATATTGATGATCAAATATTTCATCAATGGGTTTATAGACATTTTAAAGCTCTTTAAAATAAATTCTTGTGTTGTTGATAATAACGTCAATTTTCAAATGTAAAAGAGTCATAAAGTCTAATTACAAATTTGCAAAAGCCATCATCTTGCAAGAGGTTATTTGTATGTATATTTTTTTGATTTTAAGTTTAAATGAATGCATTTTACATACCCTATAGTATGCATATATCTTATAGGAGACAAATTTATCAGATGCAAGCATCTTAATTAAAATAAGCAGTATCAGCGTTTTATCTACAAAGATTATATTCATTGTTTAAAGACGTCATACAATATAGCTATTAGCTAATATCTAATAATATTTGATTAGTCTATCAAAATATTGTAGTATTTTAGTACATAACAAAAATATCCTTGACAATGAAATTTAATATAATTGACAGATAATGAATACGTAGAAAAAAATCATTTGAAAAGTCGTTATGATTAAATTAATATCAAATACACCATATTTTAAAGAAGTGTTAAAAAATATTTAACATTTAACGGTGCGCCTATGAAAAGATCTGCATAAAAATTAGCCAGTATTGAAATCGCTATATCATAGTGATTATAATGATTTACACTCATCATTAAAGATGATTGTAGAAAATAATGCATGCATTTTTTTCCAATGCTTGTGTTTCCATGAGAACGCTTTAAAGTTTTTAATTATTAGTAATTGATCCCCATATAAAATTTTTACAGGTGGTGGTTTTTCATTGCTTTTCATTATATGTCCATAGTGCATTTAGAATAGGATTTCTTATATAAGAAAAAAATTATAAATATCGCAACTCATAGGAAGCCCTGCCTGACTTTGATAATCGTCTCATTGTATATTTTTTCAAATCCAGGAAATGTCAATACAAATTTGTTACGAATCCAAGAACTAAAATACTGTTTTATTTAACATTTACATACTTAACATTTTACAAAAAATTAAGCAGTTATCTCTAGACATCTAAAACAAATGTGATATTTGAACAATGATGATCATTATCGTTGATACATAATAGAAAATGTAAATTTGAATAAATCACAATCAACTTTCTTATCGTCATCTGCGATAGCGCAATTGATAATTTTATTATATTTAACTTTGGACTCAAAAAATAAAATACATTATGTGAACAATGATGATTATTATCAATGATTCATAATTGAAAATATTAACTTTGATCAATTAAAATTAGCTTTCTTATCCAGCGATGGATCACCTTCTGATCGTATTATCTAGCCATTAATAAGAAATCAAATTTTATCTTGTCGTTATAGGAATTGATGTTATTTGAAACGATTCCAAAACGTTTTTAATGCTTGTAAGCCTTAAGGACACAATATTGAACATATCTAAGTGGGCCAAAAGTCGCTTTCTTTTATAACAAATCATATTTTTATGCTAATTCGGCTTTAACCATTCTCACATTGATGTAAAATTTTAATAAAATCACAGATTTTAGAGGATATAGCATATCAAATTCTTGATCAAACGTGAATATGAATACACTTAAATGAAATTTCTGTAGCACATTGAATCTTCAAAGTATACAAGAACGACCTTTGTACTCAAAAGATGCTACGATATGATTTTTTTGAGGTGGCTTTTAGCAATCCTTTTTATGGGACCACTGCTAGCCATTTTAACACTGTTTTTAAAGTTGTATACACTCAAACTTCTTTTTGTGCGACTTTTTTTGTGCGATTTCGAAATTATGTGGTTTTATTCAGAGCATTTTTTTCTCTTCTTTTTTTATTACATATATCGAAATATTTTGGATAAAATAGAAATTTGGAAAAAAATAAATAATTTTGGAATTTTGGAAATTTGGACTTTTGTCGCCATTTTGTGACTTTTTTTGTGGTAGGGACTACAGCGATATCTTTACTAATTATGAATTATATTATTAGAAAGAGAAAATCTATACAGAACAAAGATGATATTGACATTGCGTATACTATTTCTTTCTAAGAAGAGAGCGATATTGAGTCATCAAAAATTGCAACGAAAATTATCATACAGCAATGATAGTTTGTAAGCAAAATAATAATTATTTCTCTAGTGGACATCTAATATTTGAGATGCCAGATATCCTTAAAATGTTACCAAAATTGTTATTTTTTAATTGCCTCATTATTTTCCTTATCTTTTATTAACTTTTTTGTGCGATGTTGGATATATTTTATACAGCTGTTTCAAAGTTATGCGGTTTTCAAAACCCATGAAACGGATCTTCAATTTTTCTACGTAAGTCAGTTTTTTTGTGCGATTTCTTTTTGTGCGATTTATGCGTTTCATGCAGAATGTATCTACCACACAAAAAAAGCTTTAAGAGTATACGTTTTTAATAATGTATTACAAGTTCAATCACGTATACGTGTCCCTGCATGGCTTTATTAATCTATCTAAAGTATTTATTTTTTAGCTCCAGGAAATCAGGACAAATCTAGATCGAGATGATTGTTCGGAAATATTAATATTTCCTACTCCCAAATCCATTTAAACAGTATTTTTTTCCTCCCTTATAACCTTTAAACTTGGCGTCTTTATAACCAAAATTCTGGATCTAAATCAGTGTTCCCCAACCGATTATCCGCGGCTCGATGCCGGGCCGCAAACAATATGCCAAATATGAAGAAATTCGCCATGATCAAATATTAAATTATAACATCTCATTCTCCATGCAAAAGTGAGATACCTATCGAAAAGGGAGGTTCTTTCGCGTCTCTTTGCATTAAGGGAAGAAGCAAAACATTTTATGAGAGAGAGAAATCCGGCCCTACTACTAGAACATTTTTTGAACGAGGAATGGATGAATAAATTTCCTCTAGGGGTTTTTTACAAATATGTTTAAACTGCGAAATAAGGTCAATCTATTTAAAAGGAAGCTGTTTATTTGGAATCGTGAGGTACAAGAAGAGGATTTAGAAATTTGTCCATTTTTGCACGAATTTTTATTTGCTGCTGACATCGACAGGAAAGGTGTTTTAAATGTAATAAGCCAACACTTAAAGGCATTGGTACTAAAATTTGATCAGTACTATCCTAAAAATGAGGACCCTCGTAAAGTAAATCTTTGGATTAATAATTCTCTTACTTAATTAATAATTGGACATCATTTCATGTACTCTTACGAGTAGAGAAAAAGGACAATTAATAGAGTTGTCTTCGGATGTCCCTCTGATATCCAGACACAAAACATTAACATTGCCTCGGTTTTGGATATCAGCGGAGATGAATATACATTTTTAAGCTGTAAAACTATACATTTATTAATGTCACTTTCAACCACCCATTCATGCAAAAAATCATTTTGCTCCATGTCCTCAATAAATTCAATACAACTGCATTGCAGCCAAGAATATCCAATATATTAGCAAAGATGCAACGGAAGGTTTCGCATTAATTTGTTGAAAAGGTCCATTGTTTTTATTAAATTTTAAAATATCAGATTGTTATAAGTCACAATATAAGATGAAAAAATATAATATAAACAACCATATTTCAGTATTTGGTCCGCGAAAAATATCCCTTTTTTGTCTGTCCACACAGACCGCAGGTGTAAAAAGGTTGAGGAACGCTGCTCTAAAGAATTATACCGGTGACTTTTTTGTGCTTACCTAATTTAAAAGCAAATGATAATTTGGTAAAATATTATTTTATTATATTACCTGCACAGTTTTAATACCGTTATAAAATTTATTATCATGAATCGATTGAAAGTTAAAATAGTTATTGTGAACGATCATTCTACGCTTTTGAATTCTTCAAAATGAAGCTGAGTGTTATTATTTTTGTGCTGGGTTTTGTGAGTTTCTTTTTTCATCCCTAATTATTATATAGTATGACATATTTGTAGAATTGCATTTTTCATAAATGAAGATTAACTTCAACTAATCATTAGGGGTGCGGGAAAATAATCATTTTTTTTCATAATTGACATAAAACAACAAAATCTTAAGTCCAATCTATAAAATCACTGTAGATATTTTTATTGTATATTTTTTGCGATTGTGCAATATAAAATTTTCAGTAATTAGTCTCTTACTTTCGAATGCCCAGTGTCAACAATTAAAGCAATTTGATTTTCTCAGTGTCTTCCGACGAGTCTGCTGTCACTAGGTCCCAAATTGATTCGATGTATTCTGTGTGGTGGCATTCGTGCTATATACACTGCATAACGTAAAAAGCATATAATAAAGATGATGATTTATGATTCACCATGCATGTCCATGACCTCTCGATTAGACCTCATTTAATTTAGGGAAAGTTCAAAAATCGTGAATATTTTTCAGCTTCTCTCATATTCTTAAAAATAGTTTAAGCTTTTAACACCTTGATAGAAAATTTCTTAGATGAAATAATCATTCAGCGATTTACTTTATACTCAAAAATCAGCCTTCATTTTTAATTAACAACTATTTCATTGCGTTGAAAGGGTATACTAAGAATATATATTGTTTTTCAACAATCGAAAATTTCTTGGTCTTCTGACATGTCCAGCTGGATGATCCATTCAATCTGAAACTTCCATACTGTTACGGACAATCTTGTTCCAGGACTGTTTTTTTTTTAAGTAGAGTGCTTAATACACTCCACAAATGGAAAAAGAAGAAGTAAAGATCTACTAGGAATTCTTTCTCAGTAAGAGGAGGCTTGCAAAGTTCATTAATGAAAATTTTTCGACCTCAAAGTTTGGCTCCAAATATAGTCACTTGGACGATTTGACACGCTCAGGGAATTTTGCCTTTGTAAAAAGTTGATATAGACAACCGTTCCGTTTCCTTTTTCTTTCCTATGATCAAAATCCACATGTGATACAAGTTGGCGTAAGACCACTGAATCTTTTACTCATAGGGAGTTACGATTGTAAATCAATTTACGTGAACATATTCATGCATAATTTCAGAGACTCGATGCTCAAATATAATGCCTGTTTCCTTCCACTTCAACATTTAATTCATACTAAAACGTAAGATCCAGGTTCACTCAGCAACGTTAAAAACACTGAACGTAGAATAACATTAACACTCAAGAAGTCTGTAAGCTCTACGCTAAAAATAATTGATGCCATCATAGAGTCCTAATGAATCTCAATCAAATATTCATTGTTTAAAGTTTTATAAATGTACATTATGTATTTATACACTATTTTTCACTATTGTGTCATATATTTTTATTATATTGTATCGTTTATTAATATTGATAGGGTTATATTATGCTAACCTATATTCAATCAGAAATAAATACTCTTTTTCTAGGTCGCAGCCTACGGCTTAGAGCCTATAAATCAGAGCTCTAAGTTTTTTGATTTTTCGCCACCAAACAACAAAGATAAAGAGTATTGCGAGGAATCTGGTGCTGGTACTTCATGCAAAAATTGTTCAACTTCTATTTATTGCTTCAAGCTTCCATCGGAAGAATGGGTATACAATGAAACACCGTGTAGTCAGGGCGAAAGTTGTAATTCAGATTTTGGGACATGTGTAGATGATAATGACAACCCATCTTGTCAAATATTACCAGAATACGAATTTACTTGCTATCAAGTAGGATTTTTTCCACATCCTTATAATTGCTCAATCTATTACTTATGTTCATTAAATTCTTCTAATCTTGTGGATCCAAAAGCGAAAGAGTTTGAATGTGATAAAAAATATGGCTATGATTCATTGACGACTAGATGTACCAAGCCCTTGATCAATGGCAATTGTCCTGCGATTACTACTCGCGAATGTCAAAATTTTGGAGATCATCATCCCATTTCTGGAAATCCATACATGTATTCAGTATGTTTAAATACTGAAATAGAAAGTGAAAACGTCTTAGTTCCGCATATTTTTTACTGCGGGCCCGAAGAAAAATTTATGTACACGTCCTGTCAAAAGGCTTTAGCGGAATTTGCAAACTTTCAACCGGGTGAGATATGTCACGATGAAGCAATGTACGCAGATTCAACTGATTGTTCGAGATACGTATATTGTGGTGGAGATGGTTATCCACCACAATATATACAATGCCCAAGTGGTCAACAATTTGATAGATGGTTCAACGGTTGTAACTCTCTCAGTTGTTTGCTGACTTGAAAATCAGATTTATATTAATTAACTAATGTAAAAATATTATTAAAAAAATCAATAAAGCATATTTAAAAAAATATATATACTAATTTATCATCCCTAACAGAATATTGGTTCTAATTTATTTCTAGATAAGTGCTATAAAAATTACTAAAATTATTAGTTCTTGTATATTTCGGCTCTTCATTACTGAAGGAAGTAAAGTTTATCAACGCCAACAAAATCACATGAACAGGCAAGAGAAAATATGGTTTAAATGAGCAGTACTTTGCTGAAACATAATCTTCTTGTGTCAGAATACAGCTATTTGATACACTTTTTCTTTAAGCAAATACTTACATCTGGAATAATACGAAGCATATCCCGAAAGTAAGTGTACTAAACTTTTATATTTTTTAAGAAAAACTGTATTTGAAAAAATAATATAGGATATTGTTTATACACTTGTTAACTATTTGAAAAAATATGATAATCTGAAGGCACTAAGCTAGGGAAATATGAGGGTGGTTCAAACATCTCAATCAATCCAACAGCACCTTGGTGGCTGTTTTGAATGCTTCTTTTGAGTTTTTTAGGGCTTCACAATATCGCCCTAAGGCAGAATTCGACCAAAATGATGCCTTTTCGGTCCCAAAACACTGAGGTCATAATTATTTTTGTCCAAAATTGTGGTTTTGAATTTTTTTGCAGATGGAGAATTGGTGTGACACCACTGTAACGACTGTCTTTTCGGCTCAGACGTGTAATGAGCCATTCACTTTTTATCTCCAGTCACAATAGATCCCAGAAAATCCTTACCTTCCAATTCAACTCGCGCAAGAAACTCACAGGCGCTATTGACCCGCTCGCACTTGGCGGTATTACTTACTGACATCTTTTACGCAACTAAACACTACAACGTGAATTTACGTACTGACATCGTCTTGCTATGCTCGCATTGTCAGGAGGTCCTCCTCTATCGTTTAGTATGGCCAATTCTTAAAAAAACAAAAAACCACTGCCCGTTATTGTTATAGTACACTTACTTTCGGGATATGCCTCGTAAATAGCTCAAAACATATTAACTCAATTCAATTCCTGATTAACATAGGTTTTTTAAAATGTTGTATAGGGTAAATTGACCCGATCGAGACGAAAAATGATACTCCAAGCGAAAATTTGTCGGGAAGGGAGAGAGAATTGTTTCTACTCTCTCTCTCTCTCTCTCTGTGTGTGTGTGTGTAGCACACACACGTACATTGATACGTTACACGCATGCGCCACACTGCATTTACATGTGTACACGTGTGTATACTTGTAACATAATACAATCAATAGCACTTTTTATATATTACACAAACACACCTAATCTTTTATTTTCAATTGAAATAAATGATATGAAAAAAGACAAGTATAGAGTGCGAGTGTTCAGAGAATGTATGAAAGCAAATAAGCTACCAAGTGTGATAGCAAGTACCTTGGAAAGAAATTCACGATTTTTGCATGCATCTTATGTAATGATCTACTTGTGCTCTTGAAGACACGCCGATGATTGACAGCAAAGCATTCCAGCTTTTGTAGTATGAAAAATAAATGATGCATTCGATGATAAGCTTACTAAGTAGCCTTACAAAATTGGTAAATAGGCAAAATTGACAGATTACGGTTCAGGAGTTTTCCCACTTTTTATGCTGGAACCGGGCGATATCTTGAAAAAAAATGAAATACTTCAGCTAAATTTATTTAACTTCGATATCATTTAAGCCAGAAGGGTCAAACTAATCAAAAATAAAACAAATTTTCATACATCAAAGGGGGGGATGGTCATCGACACATGACATTGAAGCCAAATTCAATTCGACCATGGGGTCTTAAGCCAAAAAGGTATGATTCATGCACCCATGTGTTATATTTTAGTATCCAGTAATTTAGTTATTTCATAGAAAAATACCATAAATCGACCTGCTTCAGATCTTATACATCAGGCCAAAACTGCTACGAGACGATCATTCCATATCGTGCTTGCCATACTATCAGTGATCGATTGGTATGTATATTTTCATTTTTACATTTGTTACTAGTAGACAACTCCCAAAATTGAAAACGACAGCCCGTCTGCATGAAGTTTACATGTTAGACGTGCTGGATCAATGCAATGAAGGTTTTTCTTGATGTTTATCTTATCTCTAATAGAAAATTGCAAGCATGACAATACAAAACAATGACATTTGTCACCAAATTTTCATATTAAACACATTGACCAATCATTATCTCGAGATGTCGAATATTTTTTTATGCAATGGATCTTCGACGATTTTCAAAGTAATACAAAAAAATCATTGGTACCACATAAAAATGTTTAAAAAAGTACTCTTAAGAGGGTCATCCTGTATGAAGGCAAAATTTTTACTACATATTTATTCATATTTTAAGTATTGTTGAAGTATACGACAACATATACATTTTACTTATCTGAAATAATAAAGTCAAACGGAATTTTAATTTGCCAAGTATTTAACTTATTTAATATTACAATCCAAAGTATGATTGGCATCCAATAACCTACCCCCGTATCAACACTTCTTATTTCTATTATGTGTCATGAAACTGACGACCGGCATAGGTGGGGGTTAAAGCATTGCAGTTGGTTATTTATTTTGCCATAAACGATAATGTTCATGCAAATTAAGATACAGAAATGTTTTACTGATAAATTGTTAACCATCGATGATCGACGTGTGTTCGAAAAATGTGTCACGTGTTAAGTTGAAAAATATGTTTTTCATTAGTGTTTAATAAAAATGGGTTTTATTGAAAATATCATCTTGTCAATTGAAATGTTCATAATATTTTCATTGGTGATTAATACACTTCAAATACAGGTAAGATCTCAAGAGCTTAATATTCGTTTCTTGCCTGTTTTAAATACTAAAAAAATATTTTTATCTTTTTTTTTTTGCTGCTCACCTTCATGCATTGAAGGACATAGCAATTATGTGTCAAAAATATTCTGTATTTTAAAAAAAATAAAACGTAAAAATCTAGTACACTTACTTTCTGAACCTATCTCGTATAAAAATTATTAAAGGACATAGTTAGAAGATTTCAATCCTTTTTATTTTTCAAATCAAGTGATATTCAATTACTTATATTATTACCCTATTTTGAATTCATGAAAAGATCGATTCAAATAATGACATTTTGAAAAGTTTTTTTCATAACCAAAACAAAAGATGAGTATAAGTATAGTTTATAACACACAATTCATGATTAAGCAGGTTATTTATTCTTTTTATTCTAAGGGAACGTCAATAAATAATTTGAAACAGCAAGTGGCCATAAACAAGCAAGTAACTACTAAGGTCATAAATCTGACGCAGTACCTGCTAAAGCATGCTAAAGGGATTTTATGACATTTAGGTTCCACATGCACTATTTTTAGATAACAGCAAATAAACATGTGTTTTATTTGTTGACAAGACAAAGAAGTCATTCGTTTTTCTTATGTCATGATTGGAGATAAGAAGTGAATTGCGTACTAAATGATGTAAGGCAAAAAAAAAAGAAGAAAAAAAATAATGGTATTTGTCAATCGAAATTCGTCAGTTCCGATCAATTAACTGCGGGCAAAAACTGCAAGTTACCCATGGCATAATTCAGATAATAAATTCTAGTTTCTGCCATATCTTTCATATTATATCACCCGAATTCAGGAAAATTTGATGATGTGGGAAAACATTAAAATCAGCATTAATACATGTAATTTGTGTATATTAATTTATTGCTATATTTGCATTTTTCAGGTTGCAGCGAATGCCGTAGAACCAATCAGTCATCAATCATTCTTGTTCAATCTCTCACGAACAAGTAGTAAAGATGAAGAGCATTGCAGGCAACAAGGTGATGGTTATTCATGCATTGATTGTTCTACATCTATATATTGCTTCATGCTTCCAACAGGAGAATGGATACATCAAAGCATAGATTGTTTTGACGGTTTTAGCTGCAACCCAGAAACTGGAATATGTGTAGATGATAATGACAATCCATCTTGTCAAACGTTGACTGATTATAAATTTATTTGCTATGATGTAGGAGTATTTCCACATCCGTATGATTGTCTAACCTATTACTTATGTTCATTGGGTGATAATGGCCAAGCGAATCTACAGATAGTCGAGTTAAAATGTGATAATGGTTATGGTTATGATCCATTGATGACTAGATGTGTCAAGCATTTAATCGATGGTAATTGTCCAGCAATTACTACCCGAGAATGTCAAAATTTTGGAGATCATCATCCCATTTCAGGAAATCCGTATATGTATTCGGTGTGTTTGCCTACGCAAATAAAAGATAAGGTTATCATAATTCCTCAAATATTTTATTGCCCACCCGAACAAAGATTTATAGAAACTGCCTGTCAAAATGCTACAGCTGAATTTGCAATATTTGATCCAAATCATATATGTGAAGAATCGAACATTTATGCAGATCCAACTGATTGCTCGAAATATATATCTTGCCTTGATGAGGGTCATACAGCAGAACATTTACAATGCGAAAATGGTCAGCAATTTGATAGGTGGTTAAACCGTTGTACTTCCTTCAACTGCTTGTATGCTTGAAAATCAATTTTATGTTCATAAATTATTATTAAATAGTTGTTCAATAAAATGAATTTGAATTAATAGTGATGATATTTCATTTTTAGCTTCAGCATATCATTCATACTGCCTTACTTATGGGTTGTAATCAAATCTGAAAGTTTGCAAGTGTCAAATATTTTGAGCTTGGCCATCTGATAATTCTAAAAATATATATTATGAAACGATTATATATATATATATTTGAACAACATAAATATGATTTCAGAAGACAAGGCTAAAATATCATTAAAAATCATCATAATTTTGTGACTCCCTCACGGTCCTTTTCCTGCATAAAATTTATTAATTTCGTCACTTCATCCTAGTTTAATTATATTTGGAAGCGAATGAAACTACCATATGAAATATTCCATCAACAGGTATATGTTTTAAAAAGAGTATAGATAAGTTTTAAGAAGAGAATGGAATGTATACATTGTTGTAATGTCGTCAGGCGTGACACCCCACAAGGGTAACGCCACCCTTAAGATATTCTCCGATCTCTATTTTTAAATTAATATCTTCACAACCTTCAACAAAATTCAATTATCCAATTATGAAATGCCTTTGAAAATTAGTTTCAATATCAATACCATACAAACAATGAGAGATAGGTTGCAAAGAAAAACAAGGTGCGATTTTTTAATGAAAAAAACATTGATAATCATCAAATAAATTAAATTACGCGGGTGAATCTTCACTTTGACTCATTCAAATATCTTTAGATAAAGTATGGGATTTTACGTCCGCTTATTAAAAAACAATCATACATTTTGTCTTTTTAAAAAATCAATGAAAAGGTGTCCTTTGATAAAAGAGATGTGTATCGCGAAAAACCTTTAATTAAGAATTTGTGTTTCTTTCAATCTTTTGATCCAATCTATCATGAATTTTGATTAAAATGTATATCAAATATTTTTATAAAATACCTGTAGAATGATTCTCGTTTAATTAAAACATAACATAAGGCGAAAGTCCCTAGGATCAATCGATATCCTAGGACTAATATCACCACCTGACAGTCGCCCCCGCAGATCACATCCTCCCACCACATCTCCCCGGAGGGCTTTTTTGCTTATCAGGAAGAACCTTTACAATCCTATATCGTGTGTGATACTGGATTAGCTTAATGGGAGTGTTATCTTTAAAATGCACCCTTTAAATGTCATCTCCGAGCTATCTGAAAGTCAGAGCTTGTATTCCCGTAAACCTCTTTTTGAAGCAATGTAACACGCTACAATGGATCGTTTCATGGATTGCTATAAGATTTTGGGAGTGGTTTCTTCTCTATATCACAATTTCTTTGATGGCACATGTTATTAAAGAAGGGCCGAAAGGAGATCGCCGACGAATCCTGCAGTGGACCTCCATCAACCTCTTGAATATACCAAAATAGACGTGTGTGCATGATTATTTGAACTCTGATCGATGATTTAGCCTTTGATAGATAGCAGAAACTCTAAACATAACAAAATAATGATTCATCGCATTGTAACCGAAGATTTAAACATGAAGACGCATGGAAACTTTATTATTACAACGCGCCAAGCCACAGCACCTTTCTTGTCGACGATTTCTTGGCCAGGATTCGCAACTATTGGTTCCCCAGCTCCCTACAGCATTGAAAGGGAAACATTGGGACACGATTTAAACCATCCAAGCTCATCTTACATCGGCTCTAAATGCCATCAAGATGCCTTCAAGACCACTTCCAGAAGTATGTTGAACGCAGCAAGGTGCTATTTCGAAGATTTATAACTAATTTTATATGTATTTGAGACAAAACATTGCTTTCATCGAAGAAACACCGATTATAACACATACTCCAACAAACATACAAAACATAAATTGATGTCAGAAATGGGATTGGATTTACCAAGAAAATGTTAAAAATACTTCCAACCGATGTAAGCATCTATTCAGCTATATAAAGGCTTTTTTTGGAATCATTATAAATATGGGGTTTATTTATATGGCATGATATGAAAGAATTGTCAGCTTTTTTTGATGTGGTTTTAAGCAATCCCTTTTATAGGACCAATCATATTTACACGGTTTTTCATGTTTTTAAAAATGTGATCGCCAGCCACACCTCCTGTAGATTTGAACCCCAAGATGATTGAGTTACGAGTTCAACCCCTTAACCGTGAAACTACCCATAGATACCATCAGCTACAGGTACATTTGGTGTCAGTTTTTCATTTGAGAATTCCATTTTTTAGATAAAATCACCCACGAATATTATCTTTTCAAAAATTAATTTTAAACAATGATTCGTAAATGTAGTTTTTTCACATTTCTAAATATTTCTATAGTTTGAGAAACAGCAGTTGACTGACGGAGACAAAAAAAAATAGAATAACATCGAACTTCAAATTAAATCGAGGTGCTGCATATCGCGTGATAATTCTATAAGGGATGGTATGATTACTCCGCCCCATCCTATGGTTTTGACATATTAGAATGCATCTCATTTGATTCCAGAACCCCACAAAAATAACCAAATTATTAGAGTACTAAAATATTTAAAAATAAATTAAAAATAGACAGGGCTCTTCCCAAAAAATCCAAAATTATTACTTCGTATAACGTATCGGCCGCGAATATTTTCATGCCACATCTAAACATGCAAAATTTCGAAATTTATTTTTAAACATTTCTTATTGCCGCATATTATATTTATCTAAGAAATGTCAAAATATCGATAATTCGCATTTAGGCCCGCTTTTCTCATATAAATCACAATCTTCCAATCAGTTATTATTGTGTATTAATCTCAGCATACTGATTATTAGCTTATTAATTTCGAGTCCATCATAGGCAGAAGATCTACTTGTTTTCGAAATGTTTTTCAAGCTGTTAATTTTTGCCTTCAGCGTCGGATATGTAAGTATAATTTGCTTAATATATTTAAAAACTATGATTATTTCATACGTGTGCATGAAATCTGTTGTTAAAAACGAATCATTTATACATTAAACCAATCTTCTCTAAATGCTCTTGCTAAATCATCATTTAATATAATGGATTTTCCTAACAAGCTACTAAGTGCAAATTTTAATTATTTGCTAAAAAATGCTTAAATTTCAGTCATCAGATATTAAAAAGATCGAAAGCTAATACATTTTGTTATCATTTATATGACGCGTGATTGAAAAATGTAAAGCTTATCTATAAAATAGTTTCAATAATTTCTATCACTTTTGTCAATTTTCGTGCAATTTTTCAATCTCATTTTCAATACTGGTTTTTCTTTAAAAATTGTGGGTTTTTAAAGAAAATTATATTCACGCCAATATTTAAGCTCATGTTCAATCATCAATACACTATATTCAGCTATGGTTGCAGAATTCAAATATGTACCCATTTCATTGCCTACTGTTGATCCCTAGGGATTCTGAGATTTATCTCTTAACTTTCAGACAATCAAGATTATCTATAATAATATAATGACTAAAAATTACAAACAAACAAAGCCATTATGTTTTCGATCACCAAATTTCGAATCGTACCATTTATGTTCTATCGTTTTCAATACAAAAAGTAAAATTCCATTTTAGAATTTTAATTAATTTAAAGAAGAAGTGATGCTGTGTCTACCAAATTAAGTGTTACTAATTAAAGCGTTAATTTTTAATATTAATTACGGTAGCCTCATTGAAAAATCGTTAGTTACATTTAATGTGGTAAATCCTGAATTAAAGCTTTTGCAAATTACATCTAATTTCAAAATTAAATCATAATTGTTTAACCGAATTATAGGTTCTCGCTGAAAGCTCAGACTTTTCCAAACTACACCCTTTGATGATTTTTCACAAACAAAAAACATTTGAAAGTATGTACGGATGCGGAGAAGAATTTGAAGAAGGTAACACCTGTATGGACTGTGAAAGCTCAATTTACTGTCATCAAACTCCTAATGGACAATGGCTCGAATATATAGATTATTGTGGAGAAGGAAGAGCGTGTAATTTCGCATCTGGACGATGCGAAGATGGGGACAATAGCCAATGTTTAATGCATGACTTTCCTTGTACGCAAGGGGGAGTATTTCCACATCCTTTTGATTGTAAATCCTATTTTGTGTGCAATGACCACGGTTATAGTTATTTTGAACCAGTAAGAAAGGATTGCAATGAGGGATTCGCTTATGATCCTCTTACAACCACATGCAGGATAAAAATAATTGGAAACCAGTGCACTCCACCCGCACAGCCTTGCACAGAAGTAGGAGGCCCAAGACCGATAATTGGTAATCCACAAATGTATTATGTATGCTCTGGAGCTGACGTGGGTGGCCAAATGGTAATAGTACCACATATGTACTATTGCAAAAATAATGAGCAGTTCATTAATGGCTATTGCAGAGATCCTACTCCACCTAGACCCAATTTAAATGCTAATGGATTATGTGTGGAAACAAAGGCTTATTCATTTCCAGATGCAATCGACTGTACTCTATATATGTCATGTATAGCAGGACAAGCTCCATTACCAGCTCAATGTCCTCCCGGTCAACGATTTGATGGATGGCAACATATGTGCGTTTCTTTCAAATGCTAATCATTTACGAAATTTTGTAATATTTTTACAAATAAAAATATAATTATTATCATTTTTTTTATTGAACACTCAAACACCCGCTATACGAGTAATACAATCGAGCGAGTAATACACGTAATACTGCACATTTCTGACGATTTTTCTATTCTACGCGGTTTTATACTATTTTTCTTATTGGTGCTAAATTGCCACAAAAATACGCGGAATAACTACCGGTGCCTTAGTGATGTTGCTGAAGTAAAAAAAGTAAATATTGGTGCTTTAATTTTCAACAAAATTGATAGCCAAAGTCTGAGTATTCTGGTGCCGTCGCCTCGTCTGTTAATTGTGTCTATTATCTCTTCGTTTTTCGATTTCTATCGCTTCTTTTGCAATTCTGAAGCCGAAGTTCGATACAATAAGCTTTTTGTAGGCACCGCTAAAATCTCGTTTAAATCCATTAGCTGGATTAAGAATAATATCAATATTACGAAAGAAGTAGAGTTTTTTGAATTTCTTGTGAAATCGCCCGGACTTTGGGCCAAGTTTAGTGTGGAATACCCGAAATTTAGGCGAAACTTAGCGTAGAACATCTGCGTCGGTCGTCGGCCGCCATCTCTCACTGTCTTCCTCTCGATTAGGCACCGCCTGAGATGTCTCCGGGTCATCCCGGATCACTGGACGTATCAGTTCCTTACAGGACACGGGCGATTTAGGGCCTCGTTGGCTAGGCTTGGGCTTTCAACAACTTCGGAGTGTCCATACGGAGATCCGTTCATGAACGCAGACCATGTTCTGTGGACATTTTCGGGCATGGCGTCCGATCGCGAGGCGTTCCTTCGTTGTGTCAGTGGTCCGAAATTCAGTCCGGTTGGACACCCAAACTTTATGGTCTCTCCATCTAATTTTAGGACATTTAGGGCTTTTTGTAAGTTTTGGGGGTAAACGATCTCCATCGGGTTGTAGAGGCCCTTCCTTGCGACCGGTAGCGATTAGTGGGTTCGCACCCTTTTTTTTCGGGGCCGCAAGTGAGACTCAAAACTCTTCCCTACCCTATACAATATATATTTATATAACTATTTTTTTCTATTTAATTTTTAAGCAGTTTTCATCTATATATTTATCCTAGCCTAGAATTTCAAAGTAAAATTAGAATATTTACCTAGCTTCCCCCGCGTTCAAAGCGCAAGTGGCCGCAAGAAGTGGAGAAGGAACGTGTCCTTGCAGACATGTAATTTTAATTTGACGGTTTTGCACCATGCTGTGCACTTTGCTCGCGGGCTGGCATACTCCCGAATAGGGGGGATCAATCACACAGCTCGGGTCAGAGGAGGCTCCCCATGTTGTTTTTATATTCGTCCCAAAGAAGTGCTTTTAGATTCACAATACTCTTCCATGTGATGCGTACCGTCTGGCAGCAAATGATTTGGGCGCGAGCAACCCACATACAGCTGTCCATGTGAGAAGCATGCACGCATACCCTGTGTTTTTCTGTTCTATGTTGATGCTCGTACTGGAATCATTGGGATACAGCCTCTTCTTGAAATTTTTCATTTCAAATTGTAGCTCCGATGATATTATTCATTCATATTTTATACTGAACTATTCAATTCCATCTCGCTCTAAGCATTTGTAATATAGATTAAAAATCGATAATGTTTGATTGAATAGCTGAAATAGAGAACGTTGTGTGCATTTTTACAGTTTAACTCGTAAATATCAGACCTATCACAATATGCGATAATTAAATGAGATGCGTTATATTATCATCGAAATTTGAAAGTATTTGAATAACTTGACAGTTATAAAGTTATCTCAGAATCGCATATAAGTGACGTATTCATATAGAGACGGCCATTCGATATAGACGAGTATTAAACATGTTTTTTAAGATTTCAATACTCGCCATTTTCATCAAATTTGTGAGTATATATTTTGATTCAATTCATATTGATCATATTTCTGTGTACATACAATTCAACGCTTGTTTTTTTTTCTTACAGATGATTGTTGAAGGATATGGATCTTTCAATATGAGTCCTTTGATGCATTTATTCGAACATCCAAGTCGCGAGAGTGAAGATTTTTGCCGGGAGACCAATTCTGATTTTACTTGCAAAGATTGTTACACTAGCATTTTCTGTTATCGTCTTCCCAGTGGTAATTGGATATGGGATGTTATCAGATGTGGCGAGGAAGAAACGTGTCAAAGGAGATCGGGAAAATGCGATAAGGAGGATAATATCGAGTGTCCCGACAATGGCATCGCGTACGAATTCGTGTGCTATCAACGCGGCTTATTCCCACATCCTTTCGATTGCAGAAAATATTACTTGTGTACTTTGGACGATAATGGAATTGTTAAGCCTCAGCCTGTGGAGCTTGGGTGCAAAGAAGGCTATGCATACGATCCTCTAACAACGACCTGTCGAAAACACATCGGAAATGACGATTGTCCATCAATCATAGAATCCTGTGTTAATATCGGAGCATCGGGACCCATCGTCGGAAATCGACAAATGTATTACACTTGTCTGCCAGTTGTTGTCGAAGGAGAGACACAATATTTCCCCAGAATATTTTATTGCGAAGACGATCAAGAATTCATACAGGACATTTGTCGTGATCCTGTTCCTCCTCAACCCGAATTAGACAATGGAATTTGTACAGAAACACAAATTTTCGCCGACACAGACGATTGCTCTAAATATCATATTTGCATAAATGGCGACAAACCAAGAGAGATGCAATGTCCACCGGGAGAGCGATTTGATGGTTGGGAACGAAAATGTATAGCCATCGATTGCCAATCCATAATGAGCTGAAGGCAATCATTTAAGCTAACCAAAAATGACTCAAGATCTCCCTAAATAGTTATCATTAAGCCATTAATTGAATTTATCTTTATAAAAATGTATGTTTTTTTGGATTATTGTACTGTATTTTGCTTTTTCTAAATTGAAAATAAATAGAAAATGTGACAAAAATTATTTTTTTCCACAAATTTCACATGACGTCAACTATATACAAACACTTGATTTTATTCAACACAAACGATTACAATGATATAACGACACGTATTTTGATACTATCATCATGCCCTAAGATAGAGTTCTCCGAAAGGCGACAATATTAAGCCTATTGTGGTCAATATTTCAACTTCTGACACATGTATATTATCGAAAATATTTGCAATCAGTTTTTGATTGATGTTTTCCCCTTGTATGTATCATATCGATGAATTTATAGATCAATTTTTAAATTTCGCAAACCTTATGTTTGACGACAATTTTTCATATATCAACACCTGTATACGTACTTAGTTTACAATACAATAATATCTAGAAGAGCCATTTAATTTAAGGTACAATTAAGTTGCTTAATGACTTAAATATGATGATTATTGTTGCAATCTCTTCAAATACTTCCAATGATATATAGATGGTTGGTGCGGGCGGTGGAAGATGTTAAATTGTAGTTGAAAATGGCTCATGGAATCATTATAAACGTATCCTTGTATATCGTACAGATCGAAACCATACTATAAGTTACTTTAACAATCTTTGGTCAGATAGATATTTGACGTTATCCAAATTACATTATCTCCAACCATAGATTAGAAAAACACATTGGACAAAATGTAAACTGACATAAGAAATGATAAACAAATAGTTACTAGACGCGTTTGGATCCATTACTATGATACATACAATAATTTGTTTTTGTACGAATATTCAATATTGTGATTGATTTTTACTAATTGATCTACTGTGATTTTTTCTCAGTATTGTCTCTGCATTAACATATCTAAATAATGACAAATTGAAGTCCTTGTTGCATTTCATTATCGATTATTGTTTCAAGTAATCGATCGTCATTTGCCTATGTATTTTAAACAGTGTGAAGATGCCAAAAAAACGTATCGTTTTGATATTTTATAATTTTCTTGTAAGTACTCTTTCATCTTAAAAAGTCTGATCGTTTAAATTTATATATTCATAGATCTAATATTTCCATACGATGTTTTTATCAATAAAATAATATTATACATAGCATTTAATTTCAACTGTATTAAAAATTAATTTGACACTATACATCCGGGTATCAACATAGATTTAACATCTTACCGTAATAAAGACGCATAATGATCATAAATCACTTCGAGCGTTTTAAAAAGATCGTCTTAATATCAATATGTTTGAGATTAAGAGTTATCGTTCCAATGACAATAAGCATTCTTTGAAGAATAATATTACTTTAATTCATCTTGATCTGTTGGTTGATTAAATTGATGAAAAAAAAATACTATTTTCACTTTGTACTAAGATAATCGCCAATGGTTGCGACAAATATGACATGTATTTTCCTATTTGTAAATAGACATCTTTATTTATATTTTATAAAATCATCTATATTTTCAGATGCTCATTCAACAATATGATGCATTCAAAAAAATCTCTGATGACCGTGGCTTAAAGTCGAGTGATGAATATTGTCGAGATGTAAATCGAACCCTCTCTTGCATGGATTGCAATACATCGGTGTTCTGTTTTCATCTTCCAGCAGGAATTTGGGTCTGGGATTTGCAAACGTGCATTGAGGGACAAAGTTGTTTTGAGACGACCGGTGAATGTCATAATGGAATCAGTCCAGAGTGCATTGTTCCAGATCCTCCATATGCCTTTACATGTCACCAACTTGGTTTATTTCCGCACGCCTTCGATTGCAAAACTTATTTCTTATGCGACCAAATCGAAAATGGTCAAATTAATCCTCATCCCTTGGAGCTTAAGTGTAAAGAGGGTTTCGCTTATGATCCGCTATCAACTCTCTGTCGAAATAGACTTAAAGACGATAAATGCTCTAAGGTTATAGCAGAACCATGCCACGCTCTTGGATTTAAAGGACCTGTCCCCGAAAATCCAGGAATGTACTATATCTGCCTATGGAACATCATTGATGGACTGAGCGTCCTCGTTCCAGATATATTATATTGTCCAGATAATACGGAATTCATCAAAGGCGCTTGTAGGGATCCAACTCCTCCGAGTGGCTTAAATGAGCAAGGAAGATGTATCGAAACCAACAAATTCTCCATCGCCCATGAATGTAGGGCTTACAACGATTGTGTTAAAGGCGAAAAACCTAGATCTGCCGTGTGCTCTCCCGGAGAAAAATTTGATGGGTGGGAACACACATGTGTATCTTTAAATTGTTGATTAATATTATTTGTACATAATTAATAAACATATACAAAGAAGTCATTTTTTCTTCTCGGCCCATCAGGTCATCATGAAATAAATACTGTCAATGTTGTTATGATTTTATCATTGCACATTTTATCACTCATGAAAAAATATGATCGAATCAATCGCACATTCTATGCGATATTATTAAAGTAAGATAAAATTGTCATATGGTGACATCAACAAATAAAGAAAGAGCTATGATAAGGTAAGTTACTAAGACTGTCACCTTTATCAATGAAAAAGAAATCTACTTATATAACATTTTGAGTACCTGCATTTTAACACTATTTCTACCGCGGCATAACACTGATCATATCGAACGATTTCATAATTTTATTTAAAATAGTTAATTTATTATTTATTCTGTGTTAATATCATAGATCAAATGACGAGAAAGACAAATAACCTAAGCAAAGTTAATATTGCATGTATTAGGGTGTCCCATAAGTTTCTTTCGTTTATATATTAAGACAAAAATAAACATCAATTTGTATTATATCAAAATTTATTGAATAATATATGATCCATTCTGTTCTATTGCCTTTTTCCATCTTTCCGGAAGCCTCATAATGCCTTCTTGCCAAAATTTCCCAGGTTTGTAGCCAAAATATTGATCAAGGTACATTTTTATATTATTTTTTGTATTAAATTTTTACCACGTAAAGAATTTTTCAATGAAAGAAATAAATATTAATCTGAAGTCGGAGAGTATGGGGGATGAGATAAAACATCCCAGTTAAATGATAATAATTTATTTCTGACGAGCAAAGTCACATAAGGCCTGGCGTTATCGTGATGAAAAACAATGCCTCGTCTGTTCGCTAATTCTGGCCATTTTCTGGCAATTGCATCCTTTAGATTGTCTAGTTGGAAACAATTTTTTGTTGAATTCATCGTTTCTCCTTGCTGAAGTAGCTCATAATAAACTACCCCCTTCCAAATCTCACCAAATGCATAGCAAAACTTTTTTTTGGATGTAGGCCAGGTTTAGCTACAGTTAAAACTTCTGTACCCTGATGATGCTTCGTGTGGCACCTTAACCCATTCTGCACTGAAAATTCGTAGATAGAGACGAGTGAATGAACAAAGTTTAAGAAAATAATGAGTATCTAAAAGTCGAATCTCGATTGTTCTTGTTGTCTTGAGAGCAGGCGTTTGTATTGATAATTAAGATACTCGCATCGTTCTTATCGTTGATCAATTTTATTATTCCCCCTTGACTGTTCTGTAGTGGCGTCATTAGCTGAGTATCATCGCTTCTTTGCAAAATCTACTTCTTCAGAAATAAATTGGCAGGCTTGCACGGTAACCCTGTACTTTTATTTAAAGCAGATGCACATAAAGAAATATTCCGAAGAAATTAACGAATATTGTGTGCTATCAATAGTGTTAAGGCTCATTTATTGAGCTTGGTTCATTATCAAGCTTGTTACACGCTGCGGCGAAGCTGACAAAAAAGTGGATTTACATTAGAGCATAGCATGTATGCTCTCCGTTCTGAAAGAGTTAATTATTTTTTGCCTTTGCCAATCAATTTTAAAAACATATTTTAGATCATGAAGCTAAGCATTTCTGTGACAGATTTGATGTGTTTTGTCAGTCCTAGGGTTCAACATTTTACCCTTACCTACAAAATAATGTATTATGATGATGTTTATTTTAACATTTATGATCGGTCTAAAATAATTGATAAATTCCTAGTATCTTTATCACTAATATATCCTCACAGCAGTTTGTATATATTATAAACAAAGTAAAACTTTTCAAATGTGTACTAAGATTGCTCAAATTAAACTACTTTATTCATAATATTACAAAAATCAATGAGTTCTTTTATGAAAATATTTGAGAAGTTCTTACATATCTTCGTTTTAATCATAAACTGTTTGAAGATGATTGATTTAAATAATACGTGATGGATTGTTATCGCAAATAAACATAACTATGAATTATTTATCAGACTCTTTTAATAATTCAGTATCAGTTCAAACACAATGTTTGCCAAAATAATATTTTTCTTGTGTGGCACATTGCTTGTGAGTGCACGTTTTTCTACGCTGAATACATATTTTTATTTTGCCTGATTTAAAAAATATTTTTTGTAGGTGCCATCTGAATGCCATGCCGTTAGAAAGCCACCCTCAGTGAAATACAAACCATCGATCAGTGTCGAATATTGTTCGAATGCCACGTCTGGTTATTCGTGTAAGGATAGCCAAACATCTGTCTATTGCGCCCTTTTACCAACTGGTAATTGGGCTTGGGATGTAATGCATTGCGACCCGGAACAATCTTGCTCCAGAGCAAATGGTCAATGCACAAATAGCATTACGACAGAGTCCTACGAATCTGTTTGTTATCAGACTGGGCTCTTTCCTCATGCATTCGATTGTAGACAGTACTATTTGTGCATCCCTAACAGTGATGGAAGCATCAAACCTGAACCGATGAAGTTCAAATGCGATGACGGATATGCCTACGACCCTTCGACAACGCGCTGCCGCATAGTCCTCGAGAACAACTCTTGTCCCAGATTAATCGAGCCGTGTTCCGTTTTAGGAGAGAGCGGCAATGTTCCAGGAAATCCAAGCATGTACTATGTATGCCTGCCTGGAATATCTGGAAGTACTTTAGCACCAGCGTTGTTATACTGCGACGCCGATAAGATTTTCATCGGAACCAGTTGTGTGACTCCCAATCCTCCAACTGGGTTGGATTCCGCTGGGAAATGTACAAGTTCAAAGCTATTTTATAAACCAGGGGAAAATTGCCGAGCTTATAATAAATGCGTCATTGGAAGAAATCCATTGCCATCTATGTGTTCTCATGAAGAAAAGTTCGATGGATGGCAACATAAATGTGTCCCATTTACCTGTTGATTGTATGTATTTTTGTCTATTTTATGGGTTATATACCTTACATAGCCTTATCAGATTATGTCTCTCCCATGTCATCTTTTCTAGTTGCCCAGGTTCAGACGATCTTTATCAATATTATCCTCGCATTATCTCCAATATTAGCAACATCATAGTCATCCGATTGGTTTGCTATCATTAAGTTTGAATTTGGGACGACTTGAGGAAGTGTATTATGTCGTATACATACTACATGATCTAACTAGTGAAGATGATGGCAAAAAACGAAGCTAACGATTAACATGTCCATGACCTCCCAGTACGATTGGATTAACGACTGAAATTTGATCATCCTAATAAGTTTTATATAAGAATAGTTCGAATGAATTTCTAAAATGTTATACCGATTTGTTTGATAATATTTTTACAGTCTAGAGTAGAACTGATCATTGTATTGAATTCTTGATGGCAGACAAATTTGTAAATAACGTCCTTCATATTTCAAGATCTCCCACGGGAATCCACGAAATATAAACATATATAATGTGAATAATTAACATTGTAACCAAAATATATGATATCTATAACGTAAGAATTATGTAATAATAATATGTAAATATTAAACGTACCATTTTCATATACATTCATAATTTTATATAATAAATAATTTTAAAAAACTGAAAACAACCTTTGAATTTTAATAATAGTCAATATGTTCATGTTCTCGTGAAAGTCTTTTGGGGAAAATCTTATATCATTTACCTTGGCCAACCGTCAACTTCATCCATTCATCATCATTGAAATGATAGATCAAATTAAATAATCTGATTCAATCTTTGAACTCATAGACAAGATTGAAATAATAAATTATAATATACTTTTTCTCCTTGATAATAGCGTTATATGTATCATTGATCACACCACGATTGATCTGATAGGAATGGGCTTAAAATATTACAAAAACAAATTTTAAAATCACAAGATAAACATCATGATACGTAGAAATCGTTCTGAATGAATTGCGATAGCAATAATTTATTCTTGATTTAAATAGAAGATTACAAAAGGAAAGATAACAAACAATATAATCAGCATCTTAAAATTTGAGCCGTGTCCAAAGATTGATTTTCGATAATATGAAAAAACTGATTTCCAGATAAGGATAATGTTTTTATCTGAAAACTTCTCTCAAAGACATCATTTTTTTATATTAGAATTTAATTGCGTTTTTCCAATTTCATGCGCTTTGTGATATTTTTGCAAATTTCTTCAGAATGTGAAGATGAATTTCGAAACAAAGAGTTGAAAATTTAACCATTTCTATGAAAAATTTGACCAATTTACATTGTTTTATAATAAAAAAATAATTTAAATTGATTCGTATACATTCAAAAAAATGTAAGACTGTACGAATATGCAAAATTTGTACAAATAAAACCACTGAAGGCTCTGCATGCAAGTATTGAATGTTGTCTTATCAGATGATAAAATCAACAGGCAAAACAACCGTGATTGATTTAAAGGGCAAGTTTATCAACATTTAAAACAGCGATTACCCATGGAAAAGCAAACCCTGTTCGGGTCGTAATATGAATCATTTTTCTGCTGAAGGAAGTTCACACAAGATTTTGATGAATTTACCATCTTTTACATAATGCACAAAGGATATTAAAATAAAGTTTAAAAAATATTACACAGTTTACACATCGTTCAATAAGTTCGTAGGATTTTTTTCATTTTAAACTTTTCTTCTTTTGGGGTCGTTTATCGCAATTTCTTTACAAACAACATCTTCGAACTTATTGAGTGATGCGCTAAAATATAGGATCGAGCAGGATATGACAAGGGATTACTGGAGGAATTGGTGAAATTCTAATGGAAAAAAGCTCATCAAGAATTATTATCAACTATAGAATTGGAAACACATGCAACCAAACATATTCAGGTGATTGAATTTAATTTTGCTATTGTCGCATTCATGCAATCGTTTATTTTGTCATGCAAATTTTATTTTTATATCAAATCTAAATTTGCTTAAAAATATATTAAAACTTAAAACGTGCTGTGCAAAAGTAGCTTAGTAAAAGTAGCTGCTAATTGTATAAATCTAAGAATATCGAGGAAGCTTTTCAGAAGCAGACATTCACATTTTTTATAAACTCCTTGAAATATTATAGAAAAAAGCATTTATTTTAATATAAAAGGCATATCAAAAATCCATAGATTATACAATAATTTCAAAATGAGACTTCACATAAAAAAAATATATTTTAGCATTCAAAATCCTCACAATTTTGACTCTCAAATATAAATCTTTGCCCTGGGGGACAATCTGTAATTTGTGGCATCGAGCCTCTTTCGCAGTTTAGGTATTTTCTACAATCATTTCTATAGATATATTTATGATCAACTATGCAAGACATTTCATTCACTGGTGGTCTAGGTATATCTTGACATTCGCCATCTATGAAATTTAGATTGTTGTTGCAATATTTGAACTGTGGCCTTAAAACAACTTGTCCGAGTACATTTTGCTCTATGCATTCATAATACATCTCTGGATTTCCACTAACCGGCATCTGTTTTCCATTAACATCATTGCAATTTACTAAAGCACATAAACGGTGTTTATCTTCATTTAACTCTAACCTACACATGGCATTTAATGGATCGTAGCCGAAGCCCTCAGGACATTCTTGAATGATTGACTTAGAATTACCACCATTAGGACAAATGGAATACTTTTTGCAATCAAAAGGATGAGGAAATAATCCGGTCTCATAACACAAGTACTCGTATTTCTCAAGATCACATTGGAGGCTAGTTTCTGTTTTACATTCGCCATCAATACAGCTTTCTTCTTGGCTGCATGAAATTATTTTTTGATCCCATTCACCATCAGGTAATTTACTACAGTGAGATTGAAAACTGCAATTTAAGCAAGAATATCCATTCTCAATACACGTAGTTTGAAAAGATCCTAAATATTTTTCCGTCAATGTCTTTCCATAATTTTTTACAATAGCTCCTTGGCTGATCACCTAAAATAATTTTAAAAAAAACGACATTTTTAGCAGCTTATTATTAAATTGTCACATAATCGTTGAAAAAGTTTTTATGAATTTGCAATAAAATCAATGGATAAAATAGCAATGAACATTAAATTCATTAAATGGAACTATATTCCATGCCATATAACGCATAATTGTATATTTTGCTTTATATATTCTTTATATTTATATGATACAAATTAAATACTTTAAATATGTCATTGACATTTGCAATGATAAAAAAACCAGTACTTTAAGTGCTAAGTACAACAAGGAAAATGGGATTTTCATACAAATTAGCTGATAAAAACAGAATATAATCTGAATTTGTAAACGGATTCCAAAAAAACTTTAAACTTTTAGAGCCTTAACTCCATTTAAAGCTCTTTATAAACCAGGTTCATCACTTAGATGGTAAAAAGGTAACAAGGAAATCTGCTCAGCAATACGCCTAGACATAGCGCAAGCCTTCGATGAGGTGCGGCACAATAGATTCGCATATAAAACTTTGAAGCCCTCTCTGTATAAAATAGTCTATTTTTGTCCAAATCGCGAGTTTTCCGATGGTACAAGTTGTCGCCGACGAACCCTTCAGTGGACAACCATGAACCATCTGAATAGATGAAAATATGACGTGTATTGCATTGTATTTGGGGTCCAACTGCGTACCTCCGTACCTGCACTATGACCAGCTTACACCGGTCATCGCAAAAACCTGCTTACTATCTAAAATGTACGCATCAGGCGTAATAGTCAATGAATTAGGGGGTGTTGCTGGGAACGTTCTCCTGCTCCACCGTAGCTGCTGCAAGTATTATATTTGCAGGAAATAAGGGGCTTTGGACAATTCGCCGCCAGTTCTGGAAGGAGCTAGTTTAGTCCGGAAATTAGATGTCTATTATTAAGTCCAATTGCCAGATATTTGTCTATAAGATTCTACATTTAACTTCCCGATCGGCTTCCATGCCCAGAAACAAATTCTGAGATTTATACAGTTTATAATACAAATATTTTTATTACTTCCCGATACTCTTATAGTTAACATAAATAATTACTATATTATTCACTCTGGATTTTCCAATAGACACGTATCATTAAGAAAGCCCATAATGAAATTCCATTAAGGTTCATTAAGGCAAAATTATCGAATTCCGTAGGTCTAACAAATATGTAAATGAGATAAAAATGACAAAATATTTATCGTTAAAATATTTACAAATATATTATTGTTGAATACAGTTTACTGGACGAAAATTATTAGACTACTTCAAAAACATTTTGAAAAATATAATTTTCAATTAAGTTATATAAGTTATATAAGCATTTTTGCCTTTATTCAAAATTCACAAAATATATTCTATAATTAAAGACCAATAGATGACAAATTTAATCATAATTTATAAATACTTACAATGGAAATTGATAATATAACGAATAATACGCAATTCATCTTTCGAAAGTGGTCCATATTTGACGAAACAACCAAAGCAAGTACTAATTAAATTACTCAGATAAAAAACAGATTGAGCTAATCGCACGTGCGCTGCTTCTCAATATGTGAGCCCTTACCATAATATTGTATTAATATTATGACAACAATATACATTTGTGTTAAGGCGTCTTCTCACTTTACAAATTTAAAAAAATCGATTTTTATTTTATTTTAAATTTTGAAAGTATATATCTTCAAAAATGTTATATCGAAATTTCATAAAGATCGGACGAGTCTAACTACATTTTTGGGTGACCGTTAGGTGACTACCTGAGAGCACCCAGCTGCATACGTATTGTACAGACTCATGGTGCAAGTACAAGAAAGTGGTAAAAAACAATCAGATAGAAACTTTTAAACATCCTCCTGCACTAGCTGAGGATGTTCACGAGGTTTTGAAACCGATTTATGAAGATCTTCGGAGGAAATACCCAAAATAACAACGAGTGTTTCAACAGCTGTGTCTGGGCAATTTTTCTGCAACCAAAACTTTAAACGCGTTTATCTCAAAACAAGGATTTTCGGTGGCTTGTTGATAAAATTTCGGAAACTATCCGGCCGATTGTCATGAAATTTGAATGACATATTCTTCATAGTTATGGCTATAGCGCATATCATCAAATTTTTGAAATTTTGATTTTAAGTAATTTTTTTTACAAAAAAACTGCAAAAAAACGCGGTTTTTTTTTACTTTTTCGAAAAACGTGCGCCATTTTGTTATTTTTGCGAATATCAAAAATCTGATGATATGTGCTATAGCCACTGATATATTGAATCTAAAACTGTTTTATTTTTTTGTTTCAAATGACCCATCTCGGAGATACCATCAACAAGCCACGAACATAACATTTCTACACGGGTTTTTCGATGCTACTGTTTTATTATAATAATTGTTCAAAAATATAAAAATAATTTTTCTTCATGTACTTAAAGGATGTGTTTATTACATAAGATCCATTTTATCCCATAATTTTTAGCGAAAATCCTCGAAAAAAAATCCCGAAAATAGCCTATTTTTGAGGCGCCTAAAGTGAGAAGACGCCTTAACTCAATATTGATTTTATAACAATGAATCAAAAAAAGTTCGTGCTTTCAAAGGAAATACAAATATAATGTTGGATGAGGGCCACCTCACACGTGTGTCCGATCGAAAAATCTGAGCAGAATGAAGAAGATGGTCAGCGGATGATAACACATCTTCCCACGGCCAAGACCACTGGTCGAACCTCTCCACTCGTCGACCACTGGTCGAACTATCGAACGCCATAAACCCCTCAATAACACAGCATTTCAACAACATGGTTTCATTCTTCAATATCCAAATTCGTTTTAATAGAGAAGCATGACCACATTTTTAATTCATCAAGAATTGAGAGCCAGAGTTGGTTCCAATTGTATGTTTTGTATGTTTATTAAGACTGTAAAAAGGAAAAGCTTCAAATATATGAATGTCAATCATGTTGAAGAAGAAAATTTGATAGAAATGACATTTGGAATTTATCAAAATTCAAAGGACGGTAAAATAGATAAAAACGATGAAGTTGCTAAAAAAAATCATAAAATATAGCTTAAACTTAGCCAAACAATAATTCTAAAAAAAAAAAAATCTGCACACCCAATAAAACTCTTTGTTATTCTCTCTTAATCTCGGTTCTCACATTGTGTAAAATCTGATAATTACTTTTGCATGTAAATATGTAATTATCGCTCTATGTTCAGTTGAGATATTTAATAATCGACACATTGTACTTCTTATTTTAATTAAGATTGCATCAAATTACTTTGATGACGTTCATAATATATTATCAGTGAAATATGAATGATAAATCCATGATCAAATACGATTCTTTTTAAACTTGTATTCAATTCGATTTTTATAGAAAAAAAAAGACCAAGTGTTGGTATAGTGGCTTAGATCCTGGACTCGGGATGTAAAGGTTCGGGTTCAAATCAAGATTGTGGAAAAAAATTTCACCGTACCAACAAATTTGAGAGATCGGAAATATTAATATTTCTGATCGATCGTCTCGATCCAGGTTTACCCTGATTTCCTGGACTAGAAAAAGTAAATGTTGAGGTGATTAATAAATTCATACATGGACAACCATGAGTTAGTGATTGAATTTGCAACAATTATGAAATTTCAGACCTGAATTATTTTTTTCATCCGATGGATTTTGTAAATTCCATGTGTCTAAAGTATAATAAGGAGACTATAAAAAAATATATTTTATGTCTACAATTATGCACGCCAGGTCTGAAAGGGTTAAGGTTGATTGTTGAATTTTAGTAATACAATTAGAAAATTTTCCCTTCTTTGAGATAAGGGAAGCGCTTTATTTTTTTTTTTCAGAATTTGCAATCAAGTATGGCCTTAGATCTCATAACTAGAAGTAGGAAACACATAGGAAGTGCATAGGAAACAATGATTGAAGAAGCAGACCATCGCCTGAACGAGGGTACGCCATATGTGCTATGATAGGATCATTTAAATACTTTTTTTTTTAAATAGAAGTGGATCCATAAGTGAGTAATGAAATCATCTTTATTTTTAAATGATATTTTAATTGTCGCTTAAAATCCAGACATTTATACGTGACACCACATTACTGTATCAATCACCTTAATATTTACTTTTTCATATCTACGAAATCAAGATAAACTTGGATCAAAACAATAATATTTCCAATTTCCCAAATTTGTGTCACGATAAATCTGAATTTGAGTCCGAGCCTAATAATAAGATCCGAACCCTTATAATAAGGATCCAGGATCAAATACAACAATCGGTCAAAAAGTATGTAGAGAAACTAGACAGATTTTTATATCGAATAAAGCACACCCTAAATCAATCCTCATTTATCAATTCTAAACCACCCTTTGACGAATTGAATGTTATATTATATTATCATTTCATGTATTTACATAGAATGTGAATAAATTGCATGAAAAATGCCTCTGTTATCAGATAGATGTCTCTGAAATATGTTTTTATTTAATCTTTAATGGAATTATTAATTATCAAGTTGCATTGTTTATAAAAAAATTATAAATGTAAAAAAAATTGATTCTCTTATAAAGAAATTATAATCAAACGCAATGATTGTCTTATTGTCCTTTCTACATTTTATAAAACTATAGGTGATTTGTCTTGATTCAAATTCGAAGTGCCTTTACAATTATAATTGTTTTCATTTAACCAACATCAATTACATTATATTGGATTCAGACTCGAATATGGAAATATGTATTGGTGAATGATAATAATAGATATAACTAAAAATTATGACAACCACACAACACAGCTTAGTTCTTGTTCTTGGTTATTTTTATTCCAGTCATGCATACATTTGACACACATCATCGCTAATGTTATTTTTTTGAGTGTGTCATAACTATTATCCAATGTAGATGATCCATTAAGGAGGCTTTTCTAATTAAAGGATCCCGTTGTTTTTTTTAATATATTCTTCTACTTTTTTTGAAATTGGGTTTTGATTTATCAATTTCAATAATCACACTGGGGCAATATTAGTGAAGTATTTTATCGGATTATAGCTCGGGATGATGTAGTATTTTTTTAAATTAGTTCGTGTAGTGTGTTTACTTCACTTATTTTTATTATATTTTTATATCAATTATTTTAAATCATGGGTTATTATGAATATTATTATGAAATCATGGGTTATTATAAATAATCCATGATTTCATGTATGAAATAAAAATCGTTTTAAAATCAAATATTTATTCTGACTTTACATTTAGGCAGTAATCGACAATTCCAAAGTGTTAGAAAATATAAAAAAAAAACATTTATGGGCATCTAAATGCTCTACATACTCTAGTAAACTTATCGAATTCATTTCCAGAGGAGCAAGTTTTCAATGTTGGATCTCTACCAGTACCCAGACATTCTCTATATCTTTTGCAATCATTCGGATAGAAGAAATTTCCAGAACGTTCACATTTGTTATTGGCGTCCAAACCAGTTTCAGGCGGTACGCATGTATCATTAATAAAATAGGTTCCGCCTCTACATACGAAGATCTGTGGGAAATATTTTTCACCATTTGCTATGCATCTGTAATACATATATGTGGTACCAGAGATGAGTCCAGATTGTTTACTGGACTCGCATGGTTGTATCATTTCAGGGCATGTGTTGTTTACTAGCACTCGCCGACATAATCCTGAATTTGGATCATAGCCATATCCGTTGATACATTCATAAGTACGAGGAGCTTCAATTACTGCTCCGTTAGCATTGTCTAGGCAGATGTGATATTTTTTACAGTCGAAGGGATTCGGAAAAATGCCAACTTGGATGCATGTAAATTCATAATCGATAATCGATGGTGAGCATTCAGGATTAGGATCTGGGCTACACAGGCCTGTTGACGGCTGGCAAGTTTCTAAACCCTCACATGTTCCAACAATAAATTTATAAAATTCGCCGTTCATCAATTCAACGCACCTAACGCTCGTGTTACAATCGTCACACATATATCCATCCTGAATGCATTCTTTTTCACGTGGCAGAATTGATCTGATGAACTCGGGCACGACCTTTCTTTCGTCGACGCCTATATCCGAAGCCAAACTCTGCAACAAAAGTTTTAAGAGATTCAGTGAAAAATTCAATTATTTTTATATTGTGCTTTTGCAAGGATTATTTTTCAAAAGATAATTTCTCAGGATCCTATAAAGTTATCTGTCGATTTCATTTAAGCACCGAGCTGAAGAACTTTATTCGAACTTTATAGTTTTCAGCATTTGCATACTATTTTTTGAGCATCTAAAGCTGAAATTACAAAACGCGCGGTTTTAAATAAGCGAAGGAGAGTAACTTAATATACAATTTGATTAGAATACTTCAATCTATGGAATGAATTCCAGATCAAATTGATCATATGAAGTAATAAATTGACGATATTACATAGAATGCAAATATAGATTGATTTAAAAATTAACATTCCACTAAAATACTATAATTCTTGTTTAGGCTAAGTAAAATTATATAGTCACTTACGAGGCTGATGGCGGATATGAATATGAAGTACTTTAGCATCATTGTTGAGACAGCAAGAACTTGACTTTTTAGGCTCACTGCTCTAATGGTAATAATTCTTAAATGTTTGTTCGGATGATAATGATGTTTATCATAATCCATTTTTTTCAATCTGAGATTACAAATGATATACACAGGTTTCCAAATAATAAATCTAGCGGTAGCCAAGCGCATCGAATAAATATTTCGAATTTTACATAATAATGCAAAATATTAATATAACGTGAGTGCGATCAAAAGCGTAATACACGTTAAATCGTTTATTTATTTTGAGCAAATAGTCCCTAGGAATAATAAAGCTCATCGGGTGCCTGAGTATATCAGATCGGAAAAGTGGTATAAAATTTTTGATGATGATTAGGAAGAGTTTAGTGATAGTTGGACTGTTCAAGATATTACATGGCGGGTGTTAGACTCCATAATGCCCACCCATTAAACCCCAGGGAGGGGGCATCTCTACGCCCGTGGGCAATAGTCGAATCCTTGGGGTGATGATGTGAAGTAGAGGTACGAGAAAGTAGCCTCGTCGGTTTGCTCATTAAACAATATTGGGGTAGCCCAGTTAACATGAGTTAGGTACGCAGCTTATCCTGTGCTGTGTACCCATAAAGTAAAATGCGGAACTGCTGATTATAGAAGTGGATGGAATATGTGCAGAGGGCGTCACCACTATTCTCAACAACCTAGTGTATACAAGGGAGAACGGTTTTAGGCTACTGGAAAGGCGACTCGTCTCCGTTACTCGGCCTCGCGGTAGTTCACCTTTTTCCTTTCTCCAACACATCTTCCGGTGCAAATTGGATGTCAGTGTTCTTCGTGGTGCCTCACCTCTCATCAATCTAGAAATGAAAGCCTGATGGATAAAATACCGTGTGGTTAGTCTGGAGGCATCTGGATCAGACCGCACAGCAACGCGCGGGCATAGTTCCTATCTCAAAAGACCAAATTACCGGTAAATATTGTAGCTGTTATCCGATCACACAATGTTCTATATATTTATTGAAATTTTGCTATGATGAGTTTCTTTGTCAATCATGGACAAATCGAGCTTAAGAAATTCAAAGAACTTTCATTACTTACTCTGACGTCTCTTCCGGCCATGTTTCTTTTTCCATCGGAAAAAGAGCTGCCATCCCGACTTTTACAATTTTTTTGGAACGCAAGGTGTCGAATTTTTAGCACAGTTTATTTACCACTTGTTACCCACCGACATACAGACAGCACAAGACAAAGACGCGCTTTTAATTTTTCATTTACATGATATTCGAAGGAAAAAAATAAAATGATTTGAACGAAAATTATCTCTCAAAACCCCACTTAATTACGAAATTTAGTTAATTTCTCTATCAAAAAATCAATTTTGTGATAGCGCAACATATCAAATACAAACATATCCTTGGCTAATATTTTTAAGCGAAACTTCGAGATTTCCATTGAAATAATGCGAAATCGATAAATCGACATCTTTATCTTGACGCATTATTGTCACACGACTATATTTTTTCGATGTGGCCATATAAACACTTCCAAGGACTATGAATCCTTAATTGAAAGCGAGCGATATAATTAGATATTTATCAATGAGGTTTTTTTCATGTGTTTGCAGTTGATGGTAAAATCACGTCGAATATCACTAAAATATCCTTTTAACTACTTTTGCTAAGGATAGATGTGTTTAAAAGAATCCGATAGCAATCGTTTTGATTCTTTATTTTTTTGAGGTGGCCTTTAGCAATCCCTCCATTGCTTACATTGAAAATTTTATTAAAATTTCTTACGCTTTTTAAATATCAAATAAAAGCGATCCGAAAGTTTGGTAAATAATAAATACAAATTAAATATTTCTAAAACTATATTCTTACCGATTTTTATTCTCGCTTGTATTATATAACTAGGTGTCATTAAACATTGTAGTGGTGTTCTTTATACAATGTGGTTTATAAAATCTTCCTTAAATATATATATATGTTTGTATTAAATACCAAAATCATGTATTATGCTCTTAAAAACCTCATCGCAATTTAGGATATATTTTTGTCATTATTATTTTATTTATTATTATAAATGCCATATAAATTACATAAAAGTTCTCTTCGACTCACACAGATGTCCCTCAAAATTTATGTTGTATTGTAAAATTTATCAAGTGTTTGTTCAATTTGATATAATCGATCTGGTATTCTCAAGCCTTCATCGATTGTCGAATTTTAAGGATAAAAACAAATTATGAATTAATATATGATATATCATTATGATATGCTTATTGCAAACTATGAAATGTGGTTATCTTGTTGGAGAGTCGTCTTATATTTCTTTTTCAACTCAGGATTAGAATAAGTAAGTGGAATTGCTCTAAATTTCATTAAAATGCAAAATTTTTTGTGAAACATTCATGATCTTCAAACTTAATAAATTATGTTATGCTGTCATATAAAAAAACTTTGTCTCTTTTTCAATCGTATGAGTATATCTGCTTATACTAAAATGAACAAATACAGTCAACCCTGCTATAAAGCGCATTTCTATAGCGTATTTTTGTCATACCGTATGTTGTCTAATAGACCTGAACGTATTTCATTAGAACAAAAAGCACAAATTTTTGGAACCTATAAAATGCAGAGAAATAATAATGTACCCCTGGACAGACATCTGATTAAAAGAAACGCAATCAAATTATTTGAGTATTTAAAAGAAAAAATACGTCATTATGAGGAATTATTTATCACTAGTAATGGATGGTTTGAAGGATTTAAAAGACGTTTTCATTGAATGACATCAAAATACAAGACGAACGTTCTTTAGCCGACGTAGATGCTGCTAATATTTCTTAAGTGAATTTAAGACAATCATACAAATGAGAGGTTATACAGCAGGTCAAGTGTTTAACGTGGATATGATGGACCTAAATTGGAAAAAGATGCCAAAATGAACGTTCATATCTAAATTAAAGAAATCTGCTCCCGGCTTCAAAGTTTCAAAAGATCGAATTACGCAGTAATGCTTCTGACGATTGTTTGAATAAACCATTAGTTTAATTAATTAAAACAGACTTACATAATTTTATTTTATATTAATATGTATTCTAAAATAACGCATATTACTTTATTTCTTTAAAATCGTTCATATCAATTGAAAAAACCTATATACTATAACCCTAAAATTTTGTATGGGCGCCTAACTTTGTATAGCCCTTTTTCACAAAGCCATACAAATAGTACAAATTATAGCCATTCGTAGAGCGTTAGGAGCACCCTGGTACGTCCGGAATTCCCAGCTCCATGATGAATCCGACATCCCTTAAAGAGTTACCAAATCCTGTCATCAAGTCCCTTTTATCATACACGGAGAGCTGGAACTGCCGCCTGCAAGCGATCCTTGGAATAAACTTCAAAAAAAATATTCAAAGATTCCGATACCTAAAAAATAGTATTGAACAAATGCTCCAAGAAGTCCAGGATACGTCTGTTGTCCCCCGTTTGAAATTCATAACACTCTGTTGTAAAAATGTAATTTGTATGTCTGTAATTAGTTTCTTAAGTAATAAGTTAGCTTAATTTTCATTATACATATTGTAATTGAATAGCGTTCACTAATTGTTTATTTTATTCAATTAACACTTTTTCTTCTTAAAATAACTTATATAATGTAGTCTAATATAACATAATTACAAAAATAATTCAATTTTGGATTAGACTTAAGAATAATTATGTTCATCACTAGAATAGATTATATTAAATGATAACAGGGTTAAGTTTAACATGTAAAATAACAAAAATTAAATGTGTATATTTACAAATATAAAATCAAAAAAAAATATAAATAACAAAATATGCTTTCATAAATATGAAAAAGTGTTCATCATTCTTCTGTATGGAATGTAAGCCTGGACGCTTACTAATATAATGTGTACGCATCTAGAAGCCTTTGAGATGTGCACCTACAGAAGAATTTTGAAAATCTCCTGAATGAAACGAAAAACTAATGTAGAGGTGCTGGCACAACTAAATCAACAACCTGAAATGCTTACTATAATCAAAAAAGTAAAGTCAAGTACTTTGGGCATGTTATGCGCAATCAGAAATATGCATTTTGAGGGGGTTAGTAATTTATCTAAGGACTGAATTTATTTAGAGATTTTCGGGGAGGCTATGGTCCACATATGGGGTGCGTGCGTAATAATGGGTCGGATTAGGAACTTGTAGGTTAGAATTTTGTTTTTTAGGGACATCTTGGAATTTCTATTTAGGTTAAAGTCGTGTTTGACTGCGTTATCGTTATGGTGATTTTAAAATTTCTAGAATAAGAACTTGATCACCAAAATTGTACACAAGAGCAAAAAACAACAAATAAAAACGTAAATCTTGCTTGAAATCGAGATTTCTAGAGGAAACTCTCTGAAAACCTCTGAAAAGAGATTAATATTCGCTAAAAATGTATTGTATTAAATGGATTAAAAATGATTCGAATGCAATATTTTAACTCTTCTTTAATAAAGTGATATTATGAATGATAACCATGGTTTTATGTATTAAATAAAAATCGTTTTAAAATCATATATTTATTCTAACTTTACATTTAAGCAGTAATCGACAATTCCAAAGTGTTAAAACTATAAAAAATATTTATGGGCATCTAAATGCTCTACATACTCTAGTATACTTATCGAATTCATTTCCAGAGGAGCAAGTTTTCAATGTTGGATCTCTACCAGTACCCAGACATTCTCTATATCTTCTGCAATCATTCGGATAGAAGAAATTTCCAGAACGTTCACATTTGTTATTGGCGTCCAAGCCAGTTTCAGGCGCTGTGCATCTACCATTTATATATTGCGTTCCGGCTCTACATGAGAAGATCTGTGGGAAAATTAAATCTTGACCTACTTCTTTTACGCAAATGTAGTAAAAAAGCGTGGTACCAGGGACGGGTCCTTCTGTTTCAGTGAACTCGCATGGTTTTATCATTTCAGGGCATGTATTGTTTACTAGCACTCGCCGACATAATCCTGAATTTGGATCATAGCCATATCCGTTGATACATTCATAAGTACGAGGAGCGGCAATTACCGTTCCGTCGGCATTGTCTAGGCAGATGTGATATTTTTTACAGTCGAAGGGATTCGGATAAATGCCAACTTGACGGCATTTAAATTCATAATCGATAATCGATGGTGAGCATTCAGGATTAGGATCTGGGCTACACAGGCCTGTTGACGGCTGGCAAGTTTCTAAACCCTCACATGTTCCAACAATAAATTTATAAAATTCGCCGTTCATCAATTCAACGCACCTAACGCTCGTGTTACAATCGTCACACATATATCCATCCTGAATGCATTCTTTTTCACGTGGCAGAATTGATCTGATGAACTCGGGCACGACCTTTCTTTCGTCGACGCCTATATCCGAAGCCAAACTCTGCAACAAAAGTTTTAAGAGATTCAGTGAAAAATTCAATTATTTTTATATTGTGCTTTTGCAAGGATTATTTTTCAAAAGATAATTTCTCAGGATCCTATAAAGTTATCTGTCGATTTTAGTTAAGCACTGAGCTGAAAAACTTTATTCGAACTTTATAGTTTTCAGCATTTACATACTATTTTTTGAGCATCTAAAGCTGAAACTACAAAACGTGCGGTTTTAAATAAGCGAAGGAGAGTAACTTAAAACACAATTTGATGAGAATACTTGTTATTATCGGTATGATTAATTATAGGCATTCTATGAAAAATCGATTCAATCTATGGAATGAATTCCAGATCAAATTGATCATACGAATTAATAAATTGAAGATATTACATAGAATGCAAATATAGATTGATTTAAAAATTAGCATTCCACTAAAACACTATAATACTTGTTTAGGCTAAGTGAAATTATATGGTCACTTACGAGGCTGATGGCGGATGTGAATATGAAGTACTTTAGTATCATTGTTGAGACAGCAAGGACTTGACTTTCTAAGCTGATTGCTCAAATGGTAATAATTCTTAAATGTTTTATTCGGAATGATAATTATCTTTATCGCGTAATCCATTTTTTTCAATCTAAGATTACAAAAGATATACAAAGGTTTCCAAATAATAAATCAAGCGGTAGCCAAGCGCATCGAATAAATATTTCGAATTTTACATAATAATGCAAAAGACGTCGAAAAGTGGACGATTGGTTAATAATTGTTACAAAATTATTGAAAAAAGAGATTCAGCTGTAAAATTTTCTTAGATAAATTCCTATGTCAATCAAAAGCAATGATGCTGAGCTTTCAATACAGTTCATTTTCCGTTCGTTTTCATTTTCAGTTCACCGACACACAACAAAGTCATGCATTTAATATTTCATTAACATAATACCCAAAAGAAAAAAAAATGATTACTATTTGAACAAAAATGATCTCTTAAACCTCCATTTAATTTCGAAACAAAATCAATTATGTGATAACATAGCACATCAAATAGATTTTAATCTGGCATTGCTGAATAAATTGTTCGGCTAATATTTTTAAACGGCGTCTTTATCTTGACGCAGTATTGTCATATGATTACATACTTTTCAAACCGGTCATATAAACACTTACAAGGACAATGTATCCTTAATTGAAAACAAACGATGAGATTAGATACTTATCAATGTGGTTTTTCGATAAAATCGAATCTCGAAAATCACTGAAAAATATTTTGATGACTTTTACGAAAAACGCAAGAGATGCATTAAAAACAATACGATGACGATCATTTTGATTGCTCGAATTGTATGCAAATATTTCACTTGTAAGAAATTATATCAGAAAGCTTACACTTCTTACATATCATGTAAAAGCTATCCGAAAGTATGGTAAATAATAAATACAAAAGACATATTTCTAAAACTACATTCATACATAATTTAACGAAAAGTCATTTATTTGACATTATAGCGCTACTATTTGTGCAATGATATTTATTACTTCTTCCATTAACATATGTAGGACTATCGCGATATTACTGTAAATGCTTTTATTTTAATTATTTTTAGGCACCTTCAAATATGTATATTCAATACGAATACTAAAATCATGCCTTATGCTCTTAAAATCATCATCGTATTCTATGATATATTTTTTTCATTATTATTTTATTAATTATTATAAATATCATAGAAATTACATAAATGTTCTCTTCAACTCACACAGATGTCGCTCAAAATTTATGTTGTATTGTAAAATTTATCAAGTGTTTGTTAATTTGATATAATCGATCTGGTATTCTCAAGCCTTCATCGATTATCGAACTATGAATTCATATTAATATATATATCTTTATGGAATTTTTATGGCAAAATATGAAATGTGTTTATGTATGTAATGAGAGTTCGTAATCGTTCCGTATACATGTTCAGATATGGCGTCCGATTGCGAGGCGTCCTCTCGTCATGTCAGCGGTCCGAAAAACGGACCGGTTGGATACATAGACCTTGTGACTACTCCGTCCTCTTTTAAAGCTTTTTGCGGCATTTTCGGGGATAAATGCGTACCAAAGTCTGTACGATCACGAAAACCTTTTAGTTTTTCGTTATAAAATCTGGCTAGTTTCTATTCCGCGCTCAGAGCGTAAATGGCCACTCGAATTTGAGAAGGAGCGTGTTCTTGCGGACATGGATATTCAATTCAAGTTATGCACTTTTGTTGAGCGTATTGGCATGGTCTGATTCCCAGCTCCTCCCGTAGGATATCGCTTTCGGTGCTCCATGTTGAGCAGACAACTGTCGTGTGTGCAGCATCGACGTACTCCGCTCCGCAGTGGAGGCACTCCGGGCCGGTCTCTTTGCCTATTTTGTGTAGGTAGCTACCAAAATAGCCATGCCCGGTAAGTACCTAAATCAAGTGGTAGCATAGTTAATCGTGCTTTCTGTCCACCCAGATTCTTAGATTCAGTATTAGCTCGTACGTCCACCGACCTTTAGCGGAGTTGTCCCATCGGGGCTGCCACGCCGCCATGATCCTTTGCTTAGCGTTATTCCTGTCTTCACCTTTCTGCATTGCCTATCTCTCGTAAGCAAGCAGATCGATTGGCTGTATATTAATCAGTACCAGGACGGCGTCTTCCGACACTGTGCGATATGCAGCAGCCACTCTGATTGGGCTCCTTCTCTGGACCCTGAACATGTTGAGCGTGCCGTACAACAGTACCAAGTGCACTACCTCGTTGTAGAGTCGCCTCCTGCTTGTTTTTGGGCCACCAATGTTAGACATCAACCTGGATCAGATTCTCCGCGATGCTGGACCGCCTTCTCTGTGTGGGTGACGAATCGGAGCTTGTCATCAATCTCCACCGCCAAATACCGAATGGATCTTGAGTATTTCATCTCGCAACCCCCGATCCTCAGGAGTGGGGGCGCAAGCTTTCTGCGTCTTGTGAAAAAGAGGGCCTCCGTTTTTTTGGACAGCGAGCCCCAGACCAGCTCCTGTCAGCCACTTCTTGGCCTTCCTTCAGCGCATCCTCGCAGGTCGTTCGCAGGATCTCCGTGGATTTGGCGATGACTAGTATGGTAACGTCATCAGCGAAGGCGACCATTTTGGCTCCGTCCATTAGTGGCGTCCTCAGCAGTTCGTCATAAATTATGTTCCACAGAGCAAGCACCAACCCCTGTTGAACGCCTGCAGTCACTCGTTTTTCTTTTCTCTCCCTGTCGGCGTCTTCATAGATAAGAGTTCTCCCGTACAGGTAGCTCTCTACCATTTTGGTGAGGTATGGTGGGGTGTCAATTTTCTTTAAGGCCCTGAGGATCAGGTGCCATCTTGCCGAGTTGAAGGCGTCTTGACGTCTAGCGCAATCATTATCGTGTGTCTACTGGCTTTTACGCTGCCACACCACGCTTGTTTCACTTGTTGTTACGCGGAAGCCGTCCTGCTGTGTGAGGAGTCCTGTTTTAATATGCTGCTGGAGTCGCTGGAGGATAAGTCTCTCCAACAGCTTCTCTGCTAGGCAGGTATGGTATACTGTTAGCAGGAGGTTCAGGTCGGTATCGGCGACCAGGCCAATGACTACGTTTGGGACACCATCCAGTCCCGGAGCTTTATTGTGCGCCAGCCGCTTAATAGCTGTAACGAGCTCTCCCGTAGTAAAGGGGGGTCACATCTCATCATTCGCTAACCGGGATGGCTCCCATGTCTACCGGTGCTGGGTTCGGAAACAGTGCGACTGATCATGGACTCGATGTTTCCTGGATTACTCAGGAACGGATCCGTGGTCGCTGTCCGGAGCGGAGCAATTTGTATAATGGAAAATTGCTCCATTCCAGGGAAAATTTCCAATAAATACAAATAAATGGCTCATTCATGAATTGCTTCAAGCGGTTTTTACGCAATATAGAATTTCATAGAAAACAAGTTTGATTTAAGGGCAGTTGTATGTAAGATCTACGCATGATGTCTGCGACATGATAAGTAACATCGAAATAATCAAGAATCAGGACAGTCATTTATCATCCAAAAATCATATGTCAACTGTCATTTAATCTATTGCATAAATACTACGCGATAACCACGGAATTTGATTATTTGACACGTCTCATATTCAATGATATAAATGACACTGTTAAAGGTGAAATAAATATCCTCGAAATTGAAATACAATATTGAGAATGCAAAGTTGATTGAAGAGTAAGGCCGATTTTCAAATAGATGTTTATCATGCTAATAATTATTTTATTCTAACAGGATTTGCTTAATGGACACATGATAATACCAATTATATGATAGTAAAGGCCGTTGATCAAATTATATCTGTGGATCGATCAAAACCACTTCTATTCTATTGTATATAATGATGCTCGATAATGTTGATAAATAAGGACATTTGGTTATGATTAACTAATTGCAATATCATTATTATACAATTTTCAAGGCAAAAACAACTTAAAAGACATACCAAACACAATTTCATTCCTTTTATTTCATAAATATAATTTTAATATACATATGGGCAAGGTTTATTAAGATTAAATTAAATTTTATAGTGTGATATCTTTGGTATAGACAAATAGTCGCCATAATATGCTTTAAGTGCGAAACATGACGAATTTATGTTTTCTTTATGGAAAAATTATAAATAATTATTAATAAATTAAATTAAAATACATTAATTAATTATATACATGTGAACGGTACACATTTTCCACTCCATCCCTCAAATCGATCCCCAGCATCACAAGAAGCCTCCTCAGGTTCATCTCCCACTTTCTCACATTCAAAGTATTTTGTACAATCATCTGGATCATAGAAATTTCCTACAGCTGTACATCTGCCATTATCAATGCCGTCGGGAGTAGTATCTCTGCATTGACCATTGTGAAACTCAAAATTACCATTACAATAGAACATTTGAGGGAAATTCACTCGACCTTCGGGTGTATCAAAGGGTAAACAAGCGAAGTACAAGGACGGGTTTCCAGGAACTGGACCGGTTTGTCCGACCGATCTACAAGGCTGCAGCAATGGTCTCGTGCATGAATTGTTTGGCAATTTCCGACGACATATTGTCGTCAGAGGATCATAGCTAAAATTATCAGGGCATTTGTGCTCAACGGGATTAGGATTTACAGCGTTGTTTCCTTGAAGGCATTGGAAATAAGTCTTGCAATCGAAGGCATGAGGGAACATTCCCACTTGATTGCAGACGAACCTGTATCTATTCAAAGTCGGATCACAGTCATAGTTAGGGACAGCAGTACAAGCACCATCATTGCACGTCAAGTCGCCCTCGCATGTACCAGCTGGTTCTTTAATCCAATTTCCACTGGGCAATTGGAAACAGAATACTACATCTTTGCAGTTGTCGCACGCAAATCCTGTTCTTATACATTCCACGTTTCTCTGAATATTGAACGGATTTAACAGCTTCGATTTTGGTGGACGTAAATCTGCTCCATATACCTGAAAATAATTTCAATAATAATTAGTCCAAGATCAAGCGAGAGATTGTATGAAATTGGCATCATAAACAGATCCTTTACATTGATATTATGCATTTTAAAATTGTAAAGAAACACTATGTATTCAAACCTTTTATGAAATTTTTCAAGCATTGAAGGCAAAGAATTACGATCCTGATTTTATCTTTGATAAAAACCATAAAATTGTTACTTTACATATAGGTTATATATATATTTGAATATACAGGATCATTTGCTACGTTTCACACATAAGCCCTATGTCCTAATTGTAAGGGTTTTCGAAATAGAATTTTTATTTTATTTTATTTTACCTCTACGTGAAACGTAGCAAATTATCTTCTTATATACTTTAATCATTATATACTATTTCATAAACATTTTCGTCAATATATGCATCCAGTCCCATAAAAAATAAATAAAATATGCTTTAATGTATTGCTTTTGATACAAATATATACATTCAGGGTGCGGCAGGAAAACTACCTTATTTCAAACATGAATTACACAAACAGTATAGGAGATATTAGTTCAATTATTTTTACCATGTTACAAAAAGACATTTAAAGACAGTCCTATGCATGATCGTTATTAAACCTACATGATAAAAATGTTTAGACTATTCTTCTTGTGATAATAATCGTTTCTGAGTGCAAGTTTCAAATAAAGGAGTTTCCCTGCTGCAACCCTGTATATAATAGCACTTTTTTTTAAGATATTGCAAGAAAACGACCCTAAATGATAAATAAAATAGTTTAATATGAAAAACACCTACAAACTTATTGAGTTATATAGCCAAAAACATTTTTTTTTCTTAATTATTTTAGATTAAAAGATCATGATATGCTCTAAATTTTGCTCCATTGCAATAAATTGTAAATGGAAATTGTAATTTACATATATCACTTATATATTATATAACATTAAACTTATGCCTTAAATATGATTGTACTTACGAAAGCAATTGCGATAAGAAAGACCAAATGTTTTAGGAACATTTTGTCAGGCTAATTTTTACAGACTGAGGCATCGACAAAGAGTGACACTTTTATATTTGCATAAAGATAAAAGATAGATAATTTTCAATTATTGTTGTAGTATGCGTAATGACAATTCAAAAAAAACTATGACATTAATATGCGATCTTGACGTTCCTAAATTAATTACAGTGGGATCATTATTCTTAACACTTAAGGTGCGGAATAAGATTTAATAAAACGTCATCAAGTGCGTACATTATCCGCCAAAAATCAATGTACAGATTTAACCGCGATTTCTTAGACATGTATTGATATTAATCTAGTAGATTAAAATCGGAACACTTTCAAAATTAAATATAAATACATTATTCGATATCTTTTCGCGTATTGGAAGAATCTTAAAATCAATGACAGCCATGTAGAAGTATGAATATATTCCAGGGTTGATACCAACGCCAAATCAATGTCAAATTTTGATAGAAAGAAACTGTCAATTGATACGGGATAAATACGAATGTCGCACTTAAGGGATCATCTCACTTTGACGGCTCAAAAAATATGCGATTTTAAATAAAATTCTTTCAACACCACATGCAAAAATGTCGTTTCGAAAAAAGCGCGTTTAAAGTTTTAAGTACAGTAGAACCTCGATTATCCGGACTTGTTTTTCATAACATCTTCAAATATTTCACCATTCATCGAGGCGTTTTTCTGATGCTCATATTCAACCTTAAGACGTTTGATATTTTTAAACCATCTGGGGTTTTTTTAATTTTCCAATGACAAGCAGTGGCAGTCTGTGTAGTAATCCTTCCTTCTCCACAAATATCTTCAATGTGTCAATTAATGTGTTTGCTGAAGTTATGTCAGTAGAAAGCTTTTCCCCATGAATTTCATGTTCCCTGATACCACGTCATGGACACAATTCTCCATGTACAAACAATGCAAACGATTCCGGATGCCAAATTTTGAATGATGAGGAAATAATTAAATAAACATCTGCCTCGGAAGAACAAGGTCGAGAAGATGAAAAAGAGATTTACGAGGGGGGAGATATTGGTCCTAGATATTCCTAGAAGCTTTTCAGTGTTTGAATGTCACCATAAAATGGCTTGAGAACCAGAAGAGTCGGGACAACTTATATATCCTAAGAGTATTCGCGATTTGGCAGCTTCTAAAATAAGAACTGGCTTAAAGACCAAACCGATAATTCATTATTTTAATACAAAATAATTAATTATACTTGTATATAAATCTAGACAAATAAATATTATTCACACTTTCCCTGTCGATTATGATTATTTTCTATTATCCGAATTTTCGTTATCCGGACTACTTTCATCCCCAATAAGTCTGGATAATCGAGATTCTACTGTACTTAAAAATTGTTGAAAAAGAAATCACACTACCAATCAGATATTCTAGCTCCATAAAACAATTCTTCGGCTATCTCAGCCTTTTTTTTTGGCTGATCTGGCGTCTCTGCAAGCTGTTCTAGCTTCTTTAGAAGATTCGGAACTTCGGCCGTTGGCAAGCCATATAAGCCACATGTCGGAATTGATCCGTTTTATTAAATTTTATAAACGCCTTCATAAAAGCCATAACATAACTAATGCTTCTCCAATGTAGTTCTTGGAATAATTTATAAAATCATGCAAACTAGCCGAAAATGAAGATATATTAATTATCTATCATAGATAAAATATTTTTGTGAATGAACGTCAGACGTTGATAGAGAAATCTGTCAAGCAGCTTTCGCATGAATCATTCCGAGACGGCTTTTTATAGACGTCGGATAAATACGAACATCGCACTTGGACGTTCTCCACGTTTCGGATTTATCCATAATATTGTTTGTATTTACACTGTGCTTATCAACTTGAAAAACCACAAGCAATCACTACATAAGTAGAACCTCTTCAATACACATTCACAGATAAGGATCATTGATATCCCATCGAATCCAAGCATGTAATTGGATATATATTGTAGATCGATACTGAAGGTTTTAAGCGATGTTTACTACAGTAATTTGCATCTTAATTTTAATTTGACATTTTGTAACTAATTTTTTTACAGTTGTAAAAAGCAAAAATTGCAAGGGAAATGTAGAAGAAGGCAATTGAAGTCCATTGTGATACTCAGCAAACATGGATTTCGCATGGTGCATGCAACTTATTTAAATATATAGGTTATACGATATGATAAATAATATCGAAACAATCACGACTCGTCAAATGTCAGAAGGAATCAACTGTCAAGTGTCATTTAATCTATTGCATAAATACTATACCACATAGTTGACACATTTCATATTAGAAGATGCTAAAAGATTATTGATAACCTTTAATTTGATATGCCAGATTAAGCGTTACCAATTTAAATCGCTGTGGCTTTGTTAATTTTGAATATTTTATTAAACCAAAATTATTACATATATACCGAGAGCTAGCAGCATAAATTTAAGATCATCTAACATATTTGGATAATTTAATAGTTGTGTTTTGGCGTATATCTGGACTATCGTTATGAAAGTCTGGTGACTGAATGCTGTTGGATTTGAGAGAAGAAAGGGTTGAAATTTAGTAAAAATTCAACATAATTAAGTCATACTGTCAAAGTAGTTTTTTTTAATTTTCTATAAATTAGTAAAATAAGCAATAATTTATAAATGTTGCCAGACTATTTACTGCTTGTTAAGATAGTATCAGACTGATTTAAACTTGCTGAAGCTAAGCAAAAAATTGTGTCATTTTTTAAAGGAGATTTTAACCCCTTAGCATTCAGTCCAACGGAGATAATAGATATCCAAGATATCAGTTTTAAAACAAAACGACTCAATGTAACCCAAATTATGACCAGACTAAATCTTAGTAGTTTCATAGCCACTCACTGTTTCGGCTCTCTTTTGCTAAATAAATTTAAATACTTTGGTTTTGTTTATTATTATAATTCACTTCATTCAATACCTTATCTATATTAAATTTATCCTCTCACGTAAATATTTTTTAATGAGATCGTAGATTAAACCTAACAGCTGAAATACAAGGCATTCGATCTGATTTATAAATCGTATCGCTTCTTTAGGGGTTGCTTTTCGCTGTTTAACACGTAAAAATTGGATTTTCTTCAAATTAAGGGTTGATATTGACGCATGCGTACATCTGATTTTCCAATAAAAGGATTGATATTATAGATACTTTTCAAGTTTGCATCAAATGTTGAGGAGTTTGAATATGAATGGATACATATTTTTTTCGTTTTTTTTTAAATTTTTAATAGTTTAAAAGCAATTTATATATAAAATGAGTCATGTCTTAGAATTAGAGATATATAAATTCTTATGTATGATATCTGTTTATAGGAAAAAATATTATTACTTATATTAATATTGTTAAAAATATATAAAAATCTTCCCCTGTGCTAGCACGTGAACGGTACACAATCTCCAGACCACCCTTCAAATCGATCGCCATCATCACACGATGCCTCCTCTGGCTCTTCTCCTACCTCCTCGCATTCGAAGTATTTTGTACAATCATCAGGATCGTAGAAGTTTCCAACGGCTGTGCATACGCCATTTTCTATTCCTTCGGGAGTAGAATCTTTGCATTCGCCATCATGGAACTCAAAGTTTCCATCGCAATAGAATACTTGAGGGAAATTCAATCGACCGTCGGGAGTATTGAGTGGCAAGCAGGCGAAGTACAATGACGGATTTCCCGGAACAGGACCGCTTTGCCCGACTGATCTGCATGGCGATAGCAATGGTCCGGAACATTCATCGTCCTGCAGCTTCTGGCGACATATTGTTGTCAATGGATCATATCCAAAGCCTTCGGGACACGTATGCTCAACAGGAGTAGGATTGATCCCGTTGTTTCCTTGGAGGCATTGGTAATACTTCTTACAATCGAAGGCATGAGGGAACATTCCCACTTGATTACAAACGAACGCATATCTATTCAAAGTCGGATCACACTCAAAGGTTGGATTGCTGGAACATGCTCCCTTATTGCACGTTAGATCATCATCGCATGATCCCGCCGGTTCTTTAATCCAATTACCATTGGGCAATTGGAAACAGAAGGCTACATCTCTACAATTGTCGCACGTGAAGCCTGTTGTTGTACATTCCACATTTTTCTGAATATCGAATTGGTCTAATAATAGTGATCTTGGAAAACGATAGTGTCCAGCAGATGCCTGAAAATAATGAAAAATAGCAATTTTATGAAATCATTCGTCAATGGTTATTGAAAAGGGGTATTGGAAACCATCATAGAAAAATCTTCAATGGAGATCGCCTACACTCATTAATGAATCACGATCATAAGCTTTTAGCTAAAGTATTTCAAATTAAATTCTAATAAAAAATATACATATAATCAAAAGTATCGTACAATTTGATTGTATTAAATATAATTATAAGAATCATTCACGTTATCGCACGTAAATCTTATTAACCGATAACTCATAGTGAATTATTATAACTCACACACATCTACTGTTATACTACGAGATTTTAGCTTTGGTATTAAGTATTAAAATATTCATGAATATTTATTACTTTGCTGTGATTACAATCTACAACTTGTATTATTTTTGCGAGGTTTAAATTAGATATTCTACATTAATCGCTCAATTAGTATTATCTTGATTGTTAAAACTCTATATTTCAACTGGATTCGATCTTTCCACCCCTCCCGTGTTCATGAATAAACCCTTATTAACATATATGTAAATAATAAGTTGCATTTGAATATGCATGATGATTAAGTAATTTGCATGCTATTTTAATTGATCACAGTATATTTTTTTTAAATTTAAACATTGTAAAAAAATCATTTGGATTTAAATTTGCTTATAAATATTCGATTTATAGAAAAAAATATTAATTTTATTGTATATTTACTGTTGTATACTTACAAAAGTAATTGCGATAAGAAAGACCAAATGCTTTAGAAACATTTTGGCAGGCTAACTTTCACAGACTGAGGCAATGATCGAGATTTACACTTTTATATTTGCAACAAGATAAGGTCGTTTTCGATAAAAACATAGTTTTGAATCTTCCTGTAATTTTTAATAGTATGTGTTTTGATAATTCAAAATCATTCTTCCAATTATTAATTTTTTTGATCAAAATAAGTCGTATATGTTCAATAATTATTATTCAAATATATTTAATAATACGCATTATAATTAAGTTAATAAGGCCTAAAATTAACCAAATATCTAAACAAAACTCTTACCGTCAAACATAAATTCAGAGGGCACCATCACAGATGAAAACAATTAAATTAGTAAGCATTTTCCCTAAAAAACATTAAAACAGACTTAAACTTAATTGAATTGTGTTGTTTAAATGAAGGTCGTTCCATTGAATATAAATAATCTTAAACCGAAAGCTCAAAAAAAACTCGAAATTTAAGACGAAATAATTCATTTATATATGATTAACACTTAACAAACAACATTTTTTATGCGAAAAGTATTAAATATAGAATGTTGATATTTAGTATGTTGACCTAGGCAATTCTTATTGCACATAAAAATATTTTTTAAGTTTGACAAAGTATAGTAGTGGGAGTAGGGGAAGCCACATATGTCGATGGACGAGCGATGACTATTCTTCACCATGGAAGTCCTTAGTCCTGGACAGGTGATTTGCAGCAAAAAAATTAAACATATTTCTATTTTGTACAATATTGTGTATAGCTTAGACTATAATTACAAAGAAATATTGGAAAATGAATAAATAATGAGCGATCGAAGAAAAATGTGTATTTTTACCAACTTTTTTTGTAGACTTTTGTTCATTAAAAAAAAGTTGTTGTATATTTTTGAATAATTCTAGTCTATACGATAAAGTCGTTTATTATAAACATTCTTGCCAAATTTTATAAAGAATGCTCATCTAGGGAGTTTGGGAGCACTTCCATAAGCATAGAAAAAGTAATTTCGAAGAAAATTCACGAAGAATTTTTTTTTAACCAACAAGGTAGAAACGTTCTTTAATATCAACTCTTTTGATCATCAGTATTTCAATAAATATGTTTATCTTACTCTAAGCATTATACAAGCTGTATACTTCATATACATCTCATTTGCATATCATGTAATTTTTCAAGAACTTCATCTAACAACTTAATTGATTTCTTCTGTTGTCATCTTGCCATTTATACAAAATATTTTATGTGAAATATTCAACATTCAACTGTAAATTGTTTATCGAATATGTTGAAGATTTTTTTACATTTTAAATATTTTTGTATTTGTAAATGTATAGCATCCATCATATTTTATAATCGCTTCCATAAAAAGCCATAATATAACCATGGAATATAATCCATCACCATCGAAACATATGGACTACAATTTTGCCATCAAATCTAAACATTCAACCACTATGTAATCAATATTAAGGGAGTTTGACGTCCTAATATTTGATTACAATGACTTGAAGAAAATGTACATGCAAAATTGTATACATGTATACAGAAATATACGAAATGTAGGATAAGTGGGAAAATATATATAGTACCAAACAGATCAATATGCTAAAAATTTAGAATTTCAGTCCTATGTGTTATTGGGCAGATCAACCAAAAAAGATGATTAGGGGTCCAATTATTTAAATTTGGGCTATATTCAATACGTCCACGCAATGATAAAGAACATCGATAACATCAATACTCGTCAAATGTCAAAAAAATCAACATCGAGCGCCATTTAATCTATTGCATAAATACTTTTCGATAATCACGGAATTTGATTAGTCGAGGCGTGACATTTTCGTAGATTTTAAAAGATGAAATCGACTTCCATGGCTACCATCAAGCAAAAATATAGATCGAAGGATTGACATAGGTTGTTTAAGATTTTTTTAAAAAAATCTATTTCATAATTTCAGTTTTAGGCATATTGTAGTAAAAGTTTTCAATTATGGTAAAAATATTTATTTATAAAAATCGATTTTAATACCTTAACATACATTTCTGATTCCATAAAGTTAAAATCCTGATTAATTTAAAAATATTTAAATTAATATTTTCCTCGCCTAAATCTCATTTAACCCTTCTGTTGATGAATTGGTTTAATGTATTCCCTTCAATTGAATAGGTAAACAAACTATCGTATGAAATATATTAATGTAGTTTTTACAAATATATGATTCCGAAACATTTTCTGCAGCACAGGTAAAAAATATAGGATTTTCCAAACATGATGCAAAAAAGATTTCTTAAAAAACAGGTTAAAATGTAGGTCAGCGTAAGAAATATCATAAATCATTTTATAGAGAAAAAGGATTAAAATTTCTTTACGAAGAATGATCCTGTATAAATCATTTGAAAGAAATATCTAGGTCTAGCCAAACCTATTTTATTGACTCTAGGTACATAAATATCCTTTTTTCTAGAAACACAAGGATCTCTATTTTTTATTTTGTAAAACCCTTAAAAGGACAAACTCAAAGAGATTTAGTAAGATCTATACATAACTACTATTGCAAAAAACTCTACAAAATCATAATTGTCTGGCCAGAAGAGTTAAAGTAGATCCTTGACAATGATAAGGAACAAAATTCTGCATAAAATTCATTATTGAATTCATGAAGTTGATAGCATATGATCTGGTGAAGCTTGTTTAAAAAAAATCATAAAAAAATCTAAATAAATGGGGTAACTCAATATGTATGTTTTAACGGCCATATTATGCTAAGGGATGTTTAAAAAAAGCAGAAACACCATTTTGTTATATTTTTTAATTTTTTTAAAAATGAAAATTAATTTTATTACACCAATGAGTAAAGTCTTAGTCAAAACAAGTTTACATACAAAATACTAATAATAAATATAAATATACAAATGTTATCGCTTGTGCTAGCATGTTAATAACACGTAAACGGTATGCATTCTTCAGTTCTCCCATCAAATCGAAGCCCATCATCACAGGTTGCCTCCTCTGGTTCTTCGCCCACTTCTTCACATTCGAAATAGTTTTTACAGTCGTCAGGGTCGTAGAAATTACCAACGGCTGTACATTCGCCGTCGTCTATTCCCTCGGGGGTTGTTTTTCTGCATGCACCATCATGGAACTCATCATTTCCATCACAGTAAAATACTTGAGGAAAATGCAATCGACCAATAGGAGTTTCGATTGGTAAACAGGCATAGTACATGGATGGATTTCCAGGAACAGGACCACTTTGCCCGACTGATCTACAGGGCTGCAGCAATGGTCTCGTGCAGACATCGTTTGGCAATTTGTGGCGACAGAGTGTTGTCAATGGATCATAGCTAAAATTCGAAGGACAATGAAACTCTACAGGATTGGGATTGATAGCATTATTTCCTTGGAGACATTGATAATAAGTCTTGCAATCAAAAGCGTGAGGGAACATTCCGATTTGATTGCAAATAAATCTATATCTTTCTAATGTGGGATCACAATCATAAGTTGGTATAGCAGAACAAGCGCCATCATTGCATGTCAAATCATCGCCGCAAGATCCCGCAGGTTCTTTGATCCAATTTCCATTAGGTAGTTGAAAACAGAATACTACATCCTCACAACTATCGCACATAAAGCCTGTTCTTGTACAATCGTCGTTTCTTTGAATTTCAAATTGATCAAGCATCAGCGATCTTGGAAAACGGAAATCCACCGCATATACCTGAAATGTAAGAAAATAATTGAACAATCTGTTATTTATAAGTGCTTTTATAGCAAGATTATTCTAGCGATAAAAGATTTTCATGAGACGAGAAGATTTGCATGTGTGATTAAATTGGCTACAATAGGAGCTCTCAGAGCTTTCCTGTCTTTATTCATTATTATTTTTTAATGTCACTTTTACAAAATCATCAAATCAATTTTTCTAGTCTAATATAAACTAGTATTTATACTTAACGAGTGTTTCGATAATGATCAATATGATACTTAAACAAATCTGATAAGAACCTGAGATTTATCATATTGTTGCGTGCTCTGAACAATGTTAAAAATATCCATTTAAATCAATTTGCGAATACAATTGGCTTTTTGCTAGTTATTGCTTAAAAATATGATATTATTTATATTAACACAAAATTATTATACTAAAAAACGTAAAATGATTATACTTAAAAGGCAAAATGGAGTTAAAAAAAAATCTAAAAGTTTTTTTTTTACTTTCTGACAAAAACTGTTATAAAAAGATTGCAAAATATTAATCTCTTTAAAATTCATTCGATCCACATGAATACGAGCTATTTAAAAATTGTTCATTTTAATATCATAAGGCTAGTTATGTTTCTTATAAAACTTATTTTCGACATCCATCATAAATATTTTTAAGGCTTTTATTTAATCTTTAAAATCTATAATTTCAATTTAAATAAATCTATCATATTTGGCAATATTTTAAGTAAAATTACCATGAAAATTGACGATATTGATTTTATCACACGTAGCTTTTATAAGTAAATATATATAAATTTAATATTAATTTTTGTATGGTTTTACTTACTACAGAAATAAGTGGAAAAAGAACTACAAAACGCTTTAGAAACATTTTGGCAGGCTAACTTTCACAGACTGAGGCGCTTACAGAGATAGTCACATTTATATTTGAATTAAGATAACGTCGTATTTCGATAAATCAAAATTTTGATTGATCTGTATTAGTATTGTTAATACGTGGCTTTTTATGTGCAGATCTATCATGGACAATAAAAAATATACATACTTTTAAAATTACAAATAGTCTTCATTTTGCGCAGAATCTTCCGATATTATGGAAGTATTGATTCACTCTTCTTCGCTGAAAAATTTAATCTCAATCAATTTTGTCATTATGAATAAATATTACATGTTGAATCGTAAATATTTACCTATTAATAAACTCGGTCATTTTAGGTTCCCATCTACAGGAGATGAGATTTGCAACCACTTTTATATTATACATATTAAAGTGGTCGGTAATGATCTCATGGAAAATATTATGCACATGCATAACGACCAAATTTATCATGTAGACAATACATCTTCTTCACTGAATATTTCTTGTATTATTAATTGAAAAATAAGCCCTTCGCGTATAAAATTGAAGTGTCTTATTTGAAATTTTAGTCTAGCTTTCAATCTTTGCTTACAACAAATAGTTTCTCTGTATATCATGCCACCTTCTCGCCTGCCGTCGGTGTCTGTGCGGCTGGACCGCAACTGGCGAAGGTGACGTATACTGAGATACGTTACACTGGTGTCAGAAAACGACAAACGAGGAAGTGACAATAGATGGGAATACGAAGGGCGTCGAATGGAAAGACTCTCTTTGCAAGATAACTATTTATTCCGCACTACAGATAAAGAAAGAAAGGTCTGGCTGCATGAGGGACACCCTCCCGCAGCCAAGGCTAACCGACGACTCCCCCGACTCCCGCTTCCTGCGCGTCACTACCCAACCGGTAACGGTGCACGCGCAAGAAGCGATCGGTCGGTAAGCAGGTGCAATGTCTCCGCAGGGCCACAAGAGATGGCGCTGTTAAAATAGCACATTGCACCTGAAGAGAAATGGAAGATGTCGATACTACGCGGGGATGATAAATCGCCCACGCTACATAACCATTAAAAAATATACTGGAAATGTTTATATTATAATCCGTTAGCCACCCGTCAGAGAACAGACACAAGAACAGTACGAACTACCTCGAAGTTAGAAAATAAACTGATATTGTATTAACATAGATCTTTCATTCACTCCTTCTGAATTTTTTCTACGAATCAATCGATCCCAGATGTTGCTATTACCTAGAAACACTTAGAGCAAGTATCCATTCCATTGTTCTTAGAATTATTTTGATGGAATTCTGGAATCTCATACAAAATAAATTGGGCGCAGACGTGTTCCATTTTTTATGCCTTGTACTCTGTTATACCTACTTTCATTCAATACAAATCGGACATTTTGATGAATTTTGGGGACATAAACATGTGATTTCATAATTAAAATGTAAGTACAATATATTAGGTACATTTTAAATCAAAAAGTCTCGAGTCCCGGAGCTTTTTCGTTAAAAGTTCCGAGACTCGATACAGCAAAAAAAAACAGAAACTCTCGGGACTTCTCGACACCCTAATAGCAATTGGCATTAATAATACTATTAACTGGAACGCAACCTTTATGTCCCTGTTCCTTTCCATTTTCATAATCTTCATCATTGCTTTCATTTTTTTTATTTTTGCCAATATTATCAATCGCTATTGTGATGTACCATCAGAACAATCTAATTATTTTGTACATAACACTTATCACATATCGGAAGCAACTGTCAATATGATTAAGACTTGTGCTTTCATCATTGTGTTTATATCAAATAAAGTGTTTATGCTAATATTCAGCTACATTATTTCATAATCGCATTTAAAAGAAAAATCAAAATATTCATTCTGGAATGTCATATTTTAAATATCTAGTATTTACTATTGATGCATATTGCTAAAGAACTTCCACATTATAATGATTTCATCATATTTTTAAAGGTTTTTAGAAGCAATTAAAAACATTTAAAAGTGTATTTTACCAATGAAAATCAGTTATTTTAATTAGTTTAATATTTATAAAAAAATATTATCAAACAGAAAAGATAAGATGAATTGCTTGCATCTCATTAGTTTTATTGCTTTGTGTCATAAAATCAGTACTTGTGACGTGCCAACATATGCAGTGGAAGATTTAGCAATTGAAAGATCCTTGATCCTTCTATCATACATACACCGTAAAAGTGAAACCACGTATTTCAAAGGATGAGCATACATTTCTTGAATCCCTTGAATTATGTGTTAAAATCAAAAACATTTTTGAAATTTGGAAAAAAAAATACAATTTTGGACTTTTTAAACTACGTTGCATTTGATATCACTGAATTACGATCACACATCCTTGAAGAAGTACTCTAATCTAGAATTTTAAAAAATCGATTTTAATTTTGATTTTAAAAATGACAATATCCTATGGGCTTCCAAATGCATTCAATAAAATATAATTTCAAGGGTTCTTTTACGGAAATAGAGACAATAAATCATTTTTTTTAGTTATTTTAATAGTTTAATATTTATTTAAATATAAAAAAATCTTAGAATTAAAGAAAAATAAGTTCTTAATGTGGGATATCTTTGGTATAAATCGTCAGAGATAAACAATTGACTGAATAACTTATGCAAATCTTCGATTTTGCATTTGTATTTGAAAATAATATACAAATAAATAAAAAGATACGCGTCTTCTACTATGTTAATAACACGTAAACGGTATGCATTCTTCAGTTCTCCCATCAAATCGAAGCCCATCATCACAGGTTTCCTCCTCTGGTTCTTCGCCCACTTCTTCACATTCGAAATAGTTTCTACAGTCATCAGGGTCGTAGAAATTTCCAACGGCTGTACATTCGCCGTCGTCTATTCCCTCGGGAGTTGTTTCTCTGCATGCGCCATCATGGAACTCATCGTTTCCTTCGCAGTAGAATACTTGAGGAAATTGCACCCGACCTTCGGGAGTCTCGAGGGGTAAACAAGCGTAGTACATGGATGGATTTCCAGGAATAGGACCACTTTGCCCGACTGATCTACACGGCTGCAGCAATGGTCTCGTGCAGGCATCGTTTGGCAATTTGTGGCGACAGAGTGTTGTCAATGGATCATAGCTAAAGTTCGAGGGACAATGAAGCTCTACAGGATTAGGATTGATCACGTTATTTCCTCGGAGGCATTGATAATAAGTCTTGCAATCGAAAGCATGAGGGAACATTCCGACTTGATTGCAAATGAATCTGTATCTGCCCAAAGTCGGATCACATTCATAAGTTGGTATAGCAGAACAAGCGCCATCATTGCACGTCAAATCATCGCCGCAAGATCCCGCAGGTTCTTTAATCCAATTGCCATTAGGTAGTTGAAAACAGAATACTACGTCTTCACAACTATCGCACATGAAGCCTGTTCTTGTACAGTCGTCGTTTCTCTGAATTTCAAATTGATCCAACATCAGCGATCTTGGGAAACGAAAATCTACTGCATATGCCTGAAATTAAAGAAATACTAATAATAAATCACTTTTCATAATCATACATCAAATCATTCGATCCAGAAATCCTAACTGATAATCGATAAAATAAATAAATTATAATACAGTCATTGATCTTGAAGATTTTATTTTTAATAATATTAATTTTGTTCAATATATTTATAAGATTTATTAATGTGTACTCACAAAATTAATTGCGATAAGAATGAGCAAGCGTTTCAGGTACATTTTGGCAGATTAACTTTCACAGACTAAGGCAAAGACAGAGATTGGCGCTTTTATATTTGACCATGATAACATCGTTTTTCGATAAACATGAACTTGATACAACACTTTGTAGTTTAGTATTGAAATTTTTAATAGAACTATTTCAGGAATACTTATTATCGTGTGTTCTAATATTGCCCTTAAAAAACTTATAGTTCCATGCCCTATTTCTATAAATCCCCTGACTGATGGATAGTTTTTTGCTTGCATTCTTATATTTTTCATTCTATCATCTTAACGCTTGATCGACCCAAAATCACTTCAAAATTATATTTATAATCAATAAAATGATTGACTATACATATTTGTATTTGATCGCTTATTGAACTGCTGTTTCAGTTCAAACTGTTTTCTTCTTAAAGAGTTATATTCGTTATCGAATATCGACCATCTTCATATGACACTTTTCCAAAGATAGAATGTTACATATGCTAATTTTCCATTGACTTCCACGTATGATCAATTAGAAAATTGAATGGGTTTAGGACACAATCCTGTTTATTAGGCATTGACTAGTTCATCTATTAAATCACATTGACCTGATTTCAGACTAATTTAGTCAGCCCTTCAACAAGACGAACGGGATGCATCTTATTGCACTATCGTACATAGTGCATTGCATTTAAAGTCTTAATCAATATTAGAACTTGGACTTTGGATTATCCCATATTGTTTGTTTTGAAGTATCGGGACTTCGTCCTGTTATAAAATTATCTAATTTCAAAATAGTATTTATGTAAAAAATATAATATAAATGATAGATGTTTCTTTTTGAACCTGAAAATGATCGTCTACTAAAACTCAAAATTGACTTTAAATCTACTGGATTATTGGCGACCACATTTTTAAAATCGTATTAAAATTTTCAAGATTTGTCTCATAGAAAAAAGACGGAAAATTCAGTCATTTCGTAATCAGTTTGTAACTGAGGATAGTAAATTAATCCAATAAAAATATGACCAGAAAGCTAAAATACAAAATGATTGAAATGTTAAAAACACAAGTTAGTTAGTACTTGGATACAGATGATTGACAGCGGATTGAAGAGACATTTGTCATGCATTGGATATCAATCAGCAGAAGGTGGTAATGTTGATGATAATTATTCATTATATACAGCATGCTTACAATAATTTACATTGTTCATATCTCGGCTGTAACAATCATAAATCAATTATGGTCCAATATACATACACTGATAATAAATCAATTTCCGAAGCCCTAATTCTTATTTTTTTGACAAATTAAATTCACCGAAGAGGAATTATAAGCAAAATATAAGCCATTGTTACACAGATAGTCCCTTGAAATCTAAGATGCAACAGTTGGTGAAAAATCGATTTAATCAGAACTGCTATCTCGTCAATGTACGATGCTAATCATGTCACGCATCAATCAAATTGATCGATAACCACTATGCAAATTAAAATAGCCCTTGAAATACTATCTAACGATAAAAGATTTCATGAATTGTATTTTCTAAAACAACATGCTTTCAGTCAACGAAAAACTAATCATACATCCAATAAGATCGATTTGAGTTATAATGATCATCGATACGATGATTAATCGTATAGAAATGTTTCAAAAAAGTCTATATAATTCTGAAAAACATATTCAGACGAATGATAATCATCGATGATAAGATTATTGCAAGACGTGATATAAACTACGCCACTATTTCATGCAAAAATCTCTGCAAAATCACACAGATTAAAATAAACATGATTTTACAAATATAGCACACGAGATTGAAACATCACAGAAACTTCGCTGTCATATGATAGTATCATACGAAATTTTAACACACTTAATACAATAATTAAAAAATATGCTTATGCCAACAATACAATATAATATGTATGGCATGTATGATACTTCTTTAAGATCCTCTGTAAATTGTTATCTTTTTATAATGTAATCTTAAGATTTAGTTATCCCAATTATTGCCGTTTAAATATTATAATAAATTGATCTATTTTTTGTGACCAAATAGTGGTATTAATAAGAATTCGGGGAATTTAAAAAAAGACATTACCATGGGAACCCGACTGGAGTCAAAAGTTGGTGCAAATGTTAGAAAACCATTGCTTTGAAATATATCCAAAGCTTGAAGGCCTGACTCCATTTCTTGGCTAAGAGATAAAGCAGCATATCTTACCAATTTATAAATATTTGTCCAGGCATGAATTACTTCAAAGATGCTTGGGTGGTCATACCCAAAATGCTAATGAATGTTTTAACTTGACGGTTTGACGACTGGCTCCAAAACACCTGCATTCTGGTGTAAAAATCATTGAAATATCAACATATATTGCTGCTGGGATATTTAATAAGGACTACACCTTCATTTTGAAGATGATGAATACATTAAATATAATGATTGGCATCCTACTGTAGAGTATTTGCTTGAAAATACCGATGAAGCGCGGGTAGCGAGATAGAATCGTAAGAGTCTTTCTGAGATAAAAGCAGCTCGTATAGCCTGAAAACAATAGTTAGTCGAAGATAATCAATTTTTTGAGAAAGCTGAAGATCTATTATACTGCATCTGGAATCATTGATTGATCGGTAAGTCACTAAAATTGATAGCTTTATCGTATTGAAACTTTAAATGAGTTTATCTCGAAGCTGCATTTTCAAAATATTCGCCAGTTTTAGCTTAAAAAGCTATTGATCGATGTGCCTGAAATTTTGGGATGTTTCTCACTATAATATTATCTAGTCAACTAAGCTAAATTTTTAAGGTTTTCGTGTAAATAAATTATTTTTTGGGGTAAAAATTATCGAAAAAATGATAAAAAGCATGAAAAGTATAACTAAAAAGCCTACTAAAACTTTAATTTTGTACTTTTTAAAATTTTTATAGCTTAGTTTATGCTTACATATATTGAAAATCAAAAAATATTTCTATTTTTGGTTTCAATTTAACAAGAAACCTTCGACAAGTGGCGAGCCGTTTGATATCGCGAGAAAAGGCACCTAACGGAATACCTTATAACTCTGCCATTTTGTTTTTAAAAAATGAAATAAATTAGCACTTTAAGGTTGTAGTAAAATAATGTCAAAAATTTAAAATGCAAAAATTAAAATCGAGTTTTTAAAAGTTCTAAACTAGAATACCCCATTAAAAACGTGTGGTTGTAATTTAGCGACAGTATATGCAACGTAATTTAAACAGTCCAAAATTATAATTTTTTTCCAAATTTCGATTAGTGTCGATGGTTTATTTTCTATTTTATCCAAAATCTTTCGTTACATGCTCTTTATGATATTTAAAAAAAATGTTTAAAAAAAACCCATAACTTTGAAATCGAACAAAAAAAGTCACACAAATGAGGTTTGAGTGAGCAAAAGTGTCAACAACCCAAAAAAAGCCATAGAAAATCCCTATTCAGTTTATTATCCACTGTAAATTAATAGCAAGCCAAAATAAGATTAATTGAAAATTGAAAAAAATTGAAAATGCATTAATTGTCGTTTCAAATTTGTGATTTTTTTATGCACCCTTCAATCAAAACTAACAAAAACTACTATTAACCTATTAGGTGACGCTAATATAAACTTTTCTGTCTATCACAGCTTACGAAGCATCAATCTTTGAACCAAATCAATATCTGCCATTGAACAACAATAGCATTCCAGTTCGATATGAAAATATCTTCAAACATAGAAATAGACGTGCAATATCAATTACATTCTTTCCACAATTGTTAAGCATACCGACGTGATAGCTCAATGAAATATTCATGACGTTCAAATGCGTAGAACATGAATCACTTGACCAAAATAAATTACTTAAAGACGTTCAAATAAATAGTCAATGTTAAAAAGATATTATTTTTTCCATAAGGTTGATTAGTACCCTTATGCTGCTAATTCTCAAGAACCCTACATTTGCTCCTTGTCGAAATTGATTAGCATTTGATGCTTGATTTTATGGCGTCTTGCAAAAAAGGACACCATTTGCGGAATTTCACAATGATGAACACTTTGTTCAAGCATGGCTTTGAAAAAGTAAAAATATATTTTAAATTTGTAGTTAAAATGTTTTTTGATATTTTTATCTGTTGAAATGAATAACAAGCAATCTATCGAAAATAGTTTTAAAGACACTATTCGAAATAATAATAATTTGCATTAAACTATTAAATGTATATGCCATCTATTGATAAACAGTATAAACAATGTATGTTTTATTTATTTTATCAATTTGTCACCTAAATGATATTCATAATAATTTTTACTACTCATCAATAGATGTCAATATTTGAAAATTTACTTGCGCAACACAATCATTTAGTATTGTGAGAACCCATTATTATCATAAAATACGATCAATCTGACACTTGCGTCGTTGATAATTCAATTAAAGTCAAGTCAAGTCAATTTGCTTCCTATGGCTAGCTAATGTTAAATCTTCCCTATTGTAATATATTATTATCTTATCTATAATTGAGAGATTGGTTACAAAAATCATGATTATCATCATCATGAATAAGTTTTTAATTCGTATGAATATCCTATTATATGGAACGTGTTATTCTGTGATTTAGGGCTTTTTTTAAATCTACGGCAGGTATGGCTAAACCATTGAAAAGTTATCGACAAAGGTTTTAAATATAAACACTTCTAAAATTCAATTTACATATAATATATACGCTTAACAATCCTGTCATCAAAAAAATAAAATAAAATTTGACAAAAACGTATTTGCAAAAAAAAATCATCAATACGCTTGTAAAAGTTTTTATTCATATATCGTACATTGATAAATTTAAACAATCATCACACACACAAGAGGACAAAAAATATATAAATCATTCCATAAAGAATTCAATTTTAAATAATATAGGATGTTGATGAAATCAATCCATCGAACTTTATAGGTTTTGTGCGAATTAAACCTGTGCAAACATCGATTTACAGTGGACTATTTTCTATATCAACATCTGTATTCAACACATGTCTGAGTTTTTGGATTAAAATGATATCCCAAAGGACACGTTCTGGATGTTGGATTATTGCCAATGGCTGAGCAATAAAAATACTTCGTACAGTCCGAGGCATCAATGAAATTACCATCTTTAATGCATACTCCATTATCTATTCCTTTGGGGGTGGGATCTTGACACTTTCCATCGAAGAATTCCTCATTACGTGGGCATTGTAATATTTGAGGGAAATAATATGTCCCACCAGAGGTGACAATAGGCATACACCTGTAGTACAAAGATGGATTTCCTTCTATTTCTCCCGAATCGCTATCGCCCTTGCATGTATCCAATGGAGGCTTAGTACATTTATCGTTCTCTAGTATTTTACCACAACGTGATAATCTTACATCAAAACCAAATCCCTCTGAACAATCAAATTCTTGTGCTGTCAGAGAATTTTTATCCAGACTATCAAGAATGCACATATAATATTTTTTACAATTTAATGCATGAGGAAATATTCCCAATTGAAAGCATTTAAATTCGTATTCTTCCACGTCAATGCTGCACTCTTCGTTTGGTCCCGAAATACAAGATGCGCTTTCACTGTGACATGTTTGATCCGCAGGACATTCGCCAATTTCAGTTTCTATAAATTCTCCAGGTGATATTTCATAACAAAACGATAAAATCTTGCAAGTTTTACACATTACACCAGCTTGTTCACATTCTGCCCCGGTTGAATTATCATCTCTCAAATTAAAATCTTCAATATGAAAAGCTGAGACCTAAAAAAATTAAAATTTGTATTCATAAATTTGAAATTGATACATCAAATGAGAAAATATTGAGATCGAATGGAATGAGAACAAGTTGAAGTGTCATTTGATAACGAATAATATAACGTATTCACAAAAATTAAATTTGAGGTCATCATTTACTCACATAGAATAGTAATACATGTGTATGATTATAACAAAATATCCCAATATTTTTAATATAACCAAGATTTGCTCAAACAATATAGATTTGTACAATTAAAATATTTACTCACGCTGACGACAGCAGCCAAAAATATTAATATCTTTGGCAACATCTTGCCAGACTACAGATAATCCTACTCAGAATCTTGAGAAAAAATGATTTTGAAAATGTGGCTTTTATAGGAAAACATCGATATCAATTTGGTTAATGTTCAAACTGTGGATAATTTATAATATCACATATAATCGAATAATATTAATTTGCTCGAAATGTCTTTAAAATTGTATTCCATTTGCATTTTATTCTTATCCTCGGATATTAAATCTTAACAATCCCGCTATGCTCATGCATAATATGAAGTTTAAGCCTTAGTAAGTTGGAAATAATCGTTTAAGCCTCATAAATTTGGAATGTTAATTTTTAAAACCAGTTTAGATGGTTCAAAAAATGTTTTTTTTTTAATTTAATTTTATTAATTTCTTGTAAAACTATTCAAGAATATGTATATTATACCTTACCAAACCGGGCATTCCATTATCGCCTCTCGGCATAGTTGACAAAAGGCTTTGTTTACCTTAACAAAGCGGATCGGACACCGTGCCAGCGTGCGGAAATCCATGAGACATTGATTTTTATATATATAATATATATAAGAAGATTATAATTAATATGAAGCTAGCTATGTCTATTTGTTTTCAGTTTGCTCCCAGTCTAACTAATTAAATATTATTTGATTGTACCCGGTCGGCACTAAATGCTGAAGTTCGAATACTTAGATGCGACATAATTACCCCTGACTAATACAATTTGACTAACACTTTTTTGCGGCCTAACCACATTTGACTACTCCTAACTACTATGCTTATACGATTTTATGTATTTTAACTATTGACCACTTGACTAGTACTTATTCAAAAATTAAATACGCCTCTAGCAGCAAGCTGATACTCAGTTTATCTAGTATTTTTTACTACTTTTACAAACCATGACTTGCTCACCACTCGCTATCTCTTACATAGTCGACCCTACCCAGCAATATGGAGCATGATGAACCTTACCGGTTCGGAACCAAGAATCTTTAAGAACAGAACAAGAATAACATCATAGATACGCCCTCGAGAAGATGCATATGAAGAATTTCACTTTGCAACGTTAACAGCAATGTCTTCCGTTGCCTTCTATATCGTTTTGGAATCGACGAACTGAGAGGGTCAACCTGAAACAGGAAGCCACTCAGTCTCGAATTTGCTTGGGTAAGTTGTACGGTGAAGGAGAGACACCCTCAATTGGTATAGGAACGAATCCGCACTTAAACATCACATATGTCTTCACCCTACCCAGGCAACGCCCTCGCGAGGAAAAGGGGGACTGGACTCCTTGCATTGCAGAAAACCCTTTCTAGTCGAGTCAAAAAGGTCGTCTAGAGTAGTTTTACATTGTCTTCAGAAGTAAACTACTCAGTCTTTCCAAACCTCCCACACTCCCCGTCGAGACGTTCGCGAAAACGTTCGTCAATAATTTATTCAGGATACCCGTTAAGTGAACGTTCGAAATAAAACTTGGTGGTAATGCTACCTTCAATATTGAATTAATGAAGAGGTGAATGTATGATACAGACGAGATGGATGTAACCCCTTCCTGTGAATGGATATTGAAGAGGCTCATAATTCTGCAGTGGACTGTTAAATTAAAATATATATGTATATTGTATTTATTTTAAATAAAAATTGTGACTTTAACAATTCCCGCCAGCAGCAAACTCTGATGGCGACCTTCCATTGGCGTCAGCTTATAACTTGGACATTTCCAGCGAAAATTACTAAAAAAAATCAGACGTATTTCAAAATATTATCTAAGTTTAAACAAATTCTTATAATTCTTTCTCTGTGAAAAAAACTGATACGGAAAACACTAAAATATCTGCCTTAAGCCAGTTTCCCCCCTTAAGGCGTCTTCTCGCTTTACAAATTTAAAAAAATCGATTTTTATTTTATTTTAAATTTTGAAAGTACATATCTTCAAAAATGTTATATCGAAATTTCATAAAGATCGGACGAGTTTAACTACATTTTTGGGCGACGGTTAGGTGACTACCTGAGAGCACCCAGCTGCATACGTATTGTTCAGACTCATGGTGCAAGTACAAGAAAGTGGTGAAAAACAATCAGATAGAAACTTTTAAGTATCCTTCTGCTCTAGCTGAGAATGTTCACGAGGTTTTGAAACCGATTTATGAAGATCTTCGGAGGAAATACCCAAAATAACAACGAGTGTTTCAACAGCTGTGTCTGGGCATTTTTTCTGCAACCAAAACTTTAAACGCGTTTATCTCAAAACAAGGTTTTTCGGTGGCTTGTTGATGAAATTTCGGAAACTATCCGGCCGATTGTCATGAAATTTGAATGACATATTCTTCATAGTTATGGCTATAGCGCATATCATCAGATTTTTGAAATTTTGATTTTAAGTAATTTTTTTTTACAAAAAACTCCAAAAAAAACGCGTTTTTTTATTACTTTTTCGAAAAACGTGCGCCATTTTGTTATTTTCGCGAATATCAAAAATTTGATGATATGCGCTATAGTCACTGATATACTCAATCTAAAACTGTTTTATATTTTTGTTTCAAATGACCCATCTCGGAGATACCATCAACAAGCCACGAACATAACATTTCTACGCGGGTTTTTCGATGCTACTGTTTTCTTATAATAATTGTTCAAAAAAATAAAAATATTTTTTTTTTCACGTACTTAAAAGATGTGTTTATTACATCCATTTTATCTCATAATTTTTAGCGAAAATCCTCGAAAAAAAATCGTGAAAATAGCCTATTTTTGAAGCGCCTAAAGTGAGAAGACGCTTTAATTTAATTTGATTTTCATTCTGATAATAATCATGATTGAATTTGCTGCTATATTTTTCATTGCCATTCGCTGTTCCAAATAATTTGTATTATTCCCTTCAAAGCAAATTGTATTATTCCTTTCATTAATAAGTTTTTATTTAAAAAAATATAATATATGCAAGTCTTTCAATGGCTTTCCGTTGCTTTTTCATGCTAATTAATTCCTAAAAAATAATAAATTTAAAAACACCTTTAGAGCCATTGTAACAAATAAATGTATCTTTTACTTGATACATTAAAACATCATATTTCCTTGAAAAAAGCAAACAACGTTCCTCTGTATCTGAACATTAAATCATTAGATTTCAGATAGTCGATTATCGAATATGAAACCATTATTTTAACATGATTTTAATCAAAACGACAAGAATTTGCTTTTATTTCACCGTTAAAAATTTATTGTATTCGGTCTCAATAATTTAATCAGATTTTGATGCATCATAAACAGCAAGATTGGCACACTAAACGCTGCAGTACGCTGCAAAGGCTATGGTGATCGGATCTGAAATAAATCTAAAGCTTTTCGAACTTATGCAGTATTTTATATCAAAGCTTTTGAGATAATTGTGTTATGAATGAATAATTCAAAAGACTGTAAATTTTGTGAATATTATTTTATTTTGGATATGAATTTATGAAATATTGGGTTATATTAAAATGCAACATGTGTGTAAACTCCTAATTTAAAATGGAAAATTTCACCATGTAATTTATAATTTTCAACATGATATGGCAAATATTAATTGGATATTAATCAACATTGGTAAGGAATACACATTTGGGATTTTGGATCAAAATGATATCCCGGCGAACACAATCTATTTATTGGAGTATTTCCTATAGATGAGCATTCATAGTATCTGGCACAGTCTGATGGCTCAAAAAAGTTTCCAATAGCAATGCATCTTCCATCTTCGACCCCTTGGGGGGTGGGATTTTGACAATCTCCATCGAAGAACTCGTAGTTACCAGGACATTGGAATATTTGTGGGAAAAAGTAAGTTGTGCCTTGATCGATAGTGGGTAAGCACGCATAATACAAAGACGGATTATCTTCTATTGGTCCCATATCTCCAATTCCACTGCACATATTTAATGGAAATTCAGTACATCTATCGTTCTGTAGGATCTTACTACAACGTGATGATCTAATATCATAACCAAAACCTTCTGGACAATCAATAACTTGTGGAACCGTTACAACATCATTTCCCGCAGCATTCATAATGCATATATGATACTGTTTACAATTAAATGCATGTGGAAATATTCCATAGTGATAGCAATTAAATTTATAATGTTCTATTTCAGAGTTACAATTTAAATTTGGGCCTGCAACACATGATGAACTTTCCTCGTGGCATGTTTCGCCATTTGAACAAGGGCCAGCGTCAGTTTTGATGAAATCTCCATTCGGCAATTCAAAGCAATGCGATAAATGTGTGCAATTTTCGCACATAAAACCTGTTTTTTCACAATCTCTATCATATAGCGAAGCTCTTTTCCAAATGTGACTCACTTGGTTAAAAGCCACAACCTGAAACAATATTTTGTTGTCAATGAAATCGGGTACATATTTAAAATACATCAAAACTGGGTACAAATCCGAAATATTGTGTAGACAAAATATTAATTTATCTCACAAAAACCTCTAAGATTTTAATCTTATTTCTTTTATCTAAGCTAGAATTAAGATTAAATGTTATCAATTTCAAATTGGCACACAATGTTAGAAAATATTGTTGAATATTGTAATGAACACATCACACGTAGGAGTCCCAAATAATCGTAAATTCAATTATTCGAATAACGAATATGAAATTGGTAAAATATTCTGAATATTTTATATACAGGATGTTTGGCGTATGGACCGACACAATATTTTAGAGGGCTAGGGGTATTTTTTGCTAGGTTTTACCCAAATGTCACCTTTAAATCGCTTAAAATTGTATTATCTATAGTCGTAATGACACATAATAAATTGCGGTTTTTGTATTTTGCAATGTATTTTTGATCTAAATAAATATTTTTTTATGCAATTCATTTAAAAAAAAGTTACAACAACAATCTGTTATGTAAATTAATTCTTTTGGTGGTCCTATTCCGTGGCTCGCACGGTCTCTAGACCTGACACTAGTGGATTTCTTTGTCTAGGGACGTGCCCTATTTCTTGGCTTCGTACGATTTCTAGACCTGACACCACTAGATTTTTTTGTTTAGGGATGTACTGATTTTCTCGTAAAGGAGAATTGTGCCACATTTTTCAATTGGCCAAAGATTAAACATGATTGAAAAAGGTACAAGTTCAAATATTTGGAATTAACAAAGGTAATATATTCTTCAATTAACTTTTAATATTGAGTTATTTTTACAATTTCTATTGTTTAAAAGAAAAGCGTCAAAAAAATCCGCTAGCCTTCGGAGAAGAATCGATTTGCGAAAGAGTAATTCAAAAAGAGCAAAAATAATGTGGAAATAGTAACAATGCTGAATGAGTGGATGCCGCACGAACTGGCTAAAGGTTAAAATTGATGCACTTTGAAGTACTCCCTTCGTTAATAAACTTAAATACATAACAATAATATTTATGATAGGGACAAATACCAAGTAAATCTGTGTAATTGTTTATATCATTAACAACACCTTCATTAGAAGATTTAACTACAATTTGACATAACATATCTAAAATATCAATAAATATATAAACATTTTGTCGAAGACACAAATTTTGACGTTAAGGGACGTTTCTGTCTTGTTGGACCTAAAATTTTTTTATGCGAAAAATATCAAATATTGGAAGTTGATACTTAGTATGTTGATTAGGCGATCTCTATTGAATATAAAAATATTTTTTAAAGTTTGACAAAGCATAGTAAAAGAAGTGGAGGGAGCCACGTATGTCGATGGACGAGCGATGACATTCTTCACCATGGAAGTCTTTAGTCCTGGATAGGTGATTTGTAGCAAAAAAATTAAACTTATTTATATTTTGTATAATATTATCTATAGCTTAGACTATAATTAAAAAGAAATATTGGAAAATAAAAAAATAGTGGGCAATTGAAGAAAAATTTGTATTTTTAACAACCTTTTTTGTAGTTTTTTGTTAATTAAATAATTTTTTTTAGATATTTTTAGATAACTGTAGTTTATACGATGAGTACGTATATTATACATATGTTTGCCAAATTTTATAAAGAATGCTCATCTAAGGCGTGTGGGAGCACTTCCGTGAGCTTGGAAAAAGTAGTTTCGAGAAAAACGCGTTTAAAGTTTCTCCTCTCAGCTTCTTGCGAATTTCACTTATATCGTCTTGAAATTTACTTAACGTATTCTTAAACATTAGTTCTTTTCGATACACGAAGAAAAAAAATATTTTTTTTAGTCAACAAGGTAGAAACGTTCCTTAAGAGATTTTTCTCGTCAATCTATTTGTCTTATTTTTAAGCTTTTCCATTGTATTTAAAACAGTCGTAGATAAATCATGAGGCGAAGACTAATGCCAAATACATTACTATTGTATATTGAATCGACAAATTAATACACTTCTTTAATCGAAGTTTTATGTCGATCCATATACATTTATTTGAATTATAAAATTAACAGATCATCGATTACTCGCCCGAAATATAGATAAGTTGTAATTTTAGAAATTAAAAATGTCAATTAATAGTAAATTCTTAAAACTACTAACTTTCAAATTAAAATATTTACTCACGCTGCTGGCAAGAGCCAAAAATATGAATGTCTTTGGCAACATCTTAGCAAGCCACAAATAATCCTACTTAGATTTTGGGAATGATTTATATTGAGAATGAGGCTTTTATATAGAATAGTTTGATAACGATATGTGTAAATGTTCAAACTGTGGGTTTATAATAAAACTTACGTAAAGCAAATGCAGAGTGCGGCAGGGAAACTTCCTTATTTGAAACTCGTGTTCTGAAGCGATTTTTTTTTTCAAGAAGGATGCAATGAAACTTATTCGAAAAAAATAGACCTAATTTTTTTTACTTTGTAGATTTAATAACGATTATACAATTGCTGAGGGAAGGGCATGCGTTCGCCTAAGAGGCGTCACTCCACCCTTCTCGGAATGACTGTAGGTCATAGAGAAGTGGTGGATAAAAGTTAAGAGCCAAATCATGATCTGAGCATATTCTCGATTTTTAATAGTCATTCGCTGCTCCAAATTATTCATGGATTTGCCTTGCAACCAAACATGTATGTTTTGTCTGTTGATAAATTGCTCATCGATCTTGGATAATTTACTGGATAAAATAATATATATTCGGAATGACCCCATTTGCATACAAGTATTTCGGCGAGTTCATTTAATTGTCTATGAAAATTTTATGTTAAAAATTAAATTCAAAAAAACTCTTTTAGAGACACTCAAATAAGAAGATTAATCGTTAATCCATGACACGCAAAAACAACACGATTCTCCAGAATAGGAAAAAAAACGATATTCTTTACCTATTCTATGCAATGAATCATGAAGAGATTTAAGATAAACATTAAGAACTTAATCCAATATATTCGTCCACCAAAGATAAAACCATTATTATAGCGTGGCCGTGATTAAAATATTAATTAAAAGAATTTGTTTTATCATATTGCTCAAAAAAAATGACTTTGGTTTTTTTTGTACTATGGAAGGGTTAAAAATAACCCACGCATTAACCAAATATTTTCATTCTTGAAAGACGTGTTAAAAAACCATTTTCTTTTTTAAAAATACCCTAAAAGGGTTGATAAATATGTCTGCCTAATAATGTTAGATTTTGTTGGAGCTTTCGACAATGCTTGGTGGGCGGCGATCCTGTTAAATCTGGGGCTGAAAGGCATTCCAGCTAACCTGGTCGCCCTCATCAGGAGCTACTTATCTTGTCGAATGGTAGTTGCTGAGGCTGGCTCCACCATTCTGTGACATCATCTATCCAGGGGTTGTCCTCAGGAATCGGTTCTAGGACCGATCCTCTGGAACGTCCTCCTGGACGATATTTTTTGTATTGATCTGCCCACATGTTGCTCTCTGATGGCTTATGCGGATGACCTTACGCTGATCGTCCAGGGTCTAGACTCTAGACCGTCTCAAGGCAAGTAAACACGTAGTAATGATAGCCTTGGACGTCAAGAACGCCTTCAACTCCGCAAGATGGAACTTAATAAACAAGGCCTTGAAGGAAATTGACGTCCCGCCATACTTAACCAGAATGGTGGAGAGCTACCTGCACGAGAGGACACTAATATATACAGAAGCCGACGGGACGAGCAAACAAAGACCAGTCACCGCGGGAGTCCCACAGGGTTCGGTGCTCGGACCCACCCTGTGGAACGCAATGTATGATGGCTTATTGAGGACACCGCTCATGGAGGGCGCCAAAATGGTCGCCTTCGCTGACGACGTCGCAATACTAGTCACCGCCAAAACGGAGTACCTCGAAATAATCTGCGAAGACACGCTAAGGAGGGTCAGGAACTGGTTGACGGGGGCTGGACTGCAGCTCGCCGCCCAGAAGACTGAGGCCATCTTCTTTACTAGGCGAAGAAAGCTTGCGCCCCCACCTCTGAGTATCGAGAACTGTGAGATCAAGTTCTCAAGATCCATCCGTTACTTGGGGGTTGAAATTGACGATAAGCTCCGTTTTGTTACACATACGGAGAAGGCCGCAACAAAGGCGGCTAGTATTGCGGAAGGTCTAGCTAGGTTGATGCCTAACATCGGTGGCCCTAAGACAAACCGTCGAAGACTATATAACGAGGTGGTGCACTCGGTACTATTGTATGGAGCTCCGATATGGGCCGAGGCACTACACTTCGAAAGGGCCAGGCTCAATCTGGCTAGAGTACAAAGGAGAAGCGCGATCAGAGTCGCAGCAGCATATCGCACAGTGTCAGAAGACGCTGTCCTGGCACTGACTGCCATTCCGCCAATCGACCTGCTCGCAAAAGAAAGGAAAGCTATACGCACCGGGGAAACCAGGCAAAGAGCTGGACTGTCCACCATGGTGGAATGGCAGTCCCGATGGGACAGCTCCACCAAAGTTCGATGGACCCATCGGCTCATCCCTGACCTTAAGCCCTGGACAGCTAGGAAACACGGTCAGCTGTGCTACCACCTTACCCAGGCACTCACTGGGCATGGCTGCTTTGGTAGCTACCTGCACAGAATTCAAAAAGAGGCCGGTCCGAATTGTCACCATTGCGGAGCGGAGCTGGACGATGCCGCGCACACGCTATTCGACTGCCCGGCTTGGAGCACAGAGAGGGATACACTGCGGGAGGAGCTTGAAGTCAATTCACTCACTCCCAGCAACATGGTCCCTACGATGCTAACCAATGCCAGGGCATGGAACGCGTTGTCCAGATACGTCGCGTGCGTTATGCTGCAGAAGGAGGATGCTGAACGACTGAGACGTCGGACACGAACCGAAGCATCCTCCTCCTCCTCAACCCATGAGCGAGAAAACCCAGCAGAGATATATCAAGAATAGAAGAACCGTGAAGAATTCACGTTAACACGAGGCCCTAGAGGGACACATACCGCCACCCTAGAGCAATACTTCGCGGTAGCCGGGTGGCGGCGGAACCGGAGGAGGGGTTTAGTGAGTCTGGCGATGCTCAGTCAAATACTAGCGAGACGCATTACCAATGCCCTCCTTCGAAAAAAAAAAAAGGCTCTAGACCGTCTAGAGCGAATATTAAGATTCGTGCAAACTCCGCCATCGCGTCTCTGTTGGAGTGGTGTGAGCTAAATAAGCTTGCATTTGCTCCGGCGAAGACGTATGCGATACAAATGAAGAGTCACTGCGCAAGGCCTCCAACTATCAAAATTCATAATGTGCCAATTTCTTTTAAAACTTCGGTATCTGGGCGTAATCCTATGGGAGAGGTGTAGGTCCACGAAACATGTCAAATCTGGGCTTTCTGCAGGGTCACCAGATTGTCAAGTTCTTTATGGGGCATGGGCGGTAAGGCCATGATAATTGTGTATACTGCTCTGTTTGTGAATGTCGTTTGTTATGCCGCAGCTGCCTGGGTACACAGGCTGGACTATTTCAGGTGGTACAGACGCCGGGGCATAAATTTGTCTCACCGGAGAATTCTTTGTGCCAGACAGAGAAGTGCTCTGATAGTCATTATGAAAACCTATAGGACCGTCTCAATGGTTTGCGATAGTTTTTGGCACCAAATGTATGGAAGGAGGATTCTACGGAGAATAATCCCATAGTCTACTTCTTCGAATTTCGTTTAAATGTAGAATCTTATAGACAACTATCTGGCATCTGGACTTAATAATGGACTCTAATTTCCGGACTAATTTCCATAGTGAGTTGTCCAAACCCCCTATTCCCTGCAAATACTTGCAACAGCCACGGTGGAGTAAGAGTATGTTCCCAGCAACACCTCCTGATTCAATGACTTCTACGCCTGGTGCGTACGTTTTTATTGCAAGCATGTTTCTGCGATGACCGGTGTAAACTGGTCGCAGCGCGTGCACTGTGATAAGTGGTGGGTGCTAAAAAAACCCACAAACTGCAAAATACTCGTATTACAAAAACGTTATATAAAAAAAACACTATATAATCGCCAGTCACACTTTCAATACATTTGAACCCAAGCTGCTTGAGTTATTAGTTTGACTACCAAAAAAATAATTTTGAAAATTGATTTAAAAAAAGGATAATTATCGATCCCTTGATTCTCAAAGTATTGGAATTCTGCTTCATTCGTCAACATGATATTAAATTACATTAAATTTAGTAAGAATAGGAATGGTTGTTACTTCGTCTTTATTTCGAAATGAAATATTTATTTAACATCTTATTTAAAAATATTAGCATTATCTTTAATTATATGGACATTTTATGATATTTTCAATGGAATGGATCATTTTTTTAAAGTCAACATTGGTAAGGAACACATATTTGGGACTTTGGATCAAATTGATATCCCGGCGAACACAATCTAATTATTGGAGTATTTCCTATAGATGAGCATTCATGATATCTCGTACAGTCTGATGGCTCATAAAAGTTTCCAATAGCAATGCATCTTCCATCTTCTACCCCTTGGGGGGTGGGATTTTGACATTCTCCATCGAAGAACTCGTAGTTACCAGGACATTGGAATATTTGTGGGAAAAAAAAAGTACCGCCATGATTGGCTAGTGGGTAAGCACGCATAATACAAAAACGGATTTTCTTCTATTGGTCCCATATCTCCAATTCCACTGCACATATTTAATGGTGATGTAGTGCATCTATCGTTCTCCAGTATTTTACTACAACGTGACGTTCTAATATCATAACCAAAACCTACTGGACAATCAACAACCTGTGGGTCCTTTGAAAGTCCATTTCCCGTAGAATTCAGGATGCATATGTGATACTGTTTACAATTAAATGCGTGCGGAAATATTCCCAATTGAAAACAATCAAATTTATAATATTCTAAATTAGTATCGCAATCTAAATTTGGTCCTGGAGCGCAGCTTGAAATATCCTTATGACATGTTTCGCCATCCGGACAGGGCGATGTTTCAAGTATAACCTCTGTTCCGTTCGGATATTTGAAACAAATTGAATAATGAGTGCAATTTTCACAATATTGCCCTGTTGGTTCACATGATATTTCATCTGACGAAGCTCTTCTCCAAATTTGGCTTACATCATAGAAAGCCACAACCTAAAACAATATGTTTTATACAAATAAATATGTTATGAGTATTAACTTCACAGATTAATAATAAATCATAAGCAGGTGACCGTGCAATTTATTGTCCTTGAAAAATGAATTTTATGAAAGAAATCTTTAGCTTAACTGAGATTAATGACTATCAAATTCAACTTATCAGATAAATTTTCTACAAAAGAAATATATGCCATTAATGAGGTTTTAAAAAAAATCAACATTTTTCCACAACGCCTTATATCATATCATTAAGGATTGAATTTACGAGGAGAGAGCTGGAGAAGCTTCTGTCTTGGGATCATTAAAAATATCGCAAAAATCCATACATCATGAAAAACATCAATTTATAAAATAATTATTTAATATCATTTCAACCGCTATATTTTTGTGGAGAAATCTCAAAAAATGTATTAGAACTGCTTTATGTTTTTTTTTTTAATTCCAAACAAAAAGACATCATGATACATGATGATAAAATAAATCATTTATAATAAAATCTATAAAAACACATCAAGAAGAGGAGCTTAAAATAAAACAAATACTGAATGCTATAATATAATACATTTAAATCTTTTTTTGTGCTGTAGATGCGTTCCGCGGAAAATCGCACAAAAAAAGCTATGACTTACATAGAAAAGTGAAGATGTGTTCCATGGATTTTATAAACCGCATAACTTTGAAACAGCTATATAAAATATATCCAAAATCGCATAAAAAAAGTTAATAAAAAAAACAGGAAAACAATAAGACTTTTGGAAATTCCTTTAGGTAATGTATTTTTTAAAGTCGAAACATTGAAAAAATGCAAAAAAAACGAAATCAAATTTTTCAAAAATCTCAAAGAAATAAATTTAAAAAACTTGGAAATCGTACAAAAAAAGTCGCACAAAAAGAGATTTGAGTATATATTGAATTCACAAATGAATACACCTTGGGAATTGAAATTTCACTTTGACCTTTATTGATGTGAAGTTTAAAATTAACAGATCATCGATTACTTACATGAATTAGGGATGAATATTTATTAAAAAAAACTCTCAATACTAGAAACAAAGTATATTTGTAGAATTAAAATATTTACTCACGCTGCTGACAACAGCCAAAAGTATGAATGTCTTAGGCAACATCTTAGCAGACCACAAATAATCCTACTCAGACCTTTGCTAAATAATAATATTAAGAATGAGGCTTTTATATAAAATAGCGTGATAACGTTTATGTAAATGCTCAAACTGTGGACTGCATCAAAAATATTTTTCTGGCTTAAAAACTGCATCATATATAAATGTTGATTTTAACTGCAAAACTACTCATTTTATAAATTGATCGTAACTTGGAGATACGTCATTGAGTGAACAGAAGCACTTCAGTGTCATTTACGGTTATGTAAAAAAGTTTTAGGCACTTGAAATTGTCACCCTTAAATTTCGTTTTTATTAGCTGGTTTAAGAATCATATTAATTTTTAATGTATTTCTTGCGAAAATTACCCGGACTGTAAAACGTTAATATTCTTTCCCATACGTAATGTGTTAACACATTCCAGACTGGTATATTTCGCATAAAATGTCGCTTGGAGTCGGCGCGAGTTTCGGAGAATTTGCAAAATAATCATTTCTTTTTAAAAATCTGTAGTTTTCAACATGCAAATAAACACGGGAAGAATTTGACACTCAGGCAAATCACATGGGATGAAAAGGATAGAACATACATTCCAGAATCATTGAATTATAAATCTCTTTCGTCGAAGCTAATAAATGCGCTTGTTTGCATAAAAATCTCAAATTTTTAGTCACGTGATTTCAAGTAAGCGGACCGGAATGATTTAATTAGGTTTAGTGGAGCTCTATATTTTATTTAATTTTCATTTAGTTCTATTCACAGATGTTCAATAAAGTTTAATAAGTGCGATGATGAATTAAGTCAATCAAGCAGTTGTATTTGCCTTCCTCTGATACAAAAGTGATCGAATTTTTAACATTTTTTGATGCGAAAAGTATTAAATATAGAATATTGTTATTTAGCGTATTGACTAGGCGATCTTATTTAATATAAAAATATTTCTTAAAGTTTGATAAAGTAAAGTAGTGGAAATAGGGGGAGCCATGTATGTCGATGGCCGAGCGATGACATTATTTACCATGGAAGTTCTTAGTCCTGGACAAATAATTTTTAGCAAAAAAATTAAGCATATTTTTATTTTGTATAATATTGTCTATAGCTTAGACTATAATTAAGTAGAAATATTAAAAAATAAAAAAATAGTGAGCGATTGAAGAAAAATTTGTGTTTTTGCTAATATTTTTTGTTGTTTTTTATTTATTAAATAAACGCTTTTGAATATTATTAAATAATTGTAGTTCATACGATTAAGACGTTTATTATACATGTATTTGCCAAATTTCATAAAGAATTCTTATCTAGAACGTGTGGGAGCACTTCCATGAGCTTGAAAAAAGTAGTTTCGAAAAAAACGCGTTTAAAGCGCAGCTTCTCCTCGTCGGCCTATAACTTTGCGAATTTCAATTATATCGACTTGAAATTTGCTGAACGTATTCTTTAACATTTATTCTTTCTGATACACGAAGAAAAAAATGTTTTTTTGTATACAACAAGGTAGAATCGTCCTTAAGACTATAACACAATCTGGACAGTATTCTTCAGCAGTATTCGCCCTATCTTCATCAATATTTAAAGTTCCGAAACCCATCGTGTCCATTTAATTTAGTCAAACTTCTAAATTATTAATGGTTTTTTTTTCTTTGAGCAAACGATTAGAAGAAATTAGATTTGTACTAAAAATCTACGAAAAAAATATGATTGAAAAATACAAATTAAATAATATTTATATGAAAACTCTTTTAGAGACACTCGAGCAAGAAGATTTATCGTTAATCCTTCACACACATAAACAATATGATTTCTAGAAAAAGAAGAAGAAAAAACGTTATTTTTTACCAATTATATATAATGATTCATGAAAAAATTTGAGATAAATGTTAAGAAATTAATCCAATGTATCCATCAAAGATAAAGCCAAAATTGTAGCATAACGTGATTGAAATATTTATAAGTCATTTGAATTTGATTTTTTTAAATCGTTAAAAAGTGTAACTTTTTTAACGTATTAAACAAATATTTTCACTTTTTAACTCAGAATTAAAACTGATTTTCTTTGATATTGTGATATTTGGATCTTAAAGTATTGGAATGATGGACCTCCATCACACCAAGCTACCAATTTATCTATGACTATTATAAAGATTGCAAAATTTTTCAATGTGATATACGAATTAATCTCATAATTAATCTCCGAACGAATCTACGATTAATACTCCAAAGGTGATCATTTATTATCAAATTAAATGTATCAAAAATGTATTTAATTTTCAATTAATTTTCTATCTCTCATATGGCTTTTTTTATAAAATTCTGTATATCTTGTTTAGCTAACATCATTTAAGCATTGCAGATTAGTAGCCCTGCCCTCGACAAATTTATGAGCACAATTCGATGCATGTTCAAAATGAGCTCATTATTTGATGTAACTTAAAAATATCTCGCATGGAATGGATCAATCAAAGTATGAACAATAAAAAAATAACCGTTCAGCTGCTTATTATATTTCGCTGAATTTTGACAGAGTGCAACAAAATAGCTGTCTGTAAAAATTACAACATAATATTTATAAACTTCAATTTGTTAATAAATTCATGCTCCAAAGACATATTTATTTCTTGAATTTAACGCAATGGGTTATTGTAAGGAAATAGCAAACTGCGATTAAATCTACACCTCTATTTTGTCTAGACAAAAGATGCATACTATAAGAATGGTAGAAAATTATCAAAATTTTATCGAAAAATGATGTTATCTTCCTTCAAATATAAAACCACAAATCTGTGACATTGCCATATAAACCTCAGTCTATAGATGGTGTCATGCCAAAATGTTTCTCAAACATTTGCCTTTTCTAATCGCAATCTTTTTTGTAAGTACAAACGCTTCACTTTATATATTTTCGATACTCATTGTTTTTGTTTGCTAATTTGCTAATAAAGTAAGCGAAACATACTGAAAGCAAATTTATAGATTCGTTTTAAAATTGCATATTTTTAATGGATATTCACGAAAAATATTAGCATCATTTAGCACGTTAACAAAGTAAATCAATTTTTTTTGGCTTTCAGACAACATAATGAATCCACTCATTATACCTTGTTTTTTTTCTATTTTAAAAAAAGTGTGTGATCTTTTTTGGAGCGTCCTGAATACAAATCTAGTTGTAACAACATACATTTGCCAAATAATTTATCCCCGTTTAAAACGTATAGCTTCTTCACAACAATTTCATTAGTATTTCTAACACCATAGTATTTCAAAACTGCATCCTCATCCACTCATTATGTTTATTAATTTCAGGCATCTACAGCAGATTCACGTGAACCAAAATCGGCATTATTAAATCCATTCAATATTCAAAAAGATAAGGAATGTTCGAGTCCAGGCTTTATGTGCAAGAACTGTGAAGATCTAGTTTTCTGTCAACAATCATCCAATGGAGAATGGATTGAACATCCTGGGGGATCGTGCGAAGGCGGCCAAACATGCAATGATGGTGCTTGTTCTGATATACATAGCTATGAATGTGACCCGACTTTAGACAGTTATACTTTCATTTGCAATCAAATCGGATCGTTTCCTCATGCTTTCAACTGCAAAAAATATTATCAATGCACCCCTGATAACGACGGTGTCAATCCTATTCCTATAGAACTTGAATGCCCTGAAAATTTCAGCTATGATCCACTAACAACACTCTGTCGCAACAAATTACCAGGGGATGAATGTACAAGCTCACTGGTCCAGCCGTGCAGTTCGGTAGGACAAATGGGTCCTATTCCTGGAAATCCGTCCTTGTATTTCGCTTGTCTGACCTTGGAAAATCCTGATAATCCAATGATTTTCCCTCAAATATTCCACTGCAATGGTAATTTTGTATTCCACAATGGCCAATGCAGAGATCCTTCACCCGAGGGAGTAGATAATGATGAATGCTCAGCCGTTGGAAATTTCTATGATCCTGACGACTGCAGAAAATACTTCGAATGTTCGACTGTAGGAGACGAACCTATAGAGAGAACATGTAGTACGGGAAATCGATTTGAGGGATTGACTGGAAACTGTGTCACCATTTACTTGCTAGCACGGAGAGAATGCATTTATTTTTAGAATTTTGTCTACCTTTAAAAACGATGAATTGTAAGTTTTCAAAAAAAAAACATCGAACCAAGATTTTAATAAAAAAAATTGATCTACAAACTAAATTATGTCTAATATTAACCCTTCTTAAACAATCGTAATTATAGTATCGATGGAAATCGATCAATCTTAACTCATTAACTGCGGGGTAATTTGGCGCGCGACTGTCCTACAACACGAAATGTTTTTGTTTAACTTAAAATGCTTTCAAAATATTTAACCAACATCATCATGAATCACTGAATATTTAAGATAAAAAGAAAAATTACACACACACGGAATACGCTTTATTTTTTTAGTTTTTGGTCACTCTCAAAATTTTTAGCAAGCAATTCATAAAAATATGCTTCACGCACGTAACTATCAGCCTATATAAAATATATTAATATGCTTCTCGCAGTAAATGTGTTAAGTGATTCATAGCACCATCACGCCTGACGGGGGTGGCTTTTTCGTCGTTGCGACTTGAAGTTCGCGTTTTACGCACGCGAACCCACGATTGAGAGCGTCTTGATGCGTGATCGATCGCAGTGCAATCCATAACAATGGTCCCGACCCACGAGTCGGCTGCGATGATCGACGGAACACACGCTTATGATTTCAATCTTTCGGTGATCGAAATGAGGCAGGTGCTGCAGATGATCATGGGGACCCTCTACTGACTGTATGTTGATCCCGCTATTCGGGACCATGCCAGCCCGCTCAACAAAAGTGCACAGCAAAGTAAAAAATCTGAATTTAATGTCCGCGTTCGCGAGGACACGCTCATTCTCAACTTCGAGTTGCCACTTGAAGGGAAGTTCAGTCTCGCTCGCGATCTTATTTGGTGCGAGCCACCAATATAAACCAGCCTCTGGGAGGGGGGGGGGTTTCTTGAACATGGAGATCGTAGAAAGCTCCGGGGATGCATTTCTCCCCATAACACAAAAAGTCTTAAATGCCCTAAAATATGAGGGAGTAGACACAAGGTTTGTGTGTCTAACCGGTCCGCTTTTCCGATCGCTGACACTTCGAATGAGCGCCACGCGATCAGACGTCATGCCCGGACGTGTCCACAGAACGGATCGGCGTACGGACACTCCAAAATTGGGGAAAGTCTGAACCTAAAAAGCGTAAGTAATCCGGAACGATCCAGCGACATCTCTGCTTGCTTTGACTACAGCCGGGTCCCTTTTTGAAAAATCGCCGCCCTTTTGACGATTTGCCGCTATTTTGACAGTCTACTGCTGTCTTTTTTTTTAGGAAAAAGTGAAGACTTTTGTTTCAAACTGTAGGATCTTTATGTTAAATCCAAGCTTCAATCAGGCATGGATCTTCTATTATTTGGTACACTTTGATCTGTCCGTTAAAATCAAGCACATTTCTTCAGAAGATGTTTGTGATGGAGATACAGTATGAAGATCATCGTCAATCTACTCTTTTTCCCATTTATTTATTCCAAAATATATTTTTAGCAACAAAAGGTAGACTCACATACTTTCAAATATTAAACAACTATATTTAAAGTTTATTATTATAAATCAAAAATATATATGATCCATTAGGTTTTATAAAATTACAGCAAATGAAACGAGGATAATTTGTTTACGACTAATTTATCATTTTTAACAATCTGGATATCGATTTTATTTAATTGAACTCAATGTCGATCTATATTGATTGAAAGTCTGATGTTATCTTGTTAAATCGACACTGTTGAAATCTTATTATTATTGACGATTGATCAATGCATGAAAACATGTTTATTAGTATAAAATATGGTTAATTCGGGGGAAATATTTATAACCTATAGGTAGACCCAAAATGATTTTCGTTTTATTGCTGGATCATTTTTGGGGATTAGTTGCACTTAGGCTACTGCACTTTCAAGTCGTATTTTGCGCTCGTTTGGTGAGTTTACTCATCAAGAATAAATTTTGATTTTTAAAATTCTAATTTAACAACCCAATTTACAATGGATCGATTTTCGCCGATTGAAGGATTTATTCGAAATTTGATGTTTTATCATTTTCTCAAAAAAGAGACTACAACAATTTTTCAATGTTTCATTCTAAATGACATTCAATTTTGCAGGAATGGGAATGGATATTTCTTCGTCTTTATTTCGATTGATGAAATGTTCATTTAACATTTTATTTTAACAAGTTAACATTATCTTTGAACTATAGTAATTTACAGGAGATTAGCATTTTTTTATAATCAACATTGGAAAGCAATACATGACTGAGTTTTTGGATCAAATTTATTACCCGCAGAACACGATTTTTCTACTGGATTATTTCCAATGACTGAGCATTCAATATAATTTGTGCAGTTTGATGGCTGAACAAAGTTACCAACAGCAATGCATCTTCCATCTTCGACACCTTCAGGCGTAGGATCTCGACAATCTCCATTGAAGAACTCATAGTTACCGGGACATTGAAATATTTGGGGGAAATAGTATGTTGTGCCTTGAACGACAGTGGGAAAACATGCATAAAACATAGTTGGATTTTCATCGATTCCTCCCATATCTCCAATTCCAGTACATACATTCAATGGAAATTCAGTGCATCTATTGTTCTGCAATACTTTACTACAGCGCGAAGATCCAATATCGAAACCGAAGTCATCAGGACAATCAATGACCTGCGGACTACTTGCAATGCCAGTGCCAGCCGTGTTTAGAATACATAAATGATACTGTTTGCAATTGAACGGATGAAGAAACAATCCTAGTTGATAGCATGTAAATCTGTATTCATTGAAGTTAGTGTTGCATTTTAAATTTGGTCCTGCAGTGCAAGATGAAGTATCCTCTTCACACGTCTGATCATTAGGACATGGACCAGCAGGATCTTTGACGAAGGTTCCGTTTGGTAGTCGAAAGCAATGCGATAAATGCGTGCAATTCTCACATATGAAACCTGTTTGTACGCATTGTGCGTCATATGTAGAAGCTCTTTTCCAAATGTGACCAATTTCGCTGAAAGCAACAGCCTGAAATGATAAAACACACATGATCATCACTGATATTTATTGCATATTTATGCATAATTTGTCTGAAGATCCCCATACGTTTTTAATCACTTGACCACCGGCGACTCGTAGAAAACAAATATTTTTTAATACCTATAAAATATAATGCTTAGGACACATATTGGTGAATCCAAAAATGTTATGGACGAATTGCATATTACGCAATTTACTAATTGATAAATATCAGAAGATGGAAGCTCATCGAAGTTCTACTGTATTTCCATTTTATTTTTATATGAATTAGAATTTATTTTGGGATATCTTGGTCAGAATGTCTTGCAAAAACTGTTCTTATCAGTATTACTAGTAAATTGAGACTACTCTAAATAAATAACCAATTTTAATGGCATGTATACAATATTAACAAAAATATTCATTATGCGTTGTGACAGCCTTGAATAAGAAATGCCCAAAACCCGTAAATGATCCCGCAGGACAGCGTGCGTGATATTCATACATATGCTAGGACACACAAGTCGCCTTTAGATAGTAAAATATACACTTAAAACTTTTTTTGTGCGGTAGATGCATTCCATGGATTTTAAAAACCGCATAACTTTGAAACAGCTATATAAAATATTTACAAAATCGCATAAATAAAACTTAATAAAAAAAACACTAACTAAACTTTACTAAAAAAGCTATAGCTCCATAAGTAGTTGGAATTTTGGAAATTTATTTGGAGAATGTATTTTTAAAAGTCAAAACATTAGAAAAATGAAAAAAACGAATTTTTTTTTCAAAAATCTAAACCAGAATAAAGGGCGTGGTCGTAATTCCGTAATAATTTACACAGTCCCAAATTATATTTTTTTTCCAAATTTCGTTTAGTGTTGATGATTTATTTCCTATTTTATCCAAAATATCTCGATACGTGCTCTTTATGAAATAAAAAAAAGATAAAACTACTTTTAAAAAAACCGCATAACTTCGAAATCGCACAAAAAGAGGTTTGAGTGTATAAGTCAAAAATAGGTTGTACAGAATTTTTATATTTCTAAAATCGCCGGCGATTAAAAGGTTAAAGGATTATATAATATTATCTTGCAGATTAACAGAATGGATTAAAATAATTCCAATAACAATCTATTCAAATATTGAAAGAAATCTAAAAATTTAGCAAGGAGATATGCAAAAAACCGATTATCGATAATAATAATGACGAAATTTCTTCGGCTAATGAATCGACTTCATCATTATCATTGGTCTCCAAATATAAAATTGCATTTATCATACTCATAAATGTTTTAAATTGGTAAAAGAGACCTTTAAAACATTTTGCCTTATATTTCAAAAGCAACTGAATGACGAATGATTTTAGATACAAGATTATTAAAAATTATTTGTGTGTTCATGGTAGTGCTTTATAAGCCATGTTAAACGTTAGATCATAGCATTATTTTTATATATTAGAGCAATTTAAGCATATCTTGTTTAAACACAATTTTTATGATCATAAATTACTAGCTGAAACAGGTCTATGAAAAACCATCACAGGATCTTGAAACTCTATGGATCACAATAGATCCTATTAATAACATATTATGAAAATGTAATCACAATGAATGTTTTGATACAATCAAGACAAAAACTATTCGTTTCTTCATCAGATTGTGAGTGGAAGCTTGTGAAAGAAGTAGATAATTTATGATTTGATTTAAAAAGTAATGATAAAAATCATGGTAAAAATATATTTTAATCAAATCAAAGATCAGGTTTAATCAATTGAAAAATAATCATTTTTTATCATGACAATGTATGGTGTCATACCGCAATGACATCCAGGACATGGGAAGAAATTCAACTCCATACTTGTTATATTTTAGATTAATATATGAATATCTGTACGCATGCCTTTCATAACAGGAGCAGGAGGGTATCCTGTGCTATTGGGGGGGTTATAGGATCGTTTTGAATTTTTGCGTCATTCGAAGATAGCAAAACCTTCAGCAGTCGAACGAATTGGAAAAATATTTCATTTAGATCAAACCCTAAATTGTTTAAGAAAACAAATTGTTTACTCACACTGCAGACAGCAAATACAAATATTAATATTTTCGGTAACATGTTGACAAGTTTCAATTAACCGATCGTGGATCACTAATCCTATCGATATTTTTTCAAGAACCTTTTATATAAACTTGCATGATAACAAGTAAATTATGCGCCTTCAAACTGTGGAATAACTGCCTTAAAACTGTTAGTAATCTCTTCCTCTTTCATACACAAAAATATTTATCAATAATAAAATAGAAATGGAAAAATGGAATTTCCAATCACTTACCTGTCGAATTAAAACCGTGCTAAATTCGTCATCACTGAGACTTTTAATTAAACCTTTGAATGAGCAAAAAATACACTATGTAAACATATCAGATAAAATCATTGTTTTCCTCTCATGGGCACATCGTTATCACATCTATAAAGCATATATCTCAAATATGACAAATAAAATATTCGATACAATCACGCTTATCACGGTTATAACGAGATCATATGGCAAACAATCGTTCGACGAATTTATGACCATTTAAAATAAACGACATTGGAAAACATACGAAAACGTGTTTTGAATTTCCACACCTGAAATGTAAAACATTTATCTATAAATTTCAATTAATTCTTCAATGATTTTGGGCAACTTTGGGCAGACTGAGCTTTTATTTGTTCCGCTTTTGGTCATACATAAAATACAAACAATAAAAACAAGTCGGTTTGTGCTCGTTACAACCGAGTTAAACTGCAGTTTAAGTATTCATTTGTTAAGAACGCAGCAAATTTGTGAACAATGATTTAAAATGAAAGGCAACATCGAACAGTTTGAGAGTCTTGTATCAAATAGAACACTTATCTAACATGCAACTCACACGAAAACAATATAATCCCCCTTGAAATTGAAAGAAATTTTTTGCTGTTGTAATTCTTTGGGACACTCAGAATTTTATCAGATTTTAGATAAATGCTATGAAAACAATCGATTGAAAATATCTGTCGACAGGAAATGATTCAGAGCGAAAGCAAAGTGCACAATAATCACAACGCTTTCGTTTAATTTTCAAAATTATTACCAAAAGGTAATAAAAAAATATTCAAATTGATATCATCATTCGAATCGATCGAAGGTTATTGAAATGTAGATATTTTTCTAGCAGAAATATTAAAAATACGTTTTACTACACCTATGTTATTCCCGCAAGTGTAAACAATAAGTTGACAAAGTTTTATTGCAATCGGATGAACGGTACGGCAGCGCATTAAATACGGACAAACAAACATTGATTTTTATATATTAGACTATGCCTATTTGGGAATTCAATCCCAGGATCCCGTACAGTTTTAGGTGCTCATGAATAAACGCAATCCCGAAAAATTCGGGATTGAAATTTTTATCCTAACAGAAATCGTACACCTCACCAGCACGAATCTGGACGCTTGGAAACAGTGGCAGTAACTACTAATCGGTGAGCTTAGGCGACGCCTAGTGACTGTATAATCTATGTATACATATATGTTTTTCAAATTGTTATATTAACATTTCCCTGCCGGTGATGTATTTACTACACCTCGACTCTAATAATGGGAATATCGATATGAAATATAATAGATACGGGCTTCAGAATTTTTGTAATCCTCCGTAATATAATTACGAATTACATCAAAGTATTATAGTATATAAGTATTCATCTGCAGCGGCGGAAATAAATAATTTGTTGTGAAATCGGGAATTTTGCGAGTTTTAGTCCGTGTCTCAGCAGAAAGGAATTTTATCAGTCACATTGATGGTGTTATACGAAAATCGGGACTCACGCGGTCATCAACTCAAACTAGCATTTAAATATCTGATGACGATACCTCCAACGAGTGTGGAGGCTGAGCGTGCATTTTCATCAACAATTGCCTGGCTACCAAAATCAAATCCAGACTAGATGACGAAACACTCAATGTTTAATGTTACTTCAGGCATATTTTTCAAAAAAATATTTGAATTTTTTAGTGTTTTATTTATCTATTTTTGGATTGTATTTTTATCTTTTCTTAAATTTCTAATGCCTATGTTACTGGCGCAATTCTTAGCAATAAGTGGACGAAGTTTTATCGCAATCTGATAAACGGTATGGCAGCGCATAGCATACGAACAAACAGAGATAATTTTTATATATTAAAAAATAGAAGATCATCGAAACCGATCAACATCATATTTGGCATTATAAAGAAGAACTTAGAAATTTCGAACATTAAAACTGAAAAATCCTTAAAATACATACATGAAATCGAATCACTTAAAACTCAGTCTTAAAAAAATATGTATCAGAATCTTTAAAAATTAGAAAGCTACAAATTGTCCATATACCAGTAAAAAAGTTCAATACTGAAGCAAAAATAAATCAGTTTATATATAATTGTCGCGAGCTTCCCTCGTTTATAATTTATGCAAATTAATATTAAACAATTTCACTAATTAAATGACACCAATATTAGATAAGGAAGCACAAACATATTATGAATTATATTAATTGCATATTTCCTGTTATCAATTTTTAATGTCGATAATGATTTTAAAAAAATTGTGAATGATCTAATTGTGAAATAATGCTTTGCTTCAATCTAGATGTTGTACTCGGAAAACAATTGTCTCGAATAAAAGATAAGAATTGTGAAATTGCCTCTTCAGTAACTCAGTCGAGTGTATATTAAAAATAAATATTGTGTTATCACATTTTGATACATTAATGAAATTAAAAATAATAACGTTAAACGCTCGATTGCAAAACATTTTTAATGTTTCCATTTAATAGAACATAATTCAAATATAATCAATTTTGCATAGATAAAATATCTGCTAGAGTATCTGTATTTTACACCAAATAATATCATCGTTGATGATAAATCAATATTGAAGTTACGGAGGCCACAGAACATTGTTTAAAAAACAAACGTTTATGCTTACAATAAATGAAGGCTGAATATAGAAAGTGAACTGATATGTTCATCAAATAAACAACAACGATATTAATATTACATATTTAACAATTTTTCTAGCACGGAGATTCAAAATTCAGATTGAAAGACTTCATTGATAAATTATCCAGGATCGGACATTCCATGAAAAGTCAGAGCTATATTATATTATAAAACCCTGTATCATCATGTGCGAATCAACATCATTGTGTTAAACCATTAAGATCCCACGCTAGCGCAGGATTGCACGTTGTATTAGATAGCGTCATCTCTCGGAAAAACTAAAATTAAATAACGACTTACAAATTTGTTTGGGACACGTATAAAGTTTGTACCTGGCAATCGTTCGTTCGAAACGTTTGGATTTTGTGATCTACTCTTAATACCATCGATATGGAGTACTCTGGCAAAGATAATCTTCGAATAAATGCAAGTTTTCTTTTTTTTTAGCAAACTTAGAATCACTAAATAATAAATGCAATTTAATAGAAAAAATTATGGAGAAGATTCGCTATAAGTTACAAATTAATCCAACGATCATTTTATTAAAGTATGTAACCAAGACTGACCACTGACCAAGTGTTGGTATAGTGGATAAGATCCTGGACTCTTATTACAAAGGTTCGGGTTCAAATCCAGATTGTGGAAAAAATTTTCACCGTTCCAACACATTTGGGAGATCGGAAATATTAATATTTCTGATCGATCGTCTCGATCCAGGTTTACCCTGATTTCCTGGATTAGAAAAAGTAAATGCTGAGGCGATTAATGAAGTCGTGCAGGGACGCCCATTAGTGAGTGATTGAATTTGCAACAATAATTAAATTATCATTTATATATAATGATAATTTCGCTACTCACTCATAGATTCTCTCCTCTCCTACCTTTCCAAATAATCCTATCCTTACTTTACCACGTGTGGAAGGCAACGGGAAACCACCACATTAAAATCCTTTCCCTAGTAAAATCTCCTATGGAGATCGCCTACGTCCGATGGTTCGGATATGGCACATTAAGAAGAATGTAAAATACGTGCGATCCCACGTGGAAATTTTACTGTTTTTTTTTTGAGGTCTATAAGATGTTAATCACATTTATTTTTCGATTTAATTCATAATCCATACACAGAGAATTAAGCATACCAACAGTGAGGCAGGAGATTGAAAACCAGCCAAGCCTCCGGAACGCGTAGGCTGAAAATATGTATGATTCATGACCTGGCGAATTCAGAATCCCTACACGTGTATTTATAGAAGATGTAATAAAAAAGATAAAGTGGTAGGAGCTTATTAAATCCTGTATATTTACCACTCGATCTAAATGATTGTAATAATATAACAAAAAATAATTGTAAAAAATCATAGCTTTCAATAGGAACTCAATGGATAAAAACACTATGTCATCTATTTATTTAAACTCAATTTAGGAATGATTTATTTCAATCATTTCAAATCCAAACTATCTACAATATTGTATTTTTTGTTGTAGATTGATTAACCATTAACATACATAATACACACAAATACTAAATGTTTATACATATAAATCACAAGTGAAATTCGTATAAATAATTGAACAGCTATATACAAATAATTCATAATAACGTATGAGAGTTTTAGGGATACGTTATTATTTTATATTTTATCAAACAACCAATAAAAAAGAATTCGAATTGTCATACATATATTTTATTATTTTTACATCGAACGATGTTATATATATTGGTTTGCTTGTACAATAGCCGTATTAAAATTGTCATAATAAAACTTTTATATTACAAAATATTTTTTTAAAAAAATTTTCAATAAAAATAACAAAATAAATTCACAACATCGATTTGTGCAAAAAAAATATTCACTCGAGTAAATATTGATTTTCACAATAATATTATGTTAAGATAAGACAATATTCACACTGACATATCGATGCTGAAGAAAGGAGAGATCTTTTAATACTATATGTGAAACAGGCAAGGGTCAGATCGTTTAAATGTAAATACGATGCGTGTTTAAAAACGAACATTTTTAATTCTGTGTGTAAAACAGCATTTCCAATAAAACGTGATTTAAGTTAAGAAAATGTGATCGGCTCACTCAAATGCGTTGAGATTATATATTTAAATAATACACGCGTCTTTCGCAAATTAATTGCATTAAAAATGCATACCCATTTAATCATCATTGAATGTTTGAGATACGACAATGTGTTCATTTTTGTGACATATCAGAGACTTTTAAAAAAATAAATATCTTTATTTGTACATAAATATATTGGAATTGTGAAAAATGTCAATATTCACACTAACACCGAGTAACGAATGGTATTTTTTTCTACGTCAGGTATAAATTGATCTTTAAAAAACGTAAATTATTTTTTAAAAACGTTTATTTCACTATGCGTTCACTCCTTGGGTAAATGCCAATGTGAGAGGGGCAATTTTTGGAGACGAGCTACGGCAGGTCTTCCAAACTTAAGCCAGCACAATCCCAGAATGAAACATATAATAGACTCTACATAGAATCCATCGAGGAATGTTATACACGTGCCTCCTCCTTCGGTGCACATCTAAAAACAAATTATTCAAATACAATGTGTTGCATTATAATAATGTCGAATGAATATTTCTACTGTCCACTTACCTGCTTGTCATGATGAGTCGAACATGAATTTTCAAAAAGAATTGCACTTGCATTGGAGGGTAAATCTCCACAATTTCTATTTGTAAGAGGATCAACGGCCCATAGAGCTAAGGTATTAGGCCAATTGCTACCCAAATTCGATAGTGTATTAAGTAGTGTCATGTATGTACCACCGACTAATGGATCCGACACTCGTGCAAAGAAAGCCATCACAGCCACAAACATACTAAATAAACACACCTTTAAATCATAACGAAAATAAATTAGTATCTTCAAATGCTGCATAATAGTATTTAAATTAAAAGCGATCCGAAATACAAACCTGATGAAAAGCGTATAATAAAAGAAGCATACAAAGATACACTGGCATCGGTGTGGTTTGTAACATAATTGGAGTAATAGCTACTATCAATGCAGCTACTAATCCAAATCCAACCCTGTATGGATAGGCGCGTAGCCATGAATTGAGCGGTTTTGGACCCGTTGTCTGCTTACTCAATATCTAAAATAATATAGTTGTTTATAATACCAATACTTTTCATTTTTATACTCACATATCAAAAATTAGCATGCGTTGCAATACCACGTCTCGCATAACAAACTGCGTACACAAACAATATTTTTACTATGCCTATGTTATTCCCACAAGTGTAAACAATAAGTTGACAAAGTTTTATCGCAATCGGATGAACGGTATGGCAACGCATTAAATACGGACAAACAAACATTGATTTTTATATATTTTATATATGAAATTGTATTTATATAATGGTACACAGTGACATTTATAATTTTAAATATTCAAAATACTATCGATTAAAACTCAGAAACCTACTCCCATGATGTAGCAAAAATTTTCATGAGCTGTTAATGCCCAGTCTGCGCTATCTCAAGTTGAAACATTACATGAAATCTCTTCATCTGTTAACCCTATCGTACCGGAAATTGTGAGACAGAGACGGGTGTCTTGCATCTCATCATACACTTGTACATCGATGGCAAAGTCGAGCCATAAAGGTTAAGCTCGTTAAGCTCTTTCAATAAAGATTAAGACGACTTTCGTTTGTGTTGTCTTGAGAGCAGGCAGTTTGTTTCGATAATTAAGATAGTCGCATCATTCTTATCGTTGACCAATTTTGTTATTCCCCCTTGACTGTTTTGGAGTGGCGTCATTAGCCGAGTATCATCACTCCTTTGCCAAATCTACTCCTTCAAATTTTGATGAAAGATCGTAAATCAAACTCTTGTTTATCGTTTATGAATGTAACAACATAATCCTCATTGTATGTCATCATAACCACATGATCCATCTAATCAATGATCCATTTTAGATCTGATAACGGTCTATTTAATATAATTAAAATATACTCACTACTGGCAAAATTACTTGTATAGGTACAAGTGGAACAACCATAAGAGCAAGCTGTTCACGTGGAACCCCAGCTTCGACTAGTTTAAGTCCTGATACTGCATCACTAGCACTAAATCCTATCTAAAATATGAAATTTTCTATTAATCATTGAAGTATAAATATAATCAATTAAAATGAAATACTTTTGAATCATACCTTAGCTGTTAATAATACTATAGCTAATGTTCTAACGGTAGATAAACGAGTTATCCTATAGAGTTGATGATAAGCTGCCGTCACTCTGCGCCAACCCCATTCAGGTGGTCCGCGTTTAACAGGTTCACTTTCATGTTTGAAAATAGCAACCAATGTAGTCGTAACGACAAATATCCATCCCCACATGTATAAAAAGTCTAAAACAATAAAATTCGTATTTAAAGTGATAACAACTTCTTATTGTACCATATTTATTTATCTTCATAGCAGATTTTTTAAGAGTTAAATACATTCCAATATTATGGTTTACTTTTGCCTTATTCACACAAAGCAATATTAATTTACCTGAAAGTGTAACAATGCCCTTCATCGCTTGGCTCACTACGAAGGTAGCTATTACAAAAATTTGCTGATTCTAATGCCATAAATACCACATATCCGAGGAAATATCCTGCAGTTTGACCAACACTGTTGCACGTTGATGCATGTCCAACATTACATCTGAAGAAATAAAATAAATATATATAACTGCTGATTTAAAGATAATAGAGAAATATTTGTATGAAAATTTGTTTACCTCTTTAACATAGTAAGAGCCCAGCCGTCTACTGCTATATCTTGAGTGGCAGCCAAAAAATTTAATATGAAAAATGCTATAGTAAGAGGAATCATATGAGGTTCCCCTTCGAGCCACGAATCAACATTAATTGATATTATTAACATCCCTATGCCTATAAGATATTGGGCCGGAACAAGCCAAGTTTTTCTTCTTCCTACTTTACTCCAATAGAGTGCATCGACAATCGGCGCCCATAATAGTTTTAGGCTGAAAGGCCAATTCACTAAACTAAATTCTGCCTAAAACATTATAAAATTTAGAAAACATAAACTAGTGATCGTATGAAGGTAAAATTTATTTTCAATTAAATGTAAATAAACCTGTTGTTTGTAGCTAATTCCTCTATTCTGTAAGAGCATAGGAATTGCTGCTCCTAAGCCAAGTGGAATTCCTTGTAGTGTGTATAAGAACAATAAGATAGCAATATTGAGACGATCGCCTCTGATATCACTAGGTTCTTCCATGTCTTTCTTTTCACCATTTTCGAGCAACCTGCTCGAACTCCCTGAATGCCTCCGTCTTGTACTCATAATACCTATTGTTGTAAAACTGCAATAAGAAAATACAATATTGATAGCTTTTAATCTGAGATTTACACATAAAACTATTATCAATCTCGTTTATCAGGCTGCAAAAATCGAATGCATAATTAATTCGAAATATGAAATCGGAGCCTAATAACAATGATGACATTTTAGGTGACATGCATTGCCTAGAAGCGATTTGTATAGATTTATTGCCGCAGTCTGTTGTGCGTTTTGACATTGTCAATAAAAGTAGTGCACTAAAAATGTTTGAAGACAGATTTAGAAACATCGATTGATGAAGATCCACGTCAAACTGCAATCTGAACTCGGAAAATCATTAGAGTTGATCAAACTACGATTTCGAAACGTCTGACACCATTGGGAATGATATAAAAGGATAGTTCCTAGTTCATGCTCTGTATTTAGTGGGATCAGCTGGGCATAGAGTATTATGAACTGTTCCAACCCAACTAAACCACCAAAGGAGATCTCTACCGAAGCAACTGGTGCGTTTGAGCCAAGCATTGAAAGAAAAGTACCGTCGTACGTAGTAAGTAAGAAAAAAAACCGTCACAGCAGAGCTATACTGGGCACAATTAGATAGATTAAAAGTGGAAATGCTCAAAAAGCGATCAGTGCTAGTTAACAACCAAAGAAGAATATTACAGCATGATAATGCAAGATCACACGCAGCAAGGATTACGCAGAACAAAATAAGGAGAGCTGGATTTGGAAGTGCTGCAATATCCACCATATTCTCCTGACATTGCACCTTCAGACTATCATAATTTCAAGTCATTAGAACATTCGCTTCACGATAAAAAATTCACTTCTGTGGAAAGTGAAAAATCATTTGGATTCTTACTTTAGAGGAAAAACCGGCCGAATTTTATGAAAGAGGTATTAAAAAGCTACCTAATGGATAGTTCTACCCGTGCGCTTGGCTGGTGGTACTAAGCAGGATGGGTAGTTCAACCCAATTCACAGACTTAACTTTATACAGCGGAAAACATATTTTTTTATAAAGATCCAAACTATATTCTAATGCTAAATAACGTATATGTTTTGTTGACTTAAGCACTTTTTTATAATGTGTTACAATTCGGCAAAAAATTATTGATGAGCTTCATGTGTGGGTTTTGCAACGTTCCCCTTCACAAAGGTAAATGTCTCAATAAATAACATACCTTATTCACATGCATGTGTTTTTTTATAAATAAATAAAACATTATCGTAAATGTTCTACAATTTATACATATATATAAAAAATAAAGTGTTTAGGTTTAAATAAATACACAGAATTTATGTGAATAAGGTAGTAGGTGAATGTTTTAAATTTCATTATAAAATAAAGAGTAGTAAAAAAGATACAGAAACACAATGAATGTTCACAAAGAAATATATGAATTAGAAAAACCTTAAAATGCACACAAAAATGACATTTTCTTTTACAATTGATTCACATATTCCTATTAAAAGACCAAAAATAATATCAAATTTGATAAATATATAACCTCTCGCGAATGTTGTAAACATAAAAACGATAAAAATATGAATAAAAGACTAGCCATTTGGATTAATTATCAAAATCGAAATAAAAATCGAAACCGTTACATTATAAATATTATACCTATTTGCCCCGTTAGAAACTCAGGTGACAGCCAAGTACACGTCACATAAACATTGACGTGTAATTTTGATTTTTTCGCTCGATTTTAAAAAATACATTCGATTTGGACTAAAAACGTCGTTTTTTAAATGATCTTATTTATTTAGTATTCCCTGTGAACTGATGAGTTACTATTATTAATGATTTTTAGATGAAAACAGTTTTTTTGCAACATACAACCTGAGCTTACCTCAAATAGTGTTGCCAGTTTTTATTGACCTATCAAACACTGCCATATGTCATATTTTAGACGTCAAACTTATTCAAACGACGAACGACAAAAAAATCACAATGAATTACACAATAGTTATTATGCTTCATTTAATAATGGCAATTAAAATATGGCGATTAAATATTTTATTTAATTTTTTTTTTACAATTATAACAAATAATATTTGTATTTAAAATACTAAAAAAGTTCAAATAGTAAAATCACATGAAGATTTATTTTTTTTCCATTCAGTTTATTGGCATTTTAAAAAATCGACAAATGAAATATTTATCATTTTAAAATTGTTAAGCGCTATTCAAATATATTGCTTGAGAAATTAAAATTTTCGATAACAAATTTAATTGTTTTCTTATGAAATAAAGTGAAATATAAATATTCAGCTATAAATATTAAATTATTTTCAAAGTTCTTGTAAGAATCTAGTAATTATTTTTTTTTAATATTCAATGTCCATATTTTTTCAAATTTAAAATGAATTATGAAATTTTAAGTATGTCAAGCGGCATATACATATAAAACTACAATTTTTATTTTATCAAATAAATATCTCATTGATGAAAATCAATAGTAAACACATAGAACGAAAAACGAGCGCTTTAGACATACGTCACCATCTATCAATTTTTGAATGGGATGGCGGTTTCGGAACGCAGTTGTATATTGGAGCCGAAACGCGGAAGTGGTCTCTTCCGTATAAATTTACCGCACGGTATTCCAGTCCAAATCGGCCGATCTCCACTTTCGGGTCTCAAAGATATTGAGTGCTCCCGCCGCCAACGTGAGTCAAATAGCCTACTCCTCGATCACAATCTTTACATACATTTTATTTGAGTAGCCTTATTAAGCATGCAACTCAACGTCTAATCGCCACACTATTTTATTAATAATACACATTTTCAAATTAGAAAGTTGTTCGCTTGTATTATGACACGTCAATAACTGACATATGGCCTTCACTCGCCATATAAATAACCTAAATCAGTTAAATTATTCATCAAGCACAATTGTGCTTGCTTCGTGTTCATAAATGTATATTATTGACAATTAGTAAATTATATACTCTTTTTTTTTTGAAAATTTTCTGGAATTTTAGATGGAACAAATAGAAGCATTCATTGTTGATCCTTAACAGTGACACATTTTTCATCAATTGTATTGTCGTTTATGCTTTCTCATAATATCACAAAATATAAATTGCATAATAAAAGTAAATTGGAATTTAATGAGATTTTATTTTCACTTTCTAATTTTATACGGAGCATTGAAATAACTATTGACTTTTGGACAATGATACGTAGACAGGGATGTGCCCAAGGTGGTTTAGTAGATGCTTCGTCTCAAAATCTCCCCATATTTGGTCATGGGACCTTTTTTTATATCCTGTAGCTGCTGCCTAGCTCACCTCCCCTTTGTTTTTCGGTGACCAAGCTTATCGCTCCAAATAGATAAACAGCAGCTTACAGTTGATTTTTGAAAAGTTGCATTTTGAACTCTGTACTTATCAGTTTTGGAACCCCCAACACAGATATAAAACCCTTAAAATTAACCACGAAAGAAAGCTTTTTAAATGGCAAACGCGTTGAATTTTATAAACATATTTTTTATCATAAAATAAAGAGCAAACAATCACATAAATTAAGAAATTATTAGTTTACAGAAACCATCTTTAAAGATTTTAAAAGTTTGTAGCAAAATAAAAAGGATCTATTGGCAAGTAATTATAGTGTTTTTCCTTCTTCTTCGCTATCTTCACTTCCATCCTCATTTTATAGGTTCATAACTTCATTTTAAGTCATGATATTATACCCAGGGTCACCTTCATCTACTTCTAACCATTGTAAAACACCTTCCTCAGCTACTTCTTCTCCGGTATTATTATGTATGGCCCTACAGAAATCGTTCACATATACGAGACGCAGACATTTCAAACTCCAACTTTTGTATAAATTCTAATTTTTGATTGATCGTTAGATTGATTATTTTCTGTTCGTCCATATTTAAAGGGTAGGGTTGCGAAAATTTAAATTAATTTACTAAAGAGCGTTCATTCACTTCGAGTTAACAAGTTAAACTGTTGTAGAGTTGCGTGAATCCCCGGCCATCATGGCAAACACCAGTGTTGTATCGAAAACTACGCGTTATTATATCAGGGAATTCCCTGCTATACTATTGCTCTGGCTAGGTGCAGTCTATGAGCAAGATGGCATTATGTCTCAAATTCTAGTGCTAGACATATGGCATGATTATCATTATATCCAAAGTCCGTTAAATAGTGGTCCGTTATATGGAGGTTTTACTGTACTGCGTAAAGTTGAAGCTTCGTAATTCAAGGGACAAGAATATCCTATATGTTGAAAAACAATAAAAGAAGGAATAAAACCCACTTCTTAAAAATGTTAGCCATCCTTGATCTAGAATGCATACACTTCAAATTCAATAGTGGCTACCAATACTATTTAATTGATACATATGTATATTACAGTTATTTTAGTTGCCGATTGCGAAAATGGACTAGTTTCAGTGAAACAAGAAGGAACAAATCCTTCCGGCGTCAATGGATTCTCCTTGAAGAGAAATGAAGAAATTGTCATTGGAGATCTAACACATGTGGAGTTGTTGTTAAACAAATACACATATGTGGTTACTTTTAAACCACCCATAAAAAAGGTTAAACAGACTAACGGCAAAGATGGCGAAAATAAATTAAAAAGAAAAATGAATTCAAGCCAGGATGAAAATACCCCAAAGAAGGTTAAAATAATTGAAAAAGAGACTAAAAATACAAATTTTAGAAATTCACCTCAGAAATACACTAAAATTGATAATGAAGTCAATTCAAAAACCTGTGAAGAAAACATATTGGAAAAACTCGAAAATGGCTTACTTTATGTGCTCACAACTAAAAACGTAGCATCTAGTTCTAAAGTAAGTTTTGTAATGTTTGTAATATTTTTTTCATGTGCAACTTAAATTATTTTTAGTTAATTTTAATATTCGGAATTAATTTCTAGATTGCAGCTTACGATTTGGATAAGACTCTCATTAAAACGAAATCTGGTCGTGTATTCCCAAAGGATATAGACGACTGGCAATTGTGCTACAATGAAGTACCAGGGAAATTAAAGGAGATACACAAATCGGGTTTTAAAATTACAGTATTCACAAATCAATCACAAATAAGTAAAGGCAAATTGAAACCGGAAGACTTCCAAAGAAAAATTGAAAACATATTCAAAAAAATAGGAGTACCCGTTCAAGCCTATATTTCAGCAAGTAAAGGAAAATATCGCAAACCGCATACTGGAATGTGGGACACGTTGTGTAGAAAGGTTTTTATTTAATATTTATCTCATCAATATATGTTTATTATTGAACTCGCCGCCAACTTTTTAATTCTGATTTTGCAGAAGAATGACGGTATTCCAGTTGATATGGATGTAAGTTTTTATTGTGGTGATGCTGCTGGAAGGAAAGGCGACCATTCGTTTGTTGACAGATTTTTTGCTGAAAATCTAGTGCTAACGTTCTACACTCCAGAACAGCATTTTAAGGGGGGCCCTAATCCACATTATGAAGAACCCAGTTTCAATTCCAAACTAATCGATAGAAATGCAAAAAATCAGGATTTAATTTGTGATAAACAGGAGGTAAGAAATGCTTTTCATTCGTTTTAAGTACCCAAAAGTTCTATTTAGGGATATGAATTTGGTTGTTTTGTTACATCGGTCCGAAATTGGACCGTTAAAATTGGAAATTAGTCTGATTGCATGTAACACTAATCATAACTGATGCTGCATTCTAGATAGTTTCTAATTGTATTAACCCTTTGTGCTCAAAACCCTTGCCAATTGCCAAGACGCATACCCAGCTTTTCGGGGCAAGTATTACAATAATATGTGGTTTGATGTTTTTTGCCGGCTTTGTTTTTTTGAGAACAGACTTTGCAATCCTTCTTAACTCCTAATTCAATGCTTATAGGGATAAAAAAAATTAGTAGTTCGAAATAGTGCCGAACATGCAGCCCGGTTCTTGGTTGCGGACTAATTTCAAACAAGAAAATCTTATATCTATTGGAAGGGGTGTCATGTTATACGGTAGAGTGTAGGGACCCACTTCAAAGAAACTAAATGTAAACAGTTATAGTCATGCATCAAACCGAGTGGTAAGCGAGAGTAATCTCTCGAGTTGCGGCATCAAATCATATGGTGAGTGAGAGTCACCTCTCGAGTGTAAAGGGCTAATTTTGTTAGATTATTATAACAATTATCGCCGTGCGCATGTTGTTATTCTTGAGCCTTGACCCGAGACCACTTGCTCTTCTCCTCGATTGGTTGATACCCTTGTGGGATGCCTTATTCATACTTTTATTTGTCGTTATTTCTCATAATTCATAGAATGACGGATCACACTTAATTTTCAACTTTAAATGACACGCTTTTTAGTTGTATTTCACATTTTGATCATATTGTACACTGTTTAACGATTATCTAATTTTTGAAAGACAGATTTAAAATAAATATAACAAATATGATAATAACTCTTTAATATGTTGAGACAATCGATTATTTCTAATTTCTACTGTGCATGACACTTAACGCTTTGATTAGTGAGTTCATTTTAAATTGAATTTAACATAGATACTATATTCGTATGTCCACCACTAATCGTCCACAAAAATCCCATTTATCTCAGGACTGCGTAGAATGAGTAAAGTTTGTATATCAATAAATGAACCTTAACCCTTCCGAATCGAAGAGCAGACATGCTACGCTCTACTGTAAATCCACTTTTCTGTCAACTCCGCCGCAGCATGTAACAAGCTTGATAATGAACCAGGCTCAATAAATTAACCTTAACACTGTTGATAGCATTTATTTGGAATATTTCTTAATGTTCAACTTGCATGGAATCTGCCTTCTGTTATTCAGCTATTTTTGTCTATTAATGTGTTGCCAAAATAAAAGGACAGGATTTCCGTGCAAGCCTGCCAGTTTACTTCTGAAGGAGTAGATTTTGCAAAGGAGTGGTGATACTCAGTTAATGACGCCACTCCAGAACAGTCAAGAGGGAATAACAAAATTAATCAACGATAAGAATGATGCGAGTATCCTAATTATCAAAACAAACGCCTGCTCTCAAGACAACACGAACGAAAGTCGTCTTATCTTTGTTGAAAGAGCTTAATAGCTTATCTGACGATAGCAATTTCAGCTAATTATACCTAAATTTTATGATTTTTTGTTGAATAGTAAGTATGAATATTTACAAGTTTCTATAAAAATATATTGAAAATGTTTAGATGCCTTTATGGCACGACTTTGCCATCGATACACAAGTATATGATGCGACAAAAGACACCCATCTCCTAAAAGAAACCTAATTGAAGTGTGATGAAAGTATAAAAGATATTGTAAATGTAATGTTTGATATAATTATTTAAATAAATAATAATATTGTATTAGAAATAGAAGCACCGCATTGCAAAAGAAGTTCTATGGATCGCATTTCGCAATATTTGAGAATATTTAGATGTATAGGGATGGGTTCGTTTACAGCACAACTTTACCATCGATGCATCTCCGTCTCCAACTCACTAATATCCTCACTCTGCAAAATATACTTTCTAAACCCTTATTAAATTCCACACAAATACTATATATTCGCATTTAATCATATCATATAAATTCACATGTTTATGTATTTATATTGTTGAATTTATAAAGTACTTCAAAGCTAGCTCTAAATTTAATTGTGTGGTTTTCATTCAAGGTATTAGTGATGACTGGCTTTCCAGGCTGTGGAAAGTCGAGTTTATCCAAGAAAATAGAATTAACTACAAAAGGAAGGTATAAAATACTTTGTCGTGATACTCTTAAAAGTTGGCAAAAATGTGTATCGGAAGGAGAAAAATTTTTGAAGGTATTTTTATTTATTTGAGAATAATTTCATTTGGTAATAAATATTTTTCTAAATGCTAAAAATCTTTTAGTGCGGTAGAAGCATTATTGCAGATAGTACAAATTTAGACATAGAATCTAGATCAAGGTGGACTAATCTAGCAAAAAAATACAAAATCCCGTGCCGATGTGTTTGGTTTGATATGTCAATTAATCACTGCAAACATAACAATATATTTCGAGAATTGACTGATAAAAGTCATGCTACTGTTACCGAGATGGTATTTAATAACCTAAAGTAAGTATACGTATGTATTTATAAATGAGCAATTTTCATAAATCATTATCTTATATTATTTATTTATTTTGCAGAGGGAAACTTCAAGAACCCGATGTATCGGAGGGATTTTTGAATGTCGTCAAAATAAAGTTCGTTCCTGAATTTGAAAGTAAAGATTTGGAAGCGCTTTATTTTAAACACTTACTAGAAAAATAGATTGATAACTTGCTCATTTTTAAATATAACAATTTTTTCTTAATGAAATTGTGCCAAATTTGAAATGGCTTTATCGACCTTTATAATATGCCTTTGCCCTTTACTCTATAATCAATTTGTCGTCAATTCAAAGAAAATAATGGTTGTTAAATAGAAAAATCTGTGGTTTCTGCTTGTCGTCTTCAAACTCAAAATGTTACTAATGTAGATGAAATAATTTTGAGAAATGGAAATTTAAATATGAATTACAAGCCACATGTCTACGCGATGTAATGTATTAAATTTGACTTGACATATTTTCATAAGCTCCAAAATACTGACGATGATGATGCATTTTCGAAGTATTTTCTTGTATTCATAAAAGAATTTTGATATTACTAAATATGAATATTATAAATTTATCTACTAAATGAATATGATCCTGCGCTTTTGCAGTTATGCTTGGGTCATCATACTCTAAATGAATTATAATTGTTTTGAAATGTATTGATAATGGAATCTTAAATTATTTTTACATCTCGTTATAAAAATTAAGATCAAACAAAAATTCTCGAAGGATCTTGTCTAGGCAAAATATTTTGTGATTAATTTATTTTATATCACCACTAGAATAAATATGTATTCTAATTTTTTAATTTATATTTAGACAAATTTATATTTAAACAAATTTATATTTAAACATTTCTCAATAGTATTTGCTTCAAACGTGTCCACAAATTATTAACACTTTGTATATGGGTCCGTTTGATGAGTGATAACGCCTGGCGCGGGGATGTCCGCATCATGTATGTTAAAAAACGATTTCAAGGCTATTAAAAAATGATACCATAAGTCGATAGATCGGTCAGCTTATATATAATTTTGTGTGAAAAGATTTTCACTTAAAATAGCATTAAAAGATATCTCTAGTCAATAAAAAGGACTGGAATTGCAGTCTCCCACACTCAACGAGTGGTGCGCCGAAGACTGTAATCTCCGTCTCCCGCATACAATGTGTTAATATGGCATTTGTATTTTTTTTCCTCTTACAAATTTGTTAGCTTTCCAGAACGACTCTTAATTATTTAAATAAAAATTCAACTAACGATAAACAAATGTATTTTATGTGCATATGCATTATGTGAACCACATTCTATCCCGATCTGTTAATAAATAATTTGAAATTCAATTGAATTATTGATTTATATAGGTTTGGTTAATTTTTTCATTCATTTTGTACATGTTCCTTTATATGTTTTGCCTCATAATAATATATCTAAATATCAAAAATCATAAATTTACTGATTGTAAAATTATTAATATATTACACAGGCCAATATTTAAAACAAACATTTTTATGTATATATTTTTTCTTGTTCTGTAACAACGTTTTTACTAATTGTGTTAGTGGCTCACACTCCTATACGAGAGCCTCCAAATCAGATATTTTGACGAATTTTGAGGCTTTCAGGGGCATAAAAATGTACAATATATTAGACACATTTTAACTTGATACAGCAAAAAAGCCCAAAAGTCCCGGGATGTCTTGATACAGAATCCCTTATACGTACTATCAAAATAATATTGAATTACTGGACACAAACAATTTTCAAGATGTTCACTGCAACACAACTCGACGCAAACTATTGTTATATGCTCTTTATCTGCAACCACCCCAAGCGGCCGAATCACTTCCGCTGAATCATTTTTTTCCACGTTCCAGATGACAAATTAATGATCAAACAATAAGACAGTATTTCTAGAGTATTCGCTTGAGTCTTACATTTAAAAAAATACCAAAATCCTATTTGAAGTTCATAAAAACTGCCCGAGAAGGAGTTGATATGAAAAAACCAATGGCCACAACGTGTGGTCATAGGAGTTTTACACGTTAAGCATCACGTATATCTTCTTAATAAGCAGGCAACACCTTTACGAGGAATGATTAAAATTAAATCTTGATACAACAGAAAGTCCTTATCAGTAAAATCAACAAGATCATCTTGCATAGTTTTTCACTGTCTTCCAATGAAATCCCCCACATTTCCTATTAAGAGGGTAGCGAAAGCGCCCTTCAATATGTTCACCCAAGTGATCTACTGGGTGAGCGTTCTAAATGAAATTTGGACGTCATGCTGCTTTCAATATCGAGTGAATGTATGATGCGGACGAAATAAATATAACCATTTTCTATGAATGGATATTGACGAGATCCTAGTCCTACAGTGGATAGTCTGTGGCAGCAATATTATAATGATGATTGCGTTTATTGACTTGAATTGTTCTTAAATATCTTTCAAAATTTTCCCCTTTTTATCAAACATTAATGAATATCGGAGCTACCAAATAACATCAGCACCAATCTAAATAAAAGGAAACGGTTGAAATGAATAATAAATTGTGTTTCATTATTAGCTCTTGATTTTTTTTAAATGTTAACGAACTATTAACGAATTTTCATTAATCTTTATCACTTATTATTTATTAGAAAAAAGTAATGATTTGGAATGAAATTTATTCTATAAATGTTTATTTATCAAAATATACATTTAAGTATTGCAGAATCAGGTATGGTTCTTAATATAGGATTATTACATTGATTTATGTAATGTAAACGGAATTATTATATATTACAATATTGAAGAACAACGAACTTAAACTACAGTACAGGAAGATCTATAAATTAAAAAGATAAAATTATTACTATTGTTTTTTCGTTAGTAAAGCAATCAATTCTTTGCTATTAAAATATTATTTTATACAGTTCGGCTTTATTTTAAAATGTGAAATGATGCGATTGAAAATCATTAGCCTAGTTGCTATTCATTTTCTTAAATTAATTTTGATTCATATTAAAAAACATGTTTTTCAAATGTTAATAGTATCAATATCAAAACTATGTGAATGGTTTTGCAAACAAGAAATAAGCTTTAAATATTCTTAAGGAAGGCCACGATCCAATAATATTTATCACTTCGCTTTTCATACTCGATAAAAAAATATTTGATTATATTTATATTCTGAAATTAAATAAAGCTATCAACTATTTCTCACAAATACAAAATTGATGTTTTAAGACAATGACGAACTTTTTCTAAAATATCATAGCAATTACTTGATCTACGTTAAATAGTTGTTAAAACCAGGGCTATAGAATCAGCATTGGATTATTATTTTATTACAATCTTTACAATGTAGGATTTACCGAAATTCTTAAATCTTTTTTGAATGCATTCAATGAAATATCAATTCAATTCAGATTTATTCAACTAGAACCTTGATTTTAACATTGAAATAGTTTCTGATAATTGTGTATTATTTATATGTTTTTAATCGGGAAGTCATAAAAGTAAATTAAAACTAAAATCGAGCTTATCGTTGTGCTCATAATCGCTGAATAATTGGACAGTTTTTAAATCAATTGAAAACATATAAACTTGATTCGCATCAATCTTAAAAATTATTATATACACATAGCTTCACTAACCATAGTCAATAGATTAACTGTTGTTATGTACAAATTTTGTTATAAGATTGGTGTAATTTTCTTATACTTGTTTACAAATTTTTTAATGTAAAAGGATTAATTACTATTGCCAAATTAATATCGTATTGTATCTCTTAAATATAAATATTATTTTCTTTTCCAAAAATTATTTTATATCCTACAAAGTATCAATTATGTACTAAAAATTACTTTCCATTGTCCAAGTATTATTTGATTGCTCATCGAACATATCCAAGAGTTGTTTGCATATTCAGATCAAAAGTGCTATGAAATATTATTAAAATTGGGAACGAAAGGTTGGGTCATTAAAGCAATTCACAATAAAACCAAATTGGATGAATCCTATTTTTATTTATCACAGGTATGATGTATGAAAATAATTATGTTCAATATATTTATGAAAAATAACGATTGTAATATATAAAATGCGCAAATTTGTTACTACCAAGCTAATAATCACCACCCCCATTCATATTGATGTATGAAAAACCCCAAATTATCAGTCAAAATCATTGGATTCAAATTTATAAAAAACATAGTACATGTAAACATCTCTTGTTTATGCATAAATATTATACACGTGCAAAATTTTTAATGTGCTCTAACGCTTGCATTGATAAGTGTATAAACATACGTTTAAATCAAGAGTGGACAAATGAACGTACTTATTATTTACTATGCTTTGAAATGGATCAGGGCCGCAACAAAATAAGCACGCGGCTGGATAGTGTATTACCACCCTTGATTTAAACTTCTTCAAAAATAATATTGTATTAAATTCTAATTCAGTTTGTATCAATTAGTAAAATTCGCAGATTTATTAACATTTGATGACGACACAAACAAATATGTTTCTGAAGCTGTTTACTAGCCAAATAAATATACGATTACATGTAATTGTTATGCTTCGAATAACACGTGCATGAAATTTTAAAAACGCCATTTTAAAAATATATATAAACCAAAACATATCCTTTTCACATATAATAATACTTGCTCGCTATTATTTTAAATTGTAAACAATGTAAAAATATACTTTTATCCTTCATCTATCAATTGAATATTATCGGACTTGGAGAGCAATTTTCTTGCTGTTGTTTTGATTAATCTAAAGAATGGATAAAATTGAATAACAGTGCTGAGCATAGGTTTCACAGCGGGAATAATTGCTTAACAATTCAGTCTGATAGTTTTATAGCGTTATTAAAGAACATATTAAGGGACATTATTCTAAAAGCTAATCGCTAACAATGTGTTCCCATTCAAGCCATTGTTTATGTATAAATATATAATTTATGTTTTACCGAGTGAACATTTCAATACGGAAAATATATCAAGCATTGATATTCAATAAATTTACAGCTATAAATCTTGAATGGCAAAATTGCTCGTTAACGTTTGTATTAATTTTCAAAAGAGACACTGTTTATATTTAGTTTAAAATCTAATAACTACTATTATATTTCATAATTCAAAGACTAAAATTGAGAGACATCTTAATGCGTTTTCCAAAGATTACATTTATTAGTTTAACGACGAATTTATTTATTTAGACGATTGAAAAATAGCAATAAGAGGTAATAGCTTTGAAGATAAAAACTATTATGATCGTAATCATTTAAATATGAACAGATTTACATACGTATCAAGAAATATATTTATTAAATTTAATTAGTAGTAAAATAGCCTTTATGTAGAACAATTTGAATTCGTCGAAATTCATCGAGCTTATGCCATTTTTATAATATTATTTTCGCTTGAAATCTCGCTACCGATTGTTTATAAATCAGTGCGACAACGCGTTAATATTACGATGTAATAACTATAATATCTTAGTAGTGTTTTTGGAATTCCAATAGATTTAAAAGTCACTAACTGCGCACCATAAAAAATACTTAACTCAGTGCTAGTGCATTAGTATAAAATCTTTATCAAATGGACTAGAATTATGCACTTCTAATTGTAAAATTGTTGTCAATTAAAATGCATTTTATGAACAACGCATCGTCTAATTAAACGTTTGCTTTCAGTTATCACAATCCAAGCCGACTGGAATTTTTAATTACAATTACAGGAAGAGAGTATTCATGTATCAATTTGGATGAAACGGTAAGATTCTGTTTACTTTTTTTGAATAATCTCTTGTTCAAACAATATGTATCAATTGCGTTATTATCATACTGGAATTTATATCGGAAAGTGAGTATGTTTACTATGTTTAAAATGAGTTGTACTTTAAGAACATGAAATTTAAATTGACTATCATTTCGTCTGTTTTCATCTACTATTCTGCTTTAAAGTATTTTATAAGCTCGCTTGTTATTTAATTTAGCTGAAATAATATTGCTACCTAGTCGGACGATTCCAAATGACAATAATCGTCAATTAAAATCGTCCACAAATTGTACAAGCTATTTAAATTTTCAGAATATAATTATAAGTATATATTTCAACATTTATAAAAATTAGTTCTTCTCTGCTGTAATAAAAGCTATTTGCTATCATCACCGTTTTATAACATTTATTATTACATATCTATTAAGTTTCATTAGAGCCTTCATATATATATATTTAAATTTGAAAGGGTTTATCAGTTTTTATGATCTGTATACGACAAAACTCGGTTATAATAAACATCATGGCACATTGCTATAAATTACAAATAAAGAAATTTGTTCATCACCACATATTTTTTATTTCGGATCATTTAAATTCTTGATTATTATTAGAGAAACATTTGCCCATCATTATTGGATAGTCTCGTATTATATTATGTGCTAACGTTATTAAGATAACAACTCTTTTTATAACATGCAGCATGCAAACTTATTAGATTTATGTGTTATTAACACGTTAAAAAATGTACTGCTTATTAGTTATATCGTATGATGTTATTTTATTCATGCTTATTATAACCAAGTTCAAGTATTCATGTTATACTGGCGTACAACATAAATAATTAATCGTCACCTTTTAACAATATTTTAAAGCGAGTGTTTTATCGATCACACGTTAAGCAATTTTTCTATGTAATGAATGTGACATTTAATGTTAACTATTCATCAAGAGAAACAAGTTGCTCTATATCTGATTCGGAATCAGTGTCTTGTCACCTTGCGATATAAACGGTATCTAAATGTGTAATGCGAGCAGGACGAGGTCCTAATAGTGGGGGTGCTCGGCGACTATGTCTTCTCATGCCACTACCGCATATTGCAGTTCGACGAGCATACATAACATAGCCTATGGAAAATATCATTTGTAGTTAGGCGATGTTTATCATTGAATATATATTTTTCTACGTTAAAGCATTTTTTTTTATAAACAACAAAATGATTACCTGCTATAGTAAATAGGACGAATGCAGGCCATGCATCGGCAAGTAATGGAGTGGCAAGAATAGAGCAAATGAAGGCACAACTAGTACACGTTAAAACTCCTACGGAAGAAGGCTTGGCTGGCTGCCACCAGCATAATAATCCCCCACAAAAAACCACTGAAAATACATGAAAATACATTAAAAATTGATTGCTTAAATTGTGTCGATGCATTTGATATTACTTACATGGCGTCGTTACATATATCATAATTGGAAGAGAAAGTGCTATTCCTATCGCAGCTAAAAAACTCCCTAATATTACAATGAACGCTCCAGCCGTAGCACGTTTTCCAGATGCTGCATTCGGAATACCGGGACTACTGCTAGAATCAGGCACTGATGATACCACCTGTAAATTGATGATTTATTTAGATTCATAATCTATACTTTTATAACGCTATTATTTAAATTTACTTACAGTTATTCTATCTTTATACTCTTTAACAACTGCATCGATATCCGTCGACGATTCACCATCGCTGGAAGATCCACCCCTATGTTCAGATACGTCTGACTGTTCCGAATGATCAGACTCTTCCGTTCCTGTTCTTGCGACGCCGTATTCATCTAGTAGAAGACATTCACGCTCTTCACCGATATCTATTTGATTATAAAAACACCGGTATTAATCGATGATCTGATCAATTTACCTGCGTTAAATATCAGATGTACTTTTGTGAAGCTTCTGGGGATCAGGCGGAGCTGCTTGTCGAACGGATCTAGGCAAAAACCAAAGGCCAGCTGCGAGTCGTGCACCTCTTGTTGGACGGGTAGTTAATGGACGAGGTTGAGTACCCGCCAGACGTTTATATCTAACGTCTAAAAAGCAACAAAACGATTTAAAACCGTAACATTTATTTGTATTATTAAAACGTTAATTTAATAACGTATATTACCAGTTGGATCTTCTACTTGTTGGTCGGGTTGACAACGTAAATGCAAAAGTATGCCCGCTTCTAAAACCCAAACTAAGACTTGTCCGGCACACGTTAATTTAACTAAATGTGATAAAGGACATGCAAATGCCAGAATTGCAGATAAACTTCCTGTAGAATATAATTTGATTGTATTTATAAAAATGTGTTTTTTATATATTTTTATTTATATTTTATATTATGATTACCTGCACTAAATACTGCTAATACTTGACTGCCTGTTGTTGTACTTTCATACGTTAAAACTCTCGTCAGAACCTTCCATTCGGGACCTGCCATCGTTACCAAAGTCGATACTGCTTGCGGCAAGACTTCTGTCATTGCCAACGCGAGAGCCACTACCGTAAACGAAGCCATAACGGGACGTGCCCATGCCGGTTGATGAGTCTCAAATAATTGAACTAGAGGTACAACCGAATCACAATATTCCCTAAAAATACATACATTTTAAATAACATGGATCAATATATAAATTCATATATTTTTGTAATTTAAGAACCTGTAGCTTCCAATCAGACTATAAGTGATAGCGATTCCCATCATGCAAATAGCTGGCAACATAATTATTCCTAGACAAGCAATCTTTTTGGTAGTAGTTTCCATTAAAGGCAATGCTTCGGGAAATGCATACATACAACACCCTGCAGCGAGAATCATCTGAAAATTAAACAATTTTTTTAGACATATTTTAAATATATTCTTCTTCAAAAGCATGGATTCTTACTCCGTTCAGTCCCTCCGGAAAATAATATTGTTCTTCCCAATTAGCAAAATTAGCACCTATACTCCCAGTCGAAATGAAGAATAACACTCCGGATATCACCGATGAAAACAGCACAAAAGTCAGCATCGATGAATTCTTCGCAGACAAATTATATTTGTTTTAAGCATTCATTTATTATAGTATTTAAACAATGCACTAAATAAGCAATGTAACATACCTCGAGTCCGCACATAAACATGAGACAAAGCAGCGCCAGGGCAGCCACCGCCAATGGATCGGGCCACGGTTCAGCTGCAGGCGGGAGCGGCGGTGCACCGAAAAGCCAACGATGGGCTCGACCACCGGCCAGGGCATCGATCGTGGCGGCCAAAGCCCTAGCAGCTCCCGCCAATGCCCCCAGTCGCCCTAAAAGCGCACTCCACGTGCAGACGAACCGCCACCACGATGCTCCGTTTATACCCGCAGCTGCTACGTGACCACCGCACACACCTATAATACATAAATCAAAACAGGATCATCGAAGATATTATGCAATCGATTCAGACTGAAGAAATAAAATGATTGATTGACGTTAGCCTATTAAACAACATATTTATGCAATATTTGTATATTGTAATTTAGCCAAGATCAGATAAAATATCGTTATAAATATGCTCGGTATGAAATGAAAAGATGTGCATTGTATTGTAAATATTGACAATTTATGAGCATCTCTAAGACTTCTTAAATCAATAAAATTATGACAGTCATTGTGTTCGCTATGGAAAATTTGATGCATAGTGTTGACGCTATGATTTTGTTGTCAATTAATTTGAATATTGAACAATGTGACCATATTGCTATTGATTATGATTAAGGTTAAATTATAAGCATTTTTACCTCCTAATGCTGCAGCTATTGCAGCTAAGGGTATTGCGGGAATTAGACCACGTCCATAACCTGATACACCTATTGCGGCGAGCCACATCGTGCCGAGGGCTAGTCTCGAGGGCCAGCCTTCGCACCACATGTTGATGACACTATTAAAAATAATCCTTCATTTAAAATTAATGATTTGCTTGGGATGGAGTGTGGAAAACTGTTTTTCACATGAAATACAAGTAAGATGATATGAAAAATTATTTTTCACTTAAGGGCTATTTGTGCACTTATGATATTTTTAACGCTTACCTTTGTATTCCTCAGTGCGAAAATAAATTCAGCTGCGATATATTTTCATTCTTACATAATGTGTGTCTTGCTTCGTACATTTTCCTAATGATTTTTCACTGGCACAATTTTGTATGTAAATATTCGGCGGCCGATCCTGCCTCATATAACGTCGTTGCGTTTACAACGTTGTTAGTCTGCACTGTTACAAAATAATCAATAAGTGTTTCCCATGTTGTCCGTTAGCGTTATGAATATTTCAGGTGAAAATTGGGGAAAGAAAGTAGCGTTTGACAGTGGCCACTCTGAAAGCCACCGGGGGTGAAAAAGACAGAGCTACTAGGGGTAGTATCACTCCCTTTCGTTCTGACAGGAATCGATTCGGCGCAAAGACGTCTGAAGTTTTCGTACCGGTTTGAAATTTTTCATGTGCTAGAACACATGCCTTCTCTTTTTATCGCTGACATAATAAATAATATAAACATATATCCTGCACATCCCTTGGGCTAATGTTTTATACGCGTGAGTTACATTCCTCATCTAAAGACTGATAATCTTGCGATTTAACCAACTTAAATAATCGTAATATTGATCTCACTGATTTGCTTATCCGAACATTTACATACAACACGTGACCAAAATTAAGCGAGTTATACACTTGGATTTTTTTTATGCGGATCTTTTTTATGCGAATTTGAAGTTATGCGGTTTTCAAAAATAATGGAACCTATCCATCATTTTTCTATATAGAACAAAGCTTTTTTATGCGAATGCGCATAAAAATAATCTAAAATTAGCACTAGTACAAGATACGACCGTTATAATGTGAGTTTGTATAGGGCGATGGGCGAACGGAATTGTTTTTAAATCTGAAAACTCTTGTCAAAAGCTTAAAAATTGCATTTGTACAATTATCGAGTAAAATAGACTTTAATAAAGCAATTCTAAGATAAATATGTATTGTGTTTTTATTTATATAATTTTTTATGCGATTTTTGGTGCATTCTATCACATTGATTTGAAGTTATGCGGTTTTAAAAATAATGGAACTTATCCATCAGTTTTCTATTTAGTTCAAGTATTTTTATGCGATTTTTTTATATGCGACTCCCCGTGGAACATATCTATTGCATAAAAACAGACCTAAGTGTACTTTAATTTCACATGATAATAATTTGATAATGAAATTGGGCACCTTGTGAAAGAAGTTGAGAGAAAGGAGTTTGATATGATCGTTAAGGAGAGGGATATCAGCTTCATGGTGAAGTTGGGAGTTCTGGAGATACCAGGGTCCCGAAAGCTCTGCAAATAGCTATGTTTTGTATCGTTTGCCCGTATTTATCGTATCCTCAGACTGGAAAGGCATAGGTCATGATTGGACGGATGAGGGACTTGTAGATCAGTAATTGATATGGGATACCAGGTGAGACGGGAATCAAAGATTGCTCCGAGATATCTGGTGTGACTCACCCAGGGTTTTTTTTGAGGTGATTTAGCAATCCTTTTTATGGGATCATTGCCAATTATTTTGACATGGCTTTTCATGGCGTATGTATGTTTTTAAAAATGCGGTCGCCAGTCCCACTTCCTGTAGGATTCGAACCCAAAATGATTGAGCTACGAGTCTAACCACTTAACCGCTGGACTACCTACAGGTACAAACTAAAATATTATCTAACAGAATAAAACTTCATCATATCTAATTTCTAACAGTTCTTCTTGGAAAGTTGTATTAACCTCTTCAATATTTGCGGTTAAAGGATTTTTTTATCCAGTCATCCATCTTCAAGTTCAAAATATCCTCAAATCGTTTTTCCTTATCCAATTTAAATCTATTCAATCTCCTCTGGAGTTACATCATCTTTCATAGATGTTTCAATATGCTAAAAACCCCTATCATTCGCCATAAAGCGTAAGCATCCGCTAGTAGGCGGTAGGGACCAGATTAAGTACCACTCTTATCACTCTATGTTTTACCTCTGCCCTGCCGGTTCTTGAAGATCATCTTCCATCAAAAACCTGCAGTAACTCCTCAATGACCTGCTCATATACATCTACCAGGATTTATCAGTTAATTCTTGCCAAGAAAGGTTGATAGTGACAATAGAATTCATGCTGTTATATTTTCCAGTTGATTTTTAAATTTTCCTAGAATGATATTTCTATTGGTTCTTTTTTTAAATTTCTATTGATGATTTCACCCAAATATTTTTAACAACAATAATATATTTGAAATATTTATACGAAATCCAAAATACAGTATAATGAAACATTCACTAGGTTCATTTTTTGCCCCATGAATTTTGTGCCTTTGAAGAATTGAAGAAACTTTAAACGATCAACATCTTCGCAGCTTTGTATATCGCTCGTTATAGTATTTAAAGCTCAATAAATTGTATCGTTTTATAAAAACCAATCAAATCAAAAATATAAAAATATATTTATTTTTCGCTTCTTACATTATAATTTAAGTATAACCAATTCTAAGTATTCTTGAGAAATAAGTCTTTGTACTTCTTTTTTAGTTTACATCTAACATTGCTCACGATTAGAATATTAATTTAGAGATCTCTATGTGGTATTTGGATGTGGAATTGTGTGACTTGCTTCGACTATTTTCTTCATCATAACAGTTGCAGATTGTCCGGAGAAGATCGCTGGCGTGGAATGAAACCGGCATGGACGAGGACGTTGTATATCTCTCTTCTTGGAATCTTCTCTGCTTCGCGCGAGTATACCTTTAAAATATGTATATAATTAGAACGCTTGCTCAATTCACAATGCATTGGCTTTAGTGCAAATATACAGACTGGTTGTTCTCCGGGTGCCAGCCAGCTCGAATAAGCTAGGGCACGTGCCGTCCTAGGATCTTGATAAAACTGATTTCTGAGATGTTGTGGCAGACGAGCTTCTAATTGTGCATTTCTAACTACGGCTGCATGGGGAGGCGGTAGGAAACGCCCTTGTCCTTGCGGAGCTGCCTTGCTATCTTTTATGGTAACTATCAAGAAGATAATTATTGATAGCATTTCCGCGTATTTTCTTTTATATTTTTCATTATTCACTGGAAAAAAAATGTATCATCACGTTCAGCTTGTAAAATAACATTGATTATGTATGGTATGGTCAAAAATTATAAATAAAATAAACACCAGCTTGCATATGAATCAGCGTCTGAGAACGAACAGCGTTGGGTCATAAATAAAAGCCCTATTTTTTTCATTGATATATACCATAAGGATTCCAAGCTATAATAGTACATTCATATCTTTATGATTCTAATATTATCGCTTTGCCTAATTAACCCCTTAAAGAGGTAAGACACGGATTCGAAAAATATTTTATATCAAAACTCGTTGAATTTTCCGGAGTTAAAAAAAATATTCAATAAATGGGAAAAGGTTGTATCTACTAAAGGAGAATACATCGTATCGATGAGATTGATTAATTAAATTTTTTGTTTGGATTCAACTATTTCATTTAAAAAACATAGCTCTTCCTGACTTTGATGTATAATTCCATTTCCTATTGAACCTACATTTTCGAAGATTTATGATATCATCAGTAATTTCTCAGACGGTCTTAGATAACTTCTTTTGGCTTCAATCTTTTGTGAGATTACTCTGACTGAAAATAATACGATATCGATTTCCACCACATGTCTGTAGATTTATGGTAGCATCGACCTGGATACATTCTGGAGGAGGTCAGTAGAGCAAAATCCAACAGTATTGGAACCTTTCTATTCGACAGCGGAAGTCAGACAGAGGGATGCCCGCTTCCTGATGCTTTTTAATACTAAATATTGAATTTACTTTCGCCATCGAATCGTCGTCATTCCATCAATAAAAAAATCCTATTTGAGATGATTTCCCAGTGGATAATTCTGCTTCTACATAATACATTTGTTTAAATCTTTTGTATCTTTAGTTTTATTATTTTCGAAGCAAAAATGTCAAAATATCCTTAATAAAGGAACGAAAAGTAGAGAAGTTCGAGGAATTTAAAAAAATGACATTATCACTGGAATCAAAAGCTGGTGCAATTGGCAGAAAACCATTGCTTTAAAAAATATCCAAAGCTTGAAGACCTGACTCCATTTCTTTGCCAAGAGATAAAACTGCATCTCTTACCAATTTATAAAGATTTGTCCAGGGATTAATTACTTCAAAGATGCTTGGGTGACCATATCCAAAATGCTAATGAATGTTTTAACCCGACAGTTTGACGACTGGCTCCAAAGTACCTACATTCTGGTGTAAAAATCATTGAAATATTGACATACATTGCTGCTGGGATATTTAATAACAACTATAGTTTCATTTTGAAGATGATGAATACATTAAATATAGTTATTGGCACCTATTGTAAAGTCTGCTGAAAATACCGATGAAGCGCGGGTAGCGAGATAGAACCGTAAGAGTCTTTCTTAGAAAAAAAACAGCTCGTATATCCCGAAAACAACAGTTAGTCGAAGATAATCAACTTTTTAAGAAAGCTGAAGATCTATTATATCCACCTAGAATCATTGGTTGATCGGTAAGTCAGTAAAATTTATAGTTTTATCGCATTGAAACTTTAAACGAGATTATCTCGAAACTGCATTTTCAAAATGTTCGCCAGTTGTAGCTTAAAAAATTGTTGATCGATCTGCCTGAAATTTTGGAATGTTTCTCACTATAATATTATCTAGTCAACTAAGCTAAATTTTTAAGGTTTTCGCGTAAATAAATTATTTTTTGGGGTAAAAATTATCAAGAAAATGATTAAAAATATGAAAGTTTAACTAAAAAGCCTACTAAATCTTTAATTTTATACTTTTTTAAATTTATATAGCTTAGTTGACATAATAAAAATCAAAAAATATTTCTATTTTTGGTGTCAATTCAACAAGAAACCTTCGACAAGTGGCGAACCATTTGATATCACGAGAAAAGACGCCTAATGGAATACCTTATAACTCAGCCATTTTGTTTTTTGTTTTTAAAAAAATAAAATAAATTAGCACTTTAAGGTTGTGGTAAAATAATGTCAAAATTTTAAAATGATTATTATACTACCACTTAAAAAATCATGAAAAATGACTCATTTTCGAGCGTCTAAAGGGATTGCCCCTCTTAAGGGTAGGGAAGACCTAAGTTCTGAACGAGTGATTTGCAACAAAACAATAAAACATATTTTTACTTTGTATAATATTGTGTATAGCTTAGACTAAAATTAAGAAGAAATATTAAAAAATAAAAAAATAGCGAGTGATTGAAGAAAAATTTATGTTTTGGTCAACATTTTTTTGTAGTTTTTTATTAATTAAATAAACAATTTTTAATATTTTTGGATAATTGTAGTCTATATGATGAAGACGTTTATTATACACGTACCTACCAAATTTCATATATAATACTCATCTAGGGCGTCTGGGAACACTTCCATAAGCTTGTAAAAAGTAGTTTCGAGAAAAACGCGTTTAAAGTTCACTGAACGTATTCTTACTTTAACATTAGTTTTTTTCGATAGACGAAGAAAAAAATAAGATTTTTTTGAACCAACAAGGTAGAAACGTCCCTTAATATTGCGAATATGACTTTTGATATGCATCTTCACTAATTGTAAATAGGGGTTTATTAAAGAATGAAATAATAGCGAAAAAAATTCGTAATCATTATGTACCTATATTTATGATCGTGTCCATTTCGCAAGGTTTTATTCGGTCTCTTCATATCTTGAAGGGCCGCATTAAGTCTGATGGTCATTTTCCTCTCGAAGAATAAATTGCCCGGAAACTGAAACGACTCGCGATGATGAAACTTGACCATCGAGTGAAAAAATACCATAATTGCACCAAGAGGCTGGTAATACATATGTTGATGTACTTGCTTCATGGCTCATCGTCATGACAGAAGTTACATCTAGGAAGCACTCGCAATAGTGAAAGCTGACCGGTTACTTTCTTGTTGCTTGCCAATGCTCTTTGCTTTGGATATAGCTGAACTCGTTCCTAACTGCAGACTTTACAGATCGTTGATGGGAATCTTCAGAATCGAATTTAGTCTCTATAGGATCTAATGTCGATAGTTTAGATTGTGGTATTTGCAATTTTTTTCATAATGACGACCTTGTTCATTGAATTGCCGTACTGTTTGCTTTGGAGGTCTTGCGGGAGTGGTACGGATGAGCAACGGCGCAATGCAAAAGACGGTAATTTTGTTAAAATGAACAACCATTATTAGAGATAATCAAAATACAATTAGAAAGGTTGACGCAACAACACCTTCCTAACAAATTTTAGTTGGTAATCAGTTATGCAATCGTATGGCGCTTACATTCCTCAACTTGCTTTGGACAACCTCAAGAGCCGTGATCTATCGGTTTCGATTAAGGACTTGATACTCTCGTGGAGAATCGGAAATAATTTCAATTTCCGTCTTCAATGACGCTCTTTGATGGCGGATATGAATTGATCATCTATAAAAATAATGAATAGATAAAAAGCGATCTCGTAACTAAAAAAGACGCCGGACTTTTGTTTGATACGCCAATGCAATCGGTCCCAATTTTTATACAATCAGTATTATGAAGCACACTTAGATATTCAATTACGTGATTTATGCGACCCGTTCCAAATGGCGATATTGCGTGACCGATTAAGTGTTAAAAATCGGTCGATAAAATAATACATGACCGACTTTGTACGCGTGGAAAACACACAAAAGCCACCCCCGATGGATAATCCCTCATCGAAAATAACACCGTTCTACGGTTTCAAATCTTCCCATGATCTTTTGGCACTCGACCATCGACCACGGTAGCAAATCGATGAGGATTGTGTCTTCGAATTTTCAGAAGCCTGCATGCAAAAATAGCATCGGATCTTATCGATATTAGCTCTATTCGAGCGATGCGAATCTAGGCTAATATGCTGCTCCAAATCCGGATTATAAATGACATAACTTGAGCTAATTGCATGAATTACAACAATGCAGCTACTGAAATATTTGAAATTCCTGCAAGAATGCAATGCAAATTAAACGGCAATAATATTGGAAACGTTGCGTCATCGTCCGATATGGAAAGTTGTAATATCGAACATTTCAAAGCAATCGATTCGATATAATTTCGAACGACTTATTAACAAAATATCGATCGACACACTTCTTTTATAATTACATCATCTCGATATCTCCAAATTTATCAATAGTAGATACGACAAAAACAATTTGCACTGCATTTGATGGCGATTTGCGATGGAATCGTGCAACCTGAAGTGCTTTTCTGTTGCGCTTGCATTGAGACAAATGCATAGTTATATCGATTTGCATTGATTTTTCAGCTACCTGAGATTCGGCGATTTGAGGAGTTTCCAAACTTCAAGTTGTATGATTTTGATGCGCGCAATATTTCGAAGAATATTGATAAAATATACATTTGCGAACAGCTTGAAGGCTTCACAAAAACTTAAACAAAGCCATTTTATCAGATATTGATTCAGTTTATGGATTACTTATACGGTTTATTATATCTTAGATCTTAGAGGAATACGTTCTCAGTTGGTGTAGGAGGGAATTTGAGATTACCTTCAATATCGAGCGAATGAGGAGATAAATGTATGATACAGACAGAGCCGTAACAAGGGTATGAAGCGTCCGTAGCAAGTGTGTAGCTCCCCCCCCCCCCCCCCCCAATTTATTGTTGCTTTATAGTTGCTTCCGTGATCGTACAGATCATATAAAATGCTACAAAAAAGCCTAAAAGAGGACGGAGTGGCCACAAGGTTCGTATGTCCAATCGGTCCGCTTTTCGGACTGCTGATGTAACGAATGAGCGCACATACAGAACAATTATCCGAAGTTGTCTGAAGAAGACTGATCGGGTGATCAAAATCAACCACCAATGAAATCAAACTTTTTTCTGTTATAGAGTATATCTTAAAAGCATTGAAAAAACATGCAAATACAATGCATGGGTTAAAAATTGATGTTATACATCAAAAATTAGTCGTTGAAAAATATTGGCCGGATTGATTGCACATTATGAGATCTTAAAAACCCGGTCAAACCGTAACATAATATATTAGGTTGGGGAATAAGTTCATAGCGTTTTTATATATTTTTTTGTTTTACAACATTTTTATTGCTTTTTGACAAAGTGTATAAATTCATTTGATAGAGCTCTTTCTGTTCTACAAATATGTGTTAATCATCTTTTTGAATCATTTATTTTTTTATTATCTTTGAGTCTTAAAAATGGAATATCCAGGAGGTAAAAGGCAACATTTTCGACACCTACTCTTCATCGCTTTTCATCGAGGTCAAAAAATTGCTGAAACAGCCTGGGACATTTGCAACGTATACGGAGAAAGTTTCATAGGTGAGTCTATAGCAAGAAAATGGTTTGTAAAGTTCAAAAATGGCATTTTTGATGAAAACAAAAAAGAAAATCGCCTTCAAGTTGTTTTGTCAACGGTCATAAACAGCGCTTTTTGTACCGAATCATCACGGGAAATGAGAAATGGTGCCTATACATAGACACGAAGCCAAGAAAGGAATGGGTGGCTTCAGGAGATATGCCAAAGCCGAGATTCAAGCCGAACCTCCATCCAAAGAAGATCATGGTCTGCGTTTGGTGAGACTGGGAGGGCATGGTGCATTGGGAAATGCTCGAGAGGATTACCACGGTCAACAAGAAGCTCAACATAGCTCAGCTACACCGCATAAAAGAGGCTATTCAACCGAATTCATATTGCTCAAGTAATCAAAGCTGCACTCCAAGACCTCGAATGGGAGGTCCTTCAGCATCCGTCGTATTCTGCAGACCTTGCACTGACAGATTACCAACTTTTCCGCTCCCTATCGAACCATATGAGAGGCGTTCTCTTCAACAATGAAGACGAACTTAAAAACTGGCTCAACAAATTCTTCGATACCAGACAAATTCGTCGAGAGGTAGGAGAAGGTAGTAAACAGCAACGGTGAATACATAATTGATTATATTTTTTGTTAAAACTATTGATTTTTGTTTAAATAAATATTTTGATAAAAACGCTACGAACTTATTCCCCAACCTAATATAAATTGTATTGCAAATTGCAACAATCATCAAAAAATCATTTAAAAATAATGATAATTTCACCATTCATTTATAGATCCTCTATAGAAGGCAAAGCATCCAAACTAACCTTATGATAGAAATTAAAACCGGTAGAAAAAAATCAAGTGCTTAGAAATGATCGATAATATGTCTTTATTTCGGGTCGATGCTTTAAATTTGATACTTTCTTAGATTTGATTATAAACCCTTTAAAGTCAACGAGGGACACAAAAATTAAACGGTTCGAAGCCCTAATCCCGGAGCTCGCATTTTCTCTGAAAGACCCTGAATAATCCTACCCTCATTTTACAATATATTTAAGATAAATATGAAATCACATAAAAATCTCTCTTTAAGAAAAGTTTCCTATGAAGATCGCTTACATCTGATAACAGATGAAGCATCTTAAGAATAATTGTTTATCAATGGACGTTGAATATTTTATTGTAAAAATATTATAATAAACATACTGCAAGAGTTGATGAGGGTTTTTGATGCAAAATATTTTTAATTTGGATAAAATTAAATTAGTTCAATGAAAAAACGACATTCAAAATAGCAGAACCTAATATTGATCGACAGTCGGACGTGTGAAAATCGATTTTATTTACATTTTTTGGTTGGCCTGCTTATGAAATAAATGCGTCCATTGAAATATTGCATTTGGAAAAATGGGGCGTGCAGAAATTAATTGCATCTAATTGCGGATTGCATTTCATTTCCGAGACTGTTGCTAAATTTTATGATCGACTTTCAAAAGCATTTGTCATGATTTCATATATATATATATAATATTGGGGTTTATCTCAACAACACGATGGCTTGGATTTATCCTGAATTATTGGAAGATGGGTATTATAATATTTTTTTTATGATCATTTATAGCGTTTATTAATTGGATTGTATACAAGATATATCTTACTTTTAATTTATGTTTATCTAATCTCGTTCCGAATGGGGCGAATTAGATAAATGCTATATATAGAGAGTTCAGGATGTCCCACCGGCGAACACTTTCGATGGTCACTTGGTCTTCTGGTCAACTAGTCGAAGTCTTTCGTCGTCATGGAAAGCCCCTCTCCAAGTCCTGGTCCACCACTTCGCCTTTTGTGCACCATCGCAGCTTGACCGACCGACGTCTTGCATAAGATGTTTTGCCGGAACCGCTGTGCAGACAATTTCACACGCTGATAATGGAAAAAGACGACGACGTCCACGAGAGCGTCATTTTAACATCCAGCCGAAGAGATGAACGGAATTGGATAAGCGATTATTTCCGCGTTGCAATTGGATAAATGCATTCTGCAATTGAAATCTTTCCGAGTGCAATCTTTTAATCGGCTTTCCGGGAAGAATGCCTTCAATCTGCGCATTTTGAGGGCACGTTCCATTTTGTGATTTTTCTCACGATTCAGCAATTGTTTCGAGTCGTCGAGAGTACGAATTGCTATTCAGCTTTAATGTCAACCATGAAATATGCGATATCTGATCACAATGATCGCTAAAAGGTCGTCCAATAAGACTACTGCAGTTTTCCTCGGCCATACAGTATACAAGTCTAGCCACAGTTTAGATAACCCTCAAATTGCCGTAATATTACCATAAGTTATTTCATGATTTTCCATCAATTCGATTACTTTTTTAAGCCTCAATTATTCGAATTTTTAATTGCATTTATATAATATTTGCTATGTTATGAAATTTATAATATTTGGAATAACTGAAAAAAATATTTTATTCTGTTTAAATTCATCAACCCTATTACCTCGCTTGCGACTATTGCGGGTGACTGTGATCTCAGTCCTTTTGATTTGTCTAGAGACAACTATTAATGCTATTTAAATAATGAATATATGGGAAGGGAATCGAAGAGAGTATCTGGATACTGTCTGGAAGACATAAACGACTCGTGGCTAAACAAAAATGATACCATGCAGATAGTTTTATCAACCAAAATTCCAGCTTGTAAGTCATTAGTAGGGAATCTAATCTCGAGCCAAAATTTCGATCCTGGGATTTCGGGATTGCATTAGACCATCCCGGGATCAGTCCCGGGATCCCGGGTTCGGGATTTTCAATAGTTTAAGAAATTACATTGATAAATATGATTAAACATTACTAATAAGTCCATTTGTTTAATATGAAAAATAACTTGAAGATGAAAGAATTTTATTTATTAAAAAAAGATAAAAATACAATTCAAAAAAAGATAAATAAAACACTAAAAAATTATAATATTATTTTGAAAATATATCCGAAGTAACATTAAAGCATCGAGTGTTTCGTCATTTATTCCGGATCTGATTTTGGAAAAATTCTGAACCCCGTATCTATTATATTTCATATCGATATTCCCATTATTAGAGTCGAGGTGTAGTAAATACATCACCGGTGGGGAGAGGTTAATATAAAAATTTGAAAACATGTATATACTGTATATATGTATATATAGATTAAACTGTTACTGCCCCTTAGGCGTCGCCTAAGCTCGCCAATTAGTAGTTACGCCACTGTTTCCTAGCGTCCAGATTTTGTCGGGAATGTCTCGATTTAGTAGCCTTCATCGTGCTGGTAAGGTGTACGATTTACTATTAGATAAAAATTTCAATCCCGAATTTTTCGGGATAACGTTTATTAATACCGGGATTCGTGAGCACCTAAAACTGTCTAAAACATCTAAGTTTATGATGATTTTAAATTAGCTCACTACTCAAAGGGTAAAAAGTTATTACGATTATCATGATATTCATTATTAGGACTAATTGAAGCTGCATGAATTAAGCCCTACTGTAAAATCCGCGTTATATCAAATCAGTTTTAAACGAGATCATACTGTATTTTGAATCGCCCAAGTGTCCTGAATAATAAGCAACTTCGTGGATTATTGTTAGTAGATGATTAATTGACATTTAAATCGGATGTGTCCATTGACCTAATATAAAAACATTGTTTGTTGGTGTTATTGGCGATAAGTGTACTGTGGTAATTTTGCATGTGCCAAAATGTTAATGACCTCATTGTGAATGATTCATTGATGATTTTGAATTCAAATGTTTTTTTGCTTAATTTGTGTGCCGTTTCATATCCTTGGAACTTCGTTATTGAAGAATTTCGCCAGCGCATCGGGGTTAATTAATTAAATGAAGACGTTGTTGGTATGAATGTAACTAAAGTGCAATGCTAAAGATTTTAAATTCCAATTTTGATTGATGCATTAATAATCGAGTCAATATCATAGACATCATTAGGTATGAGTCGAAATAAGTTTGATGTTAATGGAAATATTCACACTTTAATCATTTAAAACCGCCAACCACTCACCGAAAATTCCAATTTCTCTGAAATCGTTGGTGATTAAAGGGTTAAGGCTGTTCAATGCTTTTAAATGGTTTGAAAGATGAAAACAATGTGATTCAATGTAATTTTACGGATGTATACTTGTTGACTAGGCATTGTGCGTACGGCTTCATTGGACGCAATGTTGAGAGCGCATTCTGTATAACAGAGGAGTTTAACTCAAGCGCTATCATAGACCAAAATAAAAAAAGCTTAATTGTAAGTGGCTACAAAAAAATTCAAATTTTCATAGAAATTTAGGTTTATTTTTATATATAAATTTTAGGTCCCCTGACTAAGTCCCTTGACTGGTGTAGCAAATACATCACCGGTAGGGAAAGGTTAATATAACAATTTGAAAAACATGTATGTACTGTATATATGTATACATATATTAAACAGTTACTGCCCCTAGGCGTCGCCTAAACTCGACAATTAGTAATTACGCCATTGTTTCCAAGCGTCCAGATTTCGGCGAGAATGTCTCGATTTAGTAGCATTAGATTTAGTAGTGATGTGTACGATTTCTGTTAGATAAAATTTTCAATCCCGAATTTTTCGAGATTACGTTTATTAATACCGGGATTTGTGAGTACCTAAAACTGTCCGGGATCGCGGGATTGGATTCCCTACCATAGACTCATTCAGCCCTCTATAAGCGCGGTTTCTTATTACGATTTAACTATTACGGCGCATCAGACCAGAGAAAGATCTAGTTTTTCATAAAATATACAAAAACTAACTCTCAAAGGATTAGTGAATCTCCAACTTAAGACGAACTATAAACTGTTGGCTTGTTGGCTGGGTTGCAAAAATATCCATCGCGGGCCATATGCGGCCCGCGGGCCGCTCGTTTGCCAACTTTGCTATATAACATTGATCTAGATCTAAACAATAGGCGTTTTATAAAATTTACATTTAATATAGTCAAGATCATCTTTAGAATCCATAAGAATGTCAAAAAATATTGGAGGTCAAATATCTTCAATATCGAGGCGTATGCTTGATCCAATGCCATGATTATGTACCTTGAATGGATTTCTAAGAGGCTCTAATCCCATAATTGACCGTCATTGGCATTGTACGATGATGATGATTATAATGATGTCGAATAATATTTTTATTTAAGTAATTGCTTTTATTTATAAACATTTTTCCGATATCGTAATCAAAACCGAATGGAGCCTATTAAATTGGACATTATATGATTTCCATCCATTGTCAATGATAGATGATTTTTTCATTGGCATTTTTATTAAATGATCAGACCATTCATGGGTTAGAACGAGTGTTTTTGTTAAATTTAGAATGGGTAAGGATAGATTAGATGACTTTTTCTATGACCAATTATAAGTCATTGGACCATAGCGTTCATTCAGGGTCTCAATAATTGATTAGAAATCGACCCAAACTATTTTATCATTTGACCTTTCATTTAAATTAATATTAAGAAAAATAAACGAAAGATAGACCAGCCAAAAAAATATTTTGAAGTTCATCAAAAAAAGAAGATGATATCACTAATCTACTGAAGATAATAGCTTCATCTATAAATATATATCTTAATGAAAGATTTAATCCCAAATCCAATTTGATTAGAATTTAAAAAATATGTTTATCATTATCATGCAAGGAAGCAAAGGTATTATTCTTAATTTATTCCAGAAATCATTTTATTTCAAATAGTTTTAAGGGAAACAGCTCAGTCTGGTCAGATTCATCAAGGTGGCCTACTGGGTGAACGTTCAAAATTAATACTCGATTTTTTCCTCCATGAATGCATATTGAAGCACTATAATGATGATTTACGAGGGTCATTCAGAAAGTAAGGTTACAAAAATTATTTGGATTGAAAAAATTGGAATAAACGTAGTCGTTATCCAGATAGAGACACTTCTGTCGTCGAAGCACTAGCTTTTGTATGCCGATGTCATAGATTTCCGCTGCCAACTCTTTTTGGTTTTTTGTTTTTATTTATGGGGTGAAGTGACACACCCAAGCCTCATCCCCCATTGCGATATAGCGCAGAAAAGATTTAAAAATTCAAGCGCGGCGGTCACGCGATTTTGACGGTGCTCCGTTGTGAGCATTCTGGGCACATATCTCGCACGCAACTTCTTGTAACCAAGTTTTTCCGACACAATATCACCAAGGAGACTTCGAGAAATGCCAGGAAAATCTTCATGAAGGTCGTTAAGCGTCACACGGCGGTCATTTTGCACTTTTTCTTCAATTTTGTTATAAATCTCTTATGATCTTCCATTCCTTGCATCATCGAAAGTATTAATACGGCCTTCTCTGAACAACCCGACCCACTTCGTAACATGTTGTCGATTCATCACTACCAACCATAAATTTCCACAAGCTTCCGATGGATATTCGTGGCGGTATCAGTGGCGTAGCTAGGTAACCAAGGGCCCTGGGGCAAATTAAAAAATGGGGCCCCACTGCTATGTAAACTGATTAGGTTTTATCAAATAAAAATATGAAATATACAAATACTTTAAAAATGCTAAGCTACTTAACGCTTTCGCGCGCGCACATCGTCAATCCCTTCATCGCTGCAGCACATGAGTGCAAATAAACTTCGCGCCAGATTAGTCCTATGCCTACCGCGCTCCCAGACACAAAACCATTTACAAAACATGGATCCAAAACATAGAAGAAGGTTATTTGACAACGAACCTAGAAAATCTTTTTTTTTTGTTATACTATTTTTTGTGAATTTTTCTTTTGAAAATTTTATTTTTTTTTGTATTTTTTTAATAAACTTATAAAATTGTTGTTAAAAAAATATATATATTGAGAACAAGTGCTTTCGACTCCCATTACTCTAATACAGAATGATCGACCTTTCATTGTGTGTATTAGCGATGGTTTAAATAGTTTTATTATTAAAAAAATACAATGGTTGAAAATCACTGAAAAGTGTAAAGAATACATTAAAAAAACGTGTAGATCGATTTACTTGTTGATAAATGTTTCGAGGGCAATAAAAGTTTGGTCTTATTGCTGGAATGTTATCACCAAAAACGATTAGTGAAGTGAAGAGGCAAACACGAGAGAGAATAACTGAATCATTGTGTGTTCTGGCGATGGCTTAAGCACTAATACGTATTCATGAATGTCGTCGGCAATCGGATTCACGGAAACGAGCTAAAATGACGATGCCGCGCGCGAAAGCGTTAAGCTCATTTTTGTGATTGACAACACTGCCAACCTACAGAAATAATTTAGGGGAATTCCGTAGGCATAACTTATGAATTTCTCTCAACTGAGTTGTCATGATTAAAGTGGGGTTGCAACCTGTCAAATTTATTTTGAAAATGGGATAAATTTCCAAAAGTTCAGTTCGATCGAGATTTCTGGTAAGGATTCGAGGGCCCCCTGAGCTTGAGGGCCCCGGGGCACTGCCCCGCCTAGCCCCTTGGTAGCTACGCCACTGGGCGGTATAGTTCAGCAAAGTCAAAAAATGGACCTCGCACGGACGAAAAGTAGCAGGAGCGCGCGACGACCTTTCCATCGGAAGAATTTACTGTGACTGAACAAAATGGCCGACAAACATGTGGCACCAAACAAACACATCGTTAGGATCCCTCCTACACGACAGGTGCGCCAACATAAAAAAAATCCCCGGTGTTTATGAGTGCATCATTATTGGTGCAAAAACATAAGGCTTAATACATTGCCACTAGGGAATCCAATCCTGAGGCAAAATTTCGATTTCGGGATTGCATTAGACTATCCCGGTATCGGTCCCGGGATCAGGTTTTTCAATAGTTTAAGAAATTACATTGATATATTTAATCAAAAATTATTAATAAGTCCATTTGTTTAATACAAAATATAACTTGAGGGTGGAAGAATTTTATGTATTTAAGAAAAAATATAAATCAAAAAAATATAAGTAAAACACTAAAAATTTCAAATATTATTTTGAAAATATGCCGAAGTAATATTAAAGCATCGAGTGTTTCGTCATTTAGTCTGGATCTGAAATTAAAATTCCTTTCTGCTGAGACACGGACTGAAACTCGCTAAATTCCCGATTTCCCGACAAATTATTTATTTCCGTCACTGCAAATGAATACTTATATACTATAATACTTTGATGTGATTCGTAATTATATTACGGAGGATTACAAAAATTCTGAACCCCGTATCTATTATATTTCATATCGATATTCCCATTATTAGAATCGAGGTGTAGTAAATACATCACCGGTAGGGAGAGGTTAGGGAAAGGTTAGGTCACTGAATCTACGTGCCGACATTGGGCTCAAGAAAAAAAATTGACTAATATTAGGGAGAGGTTCATGAGTACCTAAAACTGGCCAGGATCCCGGAATTGGATTCCCTAATTGCCACCTTATTGACCATGATGTGTTATAGACCTTAATTCAAATGATTAGCGGATCTAATTATTGATGCACTTCTTCGTGAGTATATCTTAATCCAAAAGGATAATGGACGATGCTTGCATTTAAATGTTTCAGTAACCTTACCCTTTTAGGTCGAACTTTCGATGTAATATGAACAATGTAACAAGCTGATGTTTGATGGCAGTCGCAATATATTGCTTTGTCTGGCGGACTTTAATATAGTCATTAATTTCAATTTATAGTCGAACAGAATCGTCAATGTTTCGTGGTGCGATTTAAAATATTTAACAACGTAATAATGTGCAGGTTATCGTCGTGTTGAAGCAGTGAACAATATATCACGTAGCGTTTTTGTAGACACGGCACTATTGTGCAAAACCAGTTATTATTTAAATGAAAGGTATATGATGATTGGAGCAGTGCCCTAAAGCATCACGTATAGGAAGTAAACGGATGTAAATTAGTCTTGAAGATGAGAGATTTTCGACCTGCACACATCAGCGATGCTTTCACATTTCTGTAAATTATCGAAATCGATTTTGGCCAAAGTGGCTTCGAAGGCGCTCGAGGATGGTTCTTCTTGTTTGTTATGATAGAAGACATGCTGTTTTGTTTCTTAACAAAAATAGTAGCTCATCACGTAACAGGGTCAAGAGTGATTTGGCCAATGCTCGATTACGTGCTGGAACACACTCTTAATGGAGGATCACACTTTATGCAATGCATCGTGCTGAGCATAAATGCATTGTTATTGGAATTCTTGTAATTTTACAACGCCTAGCCATAATCTTGCTTAATCGATTTTAGTGTAGCAACGTTAGAATATATACCAGAGGACATGTCTTACATGGCGCAGCGGTTTACCGCAATAAAAGAGAAGCCTTTGCTAATCCAAAGTCATAAATTACGACTACATAACTATTTTTTTCTTAGGCTTGCGACCCAAAAAAATAATCCGCATAAAATAAATACGTATGTTCGCATGAAAGCAAAAGGATGTCAGATTTCAAGGCTTTCTAGGATCTCATAAAACTTCCATTGATGGGTACGAATTTGCAAAAACTCTGTTAAAACAGTTTTAAAGCGTATTTGGCACATGGACCGACAATATTTTTTGGGGATTAGGGGGTCTTTTGCTACGTTTCACACATATGCCCTATATCCTTAGTTTCAGGGTTGCCAAAATAGATTTATTTTTTAAACATTTTGAAAATATACCCAAAATTTCACTTTAAATCGTCATATTTTTTTAATCTGTGGTCATATTTTTGATCTAAATAAATCATTATTTTATGCAATTGGTTTAAAGAAAAATACTTCTGAGCTTCCAAACTCAAATAAAATGTGCAAACGAATAAGAAATGTCAACTTCTAAATTCCTTAAACAAAAAACTAAAAAGTATTTTGAACTTAGTTTAATTTTTAAAATGTCTCTAGTCTATATCCTTTTCAGCGGTATGTTACATGTCATACAAATCATTCAATAAGTCGTTAAACTTGAAGAAGTGCCAGTTTGCCAGGGTCAGGGTTTAGAAAATACTTTTTATGCTTAAGATGTTTTTATTAAATTTATTTACAAAATTTGTTCAAATTGGCTACCTCTGCTCAGTATGAACGCACGATAACTTTTTCTTATTTCAACTGTAATTGTCAGAAGTAGCATTATCTCTTTCATTTTTGCAAAGGCTTTCATTTGTGGGTACCTCTGTCGCGTAAGTTAATTCTTTTGGCGGCCCTATTCCATGACTCGCGCGGTCTTCAGATCTGACACCACTGGATTTCATTGCCTGGGGACGTGTACTATTACGTGGTTCGCACGGTCTTCACACCTGACACCACTGAATTTCTTTGTCCAGAGACGTGCAAATTTTATTTGGAATGGAATTGTATTTATTTGACATGGAAATATTAATTATTTCTTTTTTAGCAAAAATATTTATTTTAATTCCAGAAGACAAAAATGATTATTCGATGTTCTTCTCCGGGCTCTGATCGACTTTATTTGCTTTTTGACCGAGATGATTGATGATGACGATTAATTTCATCTTCATTGTTGATCTAAATCAGAAGTCACAATTTTTACTGAAAGGGACCGGATTGGATTTTTTTTAAATAAGAGGAACGATCGAAAGGAAAAAAATATTCTTATTAAATTATTGAATTTTACTTATTTAATATCGTCTCCAACCTTCGCTTGGAGATCGATTAATTCAATTTTATTTCTTCGGCTATTATTTGGATTCCAAATAGGAGAGGATCCATGAATGGGTGGTAATATTTGACGTTCAATTTAAATTATATTTTAATTATTTTTGCAAATTCAATTCCTCATAGCTAAACCTGCCCGATTTCATTTTTAGTCTCAGTATTTATTTTTTTAGATACAGGTTATCAGGATGCTGAGATGATCGATCCGAAATACAAATATAGCAGACCCACGGTAATCCGGCCCCAGTCTAATCCGGCACCCACTGTAGTCCGACATCCCAATACAAGTATAGCGCACATCTACGACAAAGCTTCGTCTATGTAAAAAAAAATGCAAAATTGTGATTCTGAACCGCCTCAATCATAATTAATCTTTTTATAAGTTGGAAAGTGGAGTACGGCATAGGACAATCCATAATTTATAATACAAAAAAACCGCAAAATATTTACCTTGTCTTGTCTATCTATATCCTATATTTTTTTGAGCTACAAGTACTTCTTTCTAAAAAGTCCGGACTACAAGGGGTCGCGGGCAATACTCTATAGTCCGACAAATTTAAAAAAAATGTATTTATTGATAAATTTGCTTTTCGTACAGTTTTCAGCTTTAAGACTTTTGAATACTACGCAATTTAATATTGCATTTTCGCTAATGCAAAATGTTGTTTAATATTCAGGAGCTGCTGTGCCATTACTTTTGCTCAATCCGTAGATACTTTCGATGGCGATCAGCAAAAAACGCCATTGGATGATAAAAAATAAATAAATTCAAGTACCCACTCCGCTTTAATTGTTTGCAGATAAATTGTTAATCGAGTATTACGGAATATGATTAAATTACGGGTTAGCCAAGGTGAGCTGACATTGAAGAAATGGGGATTGGTAACGAGAATATGTTGTGCAACGACGTGATTTGTGGTCTGCTCCTACACGAATTACGTCTAAAGTGCTATTTTTTAAATGCTGAAATAGAATGAACAAAGAGATTGTTGTCGGGTGATTTTGGATATAATACTATGGAGTAAAAGTGGTACAACCCCATTGTTGGCAATAATATTGTAGCTTTGTTTGTAACATTATGCACATTTTGAAATTATACAATGATTGTTTATTTTCAGATTGCCAATCACCAATCGCCAATATATTCTTTTTCTTCTGAAAAAATCTGAAATTTGTAGCAAATTTTGGATTCGTTTCCACACCCTTTTAGATTATATGACGCAACCCACTATGCGTCACTTTCATTCTTTTAAAAGCCATGCTGTTAACAATAAGATAAATTTATTCATCAGTAATTCATACCCTATTTTTAAATAATGGATTAAAAATGGACCCTCGATAAAAATTTGTAAATGATCCGACGGAAATCCGGTCTTTAGCTTATCTCCACGATCGCCAATAAAAATTCTACAAGCACCCTCTATGAAAACTAGCCATAGAACCTACATTTAATACGCTACCTCTCTGTTAAACACCAATGCTCAAAGATGTACACAACCAGAAAGAAAGCAACTTATAGAAAATCTCAAAGATACAACTTTGCCAGCTTTCGTAACTCATTGACGGACCGATGGCTTCAGCTGAAGGAAATAATTCTGCAGAAAAGCAAGCAGACGACGAAGGACTACTTCCAGAGTTCAACCATCAACTGCTATCCATACATAGTAGATGACACACTGGAAAAATGGGAACGGTATGATTAATTTCAATTTCTTCTTCAAACATTTGCTTTTACATAAATATTAACCGACAAAGGTCGCCCATAAAAAAATAAATGCTTACGTGAAAGCAATATGGGAAAAAATGTCAATTCCCTTGACAGTCAATATAGACTATTTTTACATCAATAGCGTGACATCACAAAATATTGATTGCATGGGCAAGGCTTACGTTTGCATTTTATAATGCAATATCATAATTAAAATATCAATAGAACATACAAAAATATAGATGACAAAATAGTATGACGACGTTCCTATGTCTTATTTCTGACACCAGTGAACGTCATTGGGTATTCGATGACCACTATACTAACTAGATCAAAGGCATTAAGGCATCGAGATGTCTTTTGGCTATGGTGCGTTGATGCTGTTCTGTTCGCAATTAATGGTAGAAATGACGCAAAAAAAAGAAATATAACATCATAGTTTCAAGAATTGGTAATCTAAAGCGTAATACAGAACACATCGACGGTTGTTGTACTTAGCAACTACCAGACCAATATGCGCCAAAATGGTGCATCCGTTAAATGTCTCGCAAGACAAATTCAGCACACAAACAATGGTTGTGCTCATTTAAAAACCTTCTTGGATACACGCTCGATAACACATCAAAGTTTCATTGCAATCAGATGAATGGCATAGGAATGTATACTCAGCAAGTAAAGTTGCTTATAAATCTCGGACCACAAAAAGACATTCATTTATATAAATATACTAGTGATTGCGTACACAAACAATACTATGCCTATGTTATTCCCGCAAGTGTAAACAATAAGTTGACAAAGTTTTATCGCAATCAGATGATCGGTATGGCAGCGCATTAAATACGGACAAACAAACATTGATTTTTATATATTAGACTATGTTAAACTTATGTTAAACTTATAGGCGTTATGTTATGTTATACTTATGTTAAACTTATAGGCGCGTCCCTGATTTATTGTGAGACCTGATAAATCTGAGTGGGGGGAAAATGTATAAACAAAATGTCGAGCCAGACTCGACATAGGACCGCAAAGAATTAATATTGAATTTCGTTATTTTTTAAGATGGATGTGGTGGACTGTCCATGGAGTCGCAGCAGTTGTGGCCGCATGGGTAATGTGGACAGCCGGAAGCGATGCCATCTTGAACCCGGTGGTTGTAACGCGCGTTCCTGTTGGAGCGCCCCTTTCGTCAGTCCCTCATCCTGCCGTTGCGATTTGCACCCTCAACCGCATAAGCAAATGGAGAGCCACCGACCTCGCAAAATCATTGTATTTATATCCGTATATCATTTTTAAACTAAAAATTACTTCTTGATCACTCAAATTTCCTTAGTAGGGACACTATTCTGAATTTGCCTCCCTTTGAATCCATCATTTTGTTGCAATCAAACTTGTTGAGAACTACTGAATTGATTTTGAAAATTACGCACTTAATAGAATCGCTATGAATAAATCTACGGAATATGAATTGGAGGAGCTGATAAATCTTCTTGGAATATTGGGACACGCATACGACCTAGAGCTTCCAAATTCTCGAGAATTAGAAATTTTGCATTCCATTTTAATACCGTACAGTATGGAATTTATAATGAGAAACGTAAGAAAATAAAACATTGACTATTTATATATGTTTACTATGTTTGATATTATTTGTATTTATTATTAACCAGTTGACGCCGAGCTGCGAAGAAACGTTGAAACGTTGCCTTTGGCGTAACGAAGCTATTCATTGTATGAAGATATTTAGTCTTCGAAAGACCATGGATGGATATTGTTGTACATTCAACTATATACGACAGACTGACTTCTTCTTGAGGTATTTTAACCCTTCTGTTAATAAATGTTTCTATTACCTCCAGTCAATGAAAGTGGTCTGGCTGGACCCTTATACATTTTGTATGGAAATGGATGAAAAAAAAATTAAATTACGCATTTTTTTGCTGTGGATAAACTGGCTTCTCGCATTTCTTACATACAAACAGATAAGTTGATTTATACGGATGTTAAGTGGCGCACAAGCAAATATAGCATCTAAGATTATGAAGATTTTTAAATTAGCTCACTACTCAAAGGATCAGTTTAACACTCTCGTCGTCCACAACGTCTCTGTCTCTCTCCAAGCTCAATATACAAGAGTGCTCTTTCTGAATCACTGGAATTCGCTCGCAAATACGCGATCATCCTACCATACAAGTTAATAACGAGCGTTTATCTTAATAAATAATGAGTATTAAAATGATGAAATAAAAATTTGTACTGTATATATGATATTATAATCGAAACCAAGTAGAAATTTTGGATTATCCATGTTTCCAGTTTTCCGTGTTTGTCCTCTCCGGCAGTCCCCTGGATAATCAAAGAATCTATTGTATTATAAAAACTCATCGCAAAAAGCAAAATGGTCTGGCCAGACTATCTTATTGACAGAGTTTTTGATTATTTTCTTAGTCATTCAATAAATTTTTGATTTGAATTATATATTTTGTTAAATCTGTGATGAAAGTTTATACTCTTCCTAATAATCTATTCATTTTTCCACCAATTTAAGCAATTTTTCCACCGATGAAACGTTGATGGCACTACCAGGTATGGAACGTGGTCTCTCCATCGTGATGGATCCACAACTAGATGACTATCTTTATACCAGATTACCACACGAAGGAGCAAAAGTAAACGTTTATTCCTTAAATCAATTATAGAACAAATCATTAATTTAAATCAGACCATATTTTAGGTATTCATTTTCAATCCCGAAGATTATCCAGATGTTTCGAGTGGAAGTTGTACTCAGTTATCTGTTTCGCCGCGTACAGAACTGTACATAAATTTGGATGCTGTTTATATTTCTGGATCTGAAGCTGTGGAAAAACTAAAACCGTCTATCAGAGGTTGCTTGTTCGATTCTGATATAAAAGGATTCAAAGAATCTTACAGCAATTGCATGGTTAACTGTCGCATTAGGAACATACGTAAGACATGTGGATGTATACCCTTTTTTTTGCCATCTCAGACGGATGAAGATATTTGTGTTTTGACTGATATTTTATGCCTCAACAAATGGAAAGGTATCAATCAATCAACATTTGTAACATATATTAGCTGAATTTTTTTTTTTAATAAAGTGATGTTGATCAGATTCATGGCGGATGGCATTCTCTGAAAATATCCTATCAGAAGATGGGGAAATTCCTGCTGGTTCAAGCGGTCCACCATGTAGCTCTTGTCTTCCGCCTTGTACTGAAGCAACATTCAGAGCAAAACAATATTCTCTGCCTTTACAACCGTCTTCAGTCAATGGTCAACCAGATTCAGAGAAGGCTATACTTAAGTAGCATTCATTTTAAACAACTTATTTTAATAAATCTATCAAAATTATTCAAGTATTAAAACAAATATTATTATAGAAAGGGGGTTTACTTCAGAGATCATAGCGTTATACACATATTTTTTTCGAAGGACACGGTAATCCATCTTGTACACAATGTGATATCATCATGGTATGATTTGTTAAGTATGATAATTTTATATTTATGTACATTTTCATACAATACTTATAATATTTTATGAATAATTTTCATTCTTGGTATTTAATGTTCTGTTCCTTAAGGTTCTATGGGAGGCTTATGTGGTTTGGTATTGGGTGCTAGCTTGATTAGCGCTGCAGAATTCCTTTATTTTCTCTTCGGTGGACCAGTTTTGAGACCTCGACGTCGTTATCAAACAGAGATGCGTCAACTATATTGGGAAGAGTTGAAAAATTACAAACGACAATGAAACAATCAGTCGCTAAATTGTGATAAATTTTTCAATTATAAAATTAGCACCTTGAATTATTTGTAAAGGTACCAGAACTAACTATGAATTTGCACATAATTCTAAATGTTCTAATATATATAAAAAAAAATATTTGTTTGTTCGTATTGAATGCGCTGCCATACTGTTCATCCGATTGCAATGAAACTTTGTCAACTTATTGTTTACACTTGCGGGAATAACATAGGCATAGTAAAAATATTGTTATAAGATAAATAAAGCACTACAACCGTCGATTTGTTTTGTATTCGCCAAGTGTTTGGTCTTCGGTGGACTATAACGTGAGGCTATAATACACAAACGTCATCATTTTAATTCGTACCTGAATCAATTCTTTTGGCGATAATAGAAACACATCGTAACGCATGTTTGGCCTCCATCACATCGTTTATAATTATGTGTTTGTTTAAAATAAACAAATAAATAATAATTGTATTTTTAAATAAATCGAGTACCCGGCAAGCTTTGCAATGACCAATATTGCAAGAGTTCAAATATCTTAGAGCTTCATTGAGAAGAAATTGATGAATAACGAAATAAACGTCAGGTTTCAATTTCAACAATCGATGCAACAACTCTGATAATCGGTGCGATCTGAAAAATATATTAGGGAAGAAATCACAATCAACGAAAATTTAAAATAATATTTACAAAACATTTTTGTAGTCGTGCTAAGCTTCATCTAAATTTCGGGTATTCCACACTAAACTTTGCCAAAAGTCCGGGCAATTTCGCAAGAATTTCATGAAATTCTATTTCTTTCGTAATATTGGTATGATTATTAAACAAGGTAATGGATTGAAACGAAAGTTTAGTGATACCTACAAGAAAAGATGATGAATAATATCATCGAAGCTACAGTTTGAAATGAAACATTTCAAGGAGAAGATGTTGTATCCCAATGGTTCATACTGATATGCTATTTGAATTGAAATATGTGCAGTTTCCGGTGCGAGCATCAACAAAGCACATGAACACACAGGGTATGCGTGCATGCTTCTCACATGGATAGCTGTATATTGGCTGCGCACGCAAAATATAAGAAGTCTCCTGCTCAACAAAAAGAACAAAGTGAAAAACGAAAATCAGGGGACTTATGAGATCGAATGCACAGTCTGCATCATGTCGTACATTGAACAAACCAGTAGATAGATCGCCCATGTTATGAAGAACGATCATCACATCTACTTTGCTGGTACAAACACCATAGTAACCGTCGAAAACTTCGGCATCAGAATTGCGAAAGAAGTGATTTAAATCGAAAAACGAAGAAATAATAAACGCAATCAACAGAAGAAACGACGGTACTAGCATACTCAGAGTTTGGCTACTAATTTTATTGAAAATTAAAGTAACAATAACCAAGCAAAAAAATCTGCAAGTGCCAACAATCTCTAATGAAGCGACGGCAAAGAGCATCACCGAGGCGCCGGTAGTTATTCCGCGTCCATGAGCCCGACAGGAGATTCGAAATATCGAAAAGAGGTGCATTTGGATTCTTAATTTATCTCTCAAATAAAGCGCGATCGTATAGCCTTTTTTTTAGCATAATTAAAAATATATGAAAACATTTCAATAAATAGAATCAAGATACAAAAACTTTATGTATGTGGCATTGCAACGCATACTGGGTAATCACTAGTATGAAACATTTTATAAAATGAATTTCAAATTGTGTAATCGTGATATAATAAACAATATACACACATTTTCCTTATCGAGACGATTGCGAAAGCGTTCGTCAATACGTTCACTCAGGATACCCGTTGGGTGAACGTTCGAAACAAAACTCGGTGGTAATGCTACCTTCAATATCGAGCGAACGAGGAGGTGAATGTATGATACAGACGAAATGGATGTAACCCCTTCCTGTGAATGGATATTGAAGAGGCCCATAGTTCTGCAGTGGACTGTTAGTGGCTGCACTATGATGATGATGATGATACACACATTAAGTACTTGTTTACTATCATAAATACATTTTGGAAGATAATACTTTGGTTAACATTGACCCCATCACAGTAATAAAAATTAAACATCTGCTTATTAATCAAATACACACCATTAATATTTATTTTATAGCACCATAAATTATTTAATAAAAAGATATTCACATATCACTACAGCTACTATTATAATGATCCAATTCATTCAACTATAATGTGTTTGTATGAATTTCAAAGAATTTTTTCGGTATGAATATTTAATCAGCAACCTTTTGTCAGTTAATATTGATTTTATTTTAACCAATCATAATGATCATCGTAGATAAAAATGAATACTCGACATGAGGGTTATTCCATTGTTAAAATCACAATTGGTGTAATTTCTATTAACGGCCCTAATAAAATACTCGTACGAATGGAACGATTCCGTTAATATTGCCTTTAGAAGAAATTATTTGATTGAAGCAAACGTATCATTTTATTTACGGTATCTCCAACGAGTGGTCTTGTTGTATTTTTGCTGGTTAATCAAATTTATCAGACATGTTGCAGGTAATTTTTAGAGAATTTATGGAAAATACCTCCATACACGGCTTGAAATTTTTGGTCGATAAAAAAATTCATTGGTCTGAAAAGTAAGTAACAAGGCTGTGTATTGAATTTATAATTCGTTGAATAAAATTATTATTAACAAGCTAAAAAAAACTAGATTGTTTTGGGTCGTTTGTTTGATCATCTCGTGGTATGGATCGTCTCTATTGATAATAGCGTCATGGAACTGCATTCAAAAACAATCCAATTTCTTTTGTCGTTGAGACCACTTACAATGATTGGAATACAGATTTTCCGTCGATTGCAGTATGTGAAACAGAAAATAGCGAAAAAATAGAACAAGCCTCCGATAGGTACGCACGTCCAATTGTGTAATATTCGAATTTACATATGTTTGTTTTTGAGATCTTTACAATTTGTTTTATTGCAGTTTATGGAGCAGCAATCACGATTTTAATCTGGAAGAAGTACTCAAAGAAATTGCATTTTATAAAGGCGTCAGTTATTATTTACTACAATTTTGTACAGTTCCGGACGCTGATCCGAATTGTCCTAAAAATAATTTCACGTACTATGCCGAAATGGTAAAACATTTACAGCATATATAAGTGATTTTTTTAATTGCTTTTGAACTCCATACATAAATTATTTTAGGTACGAAGCAAATGCGATGAAATATTCAGCAATTGTACGTGGGCAGACGAGAGCTTTGATTGCTGCGAATATTTCCTGCCAATTGACACTGAACTCGGACCGTGTTATGCAATCAATTCTATTCAAGGAAGGTATAAAGTCTTTCCCATGATAAATTATAATAAATACAAAATAAATGTAAAATAAATCTGTATTTAAACATTTTTAGAGATCCAAATGATAAAAAATTACCGATGAATAACAACAAAATAACCGGTCCCGGTACAATAAATATGAACATTCACGTTCCATCAAATGTATAACTTATTCAATATATTGATTTGATTTAAAAACATATAAAAACAACATTCATAAATCATATTTTTTAGATTTATATAATCGGCGAAGAAGAAGTTCCAGCTTTAACATCGCTCACATCGGATATTTTAGTAGTCGCAGGACAAATTCATTATAAGTAAAATACACGAGTAAGACATTTTATCATTGTTTATTTTGTACGAAGCTCAATATTGCATTATTTCAGGCGTCATATAGCATTGAGAAGTATTGAAAATGATTTGGCTGCTCGTGAAGTATCATCGTCTCAAAGACGTTGTAAATATCCGGACGAAGAACCGTCTCCGGTGTATCGCTATCATTCTTATACTGCGTGCACTGTGCAATGTAGAAAAGATGCTCAGCTTAAAATTTGTAACTGTACAAGTTTCTTCATGCCGAATACTTCACAAAGTCTTCATTGTAATCTTGAAGGTTTAACGTGTCTACATGAGCATTACGGACAATTGTCAGTGCTTAGAGCGGCATGGGGTACTCGAGCAGGTCTTTATTGTAATTGTCAACCCTCTTGTACAGAGACTGATATATCGGTTATAGCCGATGATCGAACAGCTACGATGTATTCGCATTCACACGTGGAGATTTCATTAGATTTTTTGCCGACGGAGCGATTTAGAAGAAACGTAGTCAGAGGACCATTAGATTTAGTAGGTAAATTAACTTGATTTAATACATATTTTTTAATATAAATAAGATTTTCCTATTGTAATAAAATTTAATGTTAATTTCAGTATCAATGGGAGGTACGGCAGGATTGTTTCTGGGAGCTAGTATATTGAGCTTTGTAGAAATACCATATTTTTTCATCGTACGCGGTATAAGAAATTTTTTAAATAGAGAGCAAAAGCCAGCTTCAAAAAATGCAATCAAAACAAAGTCGTTTTCATTATCGTTTAAAAAAAATTCTCTGTTGAATTGGCTAAAATCAAGACGCGTTAAAGCAAGAATGCAAAAAGTTAAAACACAACGACAAAGACAAATTCAATTTCCAAACACTTATCGTTCTCAGCATTTTACTCAAATAAGGGGCTATAATAAACATAATTTATATAATGTTGGAAGGTTTCAATATTAATTTCATCGTTAAAATAAATGATTCAATCAATGACGTTGTTTTAATGATTTTTTCATACAATTCCACCAACACGTATTATAATAAGCTATCTGATAATTTTGATTTAGATCTGACATGCAATTTCTCTGCACGTTTGAATTAATAATGAATGAGACAAAATGCAGTTTTATACAATTTCACCAAACACGGAATTTAGTACGTCGAATAAATTATGGTAAGAAGGCAATTTTGTACGGAAACCGATTGCAAAACTTTTAAAGAATCATGGCTTTACGTCCAAAGGCCGTTATCAAAGATTATTTATTAAATTCTTCATTACACGGTCTTCGATTCATAGCCGATGATAAATTACATTGGACAGAAAGGTAACACCCGACAAAAATAAACACTTAATCCACGTTTAATGATTCAATTTTAACATGTTTTTATTCAACAATCAGATTGTTTTGGTTGATATGCGTATTACTTTGCTGGTATGGATCAGGCCTACTTATAATCGCTTCCTGGGATGCATTTCAAAACAACGCTATATCGTTCGTGATGGAAACAACGTACAAGGATTGGAGCACCAGTTTTCCTGCCATAGCTATCTGTGAAAACGACAATCTACCGAGAGTTTACGACGCGTCTGATCGGTAAATATTCATTTGAAATAAAATATTTGAGATACAACGATGATAATTCGATTAAGATTGATTAACGAATTTGTACATATAAAAAATATACTTAATGATTTTGTATTATTTAAGAATATGGACAGAAGTACACGAATTCGAACTGGAAGAAGTGTTAAAAGAGCTGGCTTATTTTAGAGGATTGACGTTTTATACGCTGCAATACTGCTAATAAAAAGAACGCTGACCCGCTATGTCCTAGAGATAATTTCACGTATTACGCTAACATAGTACGAAGCAATTGCAAGCAGTCCTATAGATAATTGTAAATACAACGATAAACCATTTGATTGTTGCACATATTTTGAAGAGATTGAAACCGATCTTGGGAAATGTTATATTATAAATTCTATTCAGTCGACGTAAGATTTTAATGAGATAAACATACTTATTATTAAATAATTTATTGGAGTAAAATTTAACTTTTTAAACAGGAAAAAGAAAAAACCCGAAAAAATTCCTATGGAGAGTAACAAGAAAAATATGCTGGGGCGCCTTTATATGGAAATTCTAATACCGAGCACTGTTAGTACACTTTTTACTATATTTTACACAGAGAAAGAAAGCTTTTATGTTTTGATTTTATTTATTGAAGTTCATATATTTTTAATTATGCTAAAAAAAGAGTATATGATCGCGCTTATTAATTATTTGAGAGGTAAATTAAGAATTCAAATATACCTTTTATCGATATTTCGTATCTCCTGTCGGACTCATGGACGCGGATTGACTGCCGGCGCCTTAGTGATGCTCCTTGTGAGCATCCTTCATCCAGTGCTATCAATGTTGGGCCATATATTGCCGTCGCTTCATTAGAAATTGTTGCACTTTCACATTTTTTTGCTTGATTATTTATTAGTTATATTACAAATAATATTTTTATTATGCCCATACTATTTCCACAAGTGTAAACAATACATTTACAAAGTTTTACCGCAATCGGATGAACGGTATGGAAGTGCATTAAATACGAACAAACAAAGATAATTTTTTATATATTAAAAGAAGATATTTTAATAATTAAAATGTATACTTTTTTATAGATATTTACTTTAGGCGAAGAAGAAGTTCCAACGCTTACTACATTACAATCAGATTTTTTTATTGTAAGCGATAGCGTATATTATCGGTATGCAATGCAAAAATATATTAAATAATATGAATTAAAATAAAATAATTTATTAACCAATTATAAAATAAATACAATTACAGTAGACATATAGCGATTAGAAATATAGAAAATGATCCAAACGCACGAGAAACCACTCCAGCTCAACGAAATTGTCGTTACCAAGATGAAAATATCTTAGACGTGTATCCTTATTATTCATACAGTGCGTGCACGGTTCAATGCCGAAAGGATAATCAAATGAAGAGGTGCAATTGTACGGATCATTTCATGCCAAATACAGGTGGTTCATTTTTAACAACATCATAATCAATATAATAAAATATTCTTTTATCAATAGATCATTTATATTATTCATTTTTAATAGCTGAAAAGAACAAATGTAACATGGAAGGATTGATATGTTTGAATCAACATTTTAGTGATTTATCGGTGCTTCGTCCTTATTGGGCTCAACGTAATGGTCTCGTTTGTAACTGTCTGCCTTCTTGCACAGAAGTTGATATAACCGTCATAAAAGATTATAAAACACCGTAAGAAATCTCATTTATATACATTTATATAAACGTGTATTAAATAATAAATCTGCATTGATTACAGACGACAAGAAGAAACAAATATCGTTGAAATAGAAATTGAATATTTACCAACTGAGAGATTCAAACGTAATGTAGTGCGTAGTCGTCTCGATCTTGTCGGTATAGATATAGTTTTAATAGATAAAAATATTTATCACATATTTAAATTGTACTACAATTTTGTGAATATAAATAACATTATTTTCAGTTTCAACGGGAGGCACAACTGGTTTATTTGTCGGTGCGAGTCTTTTAAGCTTTGTTGAACTAATATACTATTTGTTAATAAGAAATTATGGATCAATTTATATGGAAAAGCATAAAAAACCAATGGACGAACAAGAAAACAACGATAACAACGTGTCGATTATAAGATATGTCTCTGAAAAACAAAATATTGCTATTGTCGATATAAAAAGAACAAGAAGTTCATTACATCAATAATTTATTAAATATAAATAACATGTTTTTGTTATAAAAATATTAGTTAAAATTTAATTATACAATAAAGTTGGAGTCCAAGAGTTCATTTAACAAATCTGTTAATTGCGTCTGGAAGAATTCATCTTCACTAAACGCCCTACCAACAAGCGGCGATCTATCTCCAGTAATTAAATCTTGGCATTTAGAAGCACTCCCCAATGCTTCTTCAATATAATCACCGGGCAACCAAATACTGATCCCGAATAAACACGCTTCGGCTATTGCCGTTTGCTTATATTTAATGCACTCTTTCAGCAATTGTTCGATTGTCAAGTATTTATCGATATTCAATCCGGCTTGTTTAAGAACATCACTCAATCGCTTATAATAAACATTTATTAACTGATTTAAATATTGATTCCTTATATCTCTTGACGTCACCAAATGTATACAACATATCAAATCCAATGCGCACGGTGCATATCTCGTAAGTTGAAAATCGACTAAAATACAATGACGGACATCATTGTTTGCGTCGTAACAAAACATGAAATTATTGGCCCACAGATCACCATGAGATAAAACGTTGCACGATAAGGATGATGGACCCACGTCTGCGACGGCGCCTCTTATGATGTTCGGTATTAGTTTGGCGTCGTCTTTTCGATCAATTTTCTTACAGAGAAACATCAACGCGTTTATGGCCGATGAAAGCCATTTGTCTCTCGGATGTTCCTTTTCTTGGATGTATGTAGTTTCTTTCACTTCGACTGGATATTTTTCATTAATTTTGTAGTTGTTGATGTGCTCAAATATCAATGAGGATGCATGAAAGTCGGCTAGGGTTTCAATGGCCAAAATACAGTGCTTCAAATCAAAAATTCCACGTCCCATCGCTAAACGATAGTTTTTTGTTGATAAATTTTCAAAGACTAGAAGATTTTCTCTTGCGAGGTGGCATTTAGGCGACCAAGGATTCTCAAGAAAATCGGTAGCTTCTTGAAGTTTAGGCATGAGGTCTTCGAATAAGGAGACTTCTTTTTTGAAAACTCCAATATCGTTAATATAGTCCGAATGTGTCTTCACATTGGGCATAGTTTTGACAAAAAAACTATGCTTATTATTGATGGAATTCATAGTAAGAAGATAATGATCTCCGAGAAATCCAATCGGAGTGTCGCTTAGAGGTTTTATGTCGTAGGAAGTCAGATTGAATTGAGAATTCTTACTTGCTCTCTGCAAAATTCTTTCGCAGTCTTCGTGTGATAGGATAGTGGAATCTCCCATTTTCTTCGCAAAAGGAATTACTGCACCGTGCAATTAGTTTCGCCAATGATCTAGATGTTTACATTTTCTTCCTTTAAAAGCTCAAAATTTTCTCTTATCTTGTTTCTCAACAAACAAATACTTTGCCATTCCACATGAGACTAACGACTGTTGATGTGGTCATTATTTTTGTTGGCAAATTTGAACAAGCTTGATAAGGTACCCCGCTTTAAAAATACGTCCGCCACTCAAAATGCCACCAGAACATATGTCTCATCATTGTTTTTATAATTGATTAAAATGAATGTTTTTCCTACTCGATATAAAAATCGGCCTTGAATTAATAACTTCTGTGAATAAAATTACGATAAAGCTGATAACGCTTTTAAACTACTTTATCACATCAATTAAAACAAATTGTCGTGTGAATTAACATAATTTTATGCGGTTTTATCAAGCATTTATGATGTAAATTTATTATAATTCGATATATAATATTGAATTGCTTTTCATTTTAGACTTTATCATTAGGCCCACTCTTTTAGTATTTCAATTTATTATCACGCTGAATGAAAAAAGCGTGCTCTGAATATAAATATGTATAATGTAAAGCATCGTAATGACGTTGGCATATGTACTCAGTTATTTTCCTTAATTCTACAGTTCCGTCACAAAAGAACGGTAGGATTATGAATTGTATGCTGTAGGTTTAAAATGTTTACATTATACAGAATGATATTTCGTTCACACGTTTATATTCACTTGACATTAATTAACATCTCAAAAATTATATAGATTTTGGGGTAAAGACAAATTTATAACGTCAAAAAGGTGGATTTGGATTCTATTTGTTTTACATTTTTAAGCAATAACGATGCTTTATACGCTTTAAATTATTGAAATACACGGCCGCATAAAACATACAAGTCAAACAAATTCATTATTAAAATGAATTTATATCAAGAGCATATTATTTTTAAATTAATATTAAGATACAATATATTTTCTGTTGAAATAATAACAATTTTTTAAAAATAAAAATAATATGCTTATAATTACTGAACTAATTTGTTTTTAATATTTTCTATTTTATGCTAATTGAATTTAAATTTGCACGCTTTAAAATTAAATTTTTAAAGCGTGCATTACATATTAAATTATGAATAACTTTAAAGCATCCTTTGTATCGTTGAATCAATAAATTTTCTAATTTAAAAATATTACAACGCGTCTCTACTTCGTCTTGCAAAATTTATAAATAGACAACCGAGATGAGGCACATCCTTATTGCAATAGAATGGGTCCGTTTGAAAGCACTTCTGTTAAAATACATTTTGATATGGATTGTATAAGAGGTGCGCTTGAAAAACTTCTATCCACGGATAGATTTGTGCTCAAGTCTTGTGATGTACGACCCGCTGGGGAAGGATTGCTAGGATTTTTGGGCGAGCATTCAAAACTATTACTGACTTATGCGCTCGATGGAACGCTGGCAGAAGTTACAGTTTTTGTGAAATCCATTCCTCAAGGCAACGAGAGCCGTGCCGATTACAATGATAAATACGGAATGTTCAATCGCGAAGTAACGGTATATGAAAAGATCCTGAGTAAATTCGGCGAAGACAGTGGTAAATAAAAGCTTTGTAGTTATCATTTTGGTTGTGTGCGTATTAAACAGATGTTATTATAACACATGCGTGCTCACAAAAACAAATGTTTGTTTTATCAGCTATATACTAACATTTTGGCAATTTTTGTTAATTTCTACCTAAATAATGTTATCGTTAAGTATAAATTTTATACAAAAATAATAAATACTTTTCCATTTTATTAAAAAAAAATTATTTATTTACAGACTGTAAAAAATGGCATCCAAAATGTCTTCATGTAACGTCGAATTATTTGATTTTTGAAGATCTGAATATGAAAGGTTTCCAAATGAGACCGCTAGAAAAAAGTCTGGATTATGACCATTGTTTGATTGCCTTAACAACCCTATCAAGATTTCACAGCGCTTCTTATATTTTAGAAGAAAACGTCTCTTTAAAAAACAACACAAAATACAGACTTCAAGATCATTTTAAAGATGAACTCGGCACGGCAGCATTTGCTTACAATTCATGGTTCAAAACTGGTATAAACTCTTCCTTGTGTTTAGCGGCAGAATCTCAAAAATATGGCAAGCTGACGCTTCATTTTGAAAAGGTAAAAAAAGGATGGAGCGACGCTTTTAAGAACGGTGTCAAAATGATCGGTTTATCGACGGACATGAGAAATATTATCACCCATGCCGATTTATGGAACAACAATATGATGTATCGTTATGATGATGACGGCAAACCGGCACAGTGTGTTCTCGTCGATTTTCAAGCGTGTCGTTTCACACCGCCGGCTGCCGACGTAATGGCATTTTTATATATGAACTTGAGCGCTGAAACGCGTAACGAATACACGGACAAATTAATCATTTTTTATTATGATCAGATGAAAAATAATATGTCCGAGAAGAATATTAAAATAGAAGATGTTTTACCGTGGACGGAATTTAGGAATAGCTGCGAATCTTTCAGAAAATGGGGACTAGTTCAGAGTTTGATTGTATTTCAATTTATTTTTATGGACGGCGATGAAGCAATTAAATCAATCAGTAGTTCAGAAGAGTTTGAAAAGTTAGTTAATCAGGAGAGAACTTGTATTCTGATGGAATTGTTGAAAAATAATTCAGCATTCCGTGAACGGATTATGCCGAACGTCGATGAATTCATTGGACGATTTATAATTAAAGACATACCTCAAAACTCATTTTAATCACATGTATATAAATTTCTAGTCAAATTATAGACAAATATTATCAATAGTGCTAAAGAAAATGTATCATTTATTTAATCATAATTTAATATTTGCATGATCACATCACAATATAAGAGTTGTATAAATTATTCCAGATGATCTTCATCATCAACTGATAAATAATATTCTTTATGGAATGATTTAAATTGACGAATCTTTGCTGAATTATTGTATTTTAAAGGGTTCGTTGAAATAAAATAAACACATCAAGAACTTTTCATATCATAACTATATTAAGCCTTATGTAATCTTGCAATAACAACGAGAATGAGCATAACATGCTTTCTTCTTTATAAATATCACTCCATTTTTGTCAAAGTATCCGCTTATGCATACAGCGATGATTATTTGTGTTGAAAAGTCTGTGTATTTAAATTTATAGAAGCTAATATATCACATAAGACAAAGGTACATAAGATTTCATGTTCTAAATAAAGAAATATGATATATCATATCCACGCTGAGATAATTTTATTTGCATGAACAATCTTAAAAATAATCAGAAGAAGTTATTCGTGAAAATCTGTAAATATGATTTTGCATGGTTACAGGATGTTGAAAGCGTGAACACAATAAACAGTCTATGAAAACTTATTTGAACAATAAAGACTGTTAAGTTTTTGTGGGCGATAGTTCAATGATTTATATGTAAATATATAATTTTAGGAACAATACAATACAAGGACATTATTTATTTATTGATTTATATTACCAAAGTCTAAGATGACGATGAAGATATTTAAATTAAATAATACACACACAAGATAAGACACACAGACTCTTTTATGGTTTAAAATAAATGCACACATAAAAGGAACAGATGCATCTTACGTGCATTATATGTGATGTGATTTCTAAAACGGTTACCAGATCACAGAAGTACGATTAACAACGGAACATATCGTTTTGCTTAGGGTAAAATTTTATATTTATTCACATGGCTTTATTACGTTCGATCAGTGTATTTTCAACTGTTGTTTAACACTGAGTTGAGTAACTTTTGTCCGAACATTTGTATCAATATCATTTTCTAGCTTCTTTGAAATACATCATATTATTATAATTGGTCTTCAGTTATAGAATAACATTTGTTTTTATCGCACACGGTAATTAAATCTATTTTGTAATATACTGTTTACTTTTCAGCATTTAATAAAATTGTTCTATGATCCAGGTAAAATATAAAATCTTTAAATATGGATAGAGATATAAAAGTCTTTTGCGTATTGCAACCAGACGATATAATGAAATGCGTGAAAAGACATTTAAACGAGGCTCATGATGAACACGTGAAAATAGTCGATTATTGTATAAATCCTGCGTCCGATACGATCGCTGGATTTCAAGGAGAACATTACAAATTGAATGTGAATATCAAAATACACGACGACGATAAAACATTGTACTTTTTTATTAAATCGCTTCCCCATGACGAAGAAATGGCTAGGAAAATGAACGAAGGTGGATATTTCTATAGAGAATCTAATGTTTATATGAAAATATTATCACAATTTCAAAACAACGGAGGTAAGTAATTGTGATCTATTAAATATCACACTATAATATTAATTTATAACCATATTAAAGATTTAATTGTATTTTAGAAACTCAATCATTTCATCCCGTACATTATTTAACAACTGATAAAGATATAATATTGGAAGATTTAACGATGAAAGATTTCTATATGACCAACGTAAGAGACGTGTTTGATGATCCACATTGTTTTACCGCATTGACAAGTTTAGCTAAATTTCACGCCCAATCATTAATCCTCGAAGAAACAAAATCAACATGCGCATCTACGTACAGGATTGAAGAAGAATTTAAAGATGTTGTAAATGAAAGCGGATATAGATTGAGTGATTGGTATATCGCCGGAATCAACGCAGCTATGAAAGTCGCAATGGAATTAAGCGATCTTATTAAAAATAGCGAATTGATTGGATTTAACAGCAAATGGTTTCAAGTATTCACGGATGCATTAGAGTTGTGTCAACCGTCAGATCAACATCGTAATGTGTTGTCTCATAGAGATCTTTGGGCTAATAATTTAATGTTCCGATATAACATCACAGGCAATCCAATTCAATGTGTGTTTGTTGATTTTCAAGCATCTCGATGTATGCCACCTGCCGCAGATGTAATGAGTTTGATATATTTGAATTTAGATTTTAATAGAAGAAAATATGAAAGCAGCAAATATATAAGACATTATTATGAAACTCTTTCGGAAGAGTTAAATAGAAATAATTTAAACGTAGAAAGCATTGTTCCATGGGATGCATTTCAGCGCAGCTGTTCCGAGTATAAAAAATGGGCTTTAGTTCAATCCTGTATTCTTTTTCAGCTGGCATTGTTAGAAAGCAAAGAAAAAGAAAATATATGTAAGGATCCTAATATTTATGAACAGTTGTTAAATGTGTCTAGAAGTGATTTTGTGTGGCAAATGGCATGCAAGGATTCTGTTTATAAGGAACGATTTCTTTCTAGCATAGATGAACTAATTTCTCTCTATATTTTAAAAGAACCTTAATACCCATTTATAAATAGTAATAAAAATATGTCATTAGACTTTTTTCTTTGGTTGTATTAATTTTTAAGAATAATTGTAAAATGATATAAGCTACAATGATCGCATTATATAAAAAAATACTGTATAATAATTCAAATAAAACACATCCCTTGTGTCATACATTTCAAAGTTATCTTAATAGACACCCCTCACATTTTTTCGATTTTATCTTCCCATGGGATATATCACATTTATCTATTTTTATACTTTTAAAGAGATGGCATTATTTTACCGTTGTGGAGATAGCGCAATTCGTGAGATTAACAGCTGGTTCTTTCCTCCCTGCTGCACAAGCAGGGTCATAAAGGAGTCGGTCAGCAGTTTCATTGTGGGAAGACGTGTTCTTCCAGCTGGCTTCACAGCGGTTTAGTAACTTTAGTCGTCTTAATTTGATAATAAAGATCTTAGCCAAGGAAGTCATCTTGCATGATCGCCTGATCATCATTTTCCACCTACTCGACTATTCCATGATCTGATGGCAAATGGACCAAGCACGAAGCGTCGAAACGTATATTTTAAAATAATACAAGAATATAGTCCAAAAAGTATCCGACCTAACGTATATATGGCAGTTACTGTTTTTAAAAAAATGCTATGATAGAAAGTTTCTACCTTATAAAGTTTTAGTTTCAAGACGTTACTTTGTTTAGTAATTGTTTGGCAGCCATCAATAGTGAACATTCTCGGTGAATTTTTTACATGGAAATGGTGAAGAAAATCCACAAAATGGTATTGGTTGATCGTCGACTGTAAGAGCGCGAGCTAACAGACGTGGTAGAGACAGTGGCCATAAAGTTTGTATGTCCAATCGGTCCGTCTTTCGCACCGCTGACAAGACGAATGAGTTCCTCGCGATCGGACGCCATACCTGAACATGTCTACAAAACGACTACGAACTCTCATTACAAAACAAAGTTGTCCAAAAAATATTGATCGGGTGGGTTGTTTAAATTTTACAATTGGTCGAAAATATCGTTGTCTTTCTTTTATTGTAGGCTTATGCCGGCTGGGTCGGTCCAATGTTTAAGTGATAACGAAAAAAGAGGGATTAGATCATCATAGATAACTTAGTATATATTTTAAAAACAGACAGAGTCAATCAGTGTTGATTCATGTAAAGTAGAATGGACAAGTAAAATAGAAACCATGTAAAATTTTCGACCGGGTCGGTATTCTGTGTTTTGCACTCCATGCTCAAGTGCGCCCGTAGCGGGCGCCTGCTTTGCCACGCCTTTGTTACAGTTCTGATAATTGCTGTGGCTGGATTGATCGAATTGCGATGGGGCCGGATAGAAGTTTGACATCCAGTAGCGTTACAAGACCTCTGCCAAGTTCATTGTGAGCATGAATTGAGGGTCATCTAACATATGTGAATAATTATATTCTAGCGTGTATCAGTCGCCAGACTGTCATAATGATACAAATTATGACAGTCTGGCGACTGAGTGCCGTTGGGTTAACCTGTTAAATGGGCATGACGTATATATACGTCCAACATAACTGCATCGAAATTGGTTAGGACGTATATATACGTCCTCGAAATATATGTTGGGTCTTAAAAGCAGGTGGAACTTTTTTTTGTTTAACGAATGTGAGTTGTCGAAATATGTTTTGACATGAATTTAAGAAAGGTAGCAAATTGGTCGCATTTCACTATTGCGTTGGGGTGGATTTGTACTTAGTAAGCGGTGACTAGTAGCATAAAGGTAAGATTCAAAGGCAAACTTGTAGTTTTTAAATGAAAATACAAAAAAGACGTATTGATGAAAAAGCCAACCTATGCCATCAAAAAACAACATTAAACCTAAACCCTCACACTTAGTTGAAAGGCATTTTCAAAGAACAAACGAAAGGGAACTAAAGCCAGAAATGTCGAGTTTATTACAAAAAAGTGAAAGAATCTAGATACTGGTGTCCGGATTGTGAAGTAGCACTCTGTGTCAACAACTGTTTTAAAATATATTACACAGAAGTTGAGTTTTGAATTTAAGTATGAGAATATATATTTTTTTTGAACTTTATATTTCCATATTCTTTGTGTTTTTTGTTTTGTATTTGTTAACTTCTCTATATACTTTTGTGTCTAAATAAATAAAAAAATGTGTTTCATTGTTTTTTTTATAAATTCTAAACATTGTTAAAAAATTAATAATATGAAATCACGTCAGGTGGGCGGGACATATATATACGTCCTAACGAAAATGTACGCGCCCACTGTATGTTGCGTTATTAACCCTTTGAACTCCTATGGCCAGAATGTCTGGCCTAAAGGATTATTGCGGGTAGCTCCGTCAGCCAGATAGTCTGGCCGAAAACAGGTATCCCCTCCCAAACTCAATGGCATTCGCCAGACTGTCACAATGATAGACCAGATAGTCACCAGACTGTCATAATGATTTAAAATAAAATTTAAATAAATGATAATATTCTATTAGAAATACAAGCACGGGATTGTAAATAATCAATTCTTGTTAATCTAATAATTCATGTAAAATTTCATAAGCGTTGAGCGTTAAATAAAAGCTGGTCATCAAAAATGTTGTTAAGAAATTTGACGAAGAGTGAGAGAAGTGTCAGTTTGAAGTTTGGAATTAATTTGATAACTTAGTTTTTGCTGCCACACCCACCTCATATTGATTGCCTTTGCCTCGTGATTGTCACCTAAATCTGAATGGGTAAATAAATTATATTATTAGAGAATTAAACGTTTACATTGTCTCCCTCTTTTTTGATATCTTCAGTCAGAGATGAAATGCAGTAGAAGATAAAAAAGGTGCATTTTAGGTAGCACACGACGATGATAATGCGGCGCTGAAAGATCAACATGGGGTTCCATATTACAAAAGAATAGAAACACAGTGTTTTTCAACTGTTCGTTTAACACTGAATCATGTGGTCTAGTAAAACATTCAAGAAATACATCAATATTATTATAATTAGTATTCAGTTATAGAATAACATTTGTATTGAGTGCGCATGATGATTAAAGCAATTTTATAATTTATTTTTCAGCATAAAAATAACATATTTTTATTGTTCTATGAACCAGGTAAAATATAAAATCTTTAAATATGGATAGAGAAATAAAAGTCTTTTGTGTGTTGCAACTGGACGATATAATGAAATGCGTGAAAAGGTATTTAAATGAAGCTCATGCTGAACACGTGAAAATAGTCGATTATCGTATTAATCCTGCGTTCGATACGGTCGCTGGATTTCAAGGAGAGCATTACAGATTGAATGTAAATATCAAAATACACGACGAAGATAAAACATTGTACTTTTTTATTAAATCGCTTCCTCATGATGAAGAAATGGCAATGAAACTTAACGAAGGAGGATATTTTTTTAGAGAATCTGATATTTACACAAAAATATTATCTCAATTTCATAAAAATGGCAGTAAGTACTTGTTATCATTACATGATTATATGATAATTATTTATGACCAAAATTAATCATCTTAAAGATTCAATTGTCTTTCAGAATATCGCTCGTTTTATCCTATGCATTATTTAACAACTGCAGAAGATATAATTTTGGAAGATTTAACAATGAGAGATTTTTATATGACCAATGTAAGAGACGTATTTGATGATCCGCATTGTTTGACTGCGTTAACAACTTTAGCCAAATTTCACGCTCAATCATTGATCCTGGAGGAAACAAGATCGACGCAAATATCGACATACAGGATTAAAGAAGAATTTAAAGATGTTTTAAATGAATGCGAAAATATATTAACAGGCTGGTATATCGCCGGAATCGAAGCAGCTCTGAGAGTCGCAATGGAATTAAGCGATCTTATTAAAGATAATGAATTGATTGGATTTAAAAGCAAATGGTTTCAAGTTTTCAAAGATGCATTAGAATTGTGTCAATCATCGAATCATTATCGCAATGTGCTATCTCATGGAGATCTTTGGGGTAATAATTTAATGTTCCGATACAACATCACAGGTAATCCAATCCAATGTGCGTTTGTTGATTTTCAAGCATCTCGATGTATGCCACCTGCCGTAGATGTAATGAGTTTGATATATTTGAATTTAGATTTTCATAGAAGAACATATGAAAGCAACAAGTATATAAGACATTATTATGAAACTCTTTCGGAAGAGCTAAATAGAAATAATTTAAACATAGACAATATTATTCCGTGGGATGCATTTCAATGTAGCTGTTCCGAGTATAAAAAATGGGCTTTAGTTCAATGCTGTATTCTTTTTCAGTTGACGTTGTTAGAAAGCAAAGATACAGAAAAAATATGTAAGGATCCTAATATTTATGAACAATTGTTAAATGTGTCTAGAAGCGAGTTTGTGTCGCAAATGGCAAGCAAAGATTATATTTATAAGGAACGACTTCTATCGAGCATAGACGAACTAATTTCTCTCTATATTTTATAACCCAGTCAACAACATGCGACTGTGGAACAAATACACAGGATCTTCAATAGAATACACAAGGACTTAGTAGACAGAATATATTGTTCAGCAGCATTCCTGGATGCAACTCAGGCTTTTGACAAAGTGTGGCATCCGGGCTTGCTATATAAAATCAGAAAACAACTCCCCACAAATTATTCAAATTCGAATCATACCTGACCGATAGAACATTCTATGTCAAATACGAAGATGAAGCCACCACACTCCATGATATAAAATCTGGCGTCCCACAAGGCTGCGTACTTGGTCCAGTTTTATACCTTTTATACACAGCCGACATTCTGACAACATGACAACTGCCACCTTCGCGGACGACACAGCCTTGCCTTCAGTTATGTTGATTTTTAAGAATAATTTAAATAGGATATAAACCACAATCATTATATTATATAAAAATATATTATACGATAATTAAAATAAAAGACATACCTTGTTTTATACATTTGAGTTATTTTAACAGACACCCCCTCATTTTTAATTAATTTTTAAGTAGATCATCAAGATATATTGTATGATTTTATGCATATTTATGTTTATTCTCTTATGCCTTTTCAAATAGCACTTTATTCAATCTGATACAATTGTTAACGAATGAAAAAATATCTTTTTTGTAAAATATATATATGTATTTTATTCAAAGTAGTGACATATAAATATTAACATATATATAATATATGTCTCGAATGTAAAACATACAACAACAAAAAAATCAGGATTAATCGTTTCCTTCGTTAGAAAGTAAAATAGAAACCCATTCCATGGGTTCCTTCATCAGTTTTTTTTTGCTTGGTCTTTTTGTAGCACCATTTTCATTTACATTTTTCTCTACGTTTTCTTCCAATTTGTCCTCTGAGACGTCATTTGTATTTACATTGCTTGAGATTTGGGTGGCGGCTAATGCTCGCAATACTGTACCACAAATACTGCTAAGTTTAGGTTGGGTGTGTGTAGCCGATGATAATAATAGCTGCAAAGAAAAGCAAAATCAAATATTAGAAACAGAAATTTAAATAATGATATCGATCGGAATTAAAACGAACCGATTTCAAGATGAGAAGCAATACATGCATGTCTGTACGTGATATTATGCACGCACATCAGCTATTAATCTTAACGGGAGCAAACAATTGCAGTGATGAGCTTAAGTGTTAAAGCTGTTCATGCTCACATCATAATTATGATGATACGCACTTGCGTGGCTCCATTATACATCTTCATCCTACAGATCTCTTGTGTAAATTGATTTTTTGTTAATGAACGTCATCACTTCTATTATTATGTTTTGTGTTTATTTAAACTTTACTATTGTTGAGTTAAATTAAGAACATTTAAATAGAATACAATGAAATCAAGATATAAATTAGTACAAAGATCTAGGTGAGGAGTGAATTTTAACATTTCAGAAATCAGTTTAAATAGATTTCTAAACAATGGGAAACTTATTTGTATGGTTCACAAAGACATAATTTTGCTTCACGTCAAATAGTAAAATATATGGAAATTAATACAAAAATTCATTATATCTGTATTTTTGGTATGAGATGAATAACAATGTTAGCGTTTTTAAATTAGATTCGTTTTTACATGGAAACTATTCTAGAAAATTTAATTTTAGCATCAATTCATAGTCTATATTTCATAAATCCGTATTTAATTAAATTGAAAAATTTCTACATATATTCAAGTTAATCAATTAACGTCGACAATAAAGTAGGTTGATGAATGATGTGATTTTTTTAAAAAATTGATTATATTAAATCAATGTGTAAAAGTATAGAAATAATTATAGTTTATACGCTTGATACTAATTTAGACGGGAGCTGAAATAGTGTCTTAAAATAAGTAAATGTGGGCTTCGGAAGGGTTTCATAATGACTTAATAGTGGCAAATAAAGGAAAGATTTATTAAGGACACTTTGCTAGCGACTTACAAATAAAGCAATTTCAACAAAAACAGCATCTACCCGTTTCAATTTCCAGATAAACGTAGGTTTTGTAGATGCGAGTGACAATTGTCCAGATGCATCATTGTTGCAGGGCAACAACCCGATTATTGCAATAGAGTGTGGGAGGAAAAGTGAAGCTACTGATTCAAAGTGAAGGACCCAGAGTCGGGAGACATTGACGAGGCAACGTAATATGAGAGCCAGACAAAAGTAATTCTAGAATGTTCGAGGTCTGCTCAATAACATTTTTTATTTTGGAATAAAATCATCACTGTTATCGATTAATTAAGACACTCGAACTACAATATAACTCAAACTGGAATAAGGATAACTACATGAAGTTAATATGTTTATTAATTGTATTTTATATTGAATTACTTAACGGAAAAAACTTGAGAACGGGAAAAATATCTTATTTACTCAACATTGAGAAGCCAATTAACTCGCTTGAGGTCAAAATCTTGAAGCGACCCTAAACGATAGTTCCATAACAAATTTGATATAAAAATCGAAAGGAAATTTAAATTCAAAATAACACAACAACAAATAAATACGCTTTACATGGAATCACTATCAATATAAACATCATATGATCATTTCAAGTCTACAATGATAGACAATATGACTTGACCACGAACCACTGACCCAAGGCTGGTCTAGAAATAAAATACGTCTTCCGCAGTGAAAACGGTAAATTGAGTGAATTGTTAAACGCGTATAAATGAAAGGTTATGGACGAGGCAGAAAGCGAAACTCAAGATTGCTCACAATCAACAGATATTTCAGTCATCATTCGCAATGCGTCATCTCGGATGATGATCGATCGTATTAAATTCTGTGATGCTCCTTCAGCTCCAAATTGAAGATGCAATGGAAGTCTGCATGTTTTAGAATCGCTTAAAATATTGTTCGTGAATCATTGAACATGATAAAGCCTTCGAAACAGTATGTCAATTACAATTAAAGCATGCGTTGCAAATTACAATTGCATGTTATATTGTTGAGGCTTTAAACCCTAAATGAGTACTATCCCAGGGCCTAGGACCCCCCCTCCACTTTTCAGAAAGAGCACTCTTGTATATTGAGCTCGGAGACAGACAGAGACAGAGAGAGAACGTAGCGCAGTTCGGGAGACAGAGACGGAGAGCTTCCCCGCATACATCGCACGATCGTATAGATCGTTAGCCCAAATTTATCGACTAATAATGATTTCGATTTCAAGTTTGTTATTTGTTTACGCAAAGAAATAACCGAATATTGTGTGCTATCGACAGTGTTTATTTATTTAATTGCTTCCTGTTCGTCGCTGCTTGTTGAATGAGTCTTTGTCCGATTATCATTTCCTTCTAAAGCGGGATCAAATGAATCGATTTTATGTGTATTGTTTATGTAAAGAAATGACGTGGTCTTGAATGCTATCAACAGTGCTTATTTACAATTTACTCAGCCTTGAATTGAATATTATTTTACGCTGATAGGAGCTGACAGAAAGTAGTCAGTGTAAAGCGATTATGGCATCAACGACTTCATCAATTTTAAATTTGCTCACTCCTCAAAAGGTTAAAGACGAACGTGACCATACGGTAGCAGAAAATATGCAATTCACGGCCACGACAATAAAAGCAAATTCATCTGATTTCTTACACAAAAATACAATTGACAAACTTTATATACGCTGCGACGGTCCTGACGGATAAAGGGATTTGTATGACGATAAGTAGCGGACAAGCAAATATAGCATCTAAGATTATGACGATTTTAAATTAACTCACTACTCAAAGGTTTAATATTATGTTACTTGGGGCTTGGGTCATACAGAATTTCATATGGTGTACCAAATACATATCATAGTAGCGCGCGGGTGCTTTTTTAGCACGGTAAGTGAAATAGCACATTTCGCATTAATTGGTTGAAAAAAAAAAGCATAGTTTTTGTTAGTTATAGTTATGTCCACCTGTCACAGTATAAGATCAAAAAAATATTATTTAAATAATCGTTTTTATTTCAGTATTAGTGGTCCGCATGTGTAAAAAGGTTGAGAAATACTGATATAGGTGACATCTGTATACATTTTAAATAAAAATGTTTGAATAAAAATAAAGATTAACATGGTTTGTTTGTATAAAAAGAGCAATTGAAGAAATGCACTTATCTGTGCGCACGGTATTCATTAGGTTAATATTAATGAAACCGATGAAAATATTGAATATTTGCGCATGTTACATAGTTGAAATTATGGCTTAAATATTAATTTTTAAATAGAAATACAGTCCTTGTCTGCATGGAGTACATTTAGTAATCCCTTTTAGATCATTCTTTGGGCGATCAATTTTCCGTTGTAGATTTTAAGCAATCAATTTTCTGGCCACGATTATGAAATGATAGAAAGCAAGTTTTTCAATCTGAACAACTGGAGCAAGGTGGCATGGCATTTATCTAGCCGATCATTTAATTGAAATCGATCCAGTCCTAGAGCATGGCTTAATAACCACTCCTTAATTTGCATGAGGGAGCGGTACGTATTTTTCTTATTGAGGTCCCGAGATAGGTTGTGCAATTTTGTTTGAAAATGTCCCGACAATTGGTGACTGTTTATGAGATGAATGGTAATTCTTGTAAACAACCGTCATCGAATCGACCACATGATGACCTAGCAACAAATGGACTGGACCAGCAACAAGATGACAATAAACGTCCCAGCAGATTGGGAGAGGGTTGGATTTATACAAATTTTTGAAGCACCATAGCACTCAATAAGTTCGTAGGATGACATGCATCGTCAAATTTGATACCCTAGTAATTATTACCATCGTATTCTTTTTAAACAAAAATCGTCATCTGGTTGAGTACATCTGGGACTACCTGGGACAGAACATTTTTCAGAAACGTTGTCTGATGTATGCGAATTAATTCAGAATTGTGTTGTCCTTCTGGATGATGATTGTTAAGAGGACCCTTGAAGAAATTATGCCATCTTACGAAACGATAAGTTTGCCCATATATTACAAGGACTTGGCCAATTATTATGGCTGAAATCACCACCTGTCCAAGTGCTCGATCTCTTATGGCCACTCGCCGCTCCAAAATATGCTTAAAAATGCAAATATCCATCGAGGGAGTGTATTATACCATTAGAAGACATGGGGAGACTTGGTTTTATAAGGACAGGAAAAGACCGGACCGCCCAAAATCTATTACCGAGGATAACTTCGTCGATAAGCGTCGTCTTACAGCTCCTCAGCTGACCACAGAATCGAATGAAAATTGAATTGATATGGACTTTATGGATGTGTAGCGATAAAAACGCCCCAAATTAAACAAGCTGAATAAACAGAACAGTCTGCCTTGGGCACAAAAACATACAAATTTGCGCAATTGCTAATTGAAAAATGTATATTCACAAAATGTAATGGCGTGTATCTCACAATTCCCAGACTTATCTCCAATCGAGCTATTGTGAGATGAGATACTTGCGCCAAAATGCTCTGGAATAACCAATGCATACCACAAGTGGACATTTTGATCAATCCTGTCATGTAAAGATTTTTTTAAACCAATTTGCGTCATCATTTAAATGTTTGCAATATGTGATTATGTTAAGAATGATAAGTTTAACAATGTGCATATTTTAATTTAATTTTTTAACATCAATAATCAGTCTTTTCGTGAAGTCTTAAGCGTTTCCAAACTTGTTGTCGGTAGTGTATTTAAACGATAGAAATTCAATTTTTGATTAGATCTACCATATATGAAGATATCGCCCATTTACGATCGATAGATATATCCTACTTGATTAGGCGATTCATGAAAGAGCTGACGAAAGTACGAATCTTCGCCGTTCATACGACAAACGACATGCATAATTGTAATTTGTGATATCATTTTTGTACCACAGTCCCCTTTTATTTCTAATAGTACTCTGTCCAGTTGACATTTCGCACACACAATCATGCAGTAAATCATATAGACGTGAACTCGGAAGGTCAAGTTGTCTTATTTCATGGCTAACCAAATCTGCATTAAAGATAATGGAAGATGAGTTACAAGGTGAAATAACTAACGCATAAAGCTATGTTTGGGTCATTGCGAAAGTTGATTCGGGTTCTTTGGCACCGAATGGTTTTGACCCGCAATCAACAAATGCCTTGCAAGCAAATTGATCTCGAAAGTTTACAGAACAGGAACAATCAGTATGAAAAAAAACCATGATATTATTATTGTGACAAAGAAGTATGCCAATTGGGCCAAAACGCATTTCCTGAAAATCATCATAAGATGTAAAACGAAAAAAGTGAATAAGAACATATCATAGATAGAAAACAACTTGGTTATGTTACAGAATTGTATTTGGTATTTTTTTCAGGTGTAAATATTAGGTCTTTGAACCGTTATTCTTTTTAAATTCCGGTCACGTTCCTAACATTTATATTGTTTGGGTTACGGTTTTCATTCCGTCAAAAATAACGGTTTTACGCACCGGTGCGAAGCCCTGGAAAATATCAAGGCTTTGAACCGGAATAAAAACGAAATCTCTTATTTTACGTCGGAACGAAAACTGGAACTGAACCGGTTCGATGCGCGTCTTACGCTAAAGAGAATTTGATAGATTTTATTCATCTGTTGACTGTAGCTTGTAATCTTGTTATTATTTTGCATTTTGCTTGGCTTATCTCTTCGCAGAAATGGAAAATAAACATTAATTTACAAATTATTAATAATCAAATAGAGCAAATTCGACAATATTATTCGTGTAGAATGCTTATTATATAAGAAGGCATAAAATGTTCTAAATTATGCTAGAAAATAAGTTTTTAATACAAATTTAAAAAATTAATCATCTAGAACTATACCGTTCATCAGATTGCGATAAAACTTCGTCCACTTATTGCTAAGGATTGCGCGAGTAACATAGGCATAGTCTAATATACAAAAATAAAATTTGTTTGTTCGTATTTTATGCGTTGCCATACCGTTCATTCGATTGCGATAAAACTTTTCCAACTTATTATTTGCACTTTTTCAAATAATATAGGTGGAATACAATTAACTTACAGTAGATCTTATATATAAAAAATAATGTTTGTATGTTTGTTCATATTTATAATATAACTAACACTACTTCTGTGGCAGCAACACGCCGGGTAACAGCTAGTATTTCATAATTTGAATAGACGGTTTGACTAAAGCAAGAAGAACAATATCGTATGTATGCGAATATCTTTTAGTATCAATATATAATAGCAAGAAAAATAAATAAAAACACACTTTTTTAGCAATCAAAGTGAGATAAACTTTCAATGCACTTTGCATTAATTAATCTATTTATAAATATTTCATATTCGTCTGTAAAATTTTACTGAAATAAGTATATAAAATAAGATAAACTGTATTCAAATTAGAGAATGTAAGAAGATCTGGATTAATTAAAAGATTTAATTGCGTTGATTTTAAAAGATCAAATGTCTAACAAAACGATTGATACGCAAATGTAAAATATTTCACACTGTAATTGAATTTATTGTGATCACATATATGTAATGAAAATGTAATATCCTCATATGGTTATCATTATTATGAGAACTTTTCGCAGTGGAGAATGACGCTTGTGATGAAATCAGTTTGTATGAATGAGGGGTTCAAGGAACAAAGGTGGAGGTGTCGTCTCCTCTATATATAAAAACACGAGACAAATCGGCTCAGTATAGAACGACCCTCCTCACAGTCAAGTGGCAATAGTTCATAAAAGTGAAATTGATACGTTGAAATTGTAAAGTGACTAGCATTTGCACTGCGCTCGCGTGAAAATTGAATACTTTCACATTTAAATAATATTCAAGTGTGAATTGCAAATACCGGATAAAAAAATGAAGCTACAAAATTGGTGTTGTACGTTGGCAATTATTCTGATGATGGCAGTCATGGCACATTCTTATCCAGCAGCGTCTCCACAAACAGTAATTTTATTTTGAAATAAATATATTAAATATTATGAGACAAATTTATATTTATTAATTTTTATTTCTTTAGCAACAGGCATTACAAGGTATGAAGCTAATACCACAATGGCATTGTTTACGCTACCGTAAATTTGACCTAGTACGCCGATGCCGCAATTTCCGCTCAGGTAGTAAGCGTTTCTGATGAAAACGTCGAGCTTTTGTCTTCGATTACGGATTGTAAATCCGATATTTTTAAGAATGATCTATGTTACTACTATTTATTTTTTTATAAACATTAATTGTATGTATAAATAAGGAAACTAAAATCTAATATTGATTTATAAACTTCTAGAATAATAAATTGTACTTATAAAACTCTCGATGGAAGTTTTCAGCATTAGGTATAGTTGTATTTAATAATAAAATGCATTGGTTTTATGTTTACACTATTATATTGTTGATTTATTAAAATTAAACAAATTATATATGAATGACTTGAAAGATTTGAATTGATTTGTAGATCTCTTGGCTAATTACACATGTATAAATTAATATGAAATTAAATACACATTAAATCGATATCCTTTGCTTTTATTAGCCTTTATAGCAAACAAATTACCACTTATTAATCATCAGCTCAGACGGTAGACGGTAAAGACCGTAGACTGAAAGTATCACTTAAATTACATACAGCAGCAGTCTGTTATGTATACATAAGATGCTAATACATCAATTGATGATGCGAGTAATTCGCCATTTCTGTACCACAAATTTAAATAAAATCGTAATAAATTAATTTTGTTGCATCAGAATAAAATAAAAACGTATAGATAATATATAAGTATCGTGTCTTAAAATAATTATTGGTTATCAACATTGAACCATGTGGATATTTAATATGCCGCATCGAATGGCCAATATTGACCTTTTTATAGAATTATGATAAAATCGAGCATTAAAAAGATCTTATTTCGTTGACGATGAATTAAAAAAGAACCATATGATTGCTACACATTTAGACATGCCAATAAATAAATAAATTGTGCAACAATATATGAAGAGGAATCAGCCGTGACCTATTTGATGGAGATCTATCATCGCATGTCTTTAACCACTTAGGAATATTCTATAAGTGCACTTTATGTCAATTAGGAGACAATAAATCTATGAAGCTGGTGCCGAGTGTAATTTAAAAGTACTTAAATATTATGCAAGTTCCTTTTTTTCACACGCTGTTAGTAGCGAAATAGCTGATATAATTACAATTTAATGTAAAAATGAGAGTAGATCAACATGCATGATAAGTTTTCTTAGCAATGTTGCTAAGAAAAGTATTCTACGAATATTAAAATGAAAATAACTTACATTGGTTATAACTGCTTTTGATGAAAGTTGTGGCCGATATGAACTTTGATAACTTGTCACTGTGCTGGCTTTTTTGTCAGCTATCATTGCACTGTAAGCAGAGGGAGCAGATCGCACTGCATTGCTGATTCTTTCCAATGCTGGTTCATTTTCCGCCGGAAGCTCAGATTTTTCAATCACGAATATTTCCTAATTTTTTTTTACAAATTCCATGACTCAATGAATTACAAATCAAAAAATATAATTTTAATGTGATTATCATTACCTGTTGTTCTCGGAGGAAGAACAATTTGAAATCAGTAGGCCCTGAATCTGAAGGCGCAAATGCAGCAGATGTTATCAATCCTTGTTCAAACGGTAAAGTATTTTCTAATTTCAACAACGGCTCAGGTTCATTCATCTTGAAAATGAAAACTAACAACAAAAAAACATGATATATAAATAAGCCAAGTTGTGAAATTCACATAAAATACGTGTAGTGTGGAGACAAGGACGACGTATGCCGCACGAGCTAAACGAAAAGAACCTGTGCAACCGCATTAACGCAAATAACTTCTAAAAATGGAATCCGAAACGCTGTTTTTAGGCAACTTAATAACTGGAGATGAGAAATGGGTTCTTTACTCTAATTATGGACGTAAAAATCAAAGGCTGCCGAAGGGTCAGGTAGCCAAACTGACCCCTAAGCTCGGCCTGACAACAAAAAAATTATTTTGTCTGTTTGGTGGGATCGCAAGGCTATCATTCATTTTAAAACACTTAAACCTGAACAAAACAATAAATGCAATTGTGAATAATTAGACCGTTTAGCGGCGGAAATACAAAAAAATGACCCTCCCTAGTGCATCAAAGACAAGTGTATGATAATGCTGCATAATGCTTGCAATTCGACATCCTCCTTGTTCTCCAGACATTTCTCTGTCGAATTTCCATATTTTTAGATCGATCTATGCAGCGTTATTTGAATGGTAAAAATTACAAAACAAACAATGAGGTCAAACATGGACTTTTAGAATATTTTCGTTCAAAGCCCGTGATGTTTTATGACAGAGGCATTAAAGTGCTACCAGATAGGTGGAGAGAGGCTATATCTAACAATGGAAATTACATTTTATAATATACATCCAATAATAATCATCCGAGTCATAGAATTTTGAAAAAACCTATGATCGGCATTCTATACAACGTAAAGAAATAATAGTTACCATCATTTTCTTTTGTAACAGCAGCTATTCGATTAGAAAATGGATCAGATGTAAGGCAACTCACATTAAGTTTTACTATCCATATAACTTTGAGTGTCATAGTATTCCAGACTGCTAAACAGTTATCAGTAGTGCAAGCAACCTAAAATAAGTTTTAAAAAATATTTAACTCTACTAATTAATATAAAAATATTATATTGGGTGTGTGAATAATTTCCTGTCGTTTAATCAAAAAATGAGTCAATTCTTGGATAGTATCAAAAGATGTGACGTTTTTTAGATGTGAAAATGTTGCCAGAAAGATGGGCAATACTTAAATTGACTTGCTTTTTTATTACTTGTTAAAAAGATTTATTTTCATGAAAAACGGCAGGAACTAAATCACATACCCAATACTATAATTAATTCCTAAGCTATTTTGTATAGCTAAAAAATAATAATTAAGAGATTTTTCCATATAAAGAATAATTATTTAGGTTAACTTAATTAAATTAAATTAATTAAAGTGTAAATTAAAATCGTACATAATGCATGTGATTGTCTCTCCCAAATTGTACAAGTCTGCCTTGAGGGCGGAGAGCAGGATGAGCTAAGCAAGCTTTCTGAACTCCAGCAAAGGTATCCCATAAGGTAAGACGAGCATCAATCCAAACAGCAGCAACAGATCCATCACCACTTAAAGCTATACCACCTGCTTCACCGCTACCTCCGGATTTTTTCCGACTAGGAAGCCAAACTGATTTATTTTCTGAAAAGATGAAGATTTATTTTTTATAGTACAGATAAAACATACAAATGTGGTAATAAAAATTAAAAAAAGACATGATTTAAATTTTGACTGACCATATTCAGTCAAAGAATCAATTATTCTCCAAAACTGCACATTATTTTTGTTGTCTGTTGTGATAGTGACAGGAGAATCTTCAGCCAGGCATAAACTAGACGGAAGAGCCGGTTGATGAGGACAAGTTGCTACTGTGTGCAATTTAAAATCATGACCAGTCCATTCCCACCAACGAATTCTTTCTTGTTCATTGCGTCCTTCCCAAGTCACTAACCACTGGCTTTGACACCCCACACTGATTTCATTTATCTACAATCATTTTAAATAAAAAAACTTTATAGATAATGTATTTTGCTTAGGGTAGCAAGATAATATAACAAACTTACTTCCGTCTGTTCTGGATTCAAATTATCTCTTTCCGGATGAACAATGTTTGTGTTTGTAACGTCCATCTAAAATTGCAAAAAAGCCCGATTAATAAATAGTATTTACATTAAAAAATAGGTAGTCTACTTCGGACATCAGTAAGAAAACATCTCGGCACTTATTACAGAATCCTCATGAATATTTCAATTCCGAGACTATAAACCTAATCGGCGTTTTGACCACACGGGGACAATCCCAACTCTTCCCCCGCACGTAAGATCAATGCATTTTGAAAAAACTGTAATTGCGCTTTCATAAAAAGTGCACAAGTGAAAATTCAGTGTTAGTGACAACTATCATCAAAAAAAATTTGAGATGAGCTCCACTAAGAGCAGGAATGCAGATAAATATATAACAAATTAAGCGCCCAGGATATGTAAATTAACTAATAGGATCAGAAAATGAACTTGCACACCTTGAACACAAATTAAATAATGTCAAATGAGAGATCGTAGGCCTCAGTGAAGTGATATCTTTCATTACTGGTCCAGCGGCTGTACTATCCGTTGCTACTTTCACAGAATTCCCGGTTCCCTTGTCACTCACTATTTCTTACATAGTTAATACTACCCAAGATGAATATGAGATGCATTTAGGCATCATGTAGGACTTTATCCTAGCCCGACAATTGCGAGAAATTAGGGACTGAACTTTTTCCCATAGAGTAGTTTTTCACTGTCACCCAAGGAAAATTGCTCAATCTTTATATTTTCCCCACACTCCCTATCGAGACGATCGCAAAAGTGTCTTTTGATGCGTTCATCCAAGTGGCCCACTGAATGAACATTTTGAATGAAGTTCAGAGATCCACACTACACTATAATGATGATAAAAAAATAGATTTGAAGCATCATTTGAATACATACCGTGTATAATAATGTATGGGAAGTAGTAGAATAAAGATGTAAATGACCAGATCCTGCAGGTAATAGTAATCCCGCTGCATTTCTCACATATTGAAGTGAAGGACCTTTTACTCCACATTGTTTTTTTGCACCACCTAATCCACCAGCTTCGCGTATACATCCCGTAACTTTTAAAGTTCCAGTATCAACAATTTGTATTCCTAAAAGCAAAAACAATTACATTTTAAAACATAATTTTAAAAGAAATAACTGTTTATTTTTAAAAATGTATATAGCGTACCATTATCTGATGTTGATATAGCAATGTGAGTATTGCTGGCAGATAAATGAAGTATCGATGCTGGTAAACGAGGCAAAAATCTTTTTGAATTATTTGTTCCCCATACTACAACTACACGTTCTGCTCCACCCGTTAACATTAAACCACCTAAACAATGATTATTAATTTTTTCCCTCTTATTATAATGAAAATATTACATTGAATAGCTATTATTTGGTAAAAATACAAAAATGTGATGTGAAATATTGAAAGGAATACCTCGTGGAGAAAACGTTATAGTTGTTAATGGTAAATGATGCCAATGGCAAGTTTCTTTCGGTGGCCGTTTTGTATCCAATGGATTACACCAAAGTATAGCACGTCCCAAAGAATCACCAACAGCTAATAAATTCAAAGAAGGATGCCATGATAATGTAGTAATTTCCAAGTCTGATGGTGTTTTATGTCTAAAGCAAATAAATAAATATATATAGTACATTATAATTATTTTCGTTAATTAATAAAAATATAAGCAATAAAATAATACCTGATGTATTTTTTTGGATTATTGATATCAAAAATATGTACTGTAGATGCTCCATTTGAAAATGCAACAATTGGTCCTTCGTCAAATGTGCCTATAGCAACACACCATCTATGGTGCGGCTTGAATTGAGATACGGGTGGAGATCGTAAGATACATCCGTTTTCTAAATTGAATACACCGACATGTATAAATTCTGTACCACGCCAACTAACAAAAGCTTCATTGTTGCTTATCAAATGGAATGTTTGAACTTCAAAGCAATCCGCAATTTGTAAATTCTGCAAAAAATAAATACTCAAAATAAAATAAATAAAAATTCAACGCACTAAATATAAAATTTATCATAACAAAATGTAATTTTATTATTCGTATTCAAAATAACACAATAAAAGTATAACAAAGAACAGTACCATTTCGTGTGTTTGAACTGAAGCGTGCCATTTCCACGTTATTATTTTCCCTAGCTTGTCACATGTTATTAATGATCTATCATCGTTTTGTGGGAAGCCCATGCCAACAATCGGTGAACATTTTTCTTCGCTTCTAAGGGATCTTACAAACTCAGCCGTTATAACATCATATATTTGTATATTTTGTCCACAAATAACAAAAATCAGCCTAAAATAGAATAAAGAGCATATTAATAAAAATAAATGCACTTATTAATGCACATAATAAAATATTTTTTTCATTAAAACTTGATATAAAAAATGTATTTGTTAACACATCTTGAGCGATTTCACCATGTACATCCATTTTTTTTAAATAAAAATTCATACTATATTCCAATGCTACATAAATTATGTTTGCTTTGCTTTTAATGCGTTATAATTCGGTAAACAATATCGGGTGTGTTCCATGCGAGCTGCATGTCTGGGTTTTGTAATGTTCACTTTCAAAGAGCGATAAATATCTTACCTTATCTGGGTATTAAGATCTTAACATTCAATTGTTTTGTTTAAGAATAAATAAAATATGATCGTAAATGTTTTATAATTTATGCATATTTATGAAAAAATAAGTGTTTAGGTTTAAATAAATAGGTAAAATTAAATAGTTTCAAAGATTTAAAAAAGCCATTTCTTCACGGTGTATTTATTTATCACGTTTCACGGGGCGCTTGCGAATTGCCGCCTAAGATGAGTTAATTGTCAGAAGAATTCGATTTTTAATGAAAATTATACTAACGATTGATCTGGAGAAAATTGTGGAGGATGCTGAATGAGACTTCGACCTCCACGTCGACGAACTTCATATGAGCCCTCGAGGGCTTGGGGGTCGCCGCCCCCTGAGAGCTGTCGACACACCATCCCGCACTGACAGATTTAAAATAGGTTATGTTTTGGTACAGACACGTTGCGATCTAAACACCTTATTAAACAACTAAGATATGATAAATAACTTTTAATCCGAGATGCGTTTTAATTACACTTAAATTCAATCTTAAAAACCATTTCTATTAACGTATAAGAAAAATATTCAAATGAATTTAAAATGCTAATATTATTTTAATTAAAAAAAATGGTCGTTTATGACAAATATTAAACAAAATATTATTAAACGTTTGAAGATGAATATAACATTGTTTTATAATGTATAGAATTATTTTATACGGTTCAATTAATATTGTTAATAGTCTTAATATAAGAAAAATATTTAAAATGACATGGTCGTAATCTTAACCTTGCGGATCAACTGTTTTGACATTTCTAGTTTGTCACCGATTATCACCACGTGCTTGACGCACGTTTTGCAGCGTTTTTGTATTAATTGACTGTGGGTTTTTATTGTGTGTTTCATCATGTCTGCTGAAGAAGCAACAACGCAGCTTCAAATCAGGCTTATTACTAAACAATTGCAGTATGTTACTTATTTTCAAATACAAGTTTAAACACATTCATACATTTATGGATGATAAATTCAATTTTTGACCCCGATATTTATTATGTGTATACGTTTTATTATTATTTTTTTAAATTCAGATTTTTTACTAAATATTTTTCTACTTCATCTGATATTTATAACAGAGGCATTGTATTTACATTTCATTTTAAAAATATTAAAACGAATGACATTTTGATTTGCTTCCATGTATTTTATTTGAATTTATTAATGTTATGAGTGATTCTTCATTATCATTTCAATTAACACCATTTAATCATTTAAACATAATTCAGAAATTTGTAAAATTAATGCTTTTATACATTCTTTCCTGTAACCTGCAAAATGAATTTGAATATGATTAAATGAAATATCCTCAATTTATACCAAAATTTGAAGAAAAGATCGAATAGTAGTAATAATATAATAAAGATATCATTTAATTAAATTCAATATAATTAAAGAAATATATGTATGTATGTAAATTTGCAAAGGAAACCTAACCTAAATGTCATAACGATATATGAAAGCATGAATAGAGCATTACTGTACTTAGATTGGATAAATCAACTCTCACGAAGTTGTTCCTAGTATCAAAGAATTGATCTATGTAGCTTTAAATATTATACAATAGCAGCTGCACTGCATATATAGTTAATAAATGTTACTCTAACGGAACTATGTTTATGGCATATTTCCATTTGATTAGATTTCACATTATAACCCTATAATTTATGGTTCACCTTCCTACAACGGCCTATTTCTTTTAGTGTGGATTTGTTAATTGCTCAATAAATGTACGACAAAAACATTTTACCGATATATTATAAAACTCTTATTTTTTAGATATGCAGTCCCCGATGCACCATATGCTATAACTGCAAATGTTTCAACCAATGAATTAAATTCGTTGGTAAATGGAATTTTAAAAGAAACCTCCGCTGGAGCCCTAAAACAAATTAATTTTGATTTTTTGGTATGTGGAGAATTTTTGCGAACATCTCTATTGGAACATTTACAATTACACAGCTTATCAACTGAAAGTACAATTGATGTTGAATATCTAGAAAGGTTACCGGCACCTCGTCCACATGATTGTTTGACGCACGATGATTGGGTTGCGGCAGTAAGCTGTAAATCTTCATGGTGTGATTTTTATCTTTTTGCTTATAACCTGATATAAATTCACGAATTGTATATTTTAATTTGATATATATTTCTATAGGATTGTGAGTGGTTGTTATGATAATAGTTTACATTTATGGAGCACCAAAGGTGCTCATAAGTTAGCTATACCGGGACATACGTCACCTGTAAAAGCTGTTACATGGGTCAGTCTTAACGAGTCCATCGGTGTTTTTATAAGGTAATGTGATATGATATTATTATTAATATTTTTTAAAGGATTATGTTTTTATTCTAATATTTTATGTTCTATAGTGGTTCTCATGATCAATCGGCAATGCTATGGGAATGGGATATTGCTGCAAATTCCGTTGAATGTATGGTCGCTTGTCATGGCCATGATAAGAGTATTAACTGTGTTGATGTTAGCTCAGATCTTTCCAGATTTGCTACAGGAAGCTGGGACACGAGTATAAAAATATGGAATGCAAGTGAGTTATTCACGAGATCAAATACTATAAAATGATACCCGTGGACTTTCTGATATTATTTGTATTGTTTTCATTTAAAATTATAGAATTACGAGATGAGGACGAAAGTGCTAGTAAACGTGCTAAAACTGAACATGGAAAACCGAGGGTAAGATGTCAATTATAAATATAAAGATAGAATAATTCTGTTTGACTAATTAAAACAGTGTGGCTCAATATTAGTGTTTTAAATGCTTCTTTTCTTCATTATTTATTTTCTTACAGTCAGCACAATTAACATTGAATGGACATAGGGAAGCTGTATCTGGCATAAAGTGGTTTGAAAATGATACACAACTAGCTAGTGCTTCTTGGGATCACACATTAAAGCTTTGGGATATAGAATTGGAGGCGCCTTCCCGTACAATTGCTTCTAATAAACCAATATTCTGCTTAGACTTAAATTCTAGTACAAATATGTTACTTACATCTTCTGCGGATAGAAATGTTAGAATATTTGATCCCCGATCAAACGGTAATTTAAAAATATATTTATACATCCAAAACAATTGTTATTTTCCAGTAAACTATTATTAACTAGGCATTTATATATTAATAGTTGATACGCCGTCCATTAGCATGAGAGGACATACATCATGGGTCTCAGCTATAAAGTGGTGTCCATCAGATCCATCACTATTCCTTTCAGCCGGTCATGATAAGCTACTTAAAATGTGGGATGTGCGGAGGTACATATTTGATTATATTTTATTCAATAAAAATATCTATATAATACAGATTTTTGAATTTCGTAAACATTATTTTTCAGCCCCCGCGCTTCACTTTTTGAGCTATCCGGACACACGGATAAACTTTTGTGTTGTGATTGGTCAGGTCGACTACTTTTATCCGGCGGAGCGGACAATGCTTTAAGAATATACAAGTCGCGTAAACCTACTTCATAAACGTATACATGCAAATATCCAAAATATGAAACAGTATTTTATATTCACCTAATGCTTCAAAAATTATAACACGTACTGGATGTATGTAAATGCATGTAAAATGATTACTATGCCGGCTTTTGAAAATATAAACCTGTATAACGAAAATTAAACCACTTCAAAATATGAATTGATCTTTTTGCCTATGTAAAAAATGTATAATACGAAAGAACATAAAACTTATTGGAAACAATACAATGGAATTATTATTCAATATCCCAAAAGTAAGTGTATTATATTTTTATATTGTTTAGAAAAAGTGTATCTGAAAAAAAGCACAAGATATTGTTGATTATTTTTCAACATGATTGGCATCCTGTTCAATGCATCTGGTAAGCCATGATAAGCTCATTTATACTCTCCTCGAAGAATTCTCCCATCAGCTCCTTTCCCCACTTCAGAACCTTTTTCTGCACCTGCTCGTCGATTGAAGGAAGGGAAAAAGTTGATAATCTGGAGGCGCCGCCAAGTCAGGGGAATATGGCGGATGATTAAAAACATTCCAACCAAATAAGTTCAAGAGCGCCTTGATGGCTAAGGCTGTGTGTGGACGGACGTCGTCATGTAACAAGCACACTCCTCTCGTCGGCATACCCTTCCTTTTGTTTTGAATGCTTTTGCGTTTTTTTAGGGTCTCACAATATCGTGCATTGATTCAAGTTGCGCAAGAAATTCGCAGGTGCTGCTAACCCGATCACACTTGGCGGAATTTCTTACCGACATCTTTTACGCAACTGGACACCACAATGTGAATTTACATACTACTTATTTTCCCTCATACATTCATAATGTGATCACAGTTCGTTGGGAACAAACTTTGCAATCCCTTTTTTGTCCAATCAAAATAACACGCTGCTTTGTATTTAGTCGGATGCCTTCAGAACTGCTCTGCGAAGTAGAAGCTGTGCTAGGTTGTCTTTCACCGGATACGAACAGTATTCTTGTGGGGATTTCTTCGGATTCTGTGCACATTGTCCATTCTAAAGGTTCAATCTCTTCTGTACAATCACTGTGGCTTTCAGATTCACTGTCGATTATTCGGAATTTACGTGTTTTTGAGATAAGACATCTTTGTAGCCGTATAATACATTGTGTCACTCGACACCTTATAACATGATCCACAAAAGGCCAGGAGTAGACTCGTGAAGCGATATTCGTTAGGCCAAACCTAAATAAACATCATTATCACTCAATTTACCGCATCGATCCAAGTGGTGCCTGAGAGGCACCGCTCAAGTTGTCGCATCACACCAGTCCACTCGAGTGCAAAGGGTTAATATTAGGACGTATTCTTTCAGACATATTGTCTATGATGATTTTATTGCAATTTAATTAATAATTTACATGTCTTGCATCTGATAAGTTGGTCTATACTCATTTTAAATTTCTTATTTCTTATAGCTCATATAAAGGCGCCCAACATTTTTGTCTGGTTAGTCGGAGAGTTCAGATTTACATAAATAGGGGGATGCGTTATTGGTGGCTGTTTAATAGGACTGTGCGACCCACGCAAAATAATTTAAGAAATGGGTTAATAAATAAAAGAAACATTTCCTTCTGTCATTTTTATTTTATTCAATTGCTTTTACAAATTTTTAATGCAAAGGAACATGATAATTACTTCTCCACTACCAGTTCATTTATTACATTTTTAAATTCAGCATAACTGTCTTTAACCGCGGATCACACAAAAAATGCTTAGAGCACATAATATAGAAAACTTGCAAATATTGTATAACAAAATAGATACATTATATTTTTCATTAGCATTTCAAGTGAAAAACACGAGACACCACTGGGCATCCAACATAACTTATTACCATAGTTATGCCAAATCCGTTAACACAATGAAGCAACATTCTCCTATAAAATATTCTTCCTCAATCAACTACATCAAAATTTGTTTTTTTTTTTAATTTTTAAATTTTATAATTTCATATCTCCTTCTCCAATCTGTAGAAACAGAACCTTCATCATTAACTATAAATCTATCTACCCTACCCTAAACTATCCTGACCTATCCTAAAACTAGACTAGTTCTCAAGGTTGTGTGTCTTATTTACTGTACAAACTTGGACAAATATATCTTTAAAAATCGTAACTAGGATTGCGACAAAGATGGACTTTATCATTAAAAAATTATATAAATCATCAAAAAAGGCATAGGTTCTTGTAATTGCCAAATGAACTAGTTACGATCATATACCTTCATTTAAACTGTATATCTTTTTTGACACAAAAAAGGAAAATACATAAAAAACACTGATGTCGTAAAAAAGTATTAATCGTATATTAAGGGCAACTCTACCCTTTTTCTACTTTAACTACAGCTTATTCTACAATAGTTTCTATCCTAACAACACTATGGGCACCTACTTTTGACATTCCTAGGCTATCTTAAGATTAAGGTAAATTTAGCCAGTTTTAGTCCAGGAATCATTCAATTGGCACATTCCTGAACACAACATCAAATTTTCTTAAAATTTAAATAGATTTACATTTTGAGGAGGCTTATTATCTATGGAAAATATTCTATGATTACTACTAAACCATTAGTTTGGTGCTGAACGGGAGTTATTGAAGTCCTCCTTGTTCCTTCAAGTTTTCCATTGTTCAGGCCTAGATCGCTTATCACCTTTTGTCGTTAAAATACTTAATCCTAGCGTAAAACTAGCTCTTTAATTATCACTCACTAATGTATTTTTTTGCTCAAAATTGTGAGCCACAAATAACGCTTTTTTAGATGGAAAAAAATTAAACCTATTTATTTAACGCTAATTCCTTAACATTAGTAACTTTAAATCAACTCCGAGTTTTAAGTTATACAAATCTTCCAAAGCGTTCAGCGATCGATCAATGCTGGTTTCAGAACTTGCACAAAAAACTGTACATCTTGGAATAACCTAATCCTTATTTCATAGCCTGTAAAAGGGTATTTATAACTATTTTATTCTAGTCAAAATATATCAACATAAAAATAAATTAATAAATTATTTCAATTAATAGTCACAATAACACCAGTGTAGCAGAATATATATCGATCTTGTTTTCAAATCACTATACGAGAATTATAATATCTTTAAATCAGGACTGAAACAGGACAGCTGCAGCTCAACAGAATTGAGGGGACTCTACACCTCGACTGGTCCCATCGCTATCAGCTTTCGTTTTCTGAATGTGATCTCATATTTCCACATACAGTTTTATATTTGAATAGTTCAATGTCGTTTGATTTTTACTTCGTGGAAAAGGCACAAGTCTAAAAATACGACTGTTTTTCATATAGGTAGCGCATAATATATGCGCTTTCGAGATTTGTTCCGATTCATAGAAATAAATTGGATCATTGGCCTAATGGCGCCGTTCCGTTTCTCCGTGAGAATTGAAAACTAAATACTCAGTCAATTTCAAACTAATTTAGCATCTAATTTAATATTTTATTATATATTTTATATTGAAAATAAAAACAGATGAAAATGTTGGAATATATAATAGGTGTAATACCACGAGAACCGTCAGATTTTTATGTGGTTAAGCATATAAACTTGAGGTCCTTGTTTGGTACTAAGCTACTTAGTACAAAAATATATATATGTATATACCTTTGAGGTAATTCGGACCCTCATTTTCATTGTTCAGATGACTAGATTTTATTAACATTTAAACTTTATATGAGAATATTCATGAGTATATTGTGTGAGGCATTTGACATATACAATAAAAACATCAAAATTTAAATCAGTGATATAACAATATTATCTTTTTATAAATCTATTGTAAATATTTGTCTGCAAGTCCTAATATCAGATTATTTGAAAGAAACAATTACACTTAAAAGGAAGACGATCGCAGATGATGTCACGATAATGAGCATCGGGAAAACAAAATCGAGGAAGACGATCCCAACTATGGAGAGCTAAAACTAGGACGTAAATAATAGCTAACGACGTGAAATTATTGTTTTTTTTTCCAAAAGTGAGAATCCATTTCAAAATAGTTAAGAATTGCACAGAACGCTTATCACATAATTGATCCATTTTTTTTAAATGAGATCAATAACTCTACACTGCAAGGATATATAGGTTTTGTGTATTTTAAATAACCTTTACAGAAAAAACAGTCTTAGACTCAAAAAATACGACTTCATATACATTTATATTATATATATATATTTTTACATATAATGTTTGGCTATTGATCCAATTTATATCAATTTATAGTTTTCGTCCAGTGAATCTTTTATACTAATCTAAATATGTCATCACCATTGAGAGTCAAAATGTATATTTTTCTTCTAATGACACAAAACAGGTCCAAAAATGCCAGTCTTGAACAAGGCATGCGGTATCACATTGTACCAATACTACTGAACTTGCCTATGTAAAACAGAGCAAGCAATAAATAAAGCAGTTTCTGTTAAGAATTTCCATCGGATTAACACCGACGAAAGATGTAATTGTTTAAGGAAAGTTTCATTATGTGTGAAGTGAAAGTAAATTTTCATTTGATAGTTTGAAAACGTGAGAAGAAATGTGTTGCCCGGAAAGTATTTTTAGTGAAAGTTCAAAGATTTAAGTTGCTATATAATATTTAATGCATGTAAAAATATATTCTCATGATCGTTGTACGACACAACGGCGCTATATGAAGCTTTGTGAGGAAATAGTCATTCTATTTGATAAGTCATAAACTCTCAAAATCTGCTTACAAATAGAGCCACCACATATTTTGTTTGTTGCTTTAGTATTTACTTGAAAGTATTCTATTGTATAAAAACCTATACAAAAAAATGTAAATAAGCAATAACTTTAGGTATAATACAATTAATGATAATTTACAATATGTATCCAATAATTTACAGAGATGTCCAAGATGACATCGAATTTAATTATCATTTCACCTTAAGAAAAAAAAATATTGAGGCAATCCCTTTCCGATTTATAAGAAAAAAGTGAGAAGCATTGAATGACAATTAAAAACGGAGACAATGTTTTTTCACATTTTAAGAATCGTTAATGCCGCATAATGCACGCGGCACGTTATGTCTTTATTTAAATTGATAAGTTCAACTATGATCGATATCTGTGTACATTTTCTATTATAGTCAATTAAAAAAAATTAAGCTAGTAGTAAAAATCATTTTAATTGAGCTTTGCATTTCTTGAAGGAAAAATGCAGACTTTTAACATTACAATAAAAAATATAAATATAGAACTGTATAAATTTGTTATTTAGTCCTTTTGGTAGTGTGTGATAGGAAAATCATGGATGACCTCACAAGTACCCACAGAGAAATTTTTAGTGGTTTCTTTCTTGATTACTCGGGGGGAGCAGATGTTAATTAAATGTCCTGAAAAACGAAAAAACAATATCAATGCCTGAATTAGACGATTTCATTGACAACATAATAAATCAACAAGTCAAAATCAGAGCCGTAACGAGGGTATGATGCGCCGCACAAATGCAATACATTAAACATTTTAAAATAATATACGAAGATAGTCCCAAAAGTACCGGATCTAACGTATGGACGGCGGTTGTTGTTTTAAAAAATACACTAAATAAAACCCGTGCGCTACCATGATATGTATTTGGTACACCATATGAAATTTTGAAAAATGTTGAACCCCGCATCTATTATATCGCATATCGATATTCCCATTATTAGAGTCGAGTTGTAGTAAATACATCGCGTTGAAGGAAAGGTTAGACGACGACGAAAATGAAGTAACCACCCCGGAAATGGCGAAGAAAAACCACAAAATGGTATTGGATGACCGTCGACTGTAAGTACGCGAGCGAATTTGGACATGAGAAAGTTGTGGGCGAGATGGGTGCCGCATTTGCTGATGTTTTAATCGAGTGGCGATGTTTCACAGCAATAAGGTCGAGTTTTTTCACCAATTCACGATGAAATATGGATCCATCACTTCACGTCTTAGACAAAGGAACGGCGCCGGGTATGTATTTATCTCCGAAAATGCGGCCTTAAACGAGAACGGAGTGGCCGCAAGGTCTGCGTGTCCAACCGGTCCATATTTCAGAGCGCTTACACGACGAATGAACGCCTTGCAATTGGTCACCCGAATACGTCTATGGAACGATTACGAACTCTCATTCCAAAATGAAGTTGTCTGAAGAACACTGAATCGGTCGAAAATATTATTGTCTTTTATTCAACACTCGATTGGTATTCTGTGTTTACCCTTTATTACGGCCCTGTTTAAAATAATCTCATTTTCATCAAATTAAATATAGAAATAGCCAAAATCTGCATCATTAACCAAAATATAACTGATTGAAATGAAAACAATAGCGCAAAAAAGGTGAAAAAAAATAAATCTATTAAATCCTTCTACATATGTGAAAGATGATTAAATGTATATAAAGTATTATAGCATAGTATTATTTAGCTCTTATCTGAGTTTTTTGTAATTATATCAAATTCACCAGGGTTTTTTTGTGCAAAACTATGCTATTTTCGAAATTGATCTTTATATAAATAAAATAATCTTACAAAGAATCAGAATTTTTATTCAACTACTTTTGTGGGTATTGTTGGTAAGGTTCATCAGGTGAGGCAGCTGTAGAATGATCCGGTTCAATAGCGTGCAGGAGAGATGGTCCTGCACTTCCCATGTATCCGTAAGGATGTGTAGTTATATACTGGAAAATAATAATAACAAATTATAATGATTTTTTTTTAGCTTTGTTTAAAGAGAAATAAATAATGATAAGTTAAAAAAGTTTTATTTACTTGCTGAGGAACGAGTTGCAAAGGTCCCATGTGTGACAAGAGTTGAGTAGGGTATTGTGGTGTTTCTGGAAGAACTAATCCCATAGGGCGTTCACCGCGCACTGCATAATCCTAAAAAAAGGTCATAAATGCGTTTCAGGTATATTCGGTAAGTCAAGCAAATGATCCAATATAATAAGACATTTATTAATAGATTGTCCCGTTAGGAATGTCTTTTAAATTGTTTAAGCCATCTCTGGCATTGACAAACAGTTAGAGATTCTCCGAGTGTATCACAAAAAGTAAATATGAAAATAATAGCATTCCTAACGGAATAATCTAATATAATTCGAGATTAAATCTTACAGGGTCAATCGGATGACCAGGGATATGAGGCTGAATAAGTGGATAAGGAGCGGCTGGCAACCAGTGAGGTCCAACGGGAGCATATCCACCAAGATATACGCCTCCTCGGAACATTCCTAGGTCTGTGCCTGTTCCGCAACTATAAACTGCAGCTCCCGCACCGCCGACATTCTAAAATAATAAAAAAACGCACCGTTTAATATGAATTTTATTGTGAACATATTTCATACATATTTTGCAATATAAATTCTTTGTGGTTTTGAATATTCTTAACATTAAAATGAATAAAATAATATGATGATATCATTATTTTGATAAAAAGTATATTTAAAACAATGTTTTTTTTCATAAAAAGATATGTTAAATAAAGCATTAACTTTATTTAAAATATACTTTAAATCAAACGTTGCGATTTAATTTCAGTTTTGCTTGGCTGTCCGTCCTGTTTCAAATTTTTTAAATCGTTAAACCCCATTTATCACTTAAATTATGAACATAGTATTTTATATCAACATACTTGGTGTGTTGGATCTGTATTATCACGCCAAGGCCTATCAGTCGTTTTATACTGTTTTTTTTTATTACCACCCCCATCTGCGAATTTTACTAGAAGTGGTTCTTTTGCTCCCTCTATTGCATTCCCATTAAACACCTAATAAAAAATAAAAATCATATTAAAAAAAAAACATATTTTTGCTAGCACCAGGAATATTTTTCCCGGGGGAAATTTAGTTGCCTTAATTCTAGGAGTATTTGCTAAAGTAAATGCGACTATTAAATACCTGAATAATTTTTTCGCACTTGTCTCTAGACTCCATGCGAGCGAATCCGACTCCTTTACTATGACCGTAAGTGTCGCGTAGAATTCGCGTGGAAATAACTTGACCAAAACGGGCTAACAGTTGATCGACGTCGTTCTCTTTGAAGTGAGCTGGTAGATTGGCCATATACAAATTTGTGGGATCTTGTTCTTGTTGCTGCATCCATAAAGACAAAACAAATACAAAACAACCACACAAAAATGCATTGTGCTAGTGAGCATTCAATAGCTGAATGATAAAAAGCACAAAAAATTAAATTATTATTTCAATGTGATTCAGTTTTGGACATAAGAATTTAAAAAATCTGATTTTGTTGTTAAACGGGTATACGTTAAAAAATGCTCTTTTTCTATATTGTTTTCACCTTTTTATAATACAAAAGTTAAAAAGGTGATATTGATAATTTGTTGCATTGAAACATAATTTCTTGGATCAGTGGTCAAAATGTATCTATTAAAAACAGTTTTTAAAAATAACGACTTAAATAATTCATAAAATTAAAAGCAAAAACCTTCAGTGTATATCTTTACTTGAGAATATCTAATAGTATTATATAAAATAAGAATAAATAAATAAATAACAAACCTTTAGGCAAAAAAATATATCTAAATAAATAGATATATTTTTTGATTTATTAATAATGTTTATGTTCTTTATTCGAAAACTATTTTTTTTAATAATTTACTTAAATATTTTATTAGATAAAAATATTCGACAACATCTAATATTTACACTACAACCGCAAAGCTAAATATGATAAATTATCCACTCGCATAAGATTTTTTTTCAATAGTTAATCCATAAATTCTCTATGTTTGAATTTTTCATTTTCATATTAAGCTAAAATATAAAAGCATAAAACCAATCATAGGAATTCTAAAAAATAGAGACTAATGAGCTATAATAGCTGATATAGCTCAGTTAAAAGGTTATTTATTTCAGGAACACACTACAGAAAATTTTGGTTAGTATAATAATGTAAAAAAAACTATTCACTTAAGCTGTTTATATCCAATACTACTTGTGAAATGTTTTGTATGTTAAGGGTTTATCGTTTCATTGTCCAGTTTTATTAATACAGGTGCCAAGCATAGCGTTATAGAGAAAAATGTAACATATTTTATTCATATTGCAAAGTGATTCCAACAAAAAGCTTTTAGCATTTGCCACGAAGCAAACTTCAAGCTTTGAAATTCAAGCAAAGCTTTCAAATATAACCAACAGTCAATCTCTCCATTTTTCATGTGTTATTTGTGATAAAAGCTGATAGAAGTACATTGACCAAATGAGATTTAAGCGAGAAACATCGTCAATGGTGATAGTTGCTTACATTTCATCGGATATTCTCAAACTGTATTCACATCTACGGGCATGCTTTTGTTCCATAAAAGCACGTTTTAAACGTGAACAACTCGAGAAACACACGGCGTTATTTTAAGAGGTATTATTACACTGATAGCATATTTTAAATAACATTTACATAGGATAATCGCAAGCTATGTTGTATTTTTTAAGGATTGTAAAAGAGTTTTAACTGTTGAGAATTGAAAAATATAAATCAAACTCAGCATTGTTCTCCGTTGGATTAGTGCTCATAAAGTAATTAATTCATTCGCTAATATAATGCTCTTCTCGGCATATTTATTTTATGATTCAGCTAATTCTGCATATGGAATGATTAATTTAGTTAATCCGCGTCCATGAATCCGACAGGGGATTCGAAACATCGCATAGAGGTAATATTAATTATAATTTAATTTTACCTCCCAAATAATTAATTTAGATTCAGGTAAAGACTGTTCAAATCATTTTAGTTTCTGTATTAAAAATAATAGTATTAAGGAAAAAACGTTCAAGCCTATTGAAGTTAGTTTAAACATTTCCATTAATGTGCCGGTTTTCACCCATAAAAATTATATAGAATGCTATTAGTGATTAAGAGATATATTGTCAAGATTATGAAAATTCATAATTTAAAGAAAAATAATCATTTTTTATTGTGGCAATAAAAACTACAAAGTATTAAGAACTTCTTTTTTATCTTCCATATGAACTAATCAATAATTTAACGTTATAAAAACGAATCAAGACATGATGCCAAAATTGTATGTAAAAAATATGCATATATTTATTTCCGCCCCCCTCGTACAAATAAATAAAATCAGAGTAGATCAGAAAGCTTGTTTAAAATGGAAAAATTACTTAACTCGTGTGCTTCGTCTATATTGTAACACTCAAATGAATGTTTGTTTAGGTAAAAAAAATCTTGTATTCTTCTTAAACAGACAAAAAAGAAAGACGTATTAAAATTGTCGATGGTGTAAAAATTAATCAAGTCCTGGCCAATTTTTAAAGGTAAGAACATCAAAAATAATTCTCATTTTGCATAATACAATTTCAAAGATTTCATAAATAAAAAAATGATCATAGATCACAACGATGAAGATTTATGTACTTTTAAACATATTCAATCAAGAAAGAGCCACAATTAAATGATAAATTCAGTAAGCAAACTTGCTTGTATTTATTTTTATTAATAAAAAATCTGTAATATCAAGATGTATCCTTTATCGGAGATATCTCCGTGTCCATATATTAAGAAATACATAACAGTACTGGGTATAATAATTTGATGGATAAAAACTCCCAAGTCGAAAATTTATCATATCCGGCATGATTTAATTACAATAGGATTCAATTTAATAATTTGTAATTGTGCGAAGAGAGAATTTAATCTAAAATAAGAGCATTATCAATGATTTGATGATATTAACGTCGTTTTTATTTATGACTACGTCTAAATCATTGCACAGTGATTATTATATGATATTTAATACGAGGGAGATTCAAATATATCCCGGAATTTTGCTATATAAATGTATTAGTAATGTATATCTTATTTTTCTACATAGTTCCAGTCGTCAGTACAAAAATTCCATCAGATATGAAGCTTTTTTATCCCGTCACTGAAGATAGAAGACGAGGAGCAGCAACTTCTGTTGCATAACGTGTAATTATTCGTTTTATGAAGGCATGAAATTTTAAGGAGATTTGAGACACAGTTCGGTAACACAACTCGTTCCGGGTGGGTTTTAAAACCAGGAAGGGGAGCCAACGCTAAGCCCATGGGCAACAGTTGAACCCTCGTGGTGTGGAGGTGTGCAAAAGTAGCCTCGTTGGTTTGCTCATCAATCGCAGCTGGGGTAGCCCAGCTTACATGAGTTGGGCAGGTCACCCTGTGCTGCGTACCCATAAAAGAGTGTGTGGAACAGCCGATTACAGTAGTTGGTGGAGACTGTATCAAAGGCTCATCACTATCTTTAACAGCCTAGGAATACAGGGGAGAATGGTTTTAGGCTGTTCGAACGGCGACTCGTCTTCGTAGCTAGGTACTACAAATATCCTGGGGAAGGGGTAGCCCCTGCAGTCCGTTATCTGCTGCAGTCCCCTTCAAATCACAATCCCCTTCAAGTGATAAACTCATTAAATTATACTGGGAAATTCTTGAACATCCAGTCTTGGTCCCATGTGTACCATATGTTTGGTCCGTTGAAAGAGACATTAGGAACAATATGTGTGCAACTGATTTTCAGAACAGCCGCTTCTTTTCTTCAGTGACGGTATCAAGAAGCTCTAATAAAGAGAACTATGTAAAAAAATAAGATAACCCATTCGTATTTTTATACATCACTAATAAATTTGTGCAGCAACATTTCGGATTATATTTGAACGTCCCACGTGGCTTTGTGAGAAAATGTAGTGATCTGAATTAGATTAAATAATAAACGTGTTATGTGGGTCATAGCCGCAGACGAGGATAAGATAATAGTGGTTAAATGATATATATTTTTATGTTAGTGAGCATTGGTTAATTGAATAAAAAATATAGTATTTTGTGTCAAAAAAGAGAATGTGTTAAGGTTGAGAGAAACTCATCTCTGCAAAATAAATTTACCTTGTTCCAACAATCAAAACTGTTCAAAACAAATAATCAGCGCATGTGAATCATTAAAATGAGAATTATATTAGCCAGTTGAAATATTTTATGACTAGAAATGATATCGAGAATAAACTATTATTGATTACGGGGAAACCTTTTAACGGATGAAAAGACGTAAAGAAGTTTGAATGTAAAATATCTATTGTTTTCATCGAAACTCATACCATTTTTAATGTGCTTATATTCCGATAAGATTAATGTGTGCTTATTCTGTTTCAATAAAAATGTTTATAATAAATTGATGCGATTTATAAAATAAAAATTAATATTTGTGCTTCGATAAATATGACTCGTGTTCCATTTATTGATAAGATTCATGTTGTATTATCTTAACTGGGGTGAACATTAACAGGCTGATTAGAGATCAGTATAAAAATTCATTATCAAACATATATACAAAATATACAAATGAAGAATTGTAAGATTTTTAGTTCTAATTAGAAGAAAATGTTAAATTTATAAAGGGAAAGAAATAGTAAGAATATATCAAATTTGTACAAAAACAGTTAATGTATGGGAATATACATGAATACTTCTTACTTATTCAGAATATGTTATCTAAAGCTATATATGCAAAAGTGGAAACTAGTCAAGTATACTTAATATAATAGAGAAATGATTCCAATGTCGGTTATTAGAGCTGCAGGAGTTTGAAGGGTGAGATCATAGTCAGTGTGTGGTGAAGTCGAAAGTGTGAGGAGTGTGTTTTAGTAAATATTACTTGCATGCACAACGTACACTGTTGGGTCTATGCAGCAACCAGATACCCACTTTAGCCATCTGTGCTTGAATGCCTTTGGCTTGGAGTCCTTTAACTGCAGCTTCCGCAGAACCAACGCTCTCAAAATCTACGAAGCCATATCCTGAAATTCGAAATAAGAAATCATAAATAAAAATATTATGATTTTAAGACGTTCATTGATTTTCGCTCATAACATTTCTAAACTAATACAATTAATCGACACTCAAGTGTTTATCAATATTTTAAACGATACTAATCTATGCCATCTCATTATTTATTATCACATTTAAGCTAATATAAGAACAAAGGATAAAACAAAACAGTCTATACACCTAATCTACTGGATATTGAAACATAGTCAAGATATAGTTGTCGGTCTTATTACAAACGGTTCATGCAATAAAACTATAATATTGCAACGGAAAATTATACGTGGAGGATTGGATGCGGTATAAAAACAGTCAAAACTTAGTCAATATGATATACGATGATCTTTAAAGGCAAAGATCAATAAATTCACAGAAAAAAGTGTTTCAATTGATTATATCAATTCAATTCTATGAATTTTAGCATTTAAATGATGATACGTTTATGTAATCATAATCTATCAATTAAAAATATATTATGTAGGATACATTTGATAAATCGTTATTAATCTTAACTGCAGTTATAAAAATTGGATCTTAGTATGATCGAAAAAAATAAGGAGGATGAATTTTTAAAGCGGGTCAAACGAGGGAACTCTAAAAATTTCATGCATGTTACATTGCAAAAGAAGATTGTTTTTAGGAAAATGTTAAAAACCTACAATATTTGAGAGTCTCAGTCAGTCAACTGTGCTAGTACGTGATCGAAACTGAAGAAAATCATATGGATTATAAGCGCTTCGTCATGTAAATCATTCCAACTAAAGAATCGTATTAATTTGATGATTTTCATTAAAAGCCAATTCAATTTTAAATTCCAACACAAAAAATCTATATCAATTTAAGTATGTATTTCATAGGGTATTATCTACAGCTTATCATTCCTTAATTGATTTTTAATAAGTTATACTCTAAAATGTATAGGTAATGAATAATCTGTATTGATTTTTGAGAACGTTACTTTCTAATAGCAATACATGTATTTATTTTATTACCTTTGCATTTGTTTGTGTTCTTGTCCAGGATTGCTTTCGTAGAAATTATGGTACCATATCTGAAATTAAAAAAAACGCTATAAAATGTTGAGCGAACAAATCAAGAATATTTTTACCGTCTTTATATTGCGATTACTTGGTTTTAAACACGAGTTTAATTCACATTTAAATCACAATCGATATAAATATATCATTAATAGAATTTCAACGATATTTCAATTCATTAATCGAGACGATTTTAGCATAAGAATATGAAGACTTATGAGCATAATCTCTTAATAAACATTAGCTTTTCCGGAGCTATCCTTCGATATAATAATTTATTTAAAATTGAGTTTAGTATAATTTTAAGAATTTTATATTATAACGTCTTGATCAAAATAAAGTCACGTGAAAATCATAATTTTACACGTTTTGATATGAAACGAATGCTAAAATATACGTAATATTTTTATTATTTTGCATTAAGATAAATAATATATAATGAAAGAAAATCTTACTGGTGGCACATGTTGACGAGATCTTTGTCTGTTGTTGTGTGAGCGAGGCCCCGTATGTATAGATTAGTGCGCGATAGCTGTTCGGAAGATGCGTTTGCATTGTTGCTCAGAGACGTGCTCATCGTGCCCGATTGTGAACCCGTAGCCGATGACGAAGAAGAAGTAGTGTTACTCGGCGAAGCTGCAGTGGGCACCCTCCCGCTCGAGGCATACTGCAAAAGATAATACGCTCCGTTAACCGACAGAATACAATCAAATCTGACGATAAATACTGCCAAAGATGATATTCAAAAATCTAAGCTACTCGAACATACACAAGAACCTCTTCAATTTATACAAACATCAGCAATAAGCACACATCATACAGGATCAAGCTTTTTTTATTTATTACAATGAAATATCTATTATGATCATTCAAAAATTAAAAATGTATGTTTAAACTTACAAAGTTCATTGTTTTCATTAGGTGGAGTGCCACCTAGAAATAATTTTCAAAGATATAAAATCATGTATTTTGTTGTACAACAGGAGATATTTGATTTTAGTATAAGAAAGCTTAATATAAACATATTTAGTATCGTGATTGTTTGAAAGCAAACGGATTTAGAATAGTCGGTTTGTTTGATTATTTCCAATTGAAACGCCGATATAAAATATAGTTTTGCTTTCAAAAAACCAAAATCGCGCTAATCCAAAAATTTAGTACTATGTATAAATGATTAACGTGTTATATCAGCCGTAATGAAATTTTAGTGATATTATTGAAGAGCGGCTTTTTTAATGTATGCAAAACAGAGGTTCGAGTATATTTCTTCAATGTATAATTGATTTCTACTTATGGAATAGTTGATACTTACGTTATACGGATTTATTTAAACGTAAAAGAAATTTAAATTCGGTTGTTGTTAAAAAGACTGGCAATTATTGATTGATTTTAAAAGCTCGTTTTAGTAAATTCGGACAATCTATTCTTTGAATAATAAATGGTTAAATGTTATACTACGATTGTATGAAAAAGCGATGGTTATGATGGAAATTTGGATGTAAAGTAAAGCGTTTTTAGTATGATAGATAGTGAATAGAGCTTATGATTTGAGTTTAGCGAGAAGGTAGGCTCCTAAGACCCACAAGCAGGTTATTTAGGTCTTCGGTTCAAAATTATAAAGCGGAAGCGGACGGTACGTCTTTTAGCGCTGGCGCTGAAATGCAATATTTTAGATGTGGTACTTTATTGAGACGACGCTTCATATTGTTAGTATCCGTACATTTAAACACAAGACAAAAGGAAAGAAGTCAATTTTGAAAGATTTGAATTTGAATGGATTCTCTTGAGACGGAGGGTGGATCTCGTCGACGAAGGGCTGCTGAAAGAGAGTCGGGGGCGCCTGTACCTGTGTGTGCGCGGCGGCGTGCAGAGGCGGCAGCGGTTGCAGGTGCGGGTGCGGGTGCGAGGGCGCGTGCGGGGGCGGCGCGTGTAGGGGCGGGTGCGCGTAGGGCGACGGCGGCGGGTACCGCAGCGGAGGCCCGGGGCCCGGCCCCCACCCGGCGCGGTATGGAGGCTGCGCGGCGCTCGCCATGCCCGACCGCTTGCCGCAACCGTTCGCTACGTTACCCTGCAACAACACAACACCTCGTCACAACACCTCTTCGGCGGGTTGAAAAGACCTCGACGGACGGGGTGGCAGGAAGCGCGCAAGCATTTTCACTGCATCCAGAAACATCATGTCTTTTCTACACAAAACTTATCTCTGCAAAATATACCCTCATCCGGGAGCATTGCAATATTTTTAAAAAGTGCACGCTCGTAGATTTTCAACAGTTTTATATTAAATTTAAGCATTGATGGTTGGAAAAAAATGATACAAGCGCATTTAAACTTTATGATATACAACCGGTCCGATTTTTGATCATTAAATACCGCTAAAAATGAGAGAATTTGGACATAAAACTTGAACTTCTAAAAATACCAAAACTCTTCAAATACTATAACAAGCTAACGTATTAAAACCAAATTTGGAACACAGCTTTGCAGAGTTTTTTTTTTAAATTTATAATGACGAAGATCAATGGTACCCAAACTTTCTACGCCCATAGACCCTTTCTTAAAGCAAAAACTTAACCATGAACCCCTAAATTAAATAGCTTAAATAATATTGCTAAATGATGACGTTAAAAGTAAAATATAAAAAAAAAACATTTTGATGTTCAAATTGGTCTGAACGTCACGAAAATTGAAACTCCAATCGGAAATTGGTCGCCAGGAGAGGGAAAATCGTTTGTAGCGTCTCTGTATCCATCGGATACATCAAAGACGCCACGCGCATGCGCCGCGCCGCCTCTACTGTGTAACACAAAGCAACCATTACACTAGTAACAAGCCTATTTTATTATATAATACACAACACACAGCGCTATCTTTAGCTATCAATTTCCGTTAAGAAATGGAAATTGCTGGTATCCACGTAGAAAGATGCAGATAATTCAATAAATTACTTCCATTCTATGATGGATTCAAATAAATTTGTGATTATAACTGCAAAAGGATCGGGGATAACCAAGTGAAGAGCGTTTAAGAACGATTTAAAAACAGATGAGCCGACTGAACATACTTATTAAACACAAATAATCATTAAAATACGATTTTCAATAACCATGGACGTTTAGTAAATATAAAGTTTAACGTGTTGTTTGTATGTGTAGGGTGTTTATCGGGTTATGGGGTATTCACAGGGTTAAAAACCAATCATGCAGCGGTAATTTTTAACAAGAACAACCGCAATATACAAATGTATAACAATAAATCCTTATAGATTATATATATACTCAATTTGCGACGTTTAATTGGGACAATATGCTACTTAAACGGGACGATTATAATAATTTATTTATTGAGAAATTTACACAAAAATTGTCATTCCATCTTATTTATACGCTCCTAATTTGCATTGAAATGTATTGCTTTTGTGCAACTCTTGATGATAACAGGGAATTATATTAAATTATAGGTCCTCCCGAAAGAAATCCATTATTTTTGCATGCATAGCATGTAAGCGTAGAGCAAAGCCTAAACCCAAGAAATAACATATATAAATGCATACAGCACACATATATAAAGCGCTGGAATTACTATTGACTTCATAAATTGGACGAAACGATAACTATGGAAGGCTATTGTCGACATAAAGCATAAAACCAAATTCATTTGTGATTTAAAAAAAAAAACAGGGAAGTTCTGTTACATCCTCCATATTCGTCGGATTTAGCATCAGTTGCAGCCACAAAATGCAGTCAAAAAAAGTCCACTGCAGAACTATAGGCCTCTTCAATATCCATTCACAGGAAGGGGTTACATCCATCACGCCTGTATCATACATTCACCTCCTCATTCACTCGATATTGAAGGTAGCATTACCACCGAGTTTCATTTCGGCGATTTCAAAACGATATAGTAGTTAACGGAAGACAATGCTGTTAACGTTACAAATTTAAAAAAATAATGGATTTCTTTTGGGATGACTTAATATTGAAGCGAACAACCCATGGAGAAGATGGACACTCGACTGGTTGATTTAAATACGAGAGTACATTGCACTGCACTTTTATATATGATAGTAATTCGTTACGTCACACGTTGTTGCACTTTCAAATGAGCTCGAACGTCTGAATGCATTTCTACATATGGCAAATCGACATGCATTTTATAGCATCTGCGGTCTATCGAAGCAATTTTGAATTCTAATGCAAAATTTGACCTGATCTACAAACATTGAGAGGCGGATTCTTGCGTCGATTCGTCCGACGGTGCGTACAATTTCGATTTTTGCACAGAATTAATTGAAGATTCGAGATGAATAATGAAGCAAATTTGGGATCGAATGCCAAAGAGGCGGCTTTATAATTAGCACAAAAATGGCAAATCCTTTGAATGGTCTCCGATTACGACGTCTTGGGCAAACAACAACAAAAAATGGATCGTATGACACTGCCATTAAATTGTCGAGGAAAACATGGAAAGCGAATGAGCTAATGTGGGATTTCACAATGAATGCAGGTTTACCAAAATAATTGTGGTATGAATCACGTGTTATGAAACTTTCACAAAGCAATTAGTCAGAAGTCCGATGTGTGCAATAATATCGATGGTAAAATTGTGATCGACGCATTTTTCTGATTTTGTACCGCGTTTCATTCATATTTCGCTCGTTAGTCTCGGAGCATGACCTTCCCGCAATCGATTATGCTAATAAGTGCTTAATAAATCCGGAAATAATCAAATTCCCAACATATTATGCTTGATTGTCTGGTTGTGATGATGATGATGATGAAGAGATTAGTTCCTAGATTTTTGTCATTGTAAGGAAATAAATTTGAATTCTAGCAAGAGACATTTGAAACATGAATGAGAGATAAACATCAGGGAACGCATTTAATCCTCCCTTCGTTTTTGCTTAGTTATTACTAATGATCAGTATTAAAATCCCACATCAACATATTTTCATAGTGACGTTTCTCATGCTGCGTCAGTCACATCGTCGTGGGTTGGACAGATACGTTTCGTCCCTGAAATTTATTCGTCAACCGAGTCAATTCCGTCTATCATAAATAAACCATATAATTTACTAGCTAGAAGCTGTATTTTGAATCTCTTCTCCTCTCGAAGCATATCATTATTTTTACGTCCAGGTAAAAAGCGCTCATGAACGACAAAAAAAGACGCAAGAAGCGACTGACCTCTGCACAGCGTCGACGTAATTGGACCGAGCCTCGACGTATCGACAACGAAAAACAGGGCACTCGTTCGACGTTCACGGATGGCAAAACTGCACTGAACGGAAGATAAGGGTGATAAGTACAAGATTAGAAGATAGCGAGCGAAAAGCGAACGTAGACCCGATCAATCACCTCCTGGGGCGCGGATCAGCGACCGTGGCCAAAACGCGAAGACGATTCATTGTTTCGTCAGTGGACGAACCTGAATCGGCAGAATTAAAACCGTGAGTCATGAGGCCCGTCATCAGCACACACAATACCCATTGTCCACGCGAGCTGCCTCGTCCGATTCTTCGCCGATGGGGAAAATCGCAGCTGTGGTGCATCGCAAGTGCAGCGAGCGATCGGCCTTGGACGATTTCTGGGAACGACCCGTTTCCATACCCAACTTTCAACATTCGATCCAAACGCGTAAACAGGAAATTCACGATCGAAACTCGATGCATAACGAGTCCAAAAGTCATTGGCGCTACACAATTTGTCGGCATCCTCGAGCAACAAACGCAAGCGTTCCATAGCAAATATCGAATCGACAGACGAGAAATACGACCCTTATGGATATTTAAGCACAAAAATACAATACTATTATAATAATGTAAATACTATTAGATCTATTTATTTTGGTATCTATAATATGTCATATTGAATTGCTAATCTAAGCGGAAAACAGAGGACATTCCTGTCATTATCAAGTCAGTAATTAGACTAAACAAACTGTTATAAAAAGACGATAAGAAGAGTATTGGTTGTGACTATTGCTTTCCAGTTGAAGACATTTAAATTATTATGTCTAACAATCTTGCTTCTTTCCATGTAGCCTGATAGAATTCAATAAAACCAGCAGATATATACATGCTTCATATGCTCTTGAATATGAATAAATATCAATGTCAAATGATACTGCTAGTAAACGTATCCATGATTTTAATAACAAGGGATTTGAACAAAGGCAGTTTGATAGACTCTAATTCTAAAGAAGATTTATCTTGGACGCTGTGCCATCAATATTCGGAACGCATTAGGGGTTGTTTGCGAGATTTGGAGTTAATCTGCAATAAAAACTGTTTCATTACCTTCTCCACAGGGAAAATCTTGCTTCTGATAGGATGTTATGAGATTTGGGTATTATTGTTTAGGTCATAAATTTGCTTAGTCTTTAACTGCCAGCGCATTTAAAAAATATAGAACTTGCGTACAGAATGTATGTATCACATGCTGTCCTGCGGGATCATTAACGGGTTGTGGATTAAGATCACAACACATAATGGTTTTTTTTGTTAAGATTATGTACACGCCATTAAAACTGATTGTTTATTTAAGGCATATTTAAGGAGTAGATTCAGAAACGTAGCTTTAAGCTTAAATTTTTTGTATTTATTCCGAATAAAACTGAAGAAAGTCTAAATTTAAGCGATGTGAAGTATTAGTTCCGTTGATTTGATTTGAAGAGCTTTCAGTAAGCAGACCGAAAAGGGTTAAATTTTATGTATATCCACATTTGTATACATATTTTTACTTATGATGCGGAAGATAAAAGTTTGCGATGTTACGGTTTAGCAAATGTTAGATAAATATTGTGAGTTCAGTCAGAGTCGTGACGAGGATATGAAGCGCCCGTGGCAACTATCTAATATGCACCTCTATTCCCTAACATAAAATAAATTAGCCTCTGAGGGAGCTTCCGTGATCGTACAGATCATAGAAAATGCCGCAAAAAGCCCTAAAAGAGGACGGAGTGGCCAGAAAGTTTGCATGTCTAACCGGTCCGCTTTTCGGACCGCCGACATAACGAACGAGCGCCTCGCAATCGGACGCTGTATCTGAACATCTGCAAAACGATTACGAACTCTCATTACAAAACGAAGTTGTCCGAAAAAGACTGATCGGGTGCGTTATTTAAATTAAACAATCGGTCGAAAATATGATTGTCTTTATTTTATTGTGGGTTTATGCTGGCTGGGTCGGCCCAATGTTTAAGCGATAACTAAGTATATATTATACAAACAAACGGAGTCAATTCACGTAAAGTAGAATGGTCAATAAATATAAAAACGCGTAATTCAAGAAATTCCTCAAAGTCAATGACAGTCCTCGAATGTCAGTCTCAGGCTGAAAAAACCAAACGGGTCTAGGGGACTTAAAATTGCCCACTCAGTTGCTAAATACGCCTATCATTCGTTCAAATGCACTTATCTGCCAGGACCGTCGCAGTGTGTATGAAGCTTGTACATAAATAGATAAACACTGTCAGTAGCTCATAATATTCAATCATTTCCCATCTGATCGTCTCTAAGTTCAACGCGTAAGAATGCTCTCGCAGAATCGCTGGAATTCGGACACAAATCTGTGTCTTACCTCTTTAAGGGCTAATGGGGCATCAAAACAACTCAACGTTGACAAATTCAAAATTAAATCAGTTTCGCCAATAATTGCACATTTTTGGACCACATTGGGCCTCGCCCGTTCCGCACCACAAATTAACAACGACTATTAGAAGAGCTAGATAAAGAAGTGTCGCAGCAATAAAGCAATCTCGCTACACGTCGAAAAATCATAATCTTCATCAATGCCACTTAAACGAGATATCTAATTAGTGGGGTCGGAAAATAAGCGACAGAGCCAGCGGTTCTCAAACTCAAATTCGATGCAATTGTATCGGGGCACTTTTCATAAAACTGCGTGTCCAACCACGTGTCGCTCACTACACAACAACAGAGGCGATGTTCCGAAATAGGCCCGTGGGCGGAACAATTGCCAAGTTAAAATCTAATGAGAGGTTGTCGACTTGAGCCAAATAATTCGGGTCATCTTCAACATCTCTTCTAAATTACGGCGGAAGAATTAACGCATTTCGATCGATCGAACGACGCCTGACGCGACGCGTCTCGTCGGCGATACATGCATCATATAAAATAATAAATTTCAAAGTCATCGCGCAAACAATGACAAATCGACGACAATGAGCTTATCACGTGATAATGAAAATGGTGTTGTATAAGTACAATAGAAGAAAAAAACACACAAATGACGTCTCTTCCGAAGAACTGACGAGGTTGTCGAACTCGAGAGGTTATCCCAGAATTTCATCACGATTTTCTTCGACAATGAAAATCGATACGCTTCAGAATCGGATCGATTCGATGCAAATCGGGGCAATCGCTCCAAATCTATTGCGGGGCGTCGAAAGACCTGTTGGAAGGTCTTCCATTTGGGGGGATGGTGTCGCAGCTGACGCCAGCCGTCTGGCTCTCGCCAAGTGGGTGGATGAACCTCGAGACAGACATCTAAGGCCGCACGGGCGAGTTACTGAGATACCCCCTGTTCGTGACAGTGAGAACGACCTATGAGAAAAACACACCATGTAAGACGGCGGGTATCGATCTGCGGCGAATCGGCAAATTGGACATTTTCATGTGTGGCCGAATCAAAAGCGCGTAAGATGAGGTGGCGTAGACGGTGGCGCCAATAATGCGACGCATTAACACTATACAGTCCGAGCGATCCCGCAAGCAATTCAATAATTCAGCAAATTTATATACTTCTTAACCGGCCAATAGATTGAAGCGAAATTTCAGCGCTGTCAAAATTTAGCTCATAAAATTTAGCAGGTTTAAATGAAATGAAATTTTCGATAGCGAAAAACAGAATAGATGATAGTCGCTTGGGGAAACGTCTGGGGAATATAGGGGATGTGATAAGATAGACCACCAACGTTCCATAATTTTTTGCTGCGTCAATTTCTAGCTGTATGCATAACCTTTTCCTACCGGTGATGTACTTACTACACCTCGACTCTAACAATGGGAATATCGATATGAAATATAATAGATACGAAGCTCAAAATGTTTGTATTCCTCCGTAATATAATTACGAATCACATCAAAGTATTATAGTATATAAGTATTCATCTGTAGCGACGGAAATAAATCATTTGTCAGGAAATCGGGAATTTTGCGAGTTAACAACTCGAACTAGCATTTAAATATCTGATGACGATACCTCCAACGAGTGTGGAGGCTGAGCATGCATTTTCAGCAGCAAGTTGCCTGGCTTCCAAATGCAGATTCAGACTAAATGACGAAACACTTGATGTTTATGTTACTTTGAGCCGAAAGACTAAAATAACTCATACTTATCTAATGATATCCTACCAATACGGATAACTCATCAAGGGTAAAACCGAATAGTTATGACGAATTCTTTTCGCCGGCAACTATTTATGATAACATTTACATATATTGACACATGTATGTATTATCATTCTTAAGAGAGAAATTTAAATCTATCTCAAATTCATACGATATTTTTTTCAAGCTAAATTTACGCCATTGTCATCATGCGTTAAAGCGGGCACGGACTGTATTGTGTTAACACGCTCGTCGCTGGGTGCAACTTGTGGCAGGTCTTCTGTCAGCTGTTGTTTATCTTAGATCGATAAGCTTATCGGATTGACACTTGGAAGCCTTCCGCGAGACGTTAGTAAAATTAATATTTGAGAGTCATACAAGTCGTACAAATACAACTATCACTAACACACTATAATTTACATCCAACAAAAATTTAAGGATGAATAAACGGTAAGCCTTCTTGTCGCGGAAATACCACTGGAAATAATAGTGATAATAGGAAAACTCCGTGAATTTCTATTTAGGGAAAAAATGTACTCGGAAAATACTAGATCGGACAATGAAAATTAGGCGTCTCACCATTTAGATATTCATACAAATCCATATCCATCAATTCTCGGACGCTAGAAATATTCTGATTGTTCAAATTTAGCGAATACCACGTTGTATTTGATTTTAATTATTTTTGACTGGGCGACGTACGTGTTAACGCCGATCGAACGGAACTTCAGGAAATCCACCTGAATGTCGTGCAAAGTGCCGCCATCTTTGCTCCGTCAACTCGATCCTCGACGATATGTCGAGTGAATAAAATAACACCCAATGGAACAACACACGCCAAGCGACAATTTAACAAATCTATCGCATTGTAGTCGTAAATGCCTGTTAACATTAACCGAGGGCGAGGGGCATTCGTATTGTTGCCACATTTGTGACTTCCGATCCCTAAAATACCAAGCACACACACACACACACACGCACAAATACGTAGCGGTCGAATTTTGAGGTTATGCTAGGTTATATCGACGCTGTACGGGACGATGAAATGATTTATTTTGGCGTATCGAAGCAAATGGGTTATCGTCGCGTACGTATGTCGGTTAAGTGGGTGAATCATGAGAATAAACCGCACGGGAGGCGCACAGATACAAGTAATCTGCGTTAAAAATAATATCTGCGTATTTTTATGGCTTCGGCGACATTACACGGACGATCCACTCGAATGTCGGACGATCGAATGTTATATGAATTCGTTGCGCTTATTGTCCGACGTCGAGATGCAAATGAAACGGATGAACGTCGCCGGAATGTTTGAAAATTTGAAGGACGCTCGCAGCGCGCACGGCAGGTGAGCGAATGACAGCGGTCCTAAGACGCCGAAAGTCGATCATGTCCGATTCGGACGACGGAAATGCGTCGGTCGCGTTCGGCGAATACGTACTTGGATTTGCAACGTGACAAACATCGACGGGATCGGACGGGGCTCTTCTGGCTCCGGCCGGGGTTTGTCACAGAATGGCTCGGATTTAAATGCACATTTATAAAGGAGATCGGGAGATAATTCGTATGATTTACGAAGACCTTTTTGGCGACCTTGCAACGCCTTCGGTTCTTTGACCCGGCGGTGCGGAGCGCTCGAACGGCGCGACGACCCGCTTCGTCTGGATCCGAAGAGAGTCGTCTGGCGCGCCACCGCCGCCGCCGCCGCCGCCACCCACGCACCCGCGCACCCGCGCACCCCGCACCCGCACGCCCGCGCCACTCCAATTGGAAGAGGAATACCCCGGATTCGGACCAAGGGGGAAGAGGCGAACGTGACGCAGCGATAAGATCGGAGGTCACTTTAAACGAGGGCTAACGTTTAAATCGAAGGACCCCGGGCGGGCGCCGCGGCGCCCCGACGCTGCGTCGTCTCTATTTTTATGGGCAACCTCCTCTCGGAATCCGAGCCATCTATCTATGCGCGATAACGCCTTATGAATATATAATGTCGGCCACCGCACCCCGTCTAACCTCACAATATAATACCGCAACGACGACGACCGATATCGACGACCGGTCGGAAGTCAAGACGACGTCTCCGCGACGTGCTCGGAAAAATCACCAAATTCCAATCGTTCCAACCCAAGAAAAGCTATATTCGTCTTAAGAAATGGGCACTATGATTTCAGTGTACATCATGAAGACAAATACACTACCGACAAAAAGTTTGGAAACACCTAAACCATAGTAAAAACATAGCAATCAATCTTTATACATAATTTCTTATATTCTATTTTCAACGCTAGAATCGCTGTACTATCATAATGTGCAATCTAATATTACTACAAACATAAGAAAAAAGATTTTAAATTTATTCTCGCCGCTTGCTATACAATGGGTATATGATTACAGTAGACCCGCAGTAATCCGACAAACGTTTTGCAAAGCGGTGTCGGACTGTCCAATTTGCCGGATTATAGAGCACTGTCCCCGACCCCTTGTAGTTCGGAGCTTTTTGGAAAGGAATACTTGTAATCCGAATAAATATGAAAATGGTTAGATATACAAAGACAAGACAAGGTTTCATATTATGGATTTAACGACATTAATACGCGATTCGCAATTCTTTTTTGTATCATTGTGGATCGTCCTACGTGGTACTCACTTGGCAACTTACAAAAAGATCCAAAATCACACTATTGCATTTTTTACATTGACAAAGATTTATCGCACACATGCACTATGGCGCATGTATTGAGATGTCGGATTACAAGGGGCGCCGGATTAGACTGGGGCCGGATTACCACCGATCTGCAGTACTCTTTGAAGTTTAAAACACGTTATTAATGCATCTCAATGGGGATATTGCGGAAAAATATATCAAGGCTGTTCATGTGTGTTGACCATTAGAAGACTGGACATTTGAAGAACAGGAAAAGACCGGGCCGCCCAAAATGTATTACAGATGTCGAAGATAGCTTTATTAAATTGAATAAATAGATTATAAATCTAACACATGCAAATTCGAAAATATCTTACGGTTAGACGAATCCAAATTTGAAATTTTTACCTCAAAGAGAAGAGCTTTTCTTGTCGAACAAAATCGAAAAATGCTTCAAAAGCATACACAGTGCATGCAATTTAACATAAATGTGAAAATATGATGATATGGGCCGTAACAAGGACGTGGTAAAGCAGGCGCCCGCCACGGGCGCAACTGGGCTTGGGGAGCAAAACGCAGAATACCGACTTGGTCGAAAGTTGCACATGGTTTTTATTTTACTCGATCATTCTACTTTACATGAACCAATACTGATTAACTCTGTCTGTTTTTATAATATATACTAAGTTTTCTAATCCGCAATAAAATAAAGATAGCAATATTTTCAACCGATTGTAACATTTAATCAACCCATCCGATCAGTCAGATTCAGACAACTACGTTTTATAATGAGAGTTTATAATAATTCTGTAGACATTCAGGTATGGAATCCGATCGCGAGGCGCTCATTCGTAATATCAACGGTCTGAAAATCGGACCGATTGAACATACAAACCTTGTGGTCACTCCGTCCTATTTTAGGGCTTTTTCTACGATCTGTACGATCACGGAAGCAACATAGCGTCTAGATACTTTATAACATAATATTTTTTTAAAAACAGTAACCGCCATCTATACGTTATTATTTTAAAATATTGCATTTATAATAGTAATAGTAAACTTGCCTTAGGTACTTCCCACGGGCGCTTCATACCCTTGTTACGGCTCTGATATGGGTTTGTTTTGGAGATGTAGACTGCGAGCTTAATAAATTGACAGAAAATTAAATGAAGAAGACTATATACTTGAAAATACTTTAAGAAAATGCAGTACTATAATTCAGGTCTTCGAATATTATGCTGAAATTTCACATTTCAGCAAGATAATAATTCCACATATACTTCAAAATATTGAAAATGGGCCTCACAAGCTTCAGACTTATTAAAAACCGTTATACGGAATGCCAAAAATGTGCATTAATGCAGTAATGCATGCCAAATGTGGACATTTTAAAGAAAGCACCGTACAAAGTTTCATTTGCAACCAATTGTGTGATTAATCAAGAAGGAAATGTTCAACAATGTGCATATTGTATATATTTTTTATACTACTAATAGTACTTTTTCGTTCAAGTTTAATTTGATTTATACTTCTGAAAACTTAAATATTAAGACGATTCGTGGCTAATTTATATGTAACAATCATTAAAATATCATTTAAACATAATAATTTCGCTACCCACATACATGATGTTAGATCCTCTCCTATCTAAATACTCCTATCCAAATAACCTTATCACATATGGTAATGGAAAACCATCACATAAAAATCCTCAATTTACCCTTGAAAAAATCTCCTATGGAGATTGCCTACGTTCGATAGTGAATGTAGCATCTTAAAAAGAAGAAAATTACAACAAAAACGAATAATAAAATACAAAGTGGGAGTCGTGACTAACACCCCAAAGCTTTCACTCGACCCGGCGCACAAAACTATAACACCTTCGGCGAAGAATAACGTGCGAAACTTTCATAGAAAACTCACTTTGCATCCACAATGAGGTGGGCTATTTTCTGGGAGCATCTACGCTCAAAACACCTCCAATTTTAATTTGAACGCAAATCGTGCGAACAGCGTAAATTGTTTAGTTAAGCGACGCAGGAAATTGGTCTCCTATGCGTGAACCGTCATTAACGAGCCGCACCAAAACGCACACATACGCGCGACCGGACGCAGAGATGTTAAACCGCTAAAATATTCATAATTTCGAATAATGACACAATTACATCCCAAATACATTTCAGATTAAATTTTTCAATTTCCCTTTATCAATTATCTTGTTGTTGAAATCGTTCTCTTTGTTGAGCTCGAATCCATTCTGATTTTTAAAAAATCGATTGTGTCATCGTAAGCGACGTGCAAAAACTATCTAATTAATCGATTCGGGAGCATCCAGAAGTCCCGGGGTGGAACGAAAAATAGATACGTCCATTATCAATTTTAGATAACGTTTTTTGTGAATGGATGTCAGATGCTGATAAAGTGGCTTTTCGACGACGATCCGGCAGAAAATATTCGAGAGCCGTATTTTTTATAGGATGTGGGATAAATTTGGGATTGAAATTTTTATCCAACAGAAGTCGTACACTTCACCAGCACGATGAAGGCTACTAAATCGAGACATTCCCGTCGAAATCTGGACGCTTGGAAACAGTGGTGTAACTACTAATCAGCGAGCTTAGGCGCCGCCTAGGGGTAGTAACCGTCTAATCTATGTATACATATAAACAGTACATATATGTTTTTCAAATTATTATATTAACCTTTCCCTACCGGTGATGTATTTACTACACATCGACTCTAATAATGGGAATATCGATATGAAATATAATAGTTACGAAGCTCAAAATGTTTGTATTCCTCCGTAATATAATTACGAATCACATCAAAGTATTATAGTATATAAGTATTCATCTGCAGCAACGGAAATAAATAATTTGTCTGGAAATTGTCGGGATTGGATTCCCTAATTATGATATATGGCGAACAATGCTTTTCAAAAATGTACGACACAAAAACAATTCGGTTAAAAAGTAAGATTCTTCAAAAACCCACTAGCTCAAAAAGCTCCCACATATAAGGGTTGTTTTTTTTACTTTAAATATTAAAATATCTAAATTTATGGACGCCCCCGAGGGTGCATAGTGGGCGTAGTCCCTTTGTGTCAATTTAAAAATAAGCTTTGTGATCTTCGAGTCGGTTTGGTATGCGTCCTTTTCAAAAAAAAGAGATTAAAACTCGAATGAAAGAGGAAACTTTCGAAGGTCGGCCGTGGAATCCGCAATGGACTCACACCAGCGTTTCCATTGTATTTCATTTATCATCTTCGAAGTAACAAAGCTATTTAAAAACGTATTGATGACTCTTCGCATCGACTCTGGCATTTAAAAATGGATTTCATCCGATTTAGTAAATAAATTGATGAATGAAGCGTCCCCCGGCTCGAGGGCTTAAATAAGGGAGAGTCGTCTTCGATGAAATGTATTATTTCTCACATTACAGATTTATTTTTTGCCCCCAAAGGCGCACAAATCCGGCCAGTGACGATTTATCAACCGTACGAAATGGTTACGACCGCCTTTTTTTGTGTTAATCTCCAAAGGGCATTATCTGGTGCATAGTTTGGTGTCTATTATCTAGCATTTTAGACTTTGGTTTTAAGCCCACATGAACAATTAAGATGGAATGCGACAGATATATGAGTCTTATCGAGAACACGTTAAAATATACAAGCATTTTACAATTTCTGGAATGACGATGTTGTCATCGGTTTACAAAAAGCGCTGACATTTCGCCACAATACGAAACAATGTCTCCCGAAATAATCCACATACGATGGAATCGATGACGATGCATCCAATCCAGAATTAGATTTGAGGATTAATTCGATGCACATTATGCAAATCAGATCCAAAGAATGGATCAATTAATACAGGGCTCGTCAGCTAATTGAGACACATTTTTAAGAGAGCCATAAGTGGACAGACGGAGATTGCAACCTTTTTATATTGTCGACAAATCCTTTGTGCTTCTCTGGCCATCATCAATCAACCCATAATAAGATACATGAAGATATCAAGTACAAATCCTATGTAACGAGAAGAGACCATTTTAATTCAATATAACATCGGAGATTACGCTTTAATTCAATGTCTCCTTCTTAAGATGCTTTATTTTTTAACGAATCCATACATATCTTATTGCTAAATTAGGGTAATACGAACTTACATTATCTTACATTATCTGAATTTGAACCAGAGCTATTATAGTAAGCGTCCAGGATCTGACCCTTTGTACCAACACTTGGTCTACATATTATAGCATATATGATTGACATGGTTGTTAAGCGTTGAAATAAGATCACAGAAGAAAATGGCTTGGTAATGGAAATTGTTAACTAAAAGATTAAGCTGTGTCTGTGTGAAATATAATAAAATAGGCAAGCTACTGGTCTAATGGTTACTTTATGCTACAAATAGACACACACATAACAGCAAAGGCGGCATTGCGCATGCGCATACCGTCTATATGACGTATGCGATGGAGATAGACACTCTATAAACTAAGGGTGCTCAAACTGTTTTGCCTTGGGAGATACTTTTCATTTTTAAATTGCTTGGTATCAAATATACATTCTGGTATGATTCTTACAAGAAAATAGCGAAGAAAGACCGAAAAAAATTCTTCTTCCCAGACATTTTTAAAAAATGCGATATTTTTGGAGGGAACGAAAAAATATTACGGTCTCTGCTCAGATACACAGATGTGTACAAAACAGAAGCACGAATAATGTGAACAAACAACCCTTCTATAGCGTCGAGATAGGGACCACGCCATAGAAAGTAAGGCACCCATACAAAATTTGTGCATGTTTAGTTTGCTAAAAAGTGCACTTCATTACTGGAATACGTGTTATGGATTAAAATTTTTGAAGAAGGGTTCTTGTTATATTAACCCCTTGAAGAGGTAAGAAACAGAGTTGTGTCCTAATTCCAGTGATTCAGAAAGAGCACGTTAAGCTCGGAAATAGACAGAAACAGAGAGTGTATTGCGCGTTGAGTTTGGAGAGAAACAGAAACGGAGAGAGAATCTTGCAGGTCTGAAACTGGGAATGAGAGACAAAGACGGAGAGAGTATGTTGTAAATTTATCGACTAATAATGATATGTGAATGATATAATGAATCGATTTCTAGTGTACTGTTTATGTTTACGCAAAGAAATGGCCGAATTTGAATACTATCAACCGTGTATATTTATTTATGTACAAACTTCATACGCGCTGCGACGGTCCTGACAGATAAGTGGATTTATACGGATGATAAGTGGTTAAAGCTGATGTTGAATGTTTTAAAAAAGTGCATTATCGAGATGCTTACAAAAAATCAAAAAATTCCGTGACCACGGTCTTACTTTGACCATTCGTTACTAACCTAAATTAGGAGATAAGCATAAGGCCCAATCTACATTATGGTGCCGTTGACGGTTCGATCTCGCTCCAATCCCGGTCCGATCAAATATTCTTACACAAGTAACAATCAGAGTATTCACACTAACGGATCGTTCCAATCCCGTTTTTTGTATGAGAATATTTGACCGGACTGAGAGCGAGATCGAACCGTTACTGGCACCATGATGTGGATCGGGCCTAAACGATTCTCCATCTCTTTTCGATCAACTGTCGCTTGGAGTTTCACTTTTCGTGACGTTTAAGCCAATTTGCTCTATCACGCCAATCAAAGTTTCTCTTAAAAAAGTGTTTAGGCAAAGTATTTTGTATATGGCTATTGATTGAGATGCCAGTAGATAGTCGATCTGCATTGGGTGGATACATTACGTATATTTGGGTAGCAGCCCTTGGCCGAAATTAATATTTTACATAATGTATAATAAAGACAAGGTCTACCGCAAGAAAATCGACATACCACTGTGTATAGTTATGAACAAGAAAAAAGTATTTTATATAAAAAATCAATATGAGATGTTCGGGAAGCATGCCAAGAATAAGCAGACTTCTTATAAGAAACATTTAAATGTTGTATTCAATGATGATTTAATCCTTTGTGCGTCGGGATTTCTCGGCCATTTTATCAGGACATTCAAAATATTGTGAGTCATTTGAGCAAAATATCGATACAACAGTTGAATTATTGAAGCAGACTCGTTTAACTGTAATCTATCGTCGACACACAGCCTTGGGAAAATGTATCGTTCACACGTTACATTCCGGTTTTTCTATCGGCAATGAAAACTGTTATTGATGTCTTCTATTGTTCAAGAAGCGGAATGCCATCGCAATCAGACAAGACACAAATGCACAAAATTAACGGTTCTAAATACTTCGATTCGGCTCAAAATTATTGACACATTATGCAGATAGGAAAGTCTTAAAAGACATGAATAATTCAATCGTGGATGTTCGTTACATAAGAGTTGCTTTTAGATGTAATTTATTATTCAATATTATATGCATAACTTCCGTTCCAAAGTAGCAGACGAGATGCCTTCGAAAATATTAATACGAGCCCAATCACGAACTGGGTAGAAATGCCCAAAAATCTTCGAAAAATTCCATGGTGTATATTATAATTAATCATCGGCGAAAAATAAGCGATTTTATTTAAAAACGCCCTTAACACTTTTTTGACCGGTGATGCGTATGTTGCATCATCACTGGTTAGATCACTTGTGGCCGCATGATACTACATATGCATCATGATCGCGCCGACCGTTCGTGGCCGGTATTGCAGCATATACAAGCAATTGCTGATATTTTGGAAGAAAGATTGGCTAGCTAAATAAAAATTCGATAATGGTTCGAAAAATTTCGTTACGGTAATATGAATCTCGATTATACGCCCAAAATCATTATGAAGGATGAACATATGAGAGCCACAGTGGAAACTAATCCCCATACAACAGCCATTGAATTAAAATCATAAACTGAGTCGCTAAAAGGCGTTTACTTCATTGATAATTCGATTTTTAATTGAATTACTACTTGTAATAAAAAGTGGATATTGTATGATAGCAAAAAAAAAGGTTTATAAAATGATTAAATGCAAATAAAGCTCCAGGATATGCCCCAAAAGCAAAAAACTTACGGTGAATATGTGGTTCAGGAATAATTAATTCCCTCTTCTTTAAACCAGGCGATTCATATCATCCAAAATTGATTGAATATGAATGCAAAATTAATTATAAACCGACAATGCTGGACCATACGCAGCTCGAATTACCACATTTTTGGCCACTTGGAATATCTTTTAATAGATTTTAAAAAAAGTGATTCTAAAAAACCCTCACGCAGTACTATGATATGTATTTGGTACACTATATGAAATTCTGAACCCCGTATCTATTATACTTCATATAGATATTCCCATAATTAGAGTTGAATTGTAGTAAATATATCATGGCGAAGGAAAGGTTAAAAGCATAAAATATGTCTAATAAATCGGCGTTTTGGAGGATTTAAAAACGTCGCGAAATATTAGCAATGTCGATACTTTCAAGAAAAAATTATCTCGATAATCTTCGCATGCATTAAGAGCTGAAATCTCATTGTAATTTGCCACGAAGCCTTTGGACTAGCTGCAAATGTTGATTTTGCGATATTTCCCTGTAAATTGCATTGTTGTACATCAACAATGGGTAATATTGTCTAATCTTCGATTTGATCTGTGAATATTTCAATTATGTAGATGTGAGCGCAAAAATAATGCACGCTAAATGCAATTGTTAAAGATAATAAACGTTTATAACGTGCCAATACATTTGGGAAGTCTTGTAGCAATTTATATATTTTATCTTGTTTAATGGTGCGCATTTATATTAATCAAAAACGTGACACAGGGTGTGTATCATTAGGCAGAATCCGTCGTTGTCAGCGCTATGGTTCACATGCTGTGTCATCGTCCATTACATCTGCTGTGGATGTTATCCATCCGATTGATTGCGGAATTAAATAAATTATTTAATGGGTTTTGCAATTTGGCGTTGAACTATTTAACCGTTTTCCATTGTTGGTCGTCAATATTTCTGATCTGAAAGTATAAATTGCCTTTTCTTCCACAGATGATGATGGCTCATGATGTTGTATAATCGTTGTCGTATCATAGATTGATGGCCACAAAAATTGATAATAATTATAGCGTCGGATTGAAAAATGTTGGCATCAATTAATCATTCCGCAAAACGATCTTCACTATACTTTCTCACGAATCACACAAGTGGCGCATGGAAGTATCAATTACGAAAGGTTAAAATAATAAGCCTGCGTTGGATAGGAACACTCTACGGCCAATTTGAGGAATGCGGCCCAGGTCACAGCATCACACACAAATGCTCCCAGATATGAGGTCGCGATGGACGCAGAATTATGTGAATTATTCACGCGGGGAAAGGAGTGAAAGGCCGGACGTGTGCAAGAGTCGAATCCAAGATCTGCATTCACGTTTCGTCTCCATCAGACGAACTTGGACCCGTTCCTAACATACCAGATATTAAAACTTGCACGTGTCGACGATACCCGTGTCTCGGAACGAGCCCGAAGAAAGGTCATTCCCATACTGCGACTCTGTGACGACATAGGAAATTTGCACTGGCAGAATCGGCGACGGAATTCGCACATCCGAGTCCGTTATTTGGACAAACAATTCCACTCTATCAGCCGAACGAAAATAGAGTCGCCGTCCGAGTTTATGGTCTATTTCTGGAGATGATCTGACGCATGAAGGTAGTTGACTAAATAATAAAATCAGTCTAATTAGAGCGAAATTGTCGTCGCATCGCCGTGACAAGGCCGTCGATCAAACGCGTCCCATATACGTGACGCGTTCCAAATGCGCTTTGTTGGATCCGATCGATTATTATCATCAAATCATCATTCATCCAATGCAAGAAGTAAATAATTCCATCATTTCCACAAAGATTCCGACGATAAATCAAACACCTACAGCGATAAGCCCGAATTTTGGCATCACACCAAAGAGCTGACAGCACGATGAGTACATATCATTGTATTAACTATGCATAATACGTTTGAAGACACATTGTAAATATTTAATTATAACATGATGAGAATGAAAATATAAAAGGCATGGCCAAAAATATTGCCTTTATCGATTAAATGGACGGATTCCACGAGCGTGGTTTCTCGTGCATGGTTTACTAGCATGCAGTAAAATGATGACATTTTTACTTCAATATTGATCAACCAAATCATATTATCACAGTGAGGCCATACGTAGTCCATTTCAGAATTGGGGGCGTTTCATTATCCATTCATAAATAGGGATTACTTTCATAACGCATTGAAGATAGTATTATATTACATCCGAGCTTTAACCGAGTTGTTATTTGTGAAGACTCACCCTGCGGGTCACCAGGGTGAACGTATCGAATAACGCGTTCGTGGCCATTTCAAATAGAGGATTGTGTAATTTTAAAGCGTAAGCAGCTTTCCTTGGAGCATAGTTGATCATGACTACGATATTGATTTTAATAGAATAATAGAAGTCCAGTTTTAATGGCGTCTTACCTTTAGGAATTCTACATCAAAATCGAAAAATCTTATCGTTGATGATCATATTTTTACCCCTCAAAGAGGTAAGACACAGTGTTGTGTCCAAATTCCAGTGATTCACGAAGAGAGTATCTTTTGTACATCGTATATGTTTACTTGAAGAAATTACCGAATATTATGTGCTATCGACAGTGTTTATTTATGTATGTACAACCTTCATACACGCTACGACGGTCATGAGAGATAAATGGATTTGTACGGATGATAAATGGCGAACAAGCAAATATAGCATCTAAGATTATGATGATTTTAAATTAGGTCACTACTCAAAGCTTTAAAATAGAAGATACTAGTATATTGAATTTCTATTAAAGATTTTGGCAAGATTTTAGCGATCGATGGACCGTAAAGTCTTATTGCTATTTTCAATATATAGCAATGTAAAATTCAATTTATTTCAGAGCAAAAAATGTGACTTACACCACTCTCATAATTACCGCAACAAATACTGATTTTTACGGCTGACAAATGACCGTTAAAATCTACTATCCACGAGTTGCCATCTAACGATAGCTAATAGTACCGTTGGATTGCATTTTTGCATTACCCCCGTTACGACCAAATCGATTTGAAGTCATCGGATACACAGGAAAAACTTGATGATTGTTGACGAAGAAGGTCAATGAATACTAAAATATTGCATTTTCAGCATTCTCAATTAAGTAGATAAAAGCTTTTCTTGGAAGATTTCTATAAACGTGTATTATTTTTACGACAAGTTAAACCTTTTTCATTTCATTTTTCAACAGAAAGACTCTCTTCTCTAAATAACTATTTATTCCACACGAGAGAGAGATTTGGCTGCAGGAAGGACGATCTCCCGCAGCCAAGGCTAACCGACGACTCTCCCCGACTATTGCATGGGGATGTTAAATCTCCCACACTACACTATGTTGATATATCCTCGACTTACGAGTTTGCATTCCATATTATACAGGCATACGAAATATAACATTGTCGCCTAAATTATGCTAATTTTTGGATTTAAAAAAAATCGCAATGCAAAGTCATTCTAAGGTCCATGGATTTATTGTCATCGGCGGTGTATTCATGTGCCTTATTACAAATTATGATCGTAAGCACGATCATAATGCTCGATTGAGCGATCTCGAGATATTTTTTTAAATACTTATATAAATAGCAACTTTCTATATTTAGAATCGCATGAATTTCGGCAGTAAAAATGTAAATATTCGTCTAAAAAAATACTATTTAGCATATGTTTATGTAAATATTGACATATTCTCGGTATTTGTGAGCCGCTTAACGCGATTGATGTTGGGGGGCTTCGCGAGTTCAATCGGGAAGTCCTATACTCCATACATTCTTGGGGCGGATGAATTACGAATGTTCAAAGACAATGTATTCTTCGGCGCAATGATATTGTCGTCGAATTAAAGCCTCGCCGCGATTCGCGTTCTCACGTCCTTTCGCCGATGACGTACGCGCGCGAGACGCGGCCAATTAATGTTTTTATCGTGCGCCGAGTTTGAATGCAACGCGACGACAAAGGATAACGGCGCTGCGTTTTTATGCTCGCCGCTTCGAAATGTTGAATCAATATCACCATGCGGCCTTGATTCCGCAGATATCATCTCTTCAATTCCGAGTGCAACATTGAAGCGCTCGTTTTCCATCCGGTAATTGATTGAGACTTGGGAAGTCTTGCCATTCAGCGCAAGATGATGGCATCTCGCGGGATGTGTACGAAACTGTAATTTGCCAGATGCAATTATGCATGCAACAATAAAAACATGGCACCATCCTTAGACAGCTCACCTTGGGGATTTGCATATAAACCGAGGACCTTGAAAGAGTCTCAGTCTTTCGAGGTTCGCCATTATGTGAAAAGACGAGATTGCTTTTTTCTGCTAAAGTGCATGGTCTAGCCATGAGCTGTACGTTTTTGCATTAATAAATTCGAATAGTATTAATATTTGAGACAGTCATTTAAAAGGAACCTTCCTATGTTCAAACTTAAAGACAAATTAATTACAACACGGCGATTTGTGGGAATGCTGACTATATCAAGCTGATGGATTTGATTGAACTCGAACCTATGACCTCTGACTGTTCAGATCCAGGTCAAATTTTGCTACACCAAGCATCCGGACAATGAGAGGTCATCGCTTCGAATCCAAATGGGCTGAATTAATTTTTCCAGGTCGTTTCTTGATTGATACCAAATCGCTCATTGTAACGTCATCTGGCCACGTTTCGATCGCTTAACATTTGATTCGACGATCGTCGAAGAATTTCGCAGCATCCGACACGTATTCCATCCAAAGTGGCGAGTTCAACTCGTCGACCATTCCATTGCTAAAATCTAATAAAGCTGTCATACCGCATTTAAAGAGTTCAACGTCGAATTTAACCCTCGGCGTTGCGATCGAATTAATTCCGCAAATATTCCGAATCCCGACATGTTAAATCCTTAATGTCGACACCGAGCATAAATCTTGAAGCTCGAAGACTTAAAACTTTACTGCCGAGCTGTAATGGGAATTTACATGGGAATAACGCAGATGAATGGCCCCTCGGGTATTACATTTTATATGGGATATTTTTTACATTCCTGTATCGCAGAGCGAATTTAATTCGCCACGGGAAAAAAGGTCGTCTTAAGGGAGCGGAGACGTTTTCTTGCGTTTTTCTTGGATCCGGCTGAGCTTATCTTCAATTAGTATAAGGTCTACTTCATTTCGTCTATTTGAGTTGTTCTCGAGGCTTAATTCAATAGATCATTCGGTCCTCGGGCAAAGATATCGTATTTCTCAGCGACTTGTATGTACAATTCATTAAATGACTATTGCGGTGGGTTTTTTTTTGGCCGTTCATCAATTGAATTTAAATCTTGCACAAACAACGAAGAATCAAAAGCCTATCTCCAGCATCATAAAAAGATTCAATGTAGCTTTTCGAGCAGTCGAAGGCTAACTTCTGTAAAGCACGGCCTTCAGAGTTGCGGTTTGAGATTTAAATTCGAGCTTACATTGTGCTTTATTTTTCTTTGAATGCTGCCTGGCGTTCAGCGAGAAACACATAAAATCCCTTTTAACCCTTTCGAGCCGAATGACCTCGGCGAAAAATCATAAAATCGATCATGAAACATGCACGAAACAAAGATAGCGCTCGACGCTTTGCTGTCGATCTATTCCGATGTATGCGAGATAAAAGCGTTATTTTGGATACACTAATGATAAAGGCAATTTTTAGAGATTAAGGGCAACGGCTATAAAAACATCCAATAAGGATTTGATATGCTTGATTGAACTTTGCGAAAATTTCGCCGAAATATGTATATTGTGCAAACAGACGTTATATCTTATGGACCGTTCCGGTTTTATCGGTTATGCCATAAAGACAACGCCATTACCCTGTTGCCAAAGATTCCCATGCTGATGTAAAATATAGCGGATCTGATTTTTTTCATTTATAGAATCAATATTGTATCGACAATCTGTCGTTTGTATATCCATGAGAACTCAAAGAGGTAAGACACAATGTTGTGTCCGAATTCCAATAAAGAGTATTGCGTACATCGTACGATTGTATAGATCGTTAACCCAAATTTATCGACCAATAATGATATGTGCATGTTATAATATCGAATACTGTGTGCTATCGACAGTGTTTATTTATTTATGCACAAGCTTTGTACACGCTGCGACGGTCCTCATAGATACGTGGATTTGTATGGATGATAAGCGGCGGACAAGCAAATATAGCATCTATGACGATTTTTAATTAGCTCACTACTCAGAGGGTTAATAGTCCACGATTCGAAAGCATACATTGCTCATTTATTTCGATAATTTATCCACATTTCAACGCTTGGATGATATCTAACACGCATCGCCTAATGCATATTTATACAGCATAGTTTTGCTTCGAACTGAAATATCTGAGAATTGAATAAAATCGCTAAGCGCATCGCAGAATCGATGTAAAACCCGGTATAACCGCAAAAAATATTTTTAGTAGATCATCGATTGCATACGAGCGTTCGTGTTGTTGCTATCCGCATAATAACAGTATTTAGACGCCAAACATAAAGCGGCAATTTTTTATTTAATAACTCCAAGATAGTTAGCGATCTTTAGTGCGTATTAAAATATAAATGTTGTGCTATGGCGTATCATTATCTATCTTGAACGATCGACCACAAAACGCTTTGATTGCGAAAAGTACACGGCGGAGGATGAGGGTTGAGATATTGCCGTTTTTTATGAAGCGGTCGATTTATTGAACATTTTTATGTGCGCGCGCACGCTTTGGGGAAATGTACGAGTCCGATCGAAAGCGTGTGCCCTAGATGCACATTTAAATATGTATATATATATATTTTAAATGCATTGGTTTTGATCCCTTAAAGAGGAGTCAGACAGAGACGGAGAGTGTCTTGCACGTTGAGTTTGGAGAGAAACACACGTACATCGTACGATTGTATACATCATTAACCCAAATTTATCGACTGATAATTATATGATTAATTGATTTTAAGAGTATTGCTTATGTTTACTTGAAGAAATTACCGAATATTGTGTGCTTTTGATAGTGTTTATTTATTTAAATACAAGCTTCATACACGCTGCGACGGTCCTGATAGATAAGTGGATTTGTACGGATAATAAATGGCGGACATTTAAATTAACTTACTACTCAAAGGGTTAAACAGATACATGTCCAAAAAGAAGAGATGTTAAAAATATGCGGTAGGGTGTTAAGTGATGGTGGACGAAGCTGGGTGTCGGTGGGTGGTGGTGGGTGACGATGGATGGTGGTGGGGATTCGGTCGTCAATGAAAATGTTGGTAGCCACTGACGGAGTGGCAAGTGGCACGTGCAAGTTTCGCAAGTGGCGCGCGGGGGGCGGCGGCGAGAGGGGGGCAAGGTCGAAGCGGGCCGCACCGTTAGCATTCCGGTCGGCCGCATTCCGCGAACGGGCGCTCCGCCCCCCGCTCGCGCTGCACCCGCTGCATGACTCGTTACCGCGGCTGCAAGTAGACCAAGACGGAGGCTGCCGAAGACTCGAGGAGATCCCGGATCCGCTCAAGGACGACGACCCCGAGTTTCTCCCTAGATAGATTCGCTCGAGAAAAGTAGATGCTCCAACAAACGAGTCCAGCAACCCATTGAAAAGTGATGCAAACTCGCGGACACAACCATAAGACAAAACACGGGTCTGCACAACTAATGATGATGATCGATAATCTGATAGTTGGGTATTCTCAGAATACCCGGATGCTAAAATATAAGCAGATCTAAAAATATTTATGGAAACGAAGATGAATGTGGCAAAAGCTTCGGAACAGCTGATGCATCGACCGTCTTTTTCGGATCTATAATTAAAATCCGTAATAACAATGAGAAACTACCGAATGATCCATCCGATCATTTCACATCAATCGGCATTCCATTTTCCATTCGTCTTGCTGAAAACGCTCAATCATCTGACAATATTAGCAGAATCTGCAATCTAGAGTTCAAGCGATGAATCACGAACATCAAAGAGTGTAAGCAATCTGGAAAACCCTGATGTCACTGCTGATAGGCAAATAATAGATATTTACAGGAAGCAACATTGGGGGAAACCCGCGATAAAGAGGAAAATATGATACATTTACATCATTCAAATTTGTTGATGGATATAGAGTAAATCATGTTTGGATATATGCGGTTTAAAAATCGACTTTGAATTCATACAAAACCATAAATATCTTTCCCTTCCGGTGATGTATTTACTACACCTCGATTTTAATAATGGGAATATCGATATGAAATATGATAGATACGGGGTTCAGAATTGTTATATTCCTCCGTTATACAATAAAGAATCACATTAAAGTATTATAGTATGTAAGTATTCATCAGCAGCGACGGAAATAAATAATTTGTCGAGAAATCGGGAATTTTACGAGTTTTAGTCCGTGTCTCAGCAGAAAGGAATTTTATTAGTTACATTGATGGTGTTATAAGAAAATGGGGGCTCACGCGGTCATCAAGTCGAACTAGCATTTAAATTTTCTGATGACGATATCTTCGACGAGTGTGGAGGCTGAACGCGGATGCTACATCTATTAAAAGGAAGTGTTTGCTAATTTGATGCGGCCACGATAGTGTTAATAAAAATAAAGGCAATGGATAATCACATAATCCATCTCATAAAATGTCGCATCCCCGACTTACGATCATCGCATTGTTCGATCATCTCAATCATATAAATCCAGTGATGCGTGAAATTCTGATATTCAGGATTCGTCACGTCGCTCAGATAATCCGCCGAGGAATGTTTCGTGACCGAATGAAAGCAAATTTGTTTAATTTATTTACCACGAAGGAGTCCATCGCTCCATCGGGTCCCGAATAATGTCCGATGAAGATTTATATCTTAGAAAAATTCCGAACGTCACAACTCCGAAGCGAGCCATCGTATCGTATGTCAACGTGAATAAAAGCTCTCAAGTTATTCAGGACCCACAATAAAACGATATCATCCCTTTTTTTTTCTTCGGCAGGGAGGCCCGTACCTGGCAAAAAGTGTGCGCTGGGTTAACGACCCACTGACTGAATGCTAATCTAACGCTACATGCTCTTTGTGTGTTAGTGGACTATTATCCGAATCGGCGGAAAAGCGACCGAATATATTCGGATTCACGTGTAAACTCGTATGCCGCGGGCGAGTCGGCGGACGCGTGTAAGCGATTGCAACCGAATACCTTCATCGATTACGCCCTAAACAGGTTTGCCCTTCATTGTGAAGAAATTTTAATGCATTTTTTCGAGTGCTCGTACTATTTCACCGTGTCCAAATTATAGATTATGAGATTGGTCCATTTATCTGAGAATCGAATCTCGGTTCAGAGATAGATTGTCCGGTCGCGCGTACAAACGAACGGGCGAGACCAAAATAACAGAGAGACACTAAAATATCACGAGACCGAAACAATAGAAACAATGTGGGACTATCGAGACACGATTAGGATCACATCAAGTGTGACTGTCAAATCACCGAGAAATAATGCAAAACTTCGCCTTGGGCGGCGGAAATCCGTGCCAGATGCATTAAGATGAATTGGTCATCTTCAAATCGTTCATATGCTTATTCTTAAGGATGAAGGCAATCTCCATGGGATAATTTTCTGGCGAAAGGATTTATCATGCGTTGATAGATATGTGATGAAGATATATGAATACAAAATTTTAATAAGAGATGATCTATGAATGATTTATTGCCAATCCAAACGCATACGCAAACAGAGAACGCCAAATCAAATTTTTAATTCAATGCCAGTTTATCATAGTGAATTGCTAATGCATTTAAGTAATAGATTGAGGTGCTTTAATTATTTAGAACAGCGAGTGGTTATTAAAACGCAAGGACTTGCTTGGATCATGAAGTGATTTTGATTTCGATGCGTTAAATGACATCAGCACACCCAGGTGGAATATTATAAATTGTATTATTCATTCGCATATGTTAAAGAATTTTAGTTAAATCATAACTAATTCAGTAATATTTGCAAAGTTATATGAGGAGAGACTTTAATTTAAATATATAAAAATTGTTGTTGCGATAAGAGATAGGTAAAATAAATAAGATGTAAATTGCATCTGAGATTCAAAATATGATAGTGCAGATGAAAACGATTAAGTTATAAAACATTTTACATATTCAGCGTAAATTTAGACAGATTTCATTGCCAAACGCAAACAATCGAAAATTAAACAAATATGAATATTTGGCCGATAAGATACCATCTTCGCTAAATGATGATTAATTGTGATGATGAAGAAAGCCTTGCGTAACATTAATATACAATGTTTTCGATCATTTTATTTGATCTTATGGTCGTGGCATATGAAATTACCATGGCGTCTGATGATAGTCGATGAAAATCGCATTTGAGGCGCGTAACACAAACGTGTTACGCGCGTAAACAGTGACTGCGCTATTCGTAACAAGTCCTTAAAAAAAATTTTTTACGGAGCACAACATCATCGGAGGGATGTCCGTCTGGGAAGCTATGTTGGACAGGATAACGTCCACGGGATAGCTGAAATTAGACTCGAAAAATGAAATGGATGCAGGATATGAATGCGGTCAACGCGCCATGGATTATAATTATACCCGAATGTAAATATTTTGGTAATTTACAAATTTCTTGGAATACATAAAATGATAAAAAGTATTATCACAGTCTGTACTGGTCAGAGCATCAGTAGACCACAGCGATAAAGCGGCTGTACTAAAAAAAAAATCAGCTGTACGAAGCGGTGGCCTTGGTCGTGACCTAAGGCATACCTGCCCAGCGATACATCCCTACTTATCATCAGGCAAAACCAAGTCGCCAGGGCCTCAAAAATACAACAACGAAGCGCACAAATGTCAAGCAACCGACGTTTAGAATGCGTGACGAAGCAGAAGCCCCATATGATATCGTCGGACGCTAAGCTGCAACGACTTTGCTCCCCTCTTTAGCCTCCGAAGCAACTTAAAACAGTTATAAACGCTATAACGAAAATTATGAATTTTTGCCGAGCACTCAATTAAGTCGCAAAACTACATCCGAATAAAGCTACAGAGCACGATTTGCAGACAATCCATTTATGCCGATTAATGCAACGTAACGTCGCCGAAGAGTCATCGACATTTGATAAACGGACTGCTACGATAAAAAGTCCTAGTGGGCACACAAACATCACGGCAAAATTGAACGAACGCATTAAATTCTCAATTATAAGCGTGGATTTGCTGCGCGTTTGACGCTTGTGAATCCGTGGGAACGCCTTCGTGGCCGGTGATGCATACGTTGCATCATCGCGGGTTTGATGGCGGCCGCATGCTCTTTGATGCGGCCACGACATTGTTAACCATGATGTATTTACTCGACTCTAATAATGGCAATATCGAAATGAAATATAATTGATGCGGGCTTCAGAATTTCATATGGTGTACCAAATACATATCATAGTAACGCATGGATTAAAAGGTTAATACCGAATATTGTCAATTACTTAAATAAACAAATAATAAACATATGTATTCATAGACGTCGCCCATTATGCTAATATATTGGAATAAATGGGAGCATTTCCAGAAAATATGCATTAACAATATAACGACCAATGATACAAAATGTGCATCGTGGACTCGTAAATCATTATAAGGTAGAATTTTATATGCGATATATGTTCCATATCAGTATTGGCTGAATTTAAACACTCGAGTCCAGATTAGGGAATCCAATCCCGGGATCCCGGACAGTTTTAGGTGCTCATGAATCCCGAGATTAGCCCGGGAAACAGTGGCGTATTTACTAATTGGCGAAGGCGACGCCTAGGGGCATTAACTGTCTAATCTATGTACATGCATGTTTTTCAAATTGTTATATTAACCTATCCCTACCGGTGATGTATTTACTACACCTTGACTCTAATAATGGGAATATCGATATGAAATATAATAGATACGGGGTTTAGTATCTATTATATTTCATATCGATATTATAAAGTATTAAAGTATATGAGCATTCATCTGCAGCGACGGAAATAAATAATTTGTCGGGATATCGGGAATTTTGCGAGTTTTAATCCGTGTTTCAGCAGAAAGGAATTATATCAGTCACATTGATCGTCATCACTATTCTATATGGTATTAATGAGGATCAAAATATTCACCTCGGTTTGCATTTAATATGAAGGGGCTCTGACCGGCGAATCGGCGAACGTTCACACCGCAGACAAACACGGTGTTCGTGTCGATTTCTTAAATCAAAGCAGCATAACTTTTTTTATTGTATGGCTGAATTGTTGTAAATGAATTGGTTATTCGATGCTGAATTAAAAAAAAAGCGATTTCGTCTTTGATGCTTTGATGCCCCAAATTGGTGTCAGATGTTGGCGTCGAGCGCATGCACATCGGTGATGCTGTCTTCTCGTGGGCATCAATCTATCGCGTATACGTTTCACGTGTATCGTTTACTATGTCGTATTATCTTATTTTACGTACGTAATCGGCGCTCTTTGTTCTTTCTTACGAAACGAGTTTGAAAGACACAAAAAAAAAATGTTTATATTCGTGTCAGCTGTTGTGTGCGAATTTAGCCTTCGTCTTGGACCGGGGGTCGTACGATTCGATGCTTTCTCTCGCCGGAGACGGCAGACGTGGACGTATCTGCGGCCTTGTTCGCAAATGAACCTGCGAAAAACGAAGATTGATATGGCGAACGATCCTCGAGTTAGTCATCGTCGGGTCGTTGCCGTCGCGTTTGTTGCACGTCGGCGACGAGGCGAGATTCGAGGAAAACGGCCGTGGCTGGCGATTAACAGTAAAAGAATTTCGGCTAAATGGAAATGGTATGCGCAATGGAGGACGGGTCGTAAACATGCATTCGCATTTGGCGTGTTTGCTTTATTAGCTATTCAAATGAGGGCTTATCGGGACGGCGAGGTCGGCAGCCGTGGCCAAGTTCAGTGCCGCGGCGAGCCGCCTGTCCGAGCGGCGCCACCGGTCCGAGCGCGCTAATGGCCGACTACCTGTTGGCACTTTCACGAACGCCGTCGCGACCGACGCCCGCCTCCGAAGAAAACGACAACGGTAGAGTCGAGGATCAACAGCCGCCTCGAGAGATATATGGCACTGCAGATCGTCGTCGCGAAGGTCGTTGCACTGCAGCGCCGCAAAACAGATGTGCATCCACGACTATGCATCTCCATCCGCGAAATCTAATCTCGGACACCCGTTTGCAACAATCCACATTTTTATATCTGGGACACAGACGATGTGTCATCTGGCAGCGGACACGACGTCCACTTTTTCTTTTTTATGCGCGCATTCACCGACAAACGTCGGAAGAAATGCACATTCCGACAATCGGCGCGATTAACAGCCTAACGCGCATTTTCTCGGAACGATGAAAAGCTCAATGCCAACAACCGTCGAGACTCGAGACAACGGCAGTGTTTATACGCACAGAGATCATAACATGTCACATGTCAAAATTGCACGCAGAATAAACAATATATTCAAAGCAGATTGATCTTGCAGATACGAACGACTCAAAAGCCGATCGGAGAGATGCGACATGCATACAATACGTACGAAATGTTCCAAAATTCATTCCGATTGGGCCATATTCATTTAAACGCGCTCAACAATGCTTCTGATAAGGATTATGACGTGCGATGATAATTGCTGTTATTTTTATGCTGCATAAGTGTTGTCCAATGTATCAACGCAGAGGCAAGGTCTCCACGATGCTCATTCATGGATAAGGTCAACAGCTTCTTTCAATCCATGTATGCATTTATAAAAGACTTTGATACACGCATGCAATTGATGCTGTCATCGACATCAGATCTGCAAGCTAAGCATACAAAATTAGCCGTTGGATCCATGTTGCTGTATCAGTAGCGAGACTATTTTATTATATATTACACAACGCAAAAAATTGGATAAAATCAACTTTTCATAAGAGAAGTTTCACTTGTATCGCGCGAGTCTGTCTCGAAGGCTCGTTCAGAATGTGTGTCATCGTTTTCCGGATCTTCGATTGTATCTGCGGCCGTGTCGATAATATCATCTTTAATGATGATAATGGAACGGATCGCTATCGCAGATTTAATGCGCTTTGTTCCCGAACTGCGTCGCGAAGATTGTGACCATAAGTTCGATGGAAAAGATGCTCTTATTAAAATAGCGCATCCGAAAATAGCGTCAAATCAGTGCGATGAGGATTCGGACGGGGCGCTCGTGACATTGCGAAATGCACTTTTGGTCATTGACTTTGATAAATCAGTCGCACAATCTCTTATTACGCCTCGAAAATACGCGAGCCGGCAGACGTTTTTCCGATGCTTTTGGCAAAGGATAGATAAATAGAGGCGATTTTCTGGACGCTTCTGGGCGGAGTGCAGTACGCAGTTTACGCCCGGACAATGGACGCCCCGGGATGAGATCGCATTGTTTGAGATGTGCCCGTCGCCATCGCCATGTTTGAGCAAATGGGCGAATCGGTATTTTCGCAGCAATTCGCCGAATCCATGCCGAAGATCGAAGCACGCGCGGCGTCTATAATTGGGGGCTGCGATCGGGGACAATAGTCTAGCAAGTATTAATAGGTCCGGGGAAAGTAATCAATATATGCATGGTGTCTGCAGATTCGCACAGGCAGCCGACTGGATCCAGAAAAATGTGCGCTCGCCGGCGTCGATGCACGCGTCGGTATCGGCGACGGTCGTATGCCGCGCTATAAATAAATCGCGAGGAAATAATGAGGATATCTTCGCGACAGATTCGGGGAGTCAACGACCGATTGCCTGCGCCGGGTTGACAGTTCGGGAGGAGGCGCGAGAAAGTGACCGCGGCTCCGTTTTCCTCGGCGATCGTCAAATATATCTGGTCGTCATTTACGCACGCGACCGGTTTCTGATCGCATCGCAGGGTCATGAAATGTGGCCACCCATTAAATGAGTATGCAGTGCAGACCTTCGCTCGGATTGCTTCTTTTTTAGCGCTGACCGTCTTGGTAGGATTGCCTATTCGTATCCTCGAGAATAAAATGAACCAAAGAGCTATGAATCCAATCAGTTCGCTGGAATTACAGGATGACGATTTTGCTGCGGTGAGCATCTAATTGACAACGTGAATCATCATTCATGACGACAGCAGTGCAAATTTACAACAATGGATTATTGCATTCTATTCATTCTAATCAGCATTGTGAAGATTATTAGATTTATTGCGGATTTTCCCGGATCTAAACTCATCACATCCAGGGATTCAATCAATCAATCAACTCTCAATATCACATTCATACTGTTTGCATCAATATGAGCGCTAGATAACGAGGGATACGATCTGGTAAAGGTCGCGATTAACGGGGGAATGTTAATTAATCACTTGGCGCTTATATTTTCTTGGCCTGTCCACGTTTATTACATAAAAAATGTCGATAACAGTAAAATAATCCGTTAAAAGCACGATCTATTGCACTTATTCGCTCGTAATCTTCTGACAACTCCATGCATTGATTGTAAAGAGAAAGGACCTTTTCGATCATTTTAACAGTTGACTTTCACGCGAGAACAGTTTCTAAAGCGTATTTTTCTTGCGACATGATTTTAGATAAATTTTGAACATCGTCTACATCAGGGCTGTCAAATTTGTGGACCGCGGACCGCATGCGATCCACAACGAATCACTTTTCAGAGCGATAAGGTTGATGCTTGTGTCTTGGCGATGGAGCTTATGAAATTGAAGTACGATGCTTGGCTACTTATTTATTTCAACCCTTAACCTTTTGAGGAGTGAGCCAATTTAAAATCAATTGATGATCAAAGAGTCAATTGTAAATAAACACTGTTGATAGCATACAATACACAAAAAATCGATCCATTTGCTTCTGCTTTAGAAGGAAATGATAATCGGACAAATACTCATTCACCAAACAGTGACCCGATCATTTCTTTGCATAAACAAAAAAACTTAAAATCGAAATCATTATTAGTCGATACATATGGGTTAACGATCTATACAATCGTGCGATGTATGCGGAGAAGCTCTCCGTTTCTGTCTCCCGAACTGCGCTACGTTCTGTCTCTATCTATCTCTGAGCTCAATGTACAAGAGTGCTTTTTCGAATAAGTGGAAGGAGGGTCCTAGGCCCTGGGATAGTACTCATTTAGGGGTTAATATTGCATTTTTTTTTGCAAATATTCTTAATTATTCGTACACAAACACAACAAAAATACAAAAAGAAAAATATGACAATAAAGTATCGTAATGTAATGAATCCGGATTTGCCGGGGTCGCAATAAACATGTATATAGACATTGAAAAGGCATTGGATTATGTAAGGCAAGCTTGTAATATAATAATTACAGCGATTATTTAATAATTTTCTGATGCCTTTGATATCAAATGCACCATAACTACCCAGTTTCATTCATGATGATGACGATACTGAAAATATACTCGATATAGATAAGTCGATTTTCTAGAGTGCACGGCGTATCAAGTCCCTCTTTTTTTTAGCGAGATCTGTATAAATGCCAAGTAGATGAATAAACACCAAGTATCCGCGAATAGATAGATCATGCAATTCATCGAAAATAAGATCGCATCCACAATGAGAGCTGTTAATCAGAGAATTTGGCAACGATGACGACACTGTATTTTGCATGTTTTGATGTCGAATTTGCAAGCATACACTCTTCAAGGCTATTTATATTGAATTTATTGAATGCACCAATGTCAAATGCATCCTTTGATTCCAATGCGATGCAATAAACAATATTGAGGATATGAATATGGATTTTTTGGATGATAAACGCGCAACGAAATGAAGATGGCTCTCGATTATTGCGTATTATAATCAATCTTTGTAAAATAATGTGACATTTGTCCGGTCGGCGAAGTGTTAAATCAGTTGAATTTAAATAGCCGAAAGCACAATGACCTACCTCAAAATCACATGGAAACTAGCTAATTTCAAGGAAAACCATTATGCATGCATAGCATTATTCAAATTCACATTGAGTCAAAATGATCAATGTTTAGAGCAATCGTTCTAGATCTACAAGGATTAATATGGAAGGGCTTACTGATCTAATGCACATGGAAGAATATTGAGCTCCATGGCTCACTGGGGAGAGCATCCGCTCACAAAACGAAAGGTCGTGTTCATTCAAGTCAACATATATGAACATTTGACATAATAAACATCACTGAAAAAATTGCACAAACTATAAATATGCAAATGTCACGAATGGAAAACCCAACTTAAAACAGCTCATAATGAGCATTCTAAGAAAGTGAAGAGTCGATTTATTGCATATTAGTAAATCGAGCTCTATAGCTAAGTGGTTAAAGCATCCATTCAGAAAGTGAAAGGACATCGGTTTAAACTGGGATGAAATGATGTTTACAGATTGCAAATCAATCGACTGTGCAAACAACAATATCATAGCATTTTTTTAGCGTCTATGGCGAAATCCATTTCTAAGAGAAAATGTTCTGTTGCTTTGAATTGAGAACATCAAAAAATCTGAATTAATTACCTCTCACTGACCGGTTGTTTGTTGCGGGATGCAAAAACACCAGGACTACAAGAGGCATCCAGATAAAATATCATTAGGATCGATTTATAAAAGGGCATAGATGTACTTGTTTTAATAAATTTCAGTTCGGTCTAAAGATAACATACGTGGCTGATAAGACGAAACGTGTCGTTTTCGATAAAAATGTGTATTACAATTAACGTAAACTGTGCGTACAATCGAGTGTGTTGCTTCAATTGCCGATTTAAACAGAATCTATGCGCACAGATCTAATCTGTTCCATCGCAGCATCTCTTTGGAGTCGTTTAAAGTTTTAATGTCAATTTGATGGGATCCGAAGGGTGTATTTTATTATGAACTAGCTGGTACCCGGCGCGTTGCTGCCACAGAAGAAATAGTTCTAAAAATACCATTTGAAATTTGAAAGAGTTATCTTGTTTAATTAGCAATGATATAAATAATGATATTTTTTCCGACAATTAATACATTTATTGATATTGAATGATATATAAAGAAAAAAATATTAAAAGCATACATTTTGCTTCCTTAATTGTTCTGCTAAGTGCTTTAGGGTAGAGAATAGTTTTGGCTTTTCCGTCTTTAACAAATACAAATAAATTTCTCGGCTGTCCAACGTGGATTTTCTAGATTCTTCCGCACACTTGAAGTGCCTTGTTGATGGTCATTGAGAATGCAAGTCCAACGGGGAGCTGCAGTCGTCTCTTATCAAATTGCACGTCGGTGGGAATGAGCACATCTTCTCCTTTCGACTTTCCATTAAGAATATATAGTTGTTTCGATGATATTCGGCATCAATTTCTTCATAGTGAGTCTTGTTCCAATTTGTAAGGTGGCACATCAGGAAGATCTGACGAATTTAAAAACTCGATTGGATAGTTAGTAACTTGGTCTGCATTCATGGCGCTATCAATCGATTTGTAGGTAACATAATCGTTTGCAATTTGTTATTGTATTATGTGGTTGATTGTATTGACGTCGGTGTTTTCTGCTGCCAAAATAGCATGTTCGCAAAGCCAATAATGATTTTTATAATTACTAAAAATCTGCGGAAAAACTTTCTGAATGAGTAAATCGATGGATGGCACAACAACGCAAAAGTTCGATGGAAATGAAATAAACTTGGCAGCATCAACATGCACTTTTCCTTCACCAATGTTCAATAGTCGTTTTAAAAATGTGGCTGCCGACGCATCACGCTACAAATGTACGCGCATATTTGTCTTTAATGTCAGTTTTCGCACGTCTCTCCAAAGATGCGATGCTTTGAGGCAAGAATCAGCTGGTGTCGATGAAAGCATCACTGGAAGAGGTTGTCGAAAGTCGCCACATAATAAAATTAGAGCGCCACCAAACGGTTTTGCATTTGATCGTAAGTCTTTAAGAGTTCTATCAAGCATTGCATTCGTCCCAGATAATCCCCTTGCAAATTTTCAAAACTTTAGCTATGTCAGAAACTTTAGGAATGTTACATGTCAGGGCTTCCAATAAATGCATATCTAATGGCAATTTGAATGCCGAATGCGCTGTTCGTCCACCATCTAATAATGTTGCCGCAATACCTAATGAAGCAAGAGCTAAAGCAATTCTATTTTGAGATCGAATGTGAGCCAATAGTAAAGTGATGAGATACGTTTTTCCAGTACCGCCAGGCGCATCAAGGAAGAACAGATCATTTGTAATTGTATCGTAGGTCAATTTTTGTTCCGCAAGCAAAAGTTGTTCGTTTGCTTCGACAAATGCATCCAAATCATTAGCATTGTACTGCTGTTCAAGTGCAGAACGAATTCTTGTTGAATGAATTCTTTGATGTTGATGGTTAAGCAAATGTCTTCGATTTCGATCAGAGCTTGATTGAAAATATTGTCCGAAAACTCAATTGAATTGTCATTGCTAACGGTGTTTAAAATATCTTCGCTCAAATCCTCTCTGAATTTTTACCACAAATCTTTCGGGTTGGGTGACGGACATGTGGTTAAAATGATGGCGAGTAATGTTCTAATTTCCGTTCGACCTTTCTCAATGAAGTATGACATTTGACATTAACCAAAAGCATTCTTAAATAGTAACACTCGGCTTTATTTGGATGTAATGTGTAAATACGGCCCAATGCATCAGATGAATACAGATTTCGATAGCCTTCATCACGCATCCCTTGCTTACGTCGTTGAAAATTCTCGGATGTAGTATTTCATGTAAAATAGTTAGGAACTTGGGCGTACCATAATGTCTCTGCAAATACATCTTCTTCACACAGCGCAAGTGTTGGTTCAGCAGCAACATTTCTTGCAGTGTCTGCCTTTGTCCATTTTCGAGATGAACACTAAGATGAACAACATTCGGATTGCTTCTGTGAATTAGGAAGCTCAAAATAGGCCAAAGAGCCTCGTCACTGCTGATATATCTACCTGTTTGAAATTGAGTTTGAACTCGATCGTTGTGCGCATCAAGTCTTTCAATATTGACTACTGCCATATCACTGCCTATTTGCATGTACAATTTGCACGACAATATCCGACGTTGGTATGAGCTTTGAATGTTTTCGATGAAAAAGAAGATCCATATATTGTTGATTTCAACGTCAACATATTGTTATTAAATAAAATAATTATTCATTTGTTTCTTGTTTTTATTTTTTAAATTAAATTTAAATTCAAATCTGGTTAGGTTAGGTTTGTTTGTTTTCATTATGTCGAAATGAAGGCGTTTTCAATTTACCAATAAATTTGTCCCCCGTTAACAGGATTTAACCTTTATCCATTTTACACTGGGATGCAAACTGTAATCGTAATGAATATCATATTGAAATGCAGCAATATTCAAATCAACATGTACTTTCGATTCTCGTTGCACGTTGGTCGTCTGATTTTGATCGGATAACACTCAAACGTATTTTTTCGATTGTTACGTACGTGAATAAGCGATGAATGAAATGAAGCATTTTAAAAGTGCTTGCGATAAATAATTTGGATATAATTGACTCACGCCGATGGATAACCTGCAAATGACATTGACGTTTGACGTATGTGTTGTATGTGACGACGACACGACGCCTCCTACTGCAACTTGTAGGTACTATATACCTATAGCCTTAGCAACGCATAATCTCAAACACGTCCGAATCAACAACTTTCACACATTAAGTTTTGAATTAAAAATCTACTGTAAGTTAATTGTACTATGCCTATGTCACCCCCTGATTCCTTGGCAATAAGTGGACCAAGTTTTATCTCAATCCGATGAACGCGCATATCAACCCATTTCGCCCGAGCATTAGCCGGGAAACGCAACTTATTTTTATATATTAGATTGCTTCCATTGAAGTACTGAAATACACCAAAGAATGGCCAAAATGAACGAATAGAAGTTCGTTGTTGTTTTTTTTTGGTAGCGTGATGACGACAGTGTTCTTAATTAAAATCACGGTAAAAATTGTTTTACGATAAATAACGTATAAACGCACCTAGAACGATATTTTGCCAGCAAGCCCCAGAAGTTCTGAAAATATGGCATTGTGGGGCTTCCGGAGAAACGGAGAAAAGCAATTGAACAAAATGGATCATACGTAATTCAATCAAATAATATGAATTCAAAAAAATGCGTGAAATTCTCGCGCAGAAAGTCGAATTTATGTATTGCCTTTTTTCCATTGGTTTGTGCTGTGTTTATGTCATCATCATCAACATAGTGCAGCCTCAATATCCATAGCTCTACAATATCCATTCTGTCTGTATGATACGTTCACCGAGTGCCGTAACAAGGGCGTAACATTATGTTCAAGTATGGCATCCGATCGCGATCCGCTCTTTCGTCATATCAGCGGTCCGAAAAGCAGACCGATTGAGCATGCAAACCTTACGGCCTTTCCGCTTCGGAACTTTGAAACACGGGTCTTTTGCGGCATTTTCTAGGATCTGTACGATCACGGAAGCAACGTAGCGTCTAGACACTTTCTATCATAGTATTTTTTTTACAACAGTAACCGACTTCTATACGTTAGGTCGTGTACTTTTGGGACTATCTTTGTATATTATTTTAAACCATACATTATAATAGTATTTAAGGGCGCTTTTGCGACCGTCTCGATAGGGAAGTGTAAAGAGGGTTTGTAAAAACTGAGCAGTTTTCCTCGGAAGACTGTGGAAAGTTGTTCAAGACGACCTTATTGATTTTACTGGAAAGGGCATACACCAACTGCTTGTTGTTCCTCTTATCCTTGTTCTGATTCTAAATCTTCCTGGTTCTAAACCGGTAAGGTTTCTTATATTATATACTATTGCGTGGTGTCAAATGCTTACGGTTTAAAATTGTGTAGTCTTTTGCGAATGACTGAGCTTTGGGTTATGTTTCGCGGATGTTGTTTTTATGAGTAACTTGTTTTTTTTTCTAGTTGTAGTGGTTAGGATCGGAAAACACTTTGTACATGTGAGAGTAAATATATGAACTAATACATGGAAATGCGTATCATTCCGAATGTTTGTGTAATATACAATAAATAGGCAAGCTATACACATACAGTAAAAGCGGCACGGCGCATGCGCGTAGCATCTCTATGATCTATTCTAAATATAACGAAATAATATTTTGGGACATCTTAACGTATGTAAACATCGTTGATCGCGAATGATACATTCTGGAGACGGTTGCGATTAACGGGGGATCGCAATCTACGAGGGAATATTATTTAAGCAATAGGTTATGCGCTGCAAAAAATAGTCTAAGGTTTGCGTTTATTATGTAAAAATGTATCGATGACTCTAAATAATAAACTATAAGCACACTTTAATGCGCTTATTCGCTAAATTTAATCGTCATCACTTTCTTATAGCAACTACACGCATTGATTGTGAAGTGAGAGGACCTTTTCAATTATTTTGACAGTAAGACTATCTAATATAATTCCTACAGTTCTTCATTGCTTAAGGGTTAGCATATCATCTAAGCAAGGTTTGAACATCATCTAAATCAACATCTTGCTTCAGGAAATCGCTAAAATTCTTTGCTAAAATCGCTAAAAAACTCTTTCCAAAAACTCTTCATACACGATTGGATGACTTTATTTCACGCTTCGTCGATGTTTTTTGATGGCTTTTATGATATTAATAAATATAATAGTATCCACCAAACCCGCATGGTATCTTATGTTTAATTCCTGTTGATTTGTATATAGGCGCAACATAAATGCCGAAGGGGAAAACATCAAAAAATATCGTACCATAGGGAATCTGCATTCACCAGGGTCGCAACTTATCTGTATATAAATGCTGGTGATATTTCATGGGGATTCTCAGTATTTTTGAGATTCGTGTCAATTCTAATGATACACAGTCATGACCTGGTTTTCGAGTTTTTCAACAAATTAATCCCATTACAATGAGGCTAATTCGGATCGATCGATTGAATATGCAGCCAACATGCTCGGAATTCTTTCGCCTTTTGTTAGCATGCAAAGTCATATGCGTATGAAGCAAAGGTCGCAGCAATGTAAACACATTCTTCTCCGCTTCTAAACATCGCTCGGTACTTGTATAAATAAAGTGGGCGATAGTGTCCGCCCCGAAAGTGGCGATTCGACCGGTCGAGGGTCGTCCTGGGACGTGTTCGCAGGCTGCCGAGCCGGCTTTGAGGATTGCAAGGTGTGAGTGCGGTGTGCGTGCAGACTCGTCCTCGGGCTCCGACACCCACGCACCCTCGCCCCATCGCCCCACCGCCCCCGGCAGGTTCAAGGGCAGCGAATGTGAGGGGGTGCGTCACACGAGCGCACGGAATGCAGGCCACAGCTGATGCTGACAAACGCACGATGGCCGACAAAAAAAGAAGCGCCGCATTTGGACGATGCGGCCTCAGGGCATCGCATCTCATGGTAAACGGTATCAGGTTCAATTCAACAGACGTACGATTAAGTATTGCCTCGCACGTGATATCGGATTTCGATTCGAACGCACAACTTAAACCGCGGAAGATTAACAAATAAGCCTTTAATCGAGATATTCAATTACGATGAACGTACAATAACCCGGTTAATTTGTAGGAACGATCATAAATTCGAACATTTTCATATCATCTAGGATTTAACACCTAAGCTGCCGCAACGGCCCAAATTACTGGTTTTATAATTTCGTTACAAAATTGACTATTTACCTCCTAACCGGGGAATTTAGTTTTGCGCATGTTAAAAAGTGTAGGAATTATTTCGATAGGATAGGATTACGAATTATTTCGACACGCCCGTAGTAAAATAAAATACACTCAAACCTCTTTTTATGCGATTTCGAAGTTATGCGGTTTTTTTAAAGCATTTTTTTAAATTTATAGTGACATCTTTACTAATTTTTAATTATATTGTTAAAAAAGAAAACCTACACAGAACAATGATGACATTGACACTATTTCTTTCGAAGAAGAGAGCGAAATCGAGCGAATTTACATCGAAAATCGCAACGAAAATTATCAAACGTAAGTAAAAGTATTTCTTTAGTGGATATCCTTTAAAATCAAAATTTTACTAATGATGCAGACGTCTTTTAAATGTTGCCAAATATGTTATTTTTAATTGTCTTATTGTTTTCCTGTTTTTTATTAACTTTTTTTATGCGATTTTGAATATATTTTATATAGCTGTTTCAAAGTTATGCGGTTTTTAAAATCCATGGAACGCATCTTCACTTTTTCTATGTCATAGCTTTTTTGTGCGATTTTCTGCGGAACGCATCTACCGCACAAAAAAGTTTTAAGTGTAATCGGTAGCTCTTCCTGCCCACAAGAAGTTTGAAAGCTCTTGATGGAATATTTCGCTTGAACGTCACCGAAAGTGAAACTCCAAGCAACAGTTGGTAGGAAAGAGAAAGAGAATCATTTGTAGTATATTCGTTTATATCGCATACACCATAAACACACTGCGCACATGCACTGCGCCGCCTCTATTCTGTATGTGCCTATGCGTAACATAAAAACAACTACTGGACCAGTCGCGCGACTATTTTATTATATTTCACACAACACATAGCTTAATTTTTTTAGCACAACGCATAAAATCATTTAATTTGTTACAGTACGAAAATCTCACATATATTTTTGTATCGTGGCTATTATAACAATGCCAATC